>OY728128.1:1937480987-1938730987 GCA_963277665.1 Viscum album
GAAGATATTATGGATGTATGTGCAAAAAAATAAAGGGAAACTATTCATGATTGATTGGATTTCTTGATGGTATTTATAACGAATCAAACTGGTATGAATAAAATTCCACCTTTTGATTTAATTAAATGTATTATGGTAATAGAAAACACATGATGTTATTTCATTTTACACAATTGTAATTAAAATACCATTAAGTATGCTTATCATTTATAATATAACCAGTGAATAGTGAACACATGACTAGTAAAAATATAGGGGTTTAACAAGTCTATTTGACTATAGAAAAATGACGTGATGGAATCAACCATTAGTATAACAACATATAAAGCCCATTTATTGTTGAATCTGATAGAGGTTCAATTTATTGGATTTTCCCTAGACCACGTCCATGATGAGATCCTACAACATAAGCATGAGAAAAACTTTTAGCAAGAGAAGTTCAAGTTCATTGAAATCGTGGGCCAAACCATGTTCATTTAATGACCCCATGGAAGCCCATCGATCGTGAAACATAGTCCTAGGGAGTATGTTGGGGTTTAAAATACTTATGTGTTATGACCATAGAAATAAAATTATATACACCATTTTTGAATAGAATTATGGATAAATTTTAAATCTATTATTGTTACATTATAAATGATTTTTATTTTCCATTAATAAAAAAATCGTATTTTTGGTTAATATTAATATTCAATTAAGATATCTATGAATTAATGTACTTTTGAAATAAAAAAAATATATTAATAGAATATCATTATTAATTATTTTTTATTCAATATAAATGATAATTTATTTTTATAAGGGTTAAAAAATGTTATTGTCAAAAAACTCATTATTTGGAATAAATGTCATTTTTTAATATAATTGAAAGAATTCACATATTTATAAAAATATTTAGATAAAATTTGTAATATCTTGGGAATCATGATATCGAAATTATCCTATGATGAATTTTTCATAATTTTCCAAGATAGTTGAATCTTCAGGTAAAAATTAAATACTCGGTAAATATAATTTGTGTTTTATGCAATCACAATGACCCAAAAATTATTTATTAATTAATATAAATAGGACCCATAAACAATTTTATATTTTCTTTTTAATAGAATGTGATTTTTTATTTACATGATTTTTTTTAAATCCATTACAAATTCTCCAAGACTGATAATATATTTTAGTATTTTAAATTCATTTATTTTAGAGTGTGACTTGCCTAAACATCATTGATTGAAATATTTTAAAATTTTCATCCCTTGAACTTATTTAATAATTTAATCTAAAACCATTTTAATGAAACCATGGGAAAAATCATGGTATGGTTTGTGATTTTGTATATTTTATTATTTAGAGACCAAAACAAAAATAATAAAGAGTAGGGGTGTTATAGATCGTATTAGAGGAAAGGTGTAGTTATTTTTGGTAGTATGATTAGAAAACATTGTCGAAAGCCATAGGGATAACACTAGTTATAAGAAAAAATCCATAAATTTTTTGAATTTGTAGAATATGTTTTTTATCAAGAATATACCTCCCTAAATGGATACTATATGTATATGTCATTCTAGAATAGATGTAACTAGGGGTAAAAAATAAGAGAAGATGTTCTGAGCCTCATTCGGGGTAACCTAGTAAATGTCAATGGGCCTTACTACACATCTTGTTTGAATCTAATATGGGATATGCTTTGGTAAATTCATAATCTCATTATGAACCATTAATAAGGGAAACAATTTGTGTAAGAATACATGTTATGTAATAGATAATGGATAACATAGATTGAAGCCTAAAAATTATTATGTTAAGGAAACATATATAATTTATGAGTAATAATTTTCATTTCATTGGATTCCCATTTATGTATTTAATATTTTGAATGTAATAATAAATATGTTTATGTTGGATATAGTATAATGAGAATCAAAAATTTAAATCTACAGTTATCATCTATAGTTCTACGCATTCCTTCATATCATGAACGTTTAGTATAACTATTCAAACACCACCACAAATCATGGATGTTAAGATGTTAGTGAAAACTTCAAATATGTAAGTTATTGAATCTAATGTATATAAATCCTACCCTATCACAATTTTTATGATAGACTTCCAGCGAACCATGTCATACTTCTTTTGGTGAAATTTGATGTCATTATAAGCATCATTTGGCTTTCCCTATATAGAGACAATATAAATTCCAGTGAAAATGAAATCACTCTCTGAATGGAGAATCAACCCTTGATTTTGTACAAGTGAAAGGAAGAGGATGAATCTTCTTTAACACAATCATCTCAAGCATCAGTATTATTTGTTTATGTGTATGATTATTAAGATCAACCGGCTTAATATAATGAAAGGATAATCCTTGATGATATTTTTTTGTGAGGGAATACACCGCTGTGTTTTTATAGAGGAATTGTTTGATCTTCCACCTAGCTGAGAGGTATAATTTTAAATTGTCATTATACATGAGGTGTTTTTTATTTCCAAGACTTCATATAGAATGGATTTTTTTGAACATGAGGAACTGAGGAAATAACTACACAAGGATCTAGATAAATTATTCATATGCCCAAGTTATCCACCAAGGGGTTCATCAGTCCACTTCTTAAAGAAGAACGACTGGTCAATGTGCCTTTTCATTCATTATCGTGATATCAACAAGGCCATGATAATGAAAAAATATTCAACATAATTATGAGTTGTTTGGTTAATTATTTGTCGAACAATAATTCTCCATGATGGATCTTCAGTCGGGATATTATCATGTAAGGGTGAATAATTAAGATATCCCCAAGACCGCTTTTCGAAAAAAGGTACAAGCACTATGAGTTCATAGTGATTCCATTAGAACTCACTAATTCTCCAAAAATCTTACTGGGTTTGAGGAATAGTATTTTTATATATTACCTAAACAAATTAGTGGTAGTTTGTATATAATATATTCTAATAGACTGCAAAACCAAGAAGGAGTATTAGGAGGATCGGAGCACTGTGCAAATGACCTTTCTAGAGGTGCTATTTTGATCAATGTATATCTAGTGTGAGTTGTGGTTGAAGGTTGTCTCATTTTTAGAGCTTATCATAATAATAAATTGGATATTTTTAGATCGTTATAAGATAAATAATATTGATGTATGTTTGAGGAAAAGTTTCATGAAATATATATGTAGTTTCTTTGGGTTAGCTAGATATTATCCCTGATTTGGGATAAATTTCTCATAATCGCAGAACACTCTTACCAGGATAACTCCTAAGGGAGTCTGGTTTTTGTGGAATGATGAATGTGAAAAAATCATCATGTAGTTGAAAAGGAGGCTTATTACTTCTCATGTTCTAACAGTACCCACATGTAGATAAATTTTCGTAATATTCAGTGATGCCTCAAATAAGAGGATAAGATGTGTGTTAATGAATGATGACAAAGTTACATCCTTTGATTCGTGGTAGTTGAATGTTAATGAACTTAACTATATGATGCATGATCTGGAGTTGGTTTCAGTGATAATTAGTTGAAAAATATGGTGGAATATTCTATTTGGGGAGAAGTATAAAATATATATATATATCCCAAAAGTATAAAATATTTATTTACACAGAAAGTGCTTAATATACAATAATGAAGATGGATAGAGATGGTCAAAGACTATAACTTCTCAATTCAATACCATCCTGGAAATAATCTGTAATATTCTCTAAGTAGAAATGATCCATCAATTTTATTATTGTTGATAATTGGGTAGGATCCAATCTTCTTATAAATGAAGAGAATGGATATTATAATTATAAAGGAAAGAACATTGTCATTCCTTTAAAAAATGATTTCTCAACCATCTCTTATTGAAACGGTAATGGATTCTCAAGAGGATTATGTGGGAATTCATAACTAAATGGAAACTATAAGAATAAGGAAATCTTTAGAGTTCAATGTTAATGAAGGATGACTTTTTATATTTAGTTCAAGACTAAATGTTCCATATAATCCTATTTAAATGAATGAACTATTAGATGATGAACATAGTTAAAATTTCTCCATTTCAACCAAAAAACAAAAAGATGTATTAATATATCCAAGAGAATTATTGGTGGAGAAATATAAAGAATGAGATCACTAAATATACATAAGAGTACATGGTATGTCAGTAATTGAAGGATGAATGAATTAAGTCTAAGGGGATGATGCAACCATTACCCATTCCAACATGAAAATGGGAAAATATAACTCTGCACTTTTCCAAGATAATTCCAAGGACATCCAAAGGAAACAATGTTGTCTAGGTTTTCATGGATCAACTATAAATGATATACATAAGAGAAGTTGTAAGGCTACATGTTGTACCAATATTGATTGTGTCAGATTGAGATATGAGATTCACCTCTATGTTTTGGAAAATCGTTCACTATGCTCAAAACCCTGAGCTAATTTTCAGTAAAGCTTATCACCCTCAAAATGATGTCAAATATAAATAGACTATCCAAAAAGTTGAGTACATGTTAATAGAAATTTCAATTTACATCAATGGAATATCAGACCAACATCCTCCTCTAGTCATGTTCTCTTACAAGAAGAATTTACACTCGAGCATCCAAATGAATTTCTGTGAAGGCCAATATAGTAAGAGGAGTAGAACACCAACATGACAGGATGAAGTTGACGAATGAAAACTTATAGTCCCTAAAATGGTTGGCGAAATTTTGGATAAGGATTATACCATTCAGTAGAATATCAAGGCTAATCAGATTCGATAGAAGTGTTGTGATGAAAATCGTCGATGAGACCTAGAGTTAGATGTTGGAGAAATGGTATTCATTTTCATACATATATAGAAGAAGGTAAAGTGCTTTGGGAAGAATGGAATGATTATTCCAGGGTATATAGTCCCTTTTGAGATCCTTGATCGTGTTAGAGAAATGGCCTATCGATCGGAGCTCCTATAAGATCTATCTCAAGTACCTGATATATTTCATTTTTTCATCATCAAAGAGTACATCCCAGACCCCTCACATGTACTGAATCCTGACATGGTACCATTATAGAATGATTGTTCCAATAAATATCATTTAGTGAAGATATTGGTTCCTAGAGAAAAAATTATATGAAACAAGACAATGACCCTCCACAAAATGTTGTAGATACACCTCAATTTTGTAGAAGAAATATGATAACTATAGGAGGTGATGAAGTGAAGATACCCTCATCTAATTTATTGTGGGAAAATAAAACATATAAGGTTAAATTCTTAAAGGGGGGAATATTGTAATTACCTGAATTATTATGAATATAATCCCCATTTTTGATTTAATTTAATGTCTTATGTTCATATAAAACAAATTAAATTCTTTAATTTAATCCAATTGAATTTAACATACCATTAATTATCATTAAATTTTATAATATATATATTGAATAGTGATAAGATAAATAGTAAAAATATTACCTCAAATTTTCAGATCGTAACCTATAAATCCCATTTATCGGAGCTTTCGAGGGAGATAGAATTTCTAATATTTTCCCTAGACCATTCCAAGACTAATATACAACAAATTAAGCCTGATAGAAACCATCTACTGCATATGTTCAAGCTCATCAAGATCACAAATCAAACCATGTTTGTCGAACAACCCCTTGAAAGCTTGACCATCACATACCTTACTCATAGAAAGTATACTAGTGTATTAAATGGATATGTATGAAGACCCTATAAATTGGAATATATAAGTTATTTTTGTATATAATAATGAATATATTTTCATTTTCTTATTTTTTCATTATAAATGTTTTTTATTTTCATTCAATAAAACCTAAATAGTATTTTTGGTTAATATTCAAATTTAATTAAGATATCTATGAATTAATGGATTTTTTAAATAATTTTTTTTAGGAAAATACAATAATTAAATAATTTTTATTATATATAAATGTTCATATAATTTTTTAGAAGTAATATGTATGTTTTCTAAGAGTTCATAAAATTGTTGTTGTGATAAAACCAGTCATTTTCCATAAATATCAGCTTTTATTTTAAAAGTAAGAATTATAAAATTTATAAAATTATATAGATAAAATTAATTATATTTTTTTAATTAGGATGTTGAAATTATTCAATGGCTAATTTTTCATAATTTTTTAAGACAGCCTAAATTACGGCTACAAATTAACTTCAATCTAAATATACATTGTCTTTTGTCACATCACAATGACCCAAATGTGTTGTAATAAGTAATATAAATGGGATCCATGAAGAAATATATATTTTAACCTTAATATAATGTGTTTTTTAGTTTATTTCATTTATTTTGTAAATCCATTTTGAATCCTCCAATAGTTATAATATATTTTTGAAATTTAAAATCATTTCATTAAGAGTGTGACTCACCTCCACGTAACCAATGGAAATATTTTAATTAGTTCGGAACTTAAAAATATAATATAATTTATTCCACTCCCATTTTTTAGAAAACATGGTGAAAATACATGGGATGGTTGGTGGTTTTTGATATTTTACTATATAGTGTCCAAAATCAATATAATAAAGAGTGGAGTTGTTATGGTATTGGAGAGTAGAAAAAGGATAAATCAGAGAGTTTTGGACCATTCTTATTTGATTTTGGTTTTTTACATTACATGTTAGAATTTCAACACATCATTTACCTTTTCATATAAGACATGGAAAGATTTATCATTACTACATTGTTTTTGGTTGTGTTTGCATGCATGATCATTTAATTATTATTTTTTGTTATTTATGATAATATTTTAACTCTATTTCATTGGTTATTTCTCCCCCCCCCCAAATATTTCTTACACCCTTACTGGTAGTTGGTAGAATCCCACATATGGGTACCTATTCTTGAGGCCTTATTACTATCTATCTTTTTCACGTGAGAGAGTATAGTACCAAGGATGTTAAAATTGAAAAAAGAAAATAATTAAAATGTCATCATATGATTACATTATATCCTATAATATTTTCCAAATCCTACTCTAATACCACTTGAGATAACCTGATAACCATTCTCCTAGATCATATGATAAAAAAATACTCATTGAATATTGGTTATAATACAATCTTAAGCAACCCATACATAAACATATATATTTCAAAAGTCAAAATATAATTTTGATTTACATAAATTGACAAGAAAATTTAGGTTTATATATATATATATAATTATGAAAAAAAATTTCTTAATAAAACACGTGTATTTCGAAGAAAATGATATTTTTTCCCTTATTTAAAGAACTTATTATTTTATAAAAGGTATTGAAAATATTCTAAAAATTGTCCACTCATGATACCCATCACAACATATTTTACATGATTTAATTATTTATAACATGGGGAAGTGAAAAATTAAAATGTGTGAGAATAAATTCTTTGTTATGTTCAAATAGTTATTATCAATAAAAGATCACAAGTGATCATATTATTATCATAAGGGTATAAAAATTTAAAAAAATTCATATTATAAGGGAATAATACCATGAATAATATAGTTGAAAACTTAATGATTCTGGAATAAACATTTTCTTTAAATGATGCATGACTATCAAAACAAACCCATTATTATGAGAAACTAAAATCATAAAAAAACATATATCATGACATACGAATTTGGTGTAAACATAAATATCAGAAATCATAACATTTTATTTTATGAAAGACTATAATAATACCATAACATTATGGATTTGTAATCACCATCATTATCAATAACTGTATTATCTTAATTTAATAGATTATGAATTTTTACTAGAATTCCCAAAGTATATTATACCATACATTATTAACAACATACCTTAGTACACGGGATCAAGAATTATTATAATGTACCTTAGTATATCAGATCAAGAATTATTACTAGGAACCATTTTTAATATCATGGGATATAAAACCATTAACCAATGAATTATATGTATATAATTAACTCATTAATAATAGAGTGATAAACCATACAAATGTGTTCTATAATAATTAAACCTTCATAATTATATCTTCACTTAAATAACCTGTGGAAAGATACTTGTTGAATATGCACTTTCCAAATGAATCATAAAAATCTATATTGAGAAATAAGTTTTTTGTTATCATTAAATAATATCCCTTTTATGTATAATAATCCTATAAGATTGTTGATATATATATAAACAACCATTATAAAATTATTTGAAATTTTCTTTAAAGAAAAAAAATATCATTTCTTAAACATTCAAAGACATAAAATACCCAGAAAAATGAGAATAATATATTATTTTAAAATACATAGAATTTTATAAATTATTCTATTTGATTATGAATGTATATGAAAATGGGAAAAATAACTCATTTCATATAAATAAAAAAGTGGATATTCTTTTCACACTGTTGTAAATTGTCAAAAGTGAGATGTACAGAAATTTTTTGAAAATTACACAATTATTATATGAAAACAAATTAAAAGGTAGAATAAAAGAAATTAAGAAAACATTATATTATAGGTAATTAATATTGTAAAGAACATTATTTTAAATAGTTATTGTGGAGAAATATTTCTAACCAAAATATAAGAATGAAGGTTAGGTTTTCTTAAAAACAGAATTTTAATATTTTTGATTATTAGACAAAGGGAAATGTGTATAATAATTTTAATGAAAAAAAATAAATATTTTATAATAAACTATATGGTTTTTAGGAGATAAATAACATATAATTTCATTAAAAAAAATTTATACCTAAAAATGCATGATGAAAAGTAAGATTGTAACATGAACCCTTACGACATATTAAAACATTGAATTAAAAAATCATAGAAGGGAGAAACATTTATGTATTTTCAAATAACTAATATTTTCATTATGATAATAACTGATGGTGTTCATGGTCATTATATACAACCAAGAATAAAAAAATGTGGTTAATATGACGTTCATCTCAATGAAATAAATGTTTGATGAGAAAACCTTATGATGATTTTTAATAATTGAAATGAGAATAAATAAATGAAATGATTAATTTGAATAATATAAATCCACATAAAATAAGTGAAAATAATAAAAAAACATTAGATTTTATAGCACACATATTCTTGTCATCACAAAGAGGAAAAATAAGCAATAAAACCCATGAATATAAATTGAGTTAAAAATCCCCCTACCTTGGACATTCCCTTAGACGAACACATTATAAACCCACATATAATAAATTTATAGTTATAAAAAATCTATATTCATTCCATATTAATTATTATAATATTATAAGTCATTCCCTTATAATATATTATTACAAATTTAAGAGTTATTCCTTGTTATAATGAATATTTTTATATTACTATTTAGTTTTCCATGCATGTTTTGATTTTAATGTTCTATTCCTTACAAATTATTCATGTTTTAATCATCTCAAAAATGATCTTGAATATATGAAGAATTATTTTTTTAGAGTTATGGTCTGTAATAATAAGTTTATTGAATTTTTTAATGATTCTCATATAATGATTAAAAATTCTTTTTTTGGATTAGTGAATTGGAAAAGTTTTTAATTTATAGGTAACTATACATTAAAATTTTAATAATAAAGAATGAAAAAATCCAAAACAAATTTTTTGACATAGTATAGTGATTATATAACATTACTTAATAATTCATTTTTTAAAAATTATAACAATGTCTATGTATGTTTTAAAACCAAGAATAAAATAATATATGACAGAGTGGGTAAGTAAATGTTATTGTATCATAATAATATTTTTTAAAATATTTTTTATCATGTTATAAATATAATATTAATTCATTATATTAATTTATAGGCTCATCCATGTAAGGAAGTGATGAAAAATGAATTACTCTACTTCTTAGAAGCGATAGTTTTCATATATGCATGGGTGATGTTTCCATTTTTAAATGGATGGAATAAAATAAGGGTAATAGTAATTTATCATTACATTACCATAAATATATAATAAATATCACATATAGTAATGAAATCCATCTATATGACCTTGTATGAGATATTTTAAGGAAAATTGTAATATACCTCTTTAGGGTGGTTATTGCATGAAAACTTGCATGAGTGAAGTTTACATGTTCTATTGGATGTAAATGAGATAGAATATGCTTATACCTAATGATTGTAGTTCTCTATAATACATTAAGAATATGTGGGGTTGAATCAGTGGTATCATTTTTGTAAATTTTCATCTGTATAAAATATACTACCTATAACATTTTAACTTCAATTTCATGTTAAACATGCATAAAAAACTCACAGGCATGAAAATGTGAGAGTAAGCAAAGGATGAAATATTTACAAGGTTTTAACTTAGTGTTATAACCTATATCCTTTCCATTAACACTATTGTGGGTTCATGGAAATTAACTATTATAAAAAGTTAATGAAACTTTTATACAACTCCTATTATAATAATTCTATCATTAGATAGGTATGACTATACAATATATCAATAGTATATAAGGATTTGATTTCAAAATAAGATCCACAAAAAATAGAAGGCTTTGTAACTTCATATCCAAACAAATGTATGTCTGAATTTCATAATCTATTTTGCTCTACCCAAAAATGTCTATCTTGTATAGTTTTTTTACATTCATAATAATCTATCTAGTTTATCTTATTGAAAATATTCTATTTAAAACCTATATTCTATATATTTAACAAAAACATGACAAATCAAAAGTTCATCTCCAAAAATGATTTTATTCTTCTTTATAAAGAAAAATCTCATATTAATATCTATCTGATTCTCAAATTTAAAAATCTATATATTTCATGAAATAAATAATCCATATGGATTTATTATTGAACAACAAAAAATGTTCAAATAGAAACTCAGGCTGACACAACTTCTATAGTAATTCAGACATGTGTCCTTTAATAGTGTTAAGAACAGTGTACTTTTTACTCCTTTACATTGGTTCACTAAAAGTCAAAATGGTAAGGAATTATTTTTTTACATTTCCATTGAAAATTATTGGAAAATAAATAATTTATAGTTAAAAAAAATATTTGGATTCCTCTCAAATCATCCATAATTATAAAGAAGATTCTTAGATTCTCTATTATTTCCATCATTTTTAAAAAACATTGACATATTATGTTAAGAAACATTACAATTCATCATATCTTGGTATAAAAAAAATAAAATAGAAAATTTTCACAATAAATTTTAGAAAATTTATTTTTTTTCTAATAAAATCTTTTTTTGGTGAAATGTGTTTTTCTTGTTTATAAGGAATTCACCATCAGGTTTTATCTGGCTAATGGTTCTTTAAGAGGAAAACTCATTTTTTCTAGTGAACTGTTTTTTTGGTCTTCCTCCTTTACAAAAACAACATAAGAAATAAAATTTCCTAAAAAATTCATCTGATGGTATTGAAAATGTTTAGGTAATTCTCATTTATCAAATGAATCATTATCAATTTGATCACCAAACATTAGTAAGAATGATTTTATTCATTCAGGTGAATTTTTATCAGATCAAGTTAAAAAAATCTCTAAAATAATATGAAATACTCGATCACTCTTCCCAATATTGTTTTAAAAAATTTAACTTCATAAACAACCTTCTACTAATGAACATTGTTAAAATTTTCCTTAATGGAAATATTCTATAAAATTCTTTCGATGGACTTTCTTAGTATAAAATTTTGTAAAAAAAAGAATTATTATATCAAATTTTTTTTGCAAAGGAACTGTTTATTAATAATAAATTCTTACATATAGGTTTTTTAGAAACATCAAACTCCTCTATCTATTTGAATTGAACCTTTTTAAAATAAACAACATATTCGGTTTTCTATTTATATAGAACCACTGAAAATTATTGAATACATTATTTTAACATATAATTATTTTCTAAACATGATTCTTTTCCATATCAAACTAGGATTAAACTCATTGAATTAACCTCAATTTTATACATGTTTGATTTTTCATAACCACATAAACTCAAAAAAACTATTCTTTTTCTTTTATCCTATCAGGTTTGTCTGATAGTATATATATGATCTATCTGATTGAAAAATACAAGCTATACCATTAGAATGTTTTTTTGATGGAAAATTGTGATTTTATCCTATTGTACAAACTCATACATTTGATGTTCCATATACTTTTTACAAAAAATTATCTAATAAGATGTATTTTCTACATCTCATAAGGTTTATTTGATAGAAAAGTATTACCATTATCACTTTTAGAATCATCAATATTTTAACACATTCTAACCATTGGAAATCATCAATATTATTCTCATGTATTTCTCCAGAATGGTTTTTTCAGAGAACTCCATGTAAATCACCCTATTTAAAAAAATCTTCAATTTCCGTTCTTCTCTATTTGGCGAAGATCATGAACGGTGAATAATTCTAGGAATTTTGGAACTATAGTGAATAAAATATAATATAATAACTTAGTTGAAAAATAAATAAATAAATCAAGGGAAATATTTCATCTTATTTACATTTTTATTTTCTAGTAACCTCATAAATAATATTTTTAATGATATTTCATAATAGTATCTTAAAAATTTTATTTTTATTATTTAAACAAAAAATTATCAATGGAGATAAATTATCAACAAATGAAAATTTTTTTTGTGAAAACAGCACAATGTATCTTTAATTTCTCCCATTTTATTTATTGAATACTTTTTATAGAATATTTCACAACTCACCATATATCTTCACTGAGATTTTTTGCAGCCAAATTTTATAATAAAAATATTTTTCTATGAATTTACCAAAACAAATAATTTATGAAAGAGAAGTTCTCAACACTACTTTATTGGGTAATATAATTATTTTACAAAATTCCATCAATCAGAGACATGAATTTTTCTCCATGATAAGATAAACCCCCATACCATTTTTCTATCAATTTATCCTTCTCAATATTTTATGATAATCACATTATAAAATCCATTTTATAAAGATGTTCACTAATCTCCCCATTCAATAAAAAAATTAAATATGTGATCTCAATTTTTCAACATAATCTAGATTATTATAAGTGTACTTCGTAACTTATTTAGAATTTTTTTTTGATAATGAACATTTTATTGAAACCTCAATTATTGACTTATTTCTTTTGGAAAAACATTGTTCAAAACTAGTAGTCTTGTATTATAATGAAATGTACTCCCTCAAATATTATCCAACAATAGCATTCTCTTTAAATAAATGATAACTAATATTAATGGTCTTCAATCTAAAAGGTTATATCATATTTTTTGAAATTTCAATGGTAATATAATTATCAAAAAGTATATTCAATTTTTTAGAAACAATTACTCTAAAATCATTCAACTATACTTTCATCCAATTAATTTTCATAAATTCATGTTTTGTTGCCATATATTCTATATCCACTATGCTCAATTTCACTGAACTATTTTTATTACTTTTCTACCTCACAAAAAATTCTAACAATAAAAATTTTTCTCTTGAATTTTATTTTCTAATATTTGAATATCCATCCCAATATACATTTATGTTCCTATAGAAGTATAAAAAATTTATATTTTTAAAAAAATACCATAATAATATGGTCCTTAAACATTTATGAGAATTATTTTTTTTTTCTACCCAAATTTTGATTCTTTGGGGTCACTATAATATCATTAACATAATTTTGTTACTTGGTTTTAATAGTTTGGGTTCACACTTACCTTTAAAAGTGTAATTTAAACATACCAAAAATGGATTGGAAGGAGCATTAGGTAAAAAAAAGAAAATGTAGAGTCTTGAAGCTATAAAATAGATAAAATTTCTAATGAATTTAAATTTTATTATGATTCCCAATTGTCCCAACATTATATTTACTCAAATTTATGCCAAGTGAAATAAGATTAGAAAAATATGTTTAGTATTATATGTGAATGTTTTGTAGAAAATCCCTGATGAACTTTTATTGATATAGGAAAATGTACCTTTATTATTATTTAACATGTAAACCCAGAAATAAGGTTTACTATCCAAGAATTGACATTTCCAAAAAAATTCTTCATTTATTCATAAAAAAATTTATAGTAATTGTCTCTATCCCTAGAAAAAATTATGTCATCAAAATAAATAAGAACAATTAGGGTACCTAACATCACATACTTCACATATCAGTTTCTATAAAGTTTTACATTATAAAAAATGAAAATTTCAAGAAAATTTCATGTTTTGAGTACCAGTAATATGGATCATATTACAACCCATAAAATGATTTCTTCATATTAGACAACTTTTTTTCCTTTTCATTATGTTAGAACACACACAATTCCTTAATATAGACTCTCTCTTTAATCTAAACAATTAAAAACTATGGATTCACATCCAACGGATATACTTTATAAAAATTATGTGAATCCATTGATAATTGAATTTGGATTTTTTAATCTCAAAATGGAGGAAATTTATATTAAAAAAAACAAATTACACATATGTATTTAATTTATATACATGTCTTACATTTTTTCTCAAAACATCCCCATGTATATTTATGATTTTCATGAACATAAATTTTTTCCAAATAACATTCTTTTAAACTGGTCATGGGAAAAGTTCCCATGTGTCAATTTTCACTATTTTATCCTTATATTCATTTATAAAATGTACCTATTATTTATTTTAAGTTTTATATATATTATATTCTAGTTCATCTTATTAGATAAAGGATATTTTATTTTATAATCACAACTAAGTTTTTGATTTACTGATAGTTTTGGAATTTCCCTTAATATTTTCACATTCAATCAGTTTTTTGTAGAGTATTAAAATTTAGATATTTTATTTATGCATCACTTTCCTCACCATATTATTCTTCTAAATATTAAGACACCTTTCATGGCTCACTTTAAACCCTAGTCTTGCATTTCCTATTGGAATACATTGAATTATCATGCATAACATCCTCAACCTATCTTTTTAAGGGAGATGGGATTTTAAAAACATTAAAATCATATGAATTCAAAAAAAAATCATCATTTTTTCCAACATTTATAATTTGTTGTTTTTTTGAATATCTCATGAAATTTGGGTCCTAATATTTTTCATCAAATTTTCACAGATCTGGATTTTTGAGCTTTAATAAAATAAGGGATTTCTCAAAAATATGAAATAATTCATTGAATATTTTTTTCATACCATATTCCATATAAATTATTATAGGAATATCTAATTAAAAAACATCTATTTTGAACGGTAATAATAACATTAACACATACTCTCTAAAAAACATATAATGTATATACTCACCCAACATGTATCTTTTCATTTCCTCCATGATTTATTTTTTATCACAACACCATTTTGAGAATGGCCGTATGTAGAACTATATGATTTTTTTAATTCAGAAATATAAAGTCACATGATTCAAATAAGACTCAAGTTAAGTGATTTAATATAACATATCATACTTTACATACATAGATATTAATTCAATATTGAAGAATATTCATTACATAACATAAAAACCCCACACCAGTACAATATATGTTATGATTATTTAGAAACTAGGAAACATAAACAAGTGGTTCATAAGACAACTATATTGTCTCCGGCTTATTCATTCATAACTAGACTCATTTTTAACATATCTTACTTATAATTAATATTTACAACCTGGGGAAATGAAACACAATAAAAGGTATGTTAGATTCTTAGTAAGGGTAAAAAGTGAGATATCAATCAAATCATAATCATAAGACATTAGAATATAAATTTTTAAAATCATATACTTTATATAAAGGATCTTGATATCATTTAATGGGACAAATCATATATCTTAAAAGTAATCCCATAAGTCATAAAAAAATACCTAAATTTTTATGGCATACACATAAGCATAGAAAATGAAATCATATGAGTCAAGGATAATTTACAAGGCCATAATTTTAGAGAGATTCCATTACTGAATCGAGTTATCACCTCATTTTAGCCCTACGATACGAAACTGAGATCATTTCCCACTCTAGCCATGTCTATCTCGAGAGATATAAATGTTTACCAAATGCATTGGATATAGATATGGGTACCGCTAATCATATAATGAAATAATTCTTCTTTGTGACTCAAAAAAACATAAATCATTTATTATATCATGACCAAATGAATAAAATGGTTTTCTTAATAATTATTCCATCACAATACATATAAAACAAGTGTATTTAATAAATATAATTCTATCAAAAAAAATATAATATTAAAAATATGGATTGAAACGCTATCCTATTTAATAAATGAAATCAATGATGGAAAATAATTTTGGTAAAATACTTGAAATTTATTCTTGGGGAAAATATCATTTCTTCTTCAAAAATGATTTCTTTTATCAAAATTAAACACAATTTAAAAAATAAAATTTATTTTAAATTAATCATGATATCATATTAAAGAAGCTTCATGGTAGTAAGTAATTTTGAAAATGTAAATATTTTTTCATGTTGTATAAGTTAAAAGAAAAAATTCTTCTTTTACTCTTGTCAAAAAGTAAAAAAGTACCTTGTACTGAAAACGATAAAATATTTCATTCATACAGTTTCATAAAAAATATTCATTGGCTAAAATTGAATTTATCCCATTGTAAAAAGAAAAATATAATGTTTTTGGAATAAATATTTAGGAAACATGGATGTGGATGATAAATATACCATAATAAATACTTACATATAATCCATCTCAATAATAATGAGTTTGAAAAATTATCCCTTACCTTAGGTTTTATTTTCTTTTTATGTATCTAAACCTCTTGTAAATTAATTTCAATTAAGTTATTGACTTATACTAGAATCATACTAATTTTTTTGATATCATATATGATCATATTATAATCCCTTTATTAGTAACATTTCATTATTACTGTTATTTGGATATTGACTATTTATGTTATTATGGAAGTCTAGGGTTCTGAAAAATCTAAAAAGGGAATGAAAATATTTCAAAAAATATGATAAAGGAAAGAGATACATGTGGGGATGGAAATTTGAAGAGAATATTGAAGAAATAAAATTTGGGAAAGGATCCAAACTTGTCTGCATACGAGTTACAGAGAAAGGTTTGTGGAAGGGATAGACCACGAACCAAGCGGTATATGGACAACATATGAAATGATGTCCCACGAAGCATTGGCCAGTGAAGCAAGTCATTCACGGATGAAATGAAAATAGAAAACCAAGTAACTATGAACCATGTCGTTGGTGAAAATGTGATAGAGAAGAAAGTCACTACATACCATCCTTGTAGACTGAGTAGTTCGCAGACAAGGCGGGGCAGGCAACATCCCACAAACTATTTCATTTGTGTGATTGAGTCGGTGATTTCTGAAACTGTGAACGACAACACCATGAACCTCATTTGACTAATTCGTCTTCATGTTATATGATACCTTTATGGAAATCTTCCAAAGTTTTCGTGTTACCATAGATATAGATTCCACAATACTCCATAAAAGTGACCATGCAAGGAATTGATGAGAGGAGGAATTTCAAAGAGCTTAGAGTTTACGAAAAAAAGACTTTATATGAAAATGATCAACGAAGTTGATAGGTTCTGGGCCTTGTATTGGAAGCCGGTGGGCTGGGTATTTTAAAATTGTATATAGTGGATCGACGGTACTTGTCGATAGCGAAGATCTAGTCCCCGGTGAGGTCCGACGATCTCACCTAAATTGTAAAGAGCATAAAATTTAATTAGAAACATACATGTTTCAAATATGAAGGAATTCTAGACCGCAACTCATCTCTAGAAATCACTTCTTGATGAATCCATAGTTGGATCCCTCTAGATAGTCAACACGTGGACAAAAAATCATACGGAACGTCGATCGTCAAATTCTGGGTGCTAGCACGGTGATACGATGATGCTTTTGACGTCTCGACGATCACTGCATCGAGATCTCTTCGATGCTTGAGGAAGAAATTTATCCAAACTCCTGGATCAACATATTCTCTATATAAGAATCAGGAGGAGAGAGATTATCTCAATTTTCATTCCATGATTGAATGAATAGTGTATTGGCCACAAATGAGAGAGTTATCTCCCTTTTATTTATAGTGACATTGAGAAATATCTAGTTGGGTTCGCCGACCCCATTTCATTCAACCACCACTTAATAAATAATTTTGATGAAATAAATTGCATTAATATTATTTATTAATTTATCACATACTTTTAATATATATAAAATATATTACATGATAAAAACTGATCCATTTAGGTTGACTCACTGGCCTGCTTAATATTAAACAAACCTTGAATATTAAAATAATATTCATTCGATTAATTTTTTTATCATATTTCCTAAAAATGTAAATAAATTAAATAAATTAAATCCAGAATATTCATAACATGAATATTAATGAATTTATTTAATCCATTCAGTAATCGATAACTTAGAAAACAATCGAACCATGTGGAGGGGCCCACCATATACATATACCCATTCAATTTAATAGGGTTGATTCTTGAATACGCTATTGTGTGTGACCCTCTAGGACCTTATCCCGATAATAGTGATTAAAATCCACAGACCAAGAGTGGAGTCTAGAAACCCATCATGGCCCCTAAAGTGATAAGGATTGTCATATCAACGACAACCAACATACGAACACTGATTGTGTACTATAATCTCTCTATCATTAAATATCTCATAAAGCAGGATGCACACTTGTGCCATGGTCCTCTTCTTGATTTATTATTTGTCGATCTATCCAGATGGATTTACCTTTGTACTAATTTGGCCATAGACTTATGAAGGCGTCACCATCCTGATAAACCTAGCCTGAGATATACAACTTTCTAAAAATGTAAGTGACAAATCCTTTCCTGACCATTCAACCAATGTCATACCACCAACGATGCACCCAACACAAGCCACCTCGCTACAATTTCAATACCATGGTTTTTTCCTTGTATTAATTTTTCCAATCAAATGGTACACACTAGTTATGATCTCATGTAATGAGATCAATACCCATTTTCTTATAAAGGAACAACCAATGAAACCCGAAACATGCAGTGTTTTTATTGGTGGGTATGTCCTCATGCTCTCACAACTAGAGATCACCAAGTGTGAACTTCATGAGAAGAAGTCTCAATGATTATGATCCTGCTGCACCTGATAGTCAGAAATCTACTATGTCTATACATAAAGATATATCTGGACTTTTTAACATGTATATAAGGTTAATGTCATAGTATCTCATGGTTTTTATTATAGCCTGCGATCTTTTATAACCTCCCGACACAAAAATTAATCTTTGTACATTACCATTATAATATTGTACAAAAAAAATTCTATAGTATAATGGTAAGAAAACATCATGTATAAAAAACTGTATACATGGTATGGAAATCAAAAGTACTACATAGTTGGTTCTAGGGCACCCACTATTTCAACACTCCCACTTGCACTAGAGCCAACTTGATAACCAATCTTGTTAGCTACTCACATGATAAATATCATGCTTTTGCTGAGTAATGGATTTAACTACTGGGCCTTCCATGTTCTCACCACATGGAATTTCTGCTATATAAGACCTCATCTTCTTGTGTAAAACATCTCATGATAAGGTATCACCGAGTATATCACTTTTTTTCATTTTCATAACATGACAACAGGGCTAGTAAGAATATCATAATTCAAATTATGATAATACTATTCTCACTAGGTGCGATTCCAAGAACTAGAATAAATCGTTGCGATTGATAACTACCTGTTATCTGCCTTAGAAGCTGCAATGTACTCGGTACTTGTAGATATAGCCACCACTAGCTTGTATGAGCTTGACATGCTCATCCCCTTAGCCTAACTACGATACCAGATCAAATTGATCTCATGAGTCCTAGTTTGTGTCCCACAAAAACTTTCATTTGTATATGCCGAAGTACAAGATGATAGTTTGGACTGCATCACCTGCAGTGATCCTTGATATAGTTGATATTTTCCTTCTATAAAGTATATTATAGAAATATCAATTATTGTACATAATATGGCATATGTGATTGATCCATTGCTGAAGCGTATGGTTCTCAACCCACGACATTAATCTCTTTCCATGTTCCTAACATGTCAACTAGAAGAGATTAAATCATGTGACATTAGCAACAATTCTGAACATGAATTGTTCCAACTTGTATTTTTAAAATTAATTCCAGTTGTCACAAATAAAAGGTGAGTTTTTTACCAGTAATAAAGTATTAAAATATTAACATGTGTTTATGTCTAATTTAAAAGTGAAATTACATTCTATGGAAGAATTTATATTAAATTATTAAAAAATAATCCAATTACAATTTAAAAATAATAAAATTACAATACAACTATATAAATAAATTTGATGAAAATGCAGTTTTGAATTAAATTTTGTAATATTAAGTATTCATTTGAAAATGAACATTATCAGAAAATTACCAAAAAATTAACCAATGTAAATTTTGATGTCTCTATTCTATATAAGAATTTTATTTTGTCAAATAGAATTTATATAAATGGAAAAAACTAGATTTAAAAAGTATTCATCATCAAAAGGTGGTAATAAAACATTTTAAAAATATTAGTTTATTTTATGCTTACAATTGGATTCAACATCATTATAAGCCTGTAATATTTCTTAGATAAATGTAAAAACTGTTAAAAAATGTATAATCATATTTTAGTAAGTTATATTCATCACTTCATATACTATGTCCGTGTGTTAACTACAATTTAAAAAAAATATATTATTATATTATTTTTTGGTATAACTCAATGTTGTGTGCAACTTATGATTTTTTAGAAACCCATTGTTGTGTTTTGGGTACGCTATATTACATAGTGCCTACTTTATAAAAAAATTAATAATAAATACAAAAATATTAATAGATATGAATATGTATTATTATATAAATTCCTATGATGTCACATCATTGCCCCCTTTGGGAAATTGTGTCCATGCAATTTTAAAATAGGTCTTTGAAACTTCGTTGAAAATTGCACACCGAAAAAAGAGCGAAAAAAAACAATCACTTTAAAAGAAAGAAAGAGAAGTAAAAAAGGTCACCTGAGATAACACATACCATGAATCTATATAAAAAATCATTGATATGGAAGAGAAACTAACCATATAGTTCTAATGGATGGTGATAGAGAACTTGATTAGGATAAAGTTAATAACCAGAAACCATAATCGTGTGATGGGTTAAACACTCATTGATTTCCCAGTAGGAAAAGTAAATTGAAAACGTTTTTGTGTTAAGGTAAATTTCATAAAGTTGAGAAATTTATTTTCAATATTGACTAATAACATAAGTAAACAAACTTACTTTTCAAGTATACTTTAATCCTTTACAAAATATATACCACAAACTCATCGTTTCTAAAAACGATGAGTATTCAACATTAATTGGTCACACCTAAAGTTCTAGTATCAACTTATAGAGAATAAAATAAACAAAAAAAGATGAATTATATATTTCCTTTATCATAAGACATTATCCAAAACCAAAATGGTTAGTAGATGATCAGATAATCCCCAAAAAGTGTATTTCTTTATTAAAATAAAAACTACTTTTAATCTCCATAATTCAAAAACAATAACCAATGATCAACAAAGCTCATTAAAAAATCAATTGTCTTTAAAATTATTCAATGTAATCCAAACTATTATTGAAACAAAAAATTCAGAAGGATTTCATCACATAGTCCTCCACGATAATTCTTAACATTTATATCCATATAACATTGACAACTCTTAAAGTATCATACTTAAATGTATTTAACCTAATCACATATTCTCCATTATAGGTTAATAATTTACATAAGTGACCCAAATATCCATATGTCCACAATAAAAACATAGATTATTCCAAAATAAAATTCAACAATTACTCTTCAAATGAAATCCCATGTTATTTTATTTTCCTTATCTATATAGTGTTCCCAAAAGAGCGAACGTCGTTTAAGATAACATTAATAACTTAATCACCAAATCATTTTCCTATAACAAGGATATACATTTTATAAAACATTAGTTCCAAAATCAACTTATTCATGAACAATAAAATAATATAACTAAAAATAATAATTCATATCAACAAGGGACTTTATATAGTCTAGTGGTAGGAAATAAATCCCAATAATACATCAGTTGGGGGTTTGATTCCCACAGGCTGGTCTGATGAGACAAGTTTTCACCCTTCTTAGGGGTTTTCCTTCTTCTAAAACTATATAATTATTAAAACATTACCAAAATGAGAAAAAATTATCAAAAATAACTATAACACTATTTAACCTCAATTTTTTCTCATGCTTTTCATTTTCGACCGAAAAATGTAAAAACCCATAATTACGTAAAAACATGGATCATATAAACCATAAAAAATAATTATATTTATATCTATAAAAGAAAAGGTAATTCTTTCTCAAATAGAATTTTTCACATTAAAACTTCTGGGTTACAGATACTAGAGAGAATTATTCCAAATTAATCCCATAATCAAAGTGAATTAATACTTTTAAACATTTCATCGCCCATTAGTCTAACATAGCTCTTGAATTTCAGAAATTTAGACACCTTAATCATCAATAATTATTCATGATCCCTTACCCATGTTTCTCCAAATTAGTCTATAACACATCATTCCTACAAAATAAACAATGAATGATGTCCTAAGTTTCAATAATTTGAAAACATAAGACCAGATATAATCCATACCTTCCAAATGTCATTTTCAGTTTCCTCACCTACAATTAGAATAGAATTAGGTCTTTATAAACATATTTTTTAGGGTCTAGTGGATCCAATTCCTAAAACAGCTTCATCAGAAATCTATTTTCATAATGACCATACTCCCCACATTTAAAAAAATCAATTCATAAGTCAGAATGAACTTAATTCCATTACTTAGAGTCAACTAAACGCTTTTATTTTCCTTGGTAGGTTATTTATTTATAAACATCATAACACATTAAAAAAATATTCCTATCCATTTGGAACATTTTAGTTGGTGTTTCATTCCTCATCCTTGACACAATGTTTTTTTGAATATATTTTCCTTTAGTACTATTACCTGAAATTTAATAGGGATTCATTTTTCTCATATATGATGCCTTAGAAAAATCCCCAAGATTCAAGTGTTCAATCATGAATCCCAGTATTTTGTTAAGAATATCCAAAATAATTCTCATTATAGCTCCCATTTTATTTGGTTTCATATTTATAAATCCACCATAGTTTCTTTCAAATATATAGCAACGTTAGCTCATTCTAGATATGCCATTAAATAAAACCAAAATGATCAGTGTGAGTATACCTAGCTATGTGTAGGAAGGTTGTGGTAGTGGGACTGCATATGGGAATAATTATAGTATCAAGATGTTATCCATTAGGTATGAGAAGTTAACAAGTGGGAAATTAGTGTGGGTACCCCAAATATTGAAGTGCTTATGCTATTAATTTACTTTACTTGCGTTATTTGGTGAGTGTTACATTGTGAGGATGGGTTGGTCAGTATTCCTTGGTAGGATATTTGAGGGTATACTATTTTCTTATAGGGAAATTAGTATAATCCCTCACTTGTGCACTTTTCTCTCTACCTTCCCTGCTGAGTATACTCATATTTTCTTTAAAGTTTGGGGCTGAAGCCTCAATTTATTAGTTAAAGAAAAGACCTATTTAGGCTGGGTAGAGGGTGGCCCATTACATAGCCCAAAGGCCTAAGGCCAAGTGGCCTGAATACAAGAATTTAAAGACCATTTTTTGGCCCAACGGACCCCTCAGTGAACAGTACTGCTACATTACCCTGGCTGCTACAATACCTACTATAGTACCACCACCACTACAGTGTCATCGCTGCTACAGACACACCAATTCTATAGTACTATTACAAGACCTGCTACAATAATGCTACTGTAGCCCCCGGGATTTCTCCCCTACCCAGATTTGATCCTGGGTCTTTTGGATGCCAAGCAGGAGCTTGTACCACTAGGATACAGGATCGTTGGTATTTTTTATATATAAAAGGATGGGGCCAAACTTAGTATACTCGTTTGCTCACCCGATGTATATAAAACTATTTTCAGGTTTCTATGAGGAATTTGACGACCGTGATAGACTTTAATTGCTCATGCATCGAGATTAGTTGTTTTCTCTTCTTAGTGAATTTTCATTTGGTAACTAACATTGTATTTTTTTTGTATTTTATATTAGTTATACCTATTGAACATGCATGTGGGAATGTATTTTGGGTTAATTTTACTTTTTGTATTTTGATTTTATTGGGATTTACCCTATTATCTCCTGATATTTTTCTAAGAAAAAGTATTATGCCTTCTATATTAAGTGATGTCCTATACCTTTGGTTCAAGTCGCTGCTCTAGGGCCTATTGATGGTGGGACTTGGGGGTAATTATCCCTCCATCATATTGAGCAAGGAAGAGAAAGGCACTATGTTCTCCCTATTCACATCTCAGTGTAGGTCGGTCGTGACAGTACAAGAAAACCTATATCGTCATGACCATTCACAAGAAGGTTTAAAACAACGTATAGAAACCCATTTATTTTGTGCAAATTATTTTTTTAGTGATAACACATCAATGAATCATGAATATATATAAAGTCAAAGATCCAACCATCATTTACAGTCCAAATAATTCATCATTTTGATGAACAAAAATAAATAATATTCCTTATTAAATGTCCTTGTAGAATAATGAATAAGAAATTATCAATATTTCCACAAGTAACAAAATAATATGCGTTATCAAATATCTGTGCTTCCTCCACCACTGCCCACATGGCCGCGGCTTTCCTTGCGTGTGAGACGGTGGCCCTTGCACCACTGGCCTCTTCCATGTTCCGCCTCTGATCACTGATTCCAATAACAAACAAGATCAAACGGAGGGTCGTCAGGCTGTGTTCGTTCGGCCCGCACCCTCTGCGTTAAGAGATAGAAATAGGTCAGACAATAAAGATGTTCAATGACAAACGAGGCACAATTTTAATCCATTAAAATAGAACTTAATCCACTACCTCAATAATTGACATCGCAGGTAGAGCGTCGCAGAAGACGGCGTCGTGAGGAAAGGATTCGTAGACGGCGTCGGAGTGCGTCCGAGGAGGAAGCAGTGTCGCCTCACAAGTTGCAGAGAAGAGAATGGTTGGCGCGTCGTCATTGTTCATGGAACCGGCATTCTTCATCGAAGAAGTTACCGTTCTTCGACAGAGAATAAAAATAGTCTCTCAAGAGATCTCTCTCCCTTAACACATCGAAATCCCTCCCAAAATAAAATAATAAGCTACCCTCAATATTTTATTAACACACACCATTTAAAATTCAATCATTCAAACACTTAATTAATTAAATGAGGAGGTTCCATTAATTAATTAAGGTATGTTGGCAAGAGTTAAAGAGAGGGGGAGGGAGAGGAAAGGTCCTCATAAATTAAAGGGATTTTCATGAATTAATGGAGTGAGGGAGGTGAAAAGTTTGGCAATTAAAGTGGTGTTGCCAATTTAATGAAGGGGGTTTAAGGAGTTTAGGGGAAAATGAAAGGTTCGATCTTGTGTGGGCCCCACCTCTCAAACATCCACACTAGGGTAGTTAGGTGGATGTGGGTCCCACCCTTAGCTCCCATTTATAGGATATAACTACCTCAGATATAAATAAAATTGTGCACACCAATTCAATTTATTTTAATCTAATTTCCCAATTTTTAACTTTTTACCTGTATATAATGCACCTGCGGTGAAGATCCCCTTATGAGAATACCCGCACTGCGCGTTCATCGGTGCCCTCAGATTTCGATTCCGTGCACCGGTTCAAAAGATAGAAAAACACATTCATTTGTTTACTAAACGTACCCGAGCTAAACTTCAGAAATTGATTTCGGGCACACCGGGCATCCGAATTAGGTGCTTTCAGAAGCCACAGACTCGTAAAATTCAAAAGTATTTAAGAAAAAAATTTCCTTCAAATTTAAGGGTCTTTAAATTATTCCCACCTCAGGACATTACGTCCCCGTAAAGCTATAACATAAACTAGGGAAACAAATGAGGGTACTGAGCATGCATCTGAGACTCCCGCTCCCATGTGCTCTCCAGGAGGTTCCCGTGCTACCAACGGATGTGCACCAGAGAAATTGACCATCTAAATATGACTCACTCTTGTCAATCCTTGACCTCCAACGGTACCTTCGAAAATTTCTCCCCGTCATCGATGTCCAACTCCCCATGATAAATGATTTGGGTTGGGTCGTGCATGTATCTCTTCAACTGAGATACGTGGAAGACGTCGTGCACCCAGTGCAACTGAGGTGGAAGGGCCATGCAGTAAGCCACCTCGCCTACCCTGCTGAGGACCTGTAATGGTCCAATGAAGCATGGAGATAACTTGCCGCCCTATCCAAATCTCTGTAATCCACGTCGAGGTGAGACCCGTAAGAAAACGTGGTTGTCATCCTCAAACTCCAGTGGTCTCCGTCTCCTATCAGCATAGAACTTTTGTTTTCTCTGTGCAGTCCTCATCTTCTCCTGGATGATCTGCACCTTCTCAGTCATAGCCTGAACCATCTCCGGTCCTACAAGTGTTGACTCCCCAGGCTCAGTCCAGCATAGAGGTGATCTGCAAGGTCGGTCGTACAGTGCCTCGTATGGTGCCATCCCGATGGTGGAGTTGTAGTTGTTGTTGTACGCAAACTCCACCAAGTGTAGGTGATCCTCCAATCTGCGACCAAAGTCATGTACACATGCACGAATTATGTCCTTGAGAGTCTGAATGGTCCTCTCCATCAGGGAATCCTTCTGAGGATGAAAGGTGGTGCTCAGGCGTAGCTTCATCCCAAATACCTCCTGCAACCCCTTCCAAAGCTGGGATGTAAAGCAAGCGTTTCGATCAAAGGAAATAGATGATAGAACACCATGAATTCGTATGACCTCCTAAAATTAGTGGTGTCACATTCTCTCTACTAATCCCTGCTCTACGATCGGAAGGAAGTGGGCCGACTTGGTGAGTCGGTTGACGATCACCCAGATAGAGTCATGTCCTATGGATGTACGTGGAATCCCCATCACAAAATCCATGAATATCCCATCCCACTTCCACTTCAGAACCTATAAGGTCTGTACCAAACCTACTGGTACCTAGTGCTCTGCCTTCACTTGCTGGCAAGTGACGCATCGTGAAACAACCTCTGCTACAACCTTCCTCATACCCGGCCCCCAGTGCTGTCGTCTGAGGTCCTGATACATCTTCACTACTCCAGGATTTACCGTTAGAGGGGAAGTATGAAACTCCCTCAGCACATCCTCCTGTAGTGAAACTGGTTCCATGGTATGTCCCCTGAAGAGGATGATGTGCTCTCCTCCAGAAAATTCATCAGGCGCCTACCCTGTGGAAATATGAGAACGTCGTGTCTCATAGTCAATGTCCCCACACTATGCCTCTCTGACCCGCTGAATTAGTGGAGGAGTGACTATAAGGGATGGTAGAAAATCTGCCCCATCTCTATCCATGAAGGATATCTGCAATGCGGCTAAATGCTCTGTCGCCTCTCCAAGTAGGTGAATGCCCAATCTCCTGCTGAGAGCATCAGCTACTATGTTCCTCATCCTAGGAGTATATACTATCTTAAAATCATAGTCCTGTAAGAACTCGAGCCATCGTCGCTGTCTCAAGTTTAGGTCCTTCTGTGAGAAAATGTACTCGAGACTCTGGTTGTTAGAATACACTGTAAAGTGCTCGCTCATCAGATAGTGCCTCCACATCTTCAAGGAGAATACCACTGCTGCTAACTCCTGGTCATGGGTAGCGTAGTTCTCCTCGTGTTGCCTCAACTGCCATGAACCATAGGTGATCACTTCCCGCTCTTGCATCAGGACACACCCGAGTATGGTCCCTGATGTGTCGTAGTAAACCACGTACCCAACCCCATCCTCCGGTGGCCTCAAGATGGACGCACTGGTCAATTTCTACCTCAGCTCTTGGAAGCGCTGCTAGCATCTATCTGAACACACAAAGGGTTTCCCCTTCTTTGTCAAAGATTAATGTTGCACTGCAACTCAAGGGAAGTCTGGCACAAATCTCCAGTAGTACCTAGCCTGACCTATGAAACTCTGTACCTCCATCACGCTCTTGGGTGGCTCCCAAGCAAGTACTGCCTCAATCTTCACAGGATCCACCGCAACTCCTGCCTCCGAGATAACGTTCCCCAAGAAGTGAACCTCTCGAATCGAAAACAGACACTTCGAGAGATTACCATAAAGCCGGTGCTCTCAGAGTGTGTCCAGTAAAACCCATAAGTGGTAGCCATCCTCCGCCTCAGTAGTCGTGTAAATCAGTATGTTGTCGATGAGGACTATGATAGAACGATCGAGGTAAGGCTGGAAGATCTTGTTCATGAGACTCATGAACACTACTGGTGTGTTGGTTACACAGAATGGCATAACCAAGAACACTTAGTGGCCATACCAACACCTGAAGGCTATCTTCTGCCAATCCTCATCCCGAACTTTGAGCTGATGATAGCCTGACCCGAGTTCTATCTTTGAGAACCATCGTTCTCCCATGAGCTGATCAAAGAGTTTGTCAATCCTTGAGAGTGGGTACTTGTTCATTAAGGTCACCTGATTCAGGTGACGGTAGTCGACACACAGTCGTAAAATCCCATCCGCCTTCTTGGAGAATAAAATAGGAGAAGCCCAGGGTGAAACACTAGGTCGGATGAATCCCTTTCCCTGAAAGTCCTCCAGCTATACCCTCAGCTCATGAAGCTCGGCGGGATCCATCTGACATGCTGGAGTAGATATCGGTGTTGTCCTAGGGTACAAGTCAATGTAGGAATCTACCACTCTGTGAAGAGGTATTCCTGGAATGTCGTCCGGAAAAACATCCGCATACTGATCCACCACAACAGGAAAACTCTGACTCCACACATCATCCGCTCCTAGGATGAGACTAGCCATGTGATGTGTGATCGGCTGCCCTCTCCTCTGCGTAAGTCCATCCAGCACTACAAAGGTTACCTTCTCGCCGGTGAAGG
The DNA here is from genome assembly GCA_963277665.1 of Viscum album. Lineage (NCBI taxonomy): Eukaryota > Viridiplantae > Streptophyta > Magnoliopsida > Santalales > Viscaceae > Viscum > Viscum album. Next base: position 1,937,509,985 of record OY728128.1, read on the forward strand.
TGAACCTGCTCCCATCTGTGCAGACACACCACACTATGCACCTAATACAGTCAATCTGGGAATGGACTGTAGATAACCAATCCATACCCAAGATGACGTCGTAAAGCCTCGACACCACTGCAAGAATATCTTAGCTGAAGCTCTCACCTCCTAGAGTAAGGTCACACTGGCGGCACTAGTGCGTAATCACCGAGTCTACTCTCGTAGGAGTCTCTATCTGTAAGGATCGAGCCAACGACTCCGTCAGAATCTCTGAGCTCCGAACAAGGGAAGTGGAAATAAAATAATGACTCGCTCCTGTGTCTATAAGAACTGTAGAAAGGGTGGAGTATACACAGATAGTACCTCTAATCATCTTAGGTGCACCAAGGTCATATGCCTCTACTACCTGAAGCTTAGCCTTCCCCTATCTACCAGCTCCATATGGTCGGGGTGGTCCTCCTGGTGGTGGTGGTGGTAGAGCCTCGAAGCGTCGTCCACCACCTACTGCTTAGCCAACTCCTCTTCCTCGTCATCCTCCTCCCTATGGACTGCCATGGTCGAACCTATGCCTCTACCTAGGAGGTACCTCTACTGTCTGCTGCTGATCTGCATGGTGGGTCGGGCAGTCACGAGCCATGTGGCCCTGACCGCCGCATGCGTAGTACTGTCTGCCCCTCATATGGCTGGCTCTGGTCAGTGCACCCTGCACATCCGAACCAGTATCCTAAGGTCACCCACCTGATGGCCTGGTCCTCTTGGACCTCTATGACATCTGTCTACTGCCGGCTGTAGAAGGTACTGCTACGTGTCACCCTGCGGTGGGTCTCGGTGCCAGTATAGGCTCAGCAAGAAAGGTCTTCACAAGAAGGGCTTCCTCCAGTGTAGAGACCCGAAGCTTGACGTACATGGACATTACATTACTTTTGCGAAATACTTAGTACATAACAAAAACACACACACAAGGATCGTAATAGTTTAGTGTCTTTGGAAACTCAAAATATAATCTTCTAATCGTGTTGAAAGATCTTCCACATCTCCGATAAAGATCTTCATTTTTTTTACCTAAAACCTTTCTTTATATCCTGGGGAAAAGAAAACTTAAAAGGGTGAGCTCAAATTCTCAGTAAGGGTAAACAAAAGAAATATCAATCACATCATTTTCATAAGAACATAACATTTTGGAAATCTTAATCTGCAAAAGAGAGCATAATTTCATAACATGGGATAAATCATAGTAGTGAAATGAAATCCCAATAATCATAACTTAAAACATGAAACTTTGTGGCATACACACATAATCATAGAGAATCATATCTTATTAGTCAAGACTCATTGCCAAGACTTTCTTAGTGGACAAAGTCCATTTCTGAACCGAGTCACTCCTCGTTTCAGTCCTGTTTCACTGAACCGGTATAACATACAGTTCTAGCCATGTCTATCTCATGAGATATAAAATCTTTACCCAATGCATTGGAGGGAGATATAGGTCCCACCCATCTCATAATGAAATCATTCTTACTTGTGCCACAAAATAAACATACATCATTCATAATAACCCAAAAAATAAAATGGGTTTCATAAACATCATCCCATCATAACATAATTCATATAAAAGAAATGGATATCATTTCATAATCAGAAAAGTGAAACCATGTAAATCATAGAGACATTATACATGAAACATACACATATGAAATAATTTCATCTTAGATGGAAAATGGTTTTGATAAAACACTTGAAATGAATTCTTGAGGAAAATATCCTTTCTTATTCAAAATCATTTTCTTTTCACAAAATGTCATCCAATTTTAAAAGAAAAGGATTTTGTTGAAAATATTTATAAAATATTTTGGAGGAAGCTTCATGAAAATAAGGCTTTATAAAACCGTAAAAATCCTTTCATGTCGTATACGTTAAAAAAACATTCTTCTAGTACTTTTGCCGGAAAAGTCAAAAAGTACCTCGTAATAGTAAGATTCCATATATACCATGTAGTAAAAGTCAAAAATGGGTAAAAAGGACTTTAAACATACATGAAAACAATTTTATAAAACATGGATATGGATGATAGAAATAACCCCAGTAAATACTTACGAATAAGCAATCTCGGATAAAAATGAGATTTGCAAAATTATCCCTTACCTTATGTCCGATATGCTTTGTACGTGTCCGAACCTCCTGTATAATGATTTAAATAATGTTATTGACTTATTACTGAATCATACTTATTTTTATTATATCATATATGGTCATATTCTTAGCTTATTATTAGTAATATTTCATTACTACTTGTTATTCAGGTGTTTATTACTTTTTGTTCTTATGCGTGTTTTGTCGAATAAATTATTATTATTCTCTTTAGGTTATATATACCTCATTTACAGAATGGTATTAGTGTAATATATATCAAATTCATTCATTCAATTCATTTATATAATCATTATGAAATGAAGATCATGTAGAACGAGTCACATCACATCATGGAGACGGTATTCCGTACGTACGCACGAGTGATGATATCATTCCTATGATTGTGGAATTGTATTGGAGTGTATGTACACTAATTAAGAATCAGTATCACGTTATAATAGTCATATATAGTCATTATTTACACCATTATACCCATCCAAGTAAGGTGGTGGTGGAAAATAGATTACACCACGGCGTGGAGACGGTATTCCGTACGTACGCACGCCCGGTGATTTCTTTTTCCGTAGGATGGATAGATGGTGAAATAGGGTTGTTTCATACTTATAGTAACATATCAGTATATTAGTGATACTGATGTTATTACTTCATAATGAAACAACTAAAGAAGAAGAAGTGGAAGAAGAAATAAAGATGAATGAATCGGTAACGGACATTACCTCTTCTTTGAAGTGCTTCTTTGAGACCTCCTTTTAGGGCACTAAAATAGGTCTTTAAAGAAGACCAGAACCTCTAGGATGTTTCTAGGGAAGTGGAGAGAATAATTTGTCAGGGGTTGGCCAATCTTGAAGGCTCAAAGTGGTGTGAGGAAGAGGGGGAGGAGGTTCCCTTTTATAAGGGAGGAGAGGGGCACCTTTGGAATAACTAAAAATATTATTTTATCATAAAGTCAAGTTCGGTTTTAAATAGCTCCAAATTGAGTTATTTCGAAGATAAGGTGGGTATGGGTCGAAATCCTCTCATCCAATAGAATTTAGACAAGTTTAGGTCATTATATTAACCTTGTCTTTTAGTTTTACCTCTTAGTTAATTAGATTGACATTTACCATGTCACTTTGTATTTTTATATTACATAGTTAATAAACTTACCATATACATCCAAGCGACCCCCAAGTTGTGTTTTATTAATATATATAACCTTATTTAAGTCATTTGGCTGAACCTTAGATTTTTAGGAATAAAATAACAATTAATAATATAATATTTGTTTTAAAAAACTATTTTATGTCAATTTTGACACTATTCAATAGTTGATTTTTTTGAAACTCATAACAGAATGATTACTTCGACCAAAGTTAATTAAATCAATCCTAACATGTCATGTTGACCTAGAAAAGTAGTTTAATTCATAAAAAGTCTCAAATTTTACATATTTAGGTATTTATAATATCAATTATTCTAATTTTTCACTATTATGGTAATTACTGCATCATCATTGTGTCATAAATAAATTAAATTATTTAAAGTCTAAAAATTACAAATAAAATATCATTATGTAGGAAATCATTTTAGATTTCTAATAAATATTTATAGTAGAATTTATCTTATGTATAACTTTATATTAAAAATGATTTAGTTATTAAACTTTGATTTTAACTATTTTAACCCTTCTTTAAATAAATTAATAATAAATTAATAATAAATGTCCTAATCTAATCCAAGTGGGCCTAAATGGTCATATTTTATTTCTAAGGTTGTTTTTGGTCGAATTACACTTGTCCAATAGAATTAGGACATGTGTTAGGGTAATAATAATATCATTTTTACCCATAATTACCCTATTTACTTTTAACCGTGGTAAAAAAAGTAAAAAGTTACTATTCACCAAAAAATTATTTTCATCTCATTGAACCACATTTTACTTACTGACATAAACCGTGTCTCTCGGATTTTCGAAATTCCACTCACAGAAGCGGTAAAATTAAATTTTATGAAAAATTCAGTTTTTTTTAACTACCACTTAGTGGTTTCACTATTCATCAAAAAATGAAAGTTCCAGAAAAATACCAAAAATTAGATCTAAGCTATATTTGATATTATGAATTAAAAAATGATGTCTATTTTATCAAATTCAAAACATATTAGTTACATTAAATATTTTAAAAATTAATTCACGTCGTCAAAACAAATAGCGTGTTTTTAAGAGATAATAACTATCAAAAGATTGACACTTGTTTATAACTGGTTTAAATGTGAAATTACATCCAATGACCAACATTATATTAAATTGTAAAAATATATTTTAAATATACTTTAAAACCACTCAAATTAATAATTTATCACTATTAATTATTTCAATTAAAAAGGTTGTTTTTAATTAAAATTTAGTAATTTTCACTATTCATCAGAATATGAAAGTTATTCGAAAAGTACCAAAATTTCTCCCTAAGCTAATTTCAATATTCCGAATCCTAAAATGAAGTCCATTTTAAAAAATAAAATTTACAAAATTTCAAAAGGTGGTTATTACTATTCATAACGGCTAGTTTTAATAATAGCATATCGGTGTTTAATGAAACTCGGTATTGCGTACTACACACGCTATCGAGGATGTTCGTGATTGCGTGTAATGCAAGGAAAGTCAAGGATGCGTTTTGAGAAAGCTCCTTTTGGTGTAGCGTACAACACAAGACATTAATGAAATTAAAAAGAATATTTTTCATAAAATCTCGGGCTGTTACATCCAGTACTCCTTCCTGTGTTGGAATGCTAAGGGAGATCATAGAATCCCTAATCTCATTGCTCATTTCCTGCTCAAAGGTCCGGTACTGGAAGAATGGGTCTCTTACCATGTCCATGGAGTAGCGTGAGAGGTTGATAAATCTCGCTGAGTACTGGGCTACTGTCATGCGGCCCTACCGCAGCTGTAGTAAATCCTGGATGCGCACCGCACGGAGGGTGGATAGAGAAAACTCTGAGAGGAAGAGGCTCTTGAAGTCTATCCAATGTAGAGATGCCTCGTCATGTAGCTGGAGCATCAGGCTCCACCATCTACCTACTGCTGTGTGAAGGAGAATCGTGGAAAGGATCACCATAGGATCTGCTGGTTTCCCTGCCAATATGAAGACTCTGATGATAGCCTCTAGCCAATCCTCGGCTGCCTGATGGTCCTTATCTCCATAGAACCTGGGCGTCCTATGTCGCTAAAACTCGGGAAACACACTCAGGCAGCATGCACTCTCTTCTACTAGGGCTGGTAGCATCGGTGGCTCAGTGGGTAATGGTACCACTGGTGCCTCCACTGTAATGGGGCCCTGCACTGAGGCCTCATTGCTTTGTGGGCTTCCATCTCGCACCTAGGTCTGAACCCTAGCAGACTGCCTATGTGGGACCATCCTATAAAGAAATAGGTTCCCCATGGTCAAAAATTATACCTTCTAAGCTGACACAAAGTAATCACAAAGAAAACTTTTGAAACACACGTGCAATCAATGTTTTCATGCACTGATTCAAAAATTAGAAGTCAGGGTACTAGTGTATGGATACGTTGGCTGCTGCACCAACACTGGACTCCCTGGACAGATAACAACACTCAATACTCTTAACACTATTGCTTCACAGAGAAGAAATTATCAGAGTCTTGAGTTCTGTGGTAGAACCGACTCCTCTGATACCAATTTGTCACGACCCGTCCTCAGGGCCCATGTCATGACTACCCCAAGACTGACTTCTATAGGATAGGGGCTGGCAACTAACACCAAAGGTGTAAATCCCAATAAAAAGGGAAGACATTTCCTTTATATAAGTAAACATACAAAATAGAGTACGCAAGTGAAGAAAGCACTAAGTAAAACTGAGTACAAAAGTAAGTGCTGAAAAGTAAATGGGCCAGCATACAAACCCAACTGAAAGTACAGTACCCCTGAGAGAGAAAGTACAATAGTAGTAAAGTAAAGAAGAAACCACTGAGTCGTCCTCTTGATATCCCACCTAAAGGGTGGGTACAGACGGTCTCCTCATCTCCTCAGGTACAATCATCTGCACCGTGTACGTCCCGTCGAGTGGTCCACCTCCGGGTACCATCCAGCTCCACAAGCCTCCACCTTGATCAGTGTTGTCCGTCGTCTGCATCCAACACAACATATTGTGGGCATAGCCCATGTAGGGGTGAGTATACGATACTCATTAGGGACCCCGAGATCCCCGAAGGTCTCCCAGAATCCACAAAGTATAAAACACAAGGGAAAGACACAAACACGAAGTATCAACCAACACTACTTATGTATATGCCTATACATATACCAAAGTCATCAATCTCAGTTCGGCTCCAACATCTGAGCCCAAGCACAATCCGGTCCACACAGGAAAGAAGTCAATCACATCAATGATAATGATTGAAAGACAAGATTCAGCTCAAACAGGTTTACTATTCATGAAGAGGGGTGGAGATGATTAGATGTAGCATCTGAATCATCTCCTCTACCAAACCCACGTAGGATCCAAGTACAGAAGTTGTCACTGCCAAAACCACGTAGGATCCAAGTACAGTAACATCGCTGCCGAACCCATGTAGGATCCAAGTACAGTCATCATCACTGCCAAACCCATGGAGGATCCAAGTATAGTCGTCCACCCTACTGAACCCACAAAGGGTCCAAGTATAGTCTTCATCGTCATCGAACCCACAGAGGATTCTAGTACGGTAGTCATTGTAGTCGCAGTCAGCTCTAGGGTTCCCACACACAGCGTACTCGATTCTGAGTGGGTCCACTCCTAGAGTAAAGGGTTCGATACATCAACTACCACAAATTTCAGAGATTATGTATCCTAAAGTTCTGTCTCATAAAAAAAGAACTCAACGCGACAGACGTCACGCCAATCGGTCGCCCGGTCCGAGAGATATTGGCTTTTTTGTGCCAGGGGACCGGTTGGAAATATGCTCGTTCCAAACCCCTCCATTTAACAAATTTTTTAAAAAATCACGTAGAGTATTGAAAAAGGACCACCTTGTCGATAGGGTCCTAGTGCCGCAGACGGCGTGTCGATAAGATATGTGGTCTTTATGTTTATCACGTTTAAGTGAATAACGGACCCGACCCGTTAAGTACCGTGGGATGGCAGGTCGGGTCACCAAGTTTTGGCGGATCCATTCCGGTTGGGGTCTCAGACAATCCTGATGGTTCGCATGGTTCGGCCTGAGAGGTGCGGCCCAGCCCGGCCTGGCGCTGCCCGGCTGGGCATGCGGTCCGACTGGCTCGGCCAGAAGGCCGAGTGGTCCGTGGGGGCGCGGCCCCCCGACTGTCCAAACTGGTGGCACCTTATGGCATCTCCCTCCCAAATCGGCCGGCTAGGCCGGCCGCGACTCATCCGGTGCGGTGCCCTCCTGGCGTCGTGGCTTTGCTCGACCTGGCCTGCTGATGGGTCAGCCGGTCCTTCCACCGAAGCGGGCCGCAGTTCATCCACATAGCCGGCACGACGGTGCCGGCTTCCTCCACCATGGCCTGCCCTAGCCGCATTTCCTCATTCCCGGAACGGCGCGACGATGCTGAGCTTCCTCCATCGCGGCCCGCTTGGCCCCGGCTTTCCTTGCATGTGCGACAGCGACCCTTGCACCGCCGGCCTCTTCCGTGTTCTGCCTCCGATCGCCAATTCCAATAATAAACAAGATCAAATGGAGGGTTGGTAGGTCGTGTTGGTTCTGCCCGCACCCTCTGCGTTAAGCGATAGTAATAGGTCAGACAAAAAATATGTTCAATGACTAACGAGGCAGAATTTTAATCCATTAAAATTGAACTTAATCCCCTACCTCGATAATTAACATCGCATGTTGGGCATCGTGGAAGATGGCATTGCGAGGAAAGGATTCATAGACGACGTCAGAGTGCGTCCGAGGAGGAAGTAGCATCTCCTCACTTGTCGCGGAGAAGAGAATGGTTGGCATGTCGTCGTTATTCGTGGAACCGGCATTCTTCATCGAAGAAGTCACCGTTCTTCTTCGGAGAATAAAACTATTCTCTCAAGAGCTCTCTCTCCCATAACACAACGAAATCCCTCCCAAAGTAAAATAATAAAATTACCCTCAATATTTTATTAATACAATCCATTTAAAATTCAAACATTCAATCACTTAATTAATTAATTGAAGAGGTTCCATTCATTAATTAAGGTATGTTGGCAAGAGTTAAAGAGAGGGAGAGGTAGAGGAAATGTCCTAAAAAATTAGAGGGATTGTCATGAATTAATGGAGTGAAGGAGGTGAAGAGTTTGGCAATTAAAGGGGTGTTTCCAATTTAATGAAGGGGGTTTAAGGAGTATTGGGGAAAAATGAAAGGTTGGAGCTCGTGTGGGACCCACCTCTCAAGCATCCACAGTTGGGTAGTTAGGTGGTTGTGGGTCCCACCCTTAACTCCCCTTTGTAGGATATAACTACCTCAGATATAAATAAAATTGTATACACCAATTTCATTTATTTTATGCTAATTCCCCAATTATTTACTTTTGACCCGCCTAAAATGCAACTGTGGTAAAGGTCCCCTTAAGAGAATATAGGCACTACGTGTTCATTAGTGCCCTCAGATTTCGATTCCGAGCATCGGTTCAAAAGATATGAAAACCCGCTCGTTCGTTTACTGAACGTACCCGAGCTAAACTTTGGAAATAGATTCTGGCCACACCGGTTCTCAGAATCATGTTTCTTCAGAAGCCACAGACTTATAAAATTCAAAAGTATTTAAGAAAAAATTTTCCTTGAAATTTCCGGGTCTTTACACGTTGGGAGGTGCATAGTTGAACGACAAGTAACGTCGGTGGATAACAAACGGTGGAAAGAATATTTTGAAAATATCTACTTAAATCAGAGCAAGCAGCAGAATTAAAAAAGGGTGATTGACACATCAAGTGATTGATTGAAGATACGAGAGCTTCTCTTTCATCAGAAGCATAGAGAGTCCAGAGGGCGACTCTAGAACCTCTACCTGGAGCTGGAGAAGCATAAGAGTAGAAACACTTCATGATAGCAGAGAGAGTTTACTTCCTCTATTTTCTTAATTCTTCTCTTCCATAATAGAATAAACATAGTATAATTTTTAATGGAGAAATTTTCTAGCTATGTCGTTAGTTCGTGGATCAATTGAAGTTTTATTGGTAACCTTTTAATTATCATTTCACTTAATCATTTGAATGTACTCATTATTGATCGGTGAGATCAAAACTGAGTTCATCAAATTGCTTGTATCACTAGAACACAATATCAAAATTTCATAGTCAGTTTGCGAGGTTGATTGTGTAAACACTTTTAGAAAAAATAGATTCAAAATACTTCAAGACTTACGGTGATTTTGTCTTGTTGTTAAATTTTAAAATAGTTCACGGTTGATTAATTTTTGAGTGGCGAAGTCTTAAATTGGTTGACTAGTGTGAATTAACTCTTGGAGATGAAGGTGATTCATACTATTTACAGTGGTACTCTGCAACAACTTATAAGCGAAATGAAACACTTTCAAAACCAGTAGAATGGAGATTACTCCCCAAATGTTTAAATAGATTGTTCATTTTATCAGTGTTCTAAACCTCTGTTATTCCTTGTTTTACAATATTCTATAGATTCAATATTGTTTTTAAACAAGTTTTCAGTATTCTGTCACTTCATTGATTATAAAAATATATAAAATGTAAAAAAAAGAAAAATCACTCCACTGCTGACAACAGTGGAGTTTGCAATGTTTTTTAGAAGATTAGTGGCCAAATTTACCTTCCATGTGGGTTCGATTCTGCTTGCCACATATACAGTAGTTAGTAGGAATATAAATTTTAGACTTTGACCGACTTCAAGGATAGTACAGGTCATGTTTTTGGTGCCATTACCTGGGAAGGAACGAGCCATTATTCAAATAAAAAAACTCTAAAAAAACACATATATAAAATTCTTAATTTTTTTTGTAAGTTTCAAAATTAAAAAAAACTGTGTCTCTTCTTTCTGAATTGTTACTGTTTAGTAGTGTATGTTACTGTTGTTTTCACGACCATAGGAAATCTGATGTTATATTAGAGCCTCTAAACCTTGAATTATAAAAACTTCTCACTACTCTAAGAATGAAGAACAAAATTACAATAGAAAAAATAGATAATAGAGTTCATACTCCTAACAAACTATCAAAATCAACCAGAACTTTTAGATGAACATGAAAGGCCTAGGAAGATATAATTCAAACTTCCACAAGTTTCAAGCAATCCATCATCCATCAGACTTAGTCCTAGGTCCAGAAACTATGAATTGAAACAATCACACATTTCACTACTACCTGCTTTTAATGGGATCTCTAATGAGGACTCTCTTTCCTTAATTAGAGACTTATATAATACTGTGCAGTAATTACCTCTTCTAGGACTCACAAATAATGAACCTATAATGAGAGTACTTTCATTTTTCCTTAAGGAGAATGATAGGAATTGTTTTTTGAGTCCAGATGAGAACATTTTTGAAAACTGGGATGAAGTGTATAACTCATTCATTATGAAATTTTATCCTCAAAGACTTCAAGGTGAACTCAAAACTAAAAATCACTAGTTTTTATCAAGAGGATAGAGAAGCTTTTCATGAATCTTGGGATAGATTTAGGGATCTACTTAGGTAGTGTCCCCATCATCAACTCTCATCACACATTTGTATGGATACATTCTATGAAGGGTTGTCCTTCTCTTGATAGATCTTAGTTGATCAAGCAGTTGGGGGTAATTACAATGATAAAAATGATGAAGAACTTAAAAAAATATTTAATAATCTTTCACTAAATTCACAACATAAAAATTCAAGAAGAAAAAGAGTCAATAGAAATGTTAATTCAAACACTGGTTTAATGAATGAAACTCAAGCCCAACTTGCTGAAATCACCAACCAACTTCTATCCTTAATGAACCAGAACTCAAAATAGACTGTTAAACAACTAGGATATCAAAATAACCATCAATATTTATGGGAACAGTGTGTCCTGTGTGGTATTTTTGGGCATACTGAAATTTTTTGTCCTAATTTTGATATGTCAGCCCAACAATAAGAAAATTCAAACTTTGTTAACTATGGTCCTAGGATTCCTCTTAAAGAAGATCCATTTTCAAATAATTTCAACCAAGTCTATAGAAACCATCCAAATCTATCCTCAAAAGATCAAGGCTTAATTAAACAATCCACTGCCCCTAATTACTCTAACCAACCATAACCAAACTGTCAAAATCAGCATAGGGGTGAGTCATCAAATACACAAGGAAACAATGATTGTCACATGTCTTATATACTTGATTGAATCTTGAATCATCTATCCAAACATCAAAATCAATATGAGTCTGATAAAATGAAAAGTGATGTTGGAATGTAAAACATGGAAACACAGTTAGGCCAACTACCTAGAGATTTTTCATCTAGGGAAAAACGTAGACTTCAATGTACAACTAAGCTTAATACTAGGGAGAATATCATGGATTTTGTTACTAGAAGTAGGATTAATACTCAAACTATTGCTGAAAATGACCATTAAAATTCCCAAAATGAAAATCTGATTCAATCTGGTAATAAAAATCTTTTTTGCACACATGTTGGAAATTTACAGAAAAGTCTTGGAAATGATCTAAATATGAATTTTTCACCTTAAACTCAAGCTGAAACTTCTACTAAAAATCAAAAGAATAATGAAAAAGAAAAATTTGGGGAAGAGGTGAGGGTTATGGATAATATCTTGAATTTGTTTTATCCACCCATCCCATTCCCTGAGAAGCTGAAACCTCAAATTAACAACAGGGCTGAACTTTTTCAGTTCCTTGGTCTCCTCTCTAAACATCAAGTGAACATTCCTTTTGTACAATATTTAATTCAAATCCCATATTCTTTAAAATCTCTGAAGAAAATTATTTCAAACCAAAAAAATCTAGAATAATTTTCTACTTACAGCCACACTGAAGAGTGCAGTGCTATACTCCAAAAGAAAATCCCACATAAACTAATTGACCTTAGTAGTTTTGTCATACCATTCACACTAGGAAACTATGATCAGCTGAACTGTTTTTTTGATTTAGGTGATAGAATTAATCATCTCCCATACTCACTATTTCATTAGTTGAGGTTGGGTGACCTTCAACCCACAATAGTCATACTGCAGTTAGCTAATAGATCATTCACTCATCATTTAGATAGGGTAGATGATTTTCTAGTTGGGGTTGGGAATCTATTTTTACCTGAAGACTTTTTAGTCTTAGATATGAAGTGTGACCAAGAGGTGCCCATCAGCTTGGGTAGGCCTCTCTTGGCCACCGGTGGTGCTGTTATTGATGTCTTTAAGGGTCATTTAATTTATAAATTTGGAGAACAACAAAAAATAGTTCAATGTGTTTAGAAATGTTAAAGGACCAATTCAATATAAAAACTGTTCAATGGTAGACTCCTTAGAAAATGAAAACTCAACAGAAAATATTATAAAATATGAAGAAAACATTTGTGAAGTTGAAAATTCTGTTGAAACTTTTTTAGAAATTGAAAATTCGGCCCAAACTCCAAAAGTAGAAAATTTTCCAAAACTGGACAACTGTCCAGTTTCTGCTATAGAAGGGTCCTCTGTTTTTGAACTTATGAGATTTTTGGCTAAATTTGAGGTTGTTTCTAATAACACCAACCTTTCTGAGAACTTTGATGATATTGAGGGAGAATTTATAAGACAATTAGATGATTCTTCTTTGATAAACCTACTGAATTCTAATATGTAAAATCTGGATAGTGTGACTCCCTTGCTGGATAGTGGCACTGTTACTTCTGAATCTGAGTATGAAATTGAACATATTTCATCATTTAATACTCTTTATATGATATATGTTGAAGATATTGGACCTCCCAATCCTAAGAGTCTTCCTTCTATGGTAGAACCACCCACTCTTGAACTAAAACTCATTCCTACTCATCTTAAGTATTCATTTCTGGGTGAGAACCCTACTTTTCCTATAATAATTTCTACTGAACTCAACAGAAATCAAGAAAAAAGATTATCGACTGTGTTAAAGAAGTTTAAATCTTCCATAGGCAGGAAAATAACTGATATCAAGGGTATTAGTCCCTCATTTTGTATGCAAAAGATTCCTATGTAGTTTGACCATAAGACTAGGGTAGAATATCAAAGAATATTAACTCCAAACATGAAGGAATTCATGAGAGAGGAAGTGATTAAACTACTAGACACTGTAATGTTATATCCCATTCTTGATAGTGCCTGCGTCAGCCCTGTCTAGGTTATTCCCTAGAAGGGAGTTTTCACAGTTGTTAAAAACGAAAAAATTAAGAAGTCCAAGTTAGGAAAGCCACAAAATGGACAGTCTCTATTGATTATAGGAAGCTTAATACCGCCACTAGGAAGGACCATTTTCCAAATCCCATTTCGATACAATTCTTTAGAGGCTTACTGTAAATGAGTTTTTCTATTTTCTAGATGGGTTATCTGGTTACAACCAGATTCCTGTTGATTGAGAGGATTAGGAAAAGACCACTTTCACATGCCCCTTTGGAACATTAGCCTACAGGAGGATTCCCTTTGGGTTTTGTAGAGCTCCGACCACCCATTAGAGGTGTATGATTGCTATCATTTCAGATATGATTGAGAGAATTATTGAGGTTTTCATGGATGTCTTTTCCATTGTGGGTAGTACATTTGATACTTGTCTTGGAAATCATGAATTAGTCTTAGAGAGATGCATTGAAACAAAACATGTTCTTAATTGGGGGAAATGTCAATTCATGGTTACAGAAGGTATTGTTCTTAGTCATAAATGGTCCAAAAGTGGTCTAGAAGTTGATACCACTAAGATTGATGTTATTCAAAAATTTCCACCTCATGTTAATGTTAATGGTGTTAGAATTTTCCTAGGGGATTCCGGTTTCTACCGGAGCTTCATAAAAGATTATTCAAAAATAAATAAGCCCTTGTGTTCTTTGCTGGTCAAGGATGCACCTTTCGATTTTGATGAAAACTTTTTGAAATCATTTAATCTTCTTAAAGAGAAACTTACTACATCACCCTTCATTACTACATCTGACTGAAAACTACCTTTGGATCTAATGTGTGACTCTAGTGACATGGATGTAGGTGTTTTCCTTGGATAGAGGAAATATAAAAAGTTTCATGTGGTGTATTATACAAGTAGACAGCTAGATGATGACCAAATGAATTATAACACCACTTAAAAAGAATTTTTACATGTTTTGTTTTCTCTGGAAAAGTTTAGACAGTATTTTTTAGGTTCTAAAGTCATCATTTTCACTGATCATTCAACATTAATGTACTAGCAGTCTAACAAATAAACTAATCCCGAGCTGATTAAATTGATTCTATTGTTACAAGAATTTGACTTAGAGATTACGGATAAGCAGGGAGATGAAAATATAGTTGATTACCACCTTTCTAGGATTCCTCTTACTCAATCTGAATATGAAAATACTAGGGAGATTAACACTTACTTTCCTAGTGAAAAGCTTCTTACCGTTTCTATTAGGCAATCTACTTGGTTTTCAGATTTTTCCAACTTCCTGGCAACATGTGTTTTTTCCAAAAAAAATTCCAATAACCAAAGAAAGAAATTCATTTCTGAGCTTAAGTACTACCTTTAGGATGATCCCTTGCTGTTTAGAAGGTGCGATGATGGTATTCATAGGAGGTATGTGCCTTAGGAAGAGATGATACCTTTCATAGAAAGTTGTCATTCTTCGCCTTGGGGAGGTCACCATGGTGGTGAAAGAACCTCTCAAAAAGTCCTTCAATATAGTTTCTATTGGCCTACCGATTTTAAGGATACTAGGAGCTTTGTGGTTGGTTGTGATAGTTTCTAGAGGATGGGAAATGTTGGTAGGAAGCAGGAGTTACCCCCAAAAAGGAATTCTGGAAGTTGAAATTTTGGATGTATGGGTTTTAGATTTTATGGGTCCATTTCCATCATCTCATGTGAATGAGTATATACTTGTTGCCGTAGACTATGTTTCTAAATGGTTTGAGGCAGTGGCACTACCCAACAATCAAGACAATTCTGTAATCAAATTTGTTTAAAAAACCATTATAAGATTTGGAGTCCTAAGATCTTTTATCCCTGATAATGAAACACACTTTAAGAACTATAAGTTCAAAGCTTTGATGGGAAAATATGGCTATGTTCATAAAATTGGTACTCATCATCATCCATAGTCCAGTGTACAGGTGGAAATTTCTAACATTGAACTTAAACAAATTCTTGAGAAACCTGTGTCAAAATCTATGAAATAATTGTCTCTTAAATTGGATGAAGCTTTATGGGCATATAGAACTACATTTAATACCACAATTGATATGTCTTTTTACAGGCTGCTATTTGGGAAATACTGTCATTTACCTATGGAGTGGCAACAGAAGTCATATTGGGATGTTAAGGCTCTTAACTTTTATTTTAAGAGTGCTAGTGAGAGTAGATTACTTGAGGTGAGTGAACTTAATGAGATTAGAGAGTTATGATAATTCATGGATTTATAATGAAAGGAATAAAATATCTCATGAATCTGTCATTCAAAAAAGGAGTCTAAATCGGGATAGAAGGTCATTCTCTTTAACTCTAGACTCAAACTCCTTCCATGAATGTTGAAGTCTAAATGGTCTGGACCATTTACAATTGTAATAGTGCTTAAGAATGGTGATTTATATGTTGTAGTTGATGAGAATAAACCCATGTTGGTTAATGGGAAAAGAGTGAAACATTATTTTGAGGGACAGCTGAAGGGCTTGGATGCCTTCACTGAGCATAGAAACTTCTCTTGAATAAGGTCAGGCTAGGGAATTTAAACTTAGCACTGCATGGGAGGCAACCCATAGTTATTTTTGTTTTTATTTTGTTTCTTTTTCACCTTGAACAATGTTCTTCTTCTGTGCTCTGTTTTTGTGAAATACTTGTTACTGCTTGTTCATTGATCCTGGGTTACATGCTCTGTGTTTTCAGGTTGCTGCTTCTTGTGTCAATATAGGAGTGGAATTCTCATGATCATTTTTTGACAAGAACTTAGTCAGGGAAGTACTTCAACTTTCTTCATTTATTTCTTCTTTTGTTTTTGTTAATAAAATTCTTCTTACTAAAAAATTCTGTTTGTATTAGAAAGTCCTGCTACATGTCACTATGTTGTGCATAAATATTTCCTGTGTCTCCTTGCTGAAAAATTGAATTTCATTATTATTAAAATATGTTAATTTCTTAAAACTAAGTGTGGAGGGGGTACATGATGCTGGTATTTTAAATATGATTAATGTTGGGGTTTTTATCTTGAACATTTTCAGCTGTGTTGAATATCTAACTGAATAAATTCTGCTAAACTTTTCTTCACCCCAATTAATTGTGCACCAATAAGTTACAATCCTTGTTTGAAATTTAATGGAAAATCTTTTTAACTAGTAATAAATTTTATTCATGTTTTTTCTAATGAACCTACTGATTATTTTTTCATTATGGAAAATAAGATTTTTTAACTTCATTGAGACCTTTTTTACATGTCATAAATCTACTTAATTGAAAATCTATTTTGAACCATAATTGATTAATTGTTATTCTCCAGATTTAGAAGTCAAATTTGGGGACAATGTTGGGTTTTATGTGTGGTGGAGCGGGTCAATTCTTGACTGTGCTAAACTATGATTTATTGAAGACCATCAATTCCAATTGCAACTCAAAAATTTTTCAAAAAAAATGGATAAATATTTTCAAAATTCTTTCATAATTTTAGGCTTTACACTGTACTCAATTGGGTCTTTCCTTAGGACAAGTTCATTGTGGGTAATTAAGAACTGCTTAAAGTCTAAAATTGAAGATAATGGATGATTTATGAGCGATCTTACTTATTTATCTGATGTAAATTGGGTTTAGGACCTACTTCTAACGGTGATATGGGTTATATGTTTGTGGAGCTATGATCAAAATCATTGGAACTAGAAGTTTGTTTCTGATTCTAGTGGCCTTATTCATCTTTTAATTATTAAAAGTTATTTCATTAATGTACCAATGTAAATTATTCATGATATAAATCTTTTGAAACTAGAGTAATTTGGGAATCTAGGATCCCACAGTGAGTCTATGAGACCCTTGATTCTTGGTGTGTTTCTGTTTACTATAATCCCTTTGTTCACTTTAAATAAGAGCATTGCACAGTGTTTAGCACAATTATTGAAGGCTTGGGAAAAATAAAATAATGTGTCTAGGGTCAAAAATGAGTTCATTAAGGTGAGGGGAATGATGAACACCAGATGAAGAAGGGGTCAATTGGTTTTTATAGAAATCATTTAGGTTGAATCAATAAGGTGATTCGAAAAAAATTAATTATTTTTGGTACCTATGATTCTGTCAAATTACAAAGTTTTTAGGTTAAGGTCATAGTTCCATTAATATTATACATCCTGTCATTCTTAGACATAGAACATCATCTTAGATTGAAATGAGTCACTAAGTTGTATCACGTATGAGGCATGACATCTTGATTGCTTTATGATTCATAGCTTTCTTAATTACACTTGAGTATTTGTTATAGGCAAGATTCATATGAGTAATTCCTTTTCTTATAGCCTTCTGTTATATATTGTCCTTTGTTTTGACTGTTGGACATGTTACATTTTGAGAAAAATCCTTAATACCATACATTTGTTTTCTAAAGATAATAAAACATGATATTGGATGAGGACAAACATTGCTTAAGTGTGGAGGATTTTGATGTGACTATATTTTTACATAGTTTTGCCACATATGTTTACTTAATTTTTAATGATTTAATTAGTTATTTAATCACTTTATACTAAATATTTGTACTTTTGTAATTTTATAATTAATTTTGTTAATTAATCAATTTTTTTAATTAATTATGTATTTTTAGTCTTTAGATTAACAATTTTAATCTTACTTGACTTTTCTAATTTAATTATTTCTTAATTAGTCTTGTTAAGTGTAATCTGCTTGACTTTTTATTAAGTTGATATCTATTTAAAGTAATTATTAAATGAACTTAAATATATTTAATTAAGTTAGAATTTATTTTAATAATTTATCTTTTAACTTAGTTTCATTAAAATATTTTAAAATTATTAATTAATATGTTTAGTTATCTTTTTAATCATTTATGTAAATAATTTGCGTCTTAAATTAAATAAAATAGTTCTCTTTTAATTTTATGTGTTCAAATAGTTGTTTTATTAATTAATTAAGAGTTTTTAAACATTAATTTCATTATTTTATGTATTCAGTTTTGATTATTTATTCATATTATATTAGTTTTAGTCTACCAGTGAGGTAGACTATAACAATCGGTAACCTAATGGGTCATTGATACTCTTCTCTTTTTTTACTGCTACTCTATAATTAACTTGTATAATTAATTTTTAATTTAAGTATTTTATAATATTAGTTTATTAGTCATCCAGTTTTTAATTTAAGGGTTATCTAATTAATAATCTTAGTTGTGGTTTTATAAATCTAATGTTTAATAAAAATCCTATTTTAGTTGATGATTTTTATCTATTTTGTAATTAATTATTTTCAACCCTTTTTTTAAATAACATGAGTTTTAATTTTTGTTAGTTCTATTTGTTTTTTTTAAGAAGGTCATTGTTAGTAGTCTACCGGTGACCCTTTTTGTGTTTGTAACGGTAACCTTTCATTTTTTTACCAGTAACCTATTCTTTTAATTCTAACAGTGAGATTATTATTTTATTTTATAACGGTAATCTATTCTATTTAATTGTACCGGTGACTCTTATTTTTATTTTATACCAGTGGTGACCTATTTATTTTAATTAAGCTATCAGCGACCCCTTTTTATTTTTGCTGCACCGGTAACTATAATTTTTATTTTTATCAATAACCTTAAACCATTTAAGCTGCCTCTAAGCATTTAATTTTGGTCTATCAGCGATCTTGCACTGTAATTTTTATTTTATTCTTTATTTGCTCTAACGGTGAACCTTTAATTTTAATACTAACAATTTCCTTTGCTTTTAACTACCGGTGACCTTCATTTTAATTCTAATGGTAACCTCCTCCTTTGCACCTCACTGTTGGTTTTCTTTACCTCACTGTTAGACCACTTCCTTTGCACCTCACCATTAGCCCTTTCTCCCTTCCAAACTCAATGTAATATATCCTCACCGCCACGTCTTTAGTCGGGAGGAGAACTGAAGCCACTTTGAAGCTATGGGAACCCACTGCGAAGAGTTGCTGTTGCTCGCTGCTGATGATCTTCAACCAAGGGGAGTCCGCCTACCTGAGACCACGATGCTGCTATAGGGGAGATGCGCTGCTGCCACAAGCCGCCACTGTTAGAATCTAAGTAGGAGGAATGCTAGGCTTAGCCACACCATTGTAGAATGTTGTTGGACCACAACTGGTTCGGAGAAGCCGCCGCACCCCATGCCACCGTCACTAGAGTCGAGGGAAGCCGGACCACCTGCTGAAGCTGCTGCAACCCTCCTGCGCAGCATTCAAACCAGAGGAGGTCTGCCGCCACTGAAGCCATTTTGGAGCTGAGGAGGAA
Organism: Viscum album; assembly: GCA_963277665.1. Lineage (NCBI taxonomy): Eukaryota > Viridiplantae > Streptophyta > Magnoliopsida > Santalales > Viscaceae > Viscum > Viscum album. The sequence continues at coordinate 1,937,529,666 of OY728128.1, forward strand.
GGTTCTGCGCCGTGTTCAAGAGGAAGAAGAAGGCCCTCCCCCTGTGCGCCGATAATTGAGGGGAGAGGAAGAAAATATAAAATAATAATAATAATAGAAATATAAAACAAAAAGAAAAGATAATGTTAATGTTAACTTTAATAAACCAAGTGTATATAATAGAATTTGTAAAATTTATAAATTTATACAATTATAATATTAATAAATAGATAAATTATAAATTAAAATACAAAACTAAATTAATAATAAGTGTTAATAATAAATTAATATACTGATTATAGTATAAATTTATAATTAACAATAATTATAAAAAAACTATAAAATGTACATATTAATTTAATAATTTTTAAAATTAAAGTATTAATTATAATTATTAAATTAAAATAAACTAATAAATAAATTTATATATACTTAAATTAATATAACAATTTAATTTCATAAATAGTAATTACAATAATAATAATAAAATTATTAAATAAAAATAATTAATACAATCTAAATAATTAATTTTTAATTACTTATTTACTTTTGATGTTAAATTTTAATGATTTAGTTAAATAGGATAAACATAAAAATTACATTTTTATATTTGTTAAAATAATTAATAACTTTTAATAAACTTATAGTAATAATTTTATAATATAAAAGTAAACATTAATTATCAGTTGAGATGTTTATTAATTAACTTTAATTACCTTTTAATAATTATTATAATAGTAAACTAAACTAATAACTTTAAAAATTTAATTATCTTTCGTTGAGTCTTAATTATTTAATTTTGTTCATAACATGTGCTGGTTCATTCAAGAGAAAGGTATACATCCAGATTCACATAACTAAGTCACCAGGAGCTAGTTATGTGAGAAAAACTTGTGCGACGTGCCAGTCATGGGGGGGGGGGGGGGAACGCACGTTGCGCGGGGCATAGGTGATGGACATTTGAAGTCGATGGAAAACAAGAAGTGACAAGCAGCTTTTGAAAGTAGCTACTTGAAGCTGAGAAAGCAGCAGAAAGAAACAAAGGGTGATTGACACATCAAGTGATTGATTGATGATCTGAGTGATTCTCTCTCATCAAAAGCATAGAGAGTCTGGAGGGAGACTCTACAAGCTCTGGCTGGAGCTAGAGATTCATAGGAGCAGCAAAAGTTCATGATAGTAGAGGGAGTTTACTTCCTCTATTTTCTTAATTATTCTCATTCGTAATATAATGAACTTAGTATACGTATGAATAGAGATAATGTCTAGCTAAGTCGTTAGGTATGGGATCAATTGAAGTTTTACAGGTTACCTTCTAATTCTCATTTAACTTAATCATTTGAATGTACTCAGTATTGATCAACGAGATCAAAACTGAGTTCATCTAATTTCATGTGTCATTGGAACATAATCTCAAAATTTCATAGTTAGTTGGCGAAATTGATTGTGGAAACACTTTAAAAAAATAGATTCAAAAGACTTCAAGACTTACTGTGAGTTTTCCTTGTTGTTAATTTTCCAAATAGTCCACGGTTGATTAATTTTGGAGTGGTGAACTCTTAAATTGGTTAACTAGTTTGACTTAACTCTTAGCGAGGGAGGTGAGTCATTCTCTATACAGTGGTACTCTGGAACAACTTATACATGAATTGAAACACTTTCTAAACTAGTATAATAGAGATTACTCCCCGAACATTTAAATAGATTGTTCATTTTATAAGTGTTCTAAACCTCTGTTATTCCTTGTTTTACAATAGTCTCTAGATTCAATATATTTTTTAAACATGTTTTCAATATTCTATCACTTCATTGCGTATAAAAATATATAAAAAGTTAAAAATTTAGATAAATCACTCCACTGCAGACAAAAGTGGAGTTTACCATGTTTTTTAGAAGATTAGAGGCCAAATTTACCTTCACTGTGGGTTCGACCCTACTTGCCACTTATACTGTAGTTAGTAGGAATATAAATTTTAAACATTGACTGACTTCAACGACAGTACATATCAATAATAAAATATATTATATTAATATAAAATATATTATATTAAATGTAATATTATATATATATATATATATTACATTAATATCAAGCACTAATTCTAATTAATTTAATTTAGTTTGGTAGAACAACTTTGTGAGCATAAAAAATACTTTTCTCTAAAATATACACTTTATTTTTAATTGGATATTTTATTCATTTCAAATTAATATTTAAATAATGAATAAATATTATATTTGTGTAAGCCATATATTTTCATGGGTTAGTTAATACTATTCATAAAGGCTAGTTTATGTCTTATTATATTGAATAATAATATTTTAATAATATATTATTTTTTGATAATACTCTGTCTTCTTTATAAAGAGAGATTTTGAAGAAACAATATGTTGTGTGTGTTATATGCTAAAATAGTTTCACAAGAATTTAAATATAAAAAAGATATTTAAATTTTTTAAAATTTAAAATATATTATTCGTACTTGGGTATTATATTCCATTACGTTGTTGGTGTCACATTTTATACATGATATCAAATATAATGTTCCAACATTATATTTTCAGGGTGTTACACCCCTCATCCCTTAATATCCAATATAAATTTTTAGAGTTATTTTATAAATAGGTCCATATATTTTTTATACAATTTTTCAATTTAACTTGGAATATAAGAAATTATTACATGACCTGAAGGCCCATAATACAAAACCCAAAGGTCCAAAGGCATCATGTCATTTTTTAAACATTTTTCCACTATATTCATTAAATAAATTTGTAAAATATTAGTACATGGTATTATTATTTCTTAATATAAATATAGAATAAATTTTAACCCAATACAATCAAGGTAGTTATACTTACTCTAGATCTAATGGCTATCATTCTAACGTTTTCCGTCTAAATCACCTAAAATAGATAATATCTATTTCAATACTAATTACAATGTCCTAAGTTTTTAATCAAGAATATATATACTATTGATCCAGTAATTAAGATATTTATATTTACTTAGACATGTTTCATTATTAAATATATTCTATATAATTATTCGTTATTAAAGAACCCATATTACGAATTAATTAAGTGAAATTCCAATGAATATTCATGTAAATATTTTTACTTCATTTTTACATGTGAATAATTTTAAATTTTGAACACATTAATTTTATTTTATGTAATTTTATATGGTTTCACTATAAAATCCTTTTTTACTACATATGTTTTAATAAATCTAGTTCTTAAGGTTTTTACTACAATTTCTCTAATACTAACTATTATGTCACTGATCCAAGTCACCCATATATCATGGGTTTATTATTATATGGTTGTCCAATTACACGAGATCGCATACCCAATATACAATGTGTTAATGGAATTAGTATTGTAGATACATACAATAAAATTACATTACATTATTCAATAAAGGATTCATTCAACCTATCACATCCCCATTGGGTGCTCCTGTCTTATTTGGTAAAAGACAGATGGTTCAATGAGACTTTTCATTGATTATAGAGCATTAAATAACATCTCTGTTAAGAACAAGTATCTTTTGCCTCATATTGATGATTTTTTAATCATCTCTAGGGAGTTCAGTATTTTTCAAAGATTGATCTGAGGTCGGGTAATGCTACTGTCGAACATTTTAAATGATGGTGAAAAACAATAAACAAGGCGTGATCTTGGGAAGGGATTTCCAATGAGTGAATATGGATTCTTAGTAGATATATATGTATATATCAATTTTTTACCTATTTCGAAATGAAAGGATACATCATTTAGAGGAAGATGGATGTTTGATGAGGGTAAAAACTGAATTGAAAGGAGTATACGTATTAGTTTATAATAATATTAGTGGATTTATAATTTTCTGTCTTGTTATGAAAGATAGGGAAATAATGGAAATTGAATTATTTTAATGGTCATATATATTTACATATAAATTTGTGTCATTTAAACAACTACTAAAAACAATGGAAGAAGAAACAGAAAAAAATATTGATTTGTTTATAAAAATTTTCTTTCACTCATATGCTTTGGTATTGGCTAGTGCCCTTGGTATCTCAATCATGACATAGAAATTTTAATACATTATTGGTCAAAACCCAATGAAGGTTATATTGAGGGGTATAGTATTTTCACCCTAGAAAACCAATAGTAGAGGTAAGGGAGCTTTTTACGGGCACTCTGAGTAGGTCTTATGCATGAGTGGTGTCTTGAATCCTTTGGAGAAATAGAAGACATAGAAGCATGGATCTGGTATACTATGGAATTGGGAAGAACCATAGGTTGAATGTGAGCTATATGTCTTTTGAAAACTTTTGATGGTCAAGATTGTTTAATCAAACATCTGCAATATGAATTTCATTTTTATGTTTGGTGAACAGTAACCCGAACTCACAGATCCCTCATTAAAAACACTCTCTTTATTAGAGTTCCTAATAACATAAGACATTCCATTTCTCACTCAAGTCTAAAGTGTGGTTTGTCCCTCACAACACCACAAATAAAAACACATGGGCCCAAGTCGACCCACCTGACCCCCTTTGCTTCTTTGACTGCACCATGCACGCACTCTTCCCATACTCACACAGTTCATATATGTTGCTGGCTCATCTCACTCAAGTTTATAGTTGTGATTCCTACCATTAATGTTTTACTATCTAGTTAGTTGGAATATATATATATATATTTTTTTTATTCAAGATAGTAATAATAATGCTAAATTTATTAAAAATAAATATATTTTTTTATTGTACATGTACTCCTTGCATTGCATTAAATTAATTATTTTTCTTATTAAATAGACTTAAGATTTAAATGAAATATTATAAGTAAAATTACCATTAATAAAGTAAAATTTTAATAAAAATATAATATTTATATTTCATAAAAAATAATAGTATATTCAAAACTAATTTTTTTTAAAATGTTATGTTTTAAAAATTATGATTTTTCATTAATGTAATCATAAATATTAAACAATCATTTAAAATTAAATTATTTTAATAAAAGAATGTAGTTTCAAAGAGGATTATATTTATTTTAAATTTAAAATAATATTTTAAAACTATGAATTTCTATCTTATAATTAAATCTTAATTTAAATAATTACTAATCACCAATATTTATTTATTGTAAGTTTCAAAAATAAAATTATTTACATGTGGTTATAGATATGAACATTTAACAATATATATATATACATTAAAATGAAATTTATAAAATATATATTAAAATATAAAACTATAAAATCTCAACTAAACATACTTTTAAATGATCATTTTTATTAACAATACTTGTAATAACATAATAATTTATTTAAGTAATATATAATTAAAATAATATCTTTTAAAATATTAAGAGAAAACATAATTTATCTTGTTTAATTCTAATATTTCATGAAAAATGTTTCTATTTAAATTTCTGAAAATAAATTATTATTTATTTTAAGAAATATTTTTTATTTTTAATATATTATATTCAAGGCTTATTTTAATTATAAAATTAACTTATCTTCATAAAATATTACACTAATACATTTTTTCAGTTGGTTTGAAATTATAAAATAATATAATTAATAAAAATAACTAAAATAAAAACAAGAATAACTTCCTAAAATATTCCATTATACACTCTTGAATGAATTTCATACTATAAATTCTGTCATTGTATTTAAACATATTCTGAATTTACCTCTTCAAAATTAAGAAAACTGTAATTATTAAACTTTTAGATGCATAAAGTCACTAAAACATGAAGGAATACATATGATTGATAAAATTTCTGAAATATTCTTATTAACCATTGTTTTCTAAATTGTTCCTTTGATACGATCTATGACAGTTCGAAAATTGTGCTTCCGGATATTGTGGTAAAAACATGATATATAATTTTTTTTGAAAAATTTAACTGAAAATATAAAATCCATTACACAACTAATAAAAATTTATATTATATGTTTTTGTGGAAATGAAGACTCTATTATAATATATTAGAGTTTAATATCAGTTATCTAAAAAAATATATTTGAATTAACTTATGAAAGATCTTTAATGCAGTGAAACATCATTTTGAAGATCTAAGGATCTTGTGAAAAAGATTAAAATATAGGTTGAGAATAAAATTTACTAGAATAGGGTTTTAAAAATGTTAAAACCATTTTATAATAACTTTATAAAATATCCACTCAAAAAATTCGATTGGGGAATTATTTTTAAAACATTTCTATTCATATCAAAATATTTGATATAATATATATTTTTCCAAAAATACACAACTATGGTTTTCAAAATATATAACCATAAAAAATAATTTTCAATTATATTTTCAAAATGAATATTATTTTGAAAATTTAATTTCAATTAAAACATATAATCATTCTAAAATATGAATTTTTCCGGTAGTTTTTTTAAAAACAGTTTATTTTGGAAAATAACTTTTTTAGGGAATGAAATGAATCATTGAAACCATTATAAAATCCAAGAAGAAATTTGTAGAATCAATTATAGGAATAATTATTCGGGATTCCATTAGTTCACGCCCCATTCCTCAATATCACATCTAATAAAGAAGTAAGTAGTTTTATAAAACAAAATGATAGGTTTTTATCCTCATTTTATCTCCAGTAAAACAATATTTTGAAGACTTTATATATTATTTTCAAGATGAAATTACTATATATCATATAATATTTAGAAAAATGTGATTTTTAGGAAAACAATATAATTTTTAATAAAATATTTATCTCACAATTGATACATATATAACATATAAAAAATAGAATAAGATTTTGGTAGATTCTCCTCATAAAAAAATCATAAAATATAAGATTTTTTATAGAATATAGACATATCTACAATCATGATTTGCATCCACATATTGAAAATTAAATTTCACGCATAAAATTAGAATTACAAAATCCATTTGAATTGGTTATTTATTTTATTAAAATATAATTGTATAAAATGATAGCAATTATCATTTTAAATTTCTTCTTGAATTGTGAAAATATTTTTATAAGGTATTTATATAATTTGAAAATTGGTTGATTAAAAAAATAGTTTCCACTCAACATGATTTTTTAAATATGAAACAATATAAATTAAATGATGTGTTTCCTTGAAAAAAATATATTTTTATGAAAATAATCCATTTTATACAAGGGGCTTTGAGAAAAAATAAATAGAGTAGATAAAATATCATTCCCGTAAATATATGTTTAGAAATATAATTTCCCATAATTAAATTAATAGTTTGAAAATATAAATTATTTACATGAGAGAATAGTATTATTAAAAAACTAATCCATATAAATTAATATTTTAGAATGATAACTAACATTAAAGAGGGGGTTTAAATAAATATAATCATAGCATAATAATTCAAAAAACAAAGTTTACCTTTAATTATATATTATTAAAAATATATATCCATTACATAAAAAGAGTTTTGAATATGATAAATATGTCTTTTGAAAATAGAATTATATTAAAATAAAACACTTTATATAATACAATATTATTATTAAAATAGATATTTTTTTAATAAAATAATAGTTTTTTATGAAAATAATAATAAATTTGAAAAAAGTGAATTCTTCTCACACTAAAGGGTTTAAAAATAGGCCATGAAACAATAAAATGTTTTCATTTGGAAATAATATATATATATATATAAGAGTTTCTTTGAAATCTAGAAATAATAAATTTAAAATATTCCTCCACTACATGATATTCAGACCCAATGAGAAAGTCATGACTATTGTGGATGCATTGTAATGAAGGAGAAAAACAATGAAAAATGTGGTACATTTGGAATTAATTTTAAATGAGTGAAGTGGTATTCTGAGTTTATATATAATTTCTAGTTACCTTTTTCAAAATGATAGTATAAAGCATCAGGAAGAAGATTAATGTTGGAAGGGGATAACATCTAAAATAAATATAATTTACTTATTACTCAATAATATTCTGATTAGAAATAAAAAATTTTGCTCAAATCATATGCTATAGATATAATAGAAATTACATTTTTCTGATTGTTACATATATATTCACATATATATGTGTATCATTTCCTTCGCTATTAAAAATTGAGGAAGAAGATATTAAAATAATATATTTATTCATTTATTAAATTTCAATTCAACTCATTTGTTTCTATAGTGATAAACATCCATGTGAAGAAAATAATTCCATTAGCTTCCAATGTCAATTGTTGGTTAAACACGTTATGATGTTAGATCGAGGAATATGGTTTTTTCACCCTATAAAATCAGGATTGCTGGTATATGAAGTTTCAAGGTGCACTACAATTAAGCTATACAAATGAGGGGTGTCTTGATTCAGAAGAAGAAGAAGAATTAGTAGAATAAGAAAAATAATGGATTTGGGTCACTAAGGAAAGAGGATGAACTGTAGGTGGTATAAGGAAGATGCTGATAAAAAATAGATGGATGAAATCATTTTAATCTAATATATGAGATATAAATGATGTTTTTAAGTATGTGGAATTGTAACTTAAACATGTGTACCCCACATCATAAATTCACTCTAGTAGAGGCGATAGAGGATATAACAGATTCATTCCATGTCATGAGATGGATAGACCAAGACTTAGGGTTTATGTGTCTCTACGTATCCCATTAATGAATAGGAATCAAGCCATATGCAGTTTTGTAAAAGTACCTCCATGCATATGCTCGGTCCATATGCAAGGAGGGGGATAATTATTTATCTTTCACTTGCATAGATCTAATTCAAGTGAAATAATTCACTATTCATAACACAATGATCACCATGAAATATTACTTCTTGCAGTAAGGAAGAAGAGGTTCAGAAGTTTAACATCATGCTGCATGGATGAAGATGTTGAGAAGATTAACATCATGCATCACAGACGTCTTCTATGTAGTTTAATATCATTTGGGGAAGATATATTATGTACAAATCAATGTCATGGGAAAATCATATTCTGTATAATTTAATATCATGTGGATATGATGTATTCTATATAGTTTAATGTCATGTGGAATTGATGTATTCTATACAGTTTAATGTAGTTTGGAAATAAATTCTTGTACACCGTTTAATGTTGTTTGGAATGGACATATTCTAAATAGTATAATATCATGTTTAAAGGACTTTGATGTTATGATTTTGGCTAAATAAAATATTTCATTACAAACTTGTAATTGGTTGGAGTTTTGGTGAGTTATCATTTGATTGATATAAGGGAATATGCTTCATTAGTGTAAAAATTGTGTATATCATATGGTCCTTCTCATTTGTGTCTAACATTGGAGGTTTCTTCTTGACTATCATCGGGGTTCTGAGGACCAGAACCATTTATCCTTCAACGAAATACCATTGGTGAACCTTTTTGTTGAAGGCTCGAGAAATCCAATTTTTCTAGACTTCAAAATAGTTAAATGTGTGAAATATTTTCTCATCTAAATGCTTCGGGTCATTAAACTATTTTTTGGATTTATCATCTACATATATTTGGTCATATATAGTGATGTTGAGTAATTTTAGTTGAATTTTAATGGGTATATCCACTTACATATTTTATACTAAGGAGTACAAGGTTTCTTGACTGGCGGTGTGAGTTGTGGTCTGGTAATCCCAAATAGCATGGAAGAGCTTGTCTGACAGGATTTATTATCCTTGTCTACCATCTTTTGGAGTATTTTTGAAAAGGACTTGTTGAATGCCTCTATCTGTTTGTTTCCCACTGTATGGTAGTGGTATGAATGGTGGCATTTGTTACCAAAATCTTGGTAGAGTTTGTCCAATTAAACAAAGCAGAAATTGGTGACGTTTTCTGTTAGTATTGTGTGAGGGATACCAAAACTGGTGATGATATTTTCTCTCACAAATCTACCAATGTTTTTTTACTCAGACTTCATTAAGAGGTTCATATTATGCCCATTTGGAAATGATGTCTATTTCTGTGAAAATAATCTTGAATTTTCAAGCCATGAAGGGAAGATATGGTCCCAAGATGTCTATTCCCTATATAGAGAATGGATAGGAGTACTTAGCTGTGTGAAATAAATCCAGGGTAGATAGATGAAATTAGTGTGGGCATAGTAGTAATGGAACTTTCTGGTGAAATCAGTAAAACCCTGCAACATGGTGGGCCAATAGTACCCCATCCTTCGAATTTAATGAGATATTTAAAATGTTTATTTTTGTTTCCCACAAGTTTTATCATGCACTTTTTTCTTGACAGTAGCAGTCTATTCTCCATCATTGCACTTGATAAGGACTCCAATAAGGAAAATATTATAATGCTTCTTTTTATGGTTTTTGTCTTCATGTATCATGAAATCAACTACTCATCTTCAGATCTATTCTCTTCTATCCCTATCTGATGGGAGTTCTCCCTTTTTAAGATAGTCCATAATGGGGGCCATCCATCTTGTGGTATGACTATACAGCTCGAAGATTGGATTGATCTCATTGATTTCTTCTATCTTGGTCTGAACATATGGTAAAACCATTCAGTGGTGGGAAATTAAGATGATTGTTTCATTTCGATCTAGATTAGCCGGAGTTATGGTTGTATTTTCTAATGCATCTACTTGTGAATTTTGTGAATAAAGGACATAGGTGAGTGTCAAATCTGATGGGAATTCAGCCATCAATTCTCAAACACGGATCATCAAAATTATTAGCTCATATTTCATGACATCTTAGTCACCATTGACTTTTTAGATGACTACTTCTGAGTTTCCTTTTATATTCAAGTGTCAAGCTTGCATTTGGAGTGATAGTTCCAGGACATTGATATGGTCCTAGTATTCTTCTTAATTGTTTGTGAACCCCTCTTATAGTAAGAAGGAATAAATAAGACCTACCTTCTCTTGGGATACAATTATGACTCCCATCCCCACTTTGTTGAGTCTTGGTTCGTCCATTATTTTTCTAATCGGGCTTCTCAAAGCACCGTTGAAATGAATTTCCCACATCAGGGAGTTCTCCTGAATAGAGAACACTTCCTCATTAGGTAACTCAACATCTACTATATCCAACTCTATTTGATGGATGATCTTCCATGAAATCTTCTAATACATGACCTTTGATAGCTTTCTGTATTATGAACTATATATTGAACTTCTTTAGGATGACTGCCCATTGTGAAAGGAATCCATTCAATGTTGGACATTTATGAATGTAATTAAGTGGGTTGTTAAAAGAGTCCAAGTGGACCACATTGTGAGTCAGATAATGCATCATCTTATGAACCTCAATGATTAAGGCCATGAAGCTCTTATCAATATTTGAATATCGATTATCAACATTGATGATGATTCTTCTGAGATAATAGAGGCTATTATTTCTGTCAGCATCATTCTTTTGTGTGTGGAAAGCACCTAGGGATAACTCCAAAGAGGTTACATAAAAATTGTGTGTTCTTCCTTTGATGAGAGACAATATCATCATTGTAATTAAGATATATTTGTGGATATTTTCAAATACATATTGGAAATCATTCGTGCATTGATATTCTACCCCTTTCTTCATCAACATGGTGGAGGGAAAACATTTACATCCTAGGTTAGATATGAAGCACTAAATGTAAGATAAGTGTAGTTGGATTCCTCTCAACTCAGTGAGTTTTTGAGCTGCTGACATTCCAAGGATTTACTTTTTCTTTTCAATTTTTACTTCAATTCCATGGTGGTGTATGACGAAGCTAAATAATTTTTGTGAGTTAACACCAAAATAAAATTTCATGGGGTTTATTTTTGGACTGTGATGTTGTAGTTTATCGATGTTTGTTTCGCGATTTGTTATATGGTATGAGTATTGTTTTGATTTCACAACAAGATCATCAACATATAATTCAATGATAATTCCCAAGAAGGATTCGAAAATTCTGCATATAGTGCGTAGATAACTGGTGCGGACATTTTTCTAAATGAAAGGCATCACCTTGTATAAAAAAACGCTCCATGGGGAGCCTTGCAGATGCTGTGTTTGTCCATTCAGATCTGGTAATACCCTGAATAACCTTCAATGAATGAAGAGCTTCATATTCGGTAGTTCCATCGATTAACAATTCTATGACGGGGAATGGTAAATCATCTTTTGGGTACTTTTGGTTAAGGTCCCTGAAATATATACAAACCCTGATCTACCCATTCTTTTTCTTGATAGGAAAATTGTTCTAGCTTGATGGGAAATTTGACTGTCCAAATGATGTTAGTTCTAGTGTTCTTATAAACATCAAACTCTATTTTGGTATCATGGATTGGGAGTGTACTTCTAGAAGCTTACTTGTAGCAACAATTCTCTTTTGGAAGTCTTGGGTTTTGAGTGTCCACCTTGGGATCAAGGGCTAGAATTTCTATATAATTCCAATTAAAAACATATCTATTCTTCTTTAGGAAAGTGGATTTTACCAAATTATCTTTGTAAGGAATGGATACACTAACTAGAGTGGGTCAGGGGTCTTCTTCTATACACATGTTTATTTCCTTGAGTTCATCAACTGTGGTAGAGACGCCTTCCTAAAATCATGAAGGGTATCCCTAAGGTCCACTTCTTCTTCCTCATCTACATCTTCATCATCTCCCTCTTCATCTTCTGACAGGAAAACAATTCTTGAGGTGATCATTCCATAGTGTAAGGAGGAGTCATACTTTTGGTGTTCGAGAGGTAAATCCACCTCTTTTATCTCATTCATATTCAGAAACTTCTTCAGAGATGATGCAATGAGGGGTAAAAGAGTTTCCTCGACTTCATTGAGTGAAAAAATTCACCGTCTTGTCTCATGGTGTGAGGTAGGGATTATCTGGGTTTTGATAATAGTTAGAGCTTATTGTTATCTGAACATTCCCTCTTATATCAGGAGTCAATGAGCCTTTCAACAATATCAGGTTCATCAACTATAACTAATATCATGAGGATTGTTGAATACGCTTCCGAATTTGGACTTGTTGTTTAAATCTAATTGACCTGAAGTACATATTATTCCCCGCCCCACTTTAGGGTATTGGTAGGAACCCTTTCCAAAATATTTGGGGTGGCAACCTATTCAATTCCTTTAGCTGAGGGTTTTCCCCTTTGATTCAAAGAACCATGAGTTAATATAGTGTGATTCATAAAAGTCAAATGGAGCCTTATTGATGTGTAGTGTACCACTCTAACAATTAATTATATATTTTAGGAGATGATGGTATGAAGATGGGAATAATGCATGTATATATAGACAGGGACTCCCCAATATGGCATTTAAGGCTGTATTATTTTTGACCATTAGAAATTCTATGTGAGCTACAAGGCCACTAAACCTAGTTTTAGGCTGGATTTGGCCTAACAACTTCTTCTCGCGTTTATTGTAGCCCAATTGAGTTGTGGTATAGGGTGTCAGGTAATCCTTATTGCATCTTATCAAATGAAGTTTCAATTGTGGGAGGAGATTAAACCTTGATCCATTTTCGATGAATACTTTTTGGATATCAATTCAAATTATTATTCCAGACACATATAAATGTTTGATGTTTCCCTGCTTTGTGGAAACTTCATATTGATCCATGTAAGATATAACTACATGGAATTCCATATGATTGTTCTTTTTAGGTATACTTTAGTGGTATCTATTTCGGCATCAAAAACTCAGCGACTCAGCAACTCTTCGATGAGTGATTCCCTGAGATCTGTAGATAGATTTAGTGCATCCATGATTGACAGCTTAGATGGTACTAAAACTAGATGTTTCATAATTACATATTTATTATCTAAAGGATGCATTTTACAAACATGGTGGGTACTATTTTAATGTTTATTTAGGGTCTTGAGCATTTGATGAAGATAGGTCGACCCTTGGGGTTGGAGACAGAGGTGGTTACATCCTTTGTAGATTGGGCCGAGCAGTTCGGCTCGCTTATCGAGGGAAATTAGTCATATATTCTTCCAATGAAAGCTATTTCTGAAGGATTGGATTGGGGTGGCTCCCCATGGGGGTTGGAGAATATTCCATTCCCTATTGAAACCATTGGAGGGTCCTTCTGTGCATTTCTCCAACGCTGACAGTTTGAGAGGGGTGTGGCCATAAGCTTGATTTCTTACATGGTTGCTTCTCCCTTAATATCCTTGGATTCTATGGTTTCTCCATCCAAACCCCAATTAGGTGTGGGGAATTATGGTTGATAACCATCAACTTGATTACATTGAAATAGATAAAAAATATCTCTTATTCTGATGACGGATTTTCATTATCATATGCCCTCAGTGGTTCCATTTAGTGGGGCGGTGACCATTGTTCAATTTGGTGGGGCGGTGCACATGTATCTAGATTTGATGGTATAAAATCTGACAGTGTTAATGCCAACTTTTACTTTGGTGTATGTTCATATCCTTATATTTTTATCCCTTCCATCTAATTAGATATCTTTTCAGATGGTTTTCCATTGGAGGATTGTGGAGCCCCGAATGACAGATGTTTTTTAGGAGACAGTTGAGGCAGATTTGGTTACTTCAACTATGCTTGGAGCATGTTGGGGGATTGTTTGACTATTTTTTGAGTCAACACGATATCAAAATTATTCTCATGATTTTTAAAAACTTCATTCCACTCTCCTTATACACCTGTATTAGTGGTGGAAACATACACCACTTGTGCTGGCAGTGGTCCCATCTTGAATTTTCCAAAATATATCATATTTTTTCAGAGATCGTTGAAGAAAAATAAACTTCTAAATGGTGTGTCCCAATACCTGGTTAAAAGGAAAGTATTATGTCTGGTCATCAATACATACTTCATCTTTCCTCTTTAGCTCTGGTAGCATAATAAAGTCTTAATTCATGGAGGCTATGGAGGACCCAAAGACTTGATCATCTCAGAATGAGTAAAATTTATTTCTTTATTCCTCAAATTGATTACTCTTGGAACCTTGATGCTCATCTTACTGAGGCATGGATGGCTGATGATGTACCGAGTACTCTGCATAGTTTGGTGGGGTTTTGGAGTAGGAACTAGTGTAGGGGGAGTATTAAGAATGACAGAAGCCGCTTCAGCACTCCTTGCTCATTTTACTAGGTTTGATGGGGATTTATGAGACATGAGATTTCTGTGTTTTAAAGAATATTATATCCTTTATTAAATGGAGGATAAGTCTTAGAACCCAGTTTTATGTTTCACTGGAACAATCGGTGTTCACATCTCATCATAGAGATTGATAGTGCACATGGTCAACATCAAATCTTGGGGGAGTGGTTGGTTCAAGGATTAATTATGACCCTTCTATCTGGAAATGAGGTCTAAAAATATCTTATTATCTTTATTTTTGCAGTTCATGAGTTCAATAAATTTGTTATTTTGAAATTTCAATCTGAATTGGAACATGAACTGGCACCGAAAATCCTCCCATCTTATTATGGAGTTAGCTTTCAAACTAGTGTACCTGACAAAGGATGAACCTTGTAGGGTTCACACAAAGCATAAAAGCTTCACATATTCATGTTTCTTTGGGTTTCCCATCATGGGATCAGAGTAAAATGATTAGGTAATTATATTTTGATCTATGTCCCATGATCTATTGAACTCAAAAAACACGTGATTCTCAAAATTGGGTGGAGGCGAGACGTTACTCACATAGTCTGGGGAAGGTTTTTGTTCTAGTTGTATTAGATTATTCCACCCCTCCATTACTTCCATTTGAGATTACAATAACATGATTGTATTCAGGATACTGTGATGCATGTCCAATTGGACATGGGTAGGAGCGAGCACTGTAGGGGAAAGATTGGATGTGCCGAAACTGCTAGAACATGAGGCAGATACCCAGTAGGGGGAATATTATATGGTTTTTCCTGAATGTTTTATAGTTTCTTCCCCAATGGAGAGAAATCTTCATATCCCACTCGAATTGGGTTCAAATAAACAGATGGTCTTGGCAATACCTTGGATAATCTTTCCATCCATGCTTCATCCATCAGGATGAACCTGTGAGGTATAGATACATCTAATGAAATTGTGTGTTGATTCTCTACCTGAAGAACATACCCAGTAGAAAGTTTTTCTCATAGCATCTCAACATTTATTCTCCATAACTCTTTAATTTCTACCCCATTTCAATAAAATCTCTCCTCAATCATGGGAGAATCATTTTCATGAGGAGGAGGAGTTGGTTCGTAAACCATATTCTTATTCCACTCCTTATTGGGGATTTTCACAGGAGGTGGGGGTGTATTGACTAAAGGGGCACCCGAATTTAAGGAAACACTTTGGTTTCATGTGTTTACCGCTTCAGGCTCGATGTGAACCACCTCTGAGAGGGAAACCACTTCTCTGGTTTTCTCTATATTTGTATTATCTTCATTGAGGACTATGGGGATGATCTCAATTAAATTAATCAATGCATAATACATTAGGGTTAGTGTGATAGTAGATGAATAGTAGAATAGATTCTTATGTCCTTTATTGGATTTTTTCTGACCATTCTGTGATACTCTTCCAGTTTCTTGGTGATGAGTGGATCGAAGGGATAGTTAATACTTCCATGTAGTAAAACTCTATTTCGAGGGACGCAATTCATGGGATGTGATTGAATGGATGATCCCTCTATCCATTATTCTCCCAAGATGGAAGAATATAGACGTCATCTAGGTGAGAATTTGAGGTAAAAATGACCCCAGCCCTACGTGCTAGGGTTTATTCCATTCCTATGTTGACACGCCTCATCTCATTTTTTCCTATCTTATGGGGGAATTTTGTGTTTAAAATTCCCCTAACCCTATGGGATGGGGTTGGTCTCATATTATGGCTGATGTGGCTGCTATTTCCAGCTTCTTGACCTCCTGCATTCCGATGTTGGTATGAGCCGGATTTGTTTCCAGGTATTCACATGAATTACTTGCTTTTGAGGACATGATTAGTACTCACTAAATAGTATCCAAATGTTTTATATTAGACTGTCACTTCTAGTTGGCAGGATCTTGCATATGGGGAGGTTCACTTAAGGTTATACAGATAACAGGATTGGGGAACCAGTGTGTGGAAACCATGTTGGCTCATTACATCCTATATGTAATCTTAAAATATATCATTTAATTGCATCATCCATCACTTTTATCTAATGATACCTGGACCTAAGATCATACTTTGTAAAATATTGAACTTCTAGGATATGAAAAAATTCATCTATCTGAAAAAAATGAGACTTATTCATAATATGGAAGTTATTAAATTCTATAAAATCAATGAAAATCTTTATTAAACCTTTATTCATTTAATAAAAAATAGAGTCATCCCATGGTTATGTTATTCTTTAAATGAAGAATTTGTCAATAAAACATTGTAAAATATTTTTTTATTCCAATATTTATACTTGAGATATTTTATAAGATGATTTTGATTTTGGATTAACATTAGGAACTAATTCATATGTAATGTTAATCTCATGATAATTTATGATACGTGTTATTTTTTAAGGAAATATTTTCAAATATTAATTTACTATAGGAAAATAAATGACATTAATTGTCTTCTTCTTCTAAAATATTTGGGAAAGATAAAATTCCTTTTTACCTTTATTATAATTTCATAACTTCTTTATATTTTATCAATGGTATGAATTCATTAATTTATACAAACTAAAACTCATTCTGAAAAAAACATCATTATCTTTACAATATATATTAGCATGGTAAAGGGAAATCAAAGCCATATGAAATAAAATAAAGCATTAAAAGTAAAAATACAAAAGGGTTTCTACATATGATAATAGGAATATTCGTGTAATTTTTTTTTCCTTAATATGACCCCATTTTTTAACAATTGTTTTTTAATTTTTTTGAGTTATGGATTATAATTTTTGAGTAAATTTATATGGAAGGAAATAATTTATATGACCCAAATCAACTAATACATTGGTATAACCTAAATATACAAGTAATATACCTGAAACCACATTGATGGATAGTCCAACTTCCACTAAAGTTGTCATAAATAATTTAGCCACACCTTTCTACTTTAGATATTCACAAATTATATCCTTTACATATATATTGTGAAAATTAGTCATATAATGAGCCATTTTATTACAATTAAAACATATTACTATTGGATTTTTATTATTTTTAACATCATTATTGTGAACCATTCCCTTATAGTCTTGAGCTACCTATCCAAACATACCATATTGGAATCATTTCCCATATTCTACATTACATTCTTAATGGTTTTTTAACTCTCATATCAGAATATGTAAAGTTTATTATTATAGCTTAGAATTTCCTTGATGCATGCCTCCATATTTTCCACCGCTAAGAAATTTTTTTATATATTATTTTAGAATACATGATCATCATAAAACACCATTTCTACCATCACAGTGCATCAAGAAATTTTTTCATAATTAATAAATTAATTAGAATCAAATTCCATTAAATAAATGAGCTTCAATATAGAGTAAAACATGTTATTTTTAATATCAATATCATGAATGCAGTTTAGTTCTAATATTTCAAATTAGTTAAATGTTTCATTATATGAGGATAATGAATCATAAGGATTATATTTCAATTCAATGAATTTTATTTACATTATATGTATAAAGACATTGTAAATGTAATTCATATCTAAAATATTGTATAATTAATGCCTTTTGAAGTCATAACAACCACTTCTTTCACTAATATTCATAACCCATAGACAAATAAATATTTGAATCACATTTAAAATTTTAATTAGGAAGAGTTTCCCTATGATAAACAAAATAATCCATAACTTTGAATATCTTCATAAGGGATTTATCATATCTATCAGTTACCATAGTGTCATAGGATCCATAGAATGGTGGAGGGTTCTATTTCAAGAAATTATATACTATGGACATGTACCGATATGGTGAATTTGATTTTTCTCTAACATGGAATTCACCACCATAAACAACTTTTCTCAATAGATCCATCACAATAAAAAACTGATCAATTAGAATTTTAACCATTTCAAGTTGCGGGTTTGGAAAGAACTTTTCCTCTTGGTTCCCTCCTACTATTACATCCATGTTTACTATTAATAAATATGTTGTAAATATACATACATGAAATAAAAAGTCATAGCAATCCTAAAAATCAATATCATGGTCAACATATATTTGAATATATTAAGGTTTCATACTTATGTTATCCCATTCTCAAAAATATTTTAAGCCCAGCTCTGATACCAACTATAGGGATGTATTATTAATTCAACCCATGATTTTTTATTTGAAAAATAATTCATTTTGATACATTGTGGAAAATAAATTTAGATTTAGAGTTTTAAAGAATTAGGTCATACATCTTACATAACATACAGATGTAAATTAAGGTATTAGGACAAAAATTTTCTATATCATTATCTTATATTTAAATAATTATTTTTTGACCATTAATATAAGGAAATATACATACATTATATATTTCCATAAGAAAATTTTCATTCTTTCCTTATTCATTTAACTATTTCCAATTCATCTATTACTTCAATAAATGATGTACAAAAATTAGCATTGATTCCCAAAACACTAAAATATAATTTTAGAAAATATTAAGGCCATAAAAGAATGTAACATATAACTATTTATCTTCAATTAGTAATAAAAATAAATATTTCTAATAATTTAATCTTTAAATATAATAAATAACACTACTATTTCATTATAAATAATTATTCATCAAAGGTAATTATACATTAAGCATGACATCGCGTGGGCTACACGTATACATGAAACCCTTATTGTCCATTGGTAATGGGATCAAGACCTTTGACCTTTCCAGAAATTATTTCATTTCAACTGATATACATGATATGCATTTCTAAAACAACACTAATATAATTTCTAAAATAAATTTTATGGACATCGTTTAAATAATTTTAATAATTATATTTCATTTTAACTATGTTTTTCAATACTATCTAATTACATAAATACTTTCTCTTAAGTTTAACATAAAAGTTCCTTAAATTTTTATCCTTATAAGAATTTTGAAATATAAAAATCCAAATTTTTAGAAAAAAAATCATGAAATAAACTTTACATTGATCCCCCATATATCAAAAAGTATATCTTGTTTGTTACATTCCAAACATATGAATATCCTCCTTGAATATACTCTTGAAACATGGTGATGTCTTGAATTAACATAAATCCTTATTGAAAACATGTAGTATTCCTTCTTCCAAAGGTTACTGGATATATTCCTTTAATCCATGATGTTAGAAACATCATATGTGATATCATAGACTAGTTTTTCAACATATCCATTATGAGTTATTATTTAATTAATACCATCCAATTCACCTATTCTTATAAAAAATATATTTATAAGAAAGAATTTATCTCAACATAAGGAACATATAATGTGTTATCTTACCTTAATCAAAATATCACATATTCATTAACTCACTTTTCCAGTCCATAAAAAACATTCAACATAATCCTTTAAATCCTTATAGAAAAATAAAAATTGGACAATACATGTTTATTTTATCATTCATATAACATAATTCATGAATACAAAATAAATAAAAACATAAATTTCTTCACTTCATTCATAATTCATAAGAAGGATACGACATCTCATTACATAATACCGTGTTCGATTCACATTTCACATGAAGTCTCATCATCATCTACAATATAACCATTAATTTTTCCACCATTATGATTCACATTAATAGAATTAATCGTAGGACATTGATTTTCATAATGAGTATTTATTATACACTTAAAACACATAACAATTAATGATGCCTTTGGGAGGCCAATATTCTCATCAATTTCATTAATCGAACTCATCATTTTTCCCTTGTAGTCAATTTCTCTGCGTATTTATTTTCCATAGTCAAAACCTATTCTTGTTCCTATGATACATTCAAAAAAGTGATTATATTCACATTATTGACACAATGGAAATTGAACATACTTTCCTCCATGATCTCTATTACTCAAACTCTTAGTGACCTTCTTCTTTCTATTCCTTTGTGAGTTTGATAGTTCATTTAGGTAAATGTTTTTAAATGTCATATGTGAGAACTGATTAGGAATGATCACAACATCATTCAATCTAGTGATCACCCTTCCTGATTTCTTATCAGAAAATTATCCATCACATTCTATGATAATCTAGTAACTTTTAGTTCCTACCATTGACTAAAACCAGAAGAAATGTGTAAACATTTTTTATCATACAATATAACTACATAGTCAAGAAATGAATTAATTATTGGATGCCTAAATCATGAATCCTTCCTTAATATATGAACCATTAGGTTTATCCAATGTTTTTTATAGTTAACTTTTTTTAAATCCATCATGATGGCTCGTGAAGAGTCTATCAATTCCCCCATGAATATCCCCCATGATTGTCATACCAGGTCTGCAACAAAGCATATAGTCATGTACCAGATTACCCTATGTCAGGTCTGAAACATATTTTTGGAGTTGTTACTCCAAGTTACATATGTTCCAGATCCACTTCCACTTTTAGTATCTACATAGGGATTTATTTCTAGGAAACCACTCACTATATCTTTTACCAATATTCCAGGAAATTTTCCTATATGTTTTCTTATCCTTAGACTTATCCTTAGAGACATCCGTAGACATAATCATTGATATCTACCTAGGAATCTCACCAATTTTTTCTCATCATAGTTTCCAAGGGAAAAATAAAACGCCACCCTAATACAAACTATCACTACCCTAGGTTTTCATATGTTAACATTAGATAACTTTTGTAGAATACTTAAAACACAATGCAACCATACCCTCAACTATTATATTAGTCTAGTTCCATTAGAAACATGGAAACATAAACACTGTTGTGTAAGTGATATATGTTATCTCCCACTCTATTCTTCATTTCAATCATGCTTTTTAGACACATCATATTTAATATATTTATTTATATCCTGAGGAAAGAAACATAAAAATGGAAGATCTCAAATGATTGGTAAGGGTAAACAAGCGAGACATGTAATCATAAGAATAAGAAAAAGGGTATCAAAATGTGATCAAGATATCATATAATCATATCCTAAATATCATAAGATCATAAACATGAATAATGTCATAAATCATTGAGGTTCATAAGATATGAAACATAAATAAAGAAAGAATAGAATTCATGAAAGCATAACATAGGTATAAAACACTAAAATATAAAAGACACGTATTCTTATAAAATAATTTCTATAGTAGTCAAGGAATCGCTGCCAATGCCATCTTAGTGGGCACATTCCTTTGCTAAAACCAAGTTCACACCCCAATCTAGCATTTTAATACAAAATGATGTTCCCTCCTCATTAAAAACCTGTAATATTAATCATAGTTCCTTTCACATTACAACCATATGTATCTCATGTGTATAAATCTTTACCTAATACCATGGAGGCATATATATATGTCCCACCCATCTCATAATGAAATCATTCATACATGTTCCAAAAGGTCATTAAAATCATATCATTACCCATAAAATGAAATGGGTATCATAAACATGTAATAATATTATAACCTATGAAGAAATATAAATGTTTCATAAATATTTCATTAAAATCGTAACTCGTGAAAATAAGAAGGTTTCAAAATAATATAACATTTTGAAGATAAACAGGTGTTATAAGCATCATTAAATCAAAAAATAAACCATTCTAGAAAGAATATGAATGGAAAATTTTGATTATTTTCTAGAAGGGCACGATAAACATCAAAATATGTCATCATAAATGAAAAATAACATGGAAGTAAATTTTGATAACATTTCAAGAGGAAAATATACGTTTTTTGAAAAATAACTCTCTTTATAACCTAAAAACATTTTGGAAAACCATTTTCCTAAAATTATACTTGAAATATTATAAAGAAGGATTTCAAATCTTTTTGGAATCATTTTTCATATAAAACAAAGAAACAGAACTCAATAAATGATTTTAAAACCATTTTCCATGAAAAATATTAAAAAGACCTTGAAAAGGTTTTGAAAATAATTTATTAAAAAATACTATTAATATTTTTCAATAAGGTATGAGATAATTTTGAAAAAAAAATTCAATGAGAAAATATAATATAACCATGACAACATTTTGAAAAATAAATCCTTAAAACATATAAAAAATATTATTAACCTTTGGTAAACATTTTCCATTGAAAGCTAACAAAATAATCATAAAACCATTTAAAATCACATTCCTTGAAAAATAATTTGATAATTTATAAATAAATCATGAATTTTTTTTGAAACCCCATTCTTTGAAATTTTTTTTAAAAAAAAAATCTTCAAAATTATTTTATTATTCTTGAAAAGGAAACTTCTTCTAAATGATGGCGGGTAAATCATGACATGTAATATGAAGATAGAAGAACATTCATTTTTCACGGTAAAAGGTTAGAAAATTTATTTTTTCAAAATAAACAAGATTTTTCCTTTAAAAAAATAAAATGTAAAAATGTATAATTTTCATCTAAATATTATAGAATAATATTAGAATATTCTTGATACCCTTTTTATAAAACATGGTTTTGAAGGAACATTGATTCCACATTAAAGAGAGGGTATTGTCGGAGTTTCTTAAAGGACACTTTTCTAACTATATCATGTACCAGGTGTAGAAAAATGGTTTGAATACATGAATATATAATTAATAAATTGTGGATAATAAAATTCATTAGTGCTCATGAGGGATGGATCATAAAATTTCAAAAAAAGAAGCATAATGATAAAATTTTTGAAAATCCATGAGATTGTTTCAATAAAAAATTATCACTAAGTAACCTTAAACAATAATCCCATGGGATAATTTATAACAAAATTAAGATACAAATATCATTAAAGGAAATATTTTCATGATATAACATGTCAAGGGTAGTTTTTACACATCATAAAAAATATAGGTGCATAACACGACATGTGTCTCAATGAAGGTAAATTGGGAGAAAACTATCATACTGATTTGGTAACATCTGAAATAAAACCCTTTAAAATATTATCATAGAATGGATATTTAATTACCCATAAATTTAGTAATAAGAATATTATAATACATTCATGGAAATTACACACACCATAGAAAGGAATGGGTGGTGAATAAAGAATATATCTCATGGAAATAAAAAATAAGATGAAATTCTATAGACTTTTATATTGACTCTCATCATACTCATACATAATTTAATATATAAATAATATATGTTCATCATACATCTATCACATAACCATATTATTATATATAATACATTATATGTTTTGATTATTAATTTATAAAACCCTCTTGTTTACAATTCAATGTTAAGGTTTCACTTCTGGCAATATCTGTTTTATTCTTTGCATGTGTTTTAATTTGTTATATTTGTGGTCCTTATAATTATATCACGATTTCAATAATGTAAAAAATGATATAAAAATCATATATATTCAGTATATATGTAATATTATAATCTAAATAATATTTAAGTATGAAATGGAATACACCATTCATGGCGACAGTAAGTCGTACTTACCCATGAATGTTGTTTCCATTTTTATTATCGTATTGAATTAAAGAAATAAAATGAAATATATATATATATATATATTATAATTAATGTATAATTATTATTTAGTATGTATCATATAATATAAATAAAATCAACTTTAATACAATTCACATAGTGTGTGAATGAATCACATCGCTTTGAGGGGTCGGTAGTCCACACATCCTCAAATGAAATTATCATATATACATCAAATGGAAAGTATAAATAAATGTGTTGTAAAAAGTATTAAATAATATTAAAGGCATAAAAAATATAATATATAACATATATAAATTTATTTTCTCTCACAATGTCAACCATGAGAGGTGTTAAAGGAAAAATGAGAAATCATCATTTCGTGAGGTGATAATTTATCATACACGTAAACATTACGTTCCTTACCCATTAGATTGAGGTTTATATAAATGTAGGTTGAAATAATATCATAACAACAACCATGAATATTTATTACAAGATTTTTTTTATACAATAATAGAATAAACAGATTTTAGGGTGGTAATAAAATAAAAAAAGGAGCTCGAGAGAAGATGTTAGCTGTAACGATCCAAAATTTTATTAATAGAAATTCCTCTTGATCTAATTAAATGTATTATTATTTAAAATGGTTATATAATATATGAAATTAATTGGATTTATGATTTTGCATTATTAAAATATTTTTAAGAATTGTGATCATTGCTAATATAGCCGTTGAAAAGTGATCAGATGATTATTATAAATATAGGGCTTTAACAAATCCAATTTACTGAGAAGAAGAAAGTGATGGCCTCATCTAGTAGACTTTCATAATATATGGTTACTATAGTTTCTACAAAATTCCAAGAGATTCACAAGTGGATAATTAATGGATTTTTTAACATTATATAATTCATTTGGCCGAATGATATATTTTTATGACTATTATTTCATTTAATAAAATATTATTTGTTTTAAAAAATCATTAATGTCAATTTTGATACTATTTAGTAATTTAATTCTTTTAAAGTCATAAGAACATGATTCCTTCAAACAAAAAGAATTAAATCATATCTAATATGTCATAATAACCCATAAAATTCGTGTATGGCATCAAAATGTTCATATTATATTTATTTTAATATTTATAATATCATTGATTTGAATATTTCGTGAATAATGTAATCACTACATCATCATTGTGTCATCAATTAATTAATTTATTTAATGTCTAAAAAGTTTAAAAAAATATCAGGACATTGGTAATATTCTTATCGTTATAATGACTATTTTTAGTCAATGAGATTAGTTGTATAACCCTATATTCAAATTTATTAATTAAAAGATACATGTTTATCTTATATTTCTCTTTACTTTATATAAATTCTTATAACATGTCATTTTCAAAACCAATTGGATATATGAGGTGCTAAAATCGACCAAAGGAATCCCATGTTCTGAAATATCTCATCCAATAGGATTATGACATTTGTTGGGGTAGTTTTATATTATTATAATATTATTTTATACCCTTATTTACCATATATACCCTTTAACCATGGTAAAAAATAATAATTACTAAAGATAATATTAAAAATGTCCAAAAATAAAAGGTGCTTATTTACAAAATTTCTACCATTTGATTCCAAATATAGAATAAATTTTTTAAAATTCAAAACACAGAATACTGTAAAACTACATTTTAAAAATATTAGAATATTTTATGCATAAAATTGGATTCATCTTCATTTTAGGCCTCTAAAATGTATTGGATAAATGTAAAAATAGCTAATAAACATGTAAAATCCTATTTTAGTTCATTCTATTTATTACCTCCAATACAATGTCTATGTATTAAATACAATTTTAAATAATAATAATATTATATTATTATCGATATAAATCAATGTAGTGTGCAACATAAGATTTCGGAGAAACTCGTTGTTGTGGTTCATGTACGCAATAGTATATAGTGTGTCCTTTAAAATAAAATTAATATTAAATTCCTAAATTTTAATAGATAAGAAAATGTATTTTTCTATAAATACCTGGGACGTTACATTTGGTGTAACCATCAGAGTTAAATTTGGAATAACCATACGGTTGACCACTGACATAAACATACCCAGTAAATTATATAGAGATATATGTACCTATATTCATTGTAAAAAATTCCATAGAACCGAAATCATAATATATATTATTAGAAAAAAACATTCTTTTTGAATTTTGTAAAAATTGAAATTTTGATGATGATAATTAAAGAAATGTCCCTTACAAATATCATATAATTGAAATGAGAATTAATAAAAACGAATGAAATATGGGTATATAGAGTAAATAAACCTAATAAATTATAATATAAACAAAAATAATTTCATAAATAATGTTAGTACCACATAATTAATAAAGTAGATGGTTAACCTAAAGAATTCAAATTGGGTTTAGAATTCCATTAGCTTGGGTTCATCTTACTTAAAAAAAATTCAAACCATATGTATAACTTTTTCAATAGTTTTATTAATATATTAAATAACCACATTATAATTTATAATTACTTATATGATATTCTTAGGATATGTTTTCATGCATTAATTAATAATATTTTCTTATTTTTATTATTTCATGTGGATTTATTTCATAGTTTTCACTGTTGGTTCATTATGGATTCTCTTCTTGAATGGAATGAAAGAACTAGAAGTGGAATGAAATGGTTTTAATATTATTATATAACATTAAATGATAGCCATATATTATTTTTATTTATTATATGAGGATGAATTATTAGAGAAAACATTAATCAAAATGATTTAATTTATTTTTGTTGTTTTGATGATCATCACGAAAGTATATCATTTTATTCAATATCATGTTTATATATTTGTTCAAAAACATTAACTAACATTAAATATGTTCAATAAAATATTATTTAATAATTATTATGGTATTGTGAACATACTTTAAGGTGCTAATGAAAAATTAATTTGTATCATCCCGGATGGTAGTAACTTGACACAACCCACATGATGTTCTTATTTTTTAAATAAAAATGAGAGGGGAAGAAGTATTATGGAGAATATTTCCAAACAAAATTATATAATTAAATTATATAAAATATAATTGATTATTCATGCAACTTGGATTGGGGAATGTGAAGAGATTATAATAAATGAAAAATTAATTTAAATGAAAATAAAATAATATTAAAGTGGATTTTACATGTTGAATTTTTTTCCTTTAGAACATCCTCAAGCCACTAAATTTTTTCATTTTGGTGAGACCATATGGACATGGAATTTGGGAAGGGAATTGTTAAGGGAATTTGGTAGAAATTAAACAAGTTAAAAGGCTTTCAGGAGTGAGGAGAAGAGGTGGTTCGGGGAAGTATTTATAGCGGAGGGGAGAGATGTTTTCTCATTATTATATTCATTAGATTAATATTTTGTCTGAAGACTATAAATAGTATGATAATTATAGTTAAAAATACTAAAAAAATGATTTATATTTTTATATTTTGGGCTTAAATAACCCTCACATCATCTATGACTCAATAATTCATTGATTTAGCTTATACTGTAAATTATCATATTTCACTATTCACAAAAAATTACAGCATTTCAGAAAAATACCAAAACCTCACCCTAACCATTTTTTGACATTTAGAATTCAAAAATGAAATAATTATTTTGAAAGTAATTTTATAATTATGTGAAATTTAATTTTTCATTAAAATCATACTTTTTATGAAAAAAATACTAATTTTAAAACTATAACTAAATATTAAGACATTGAAAAATTAATTAAGGGATCATAGAATTATCTTATAATCATAATAAAATAAAATATTTATAAATGAATTTATTTTATTAAAATATATTTTCATTTAAATAATTATTATAATTATAAAATTATAAATAAGCATTTATGTTTCACAAAAATACCAATACTTAATTATCACTTTTAAATCATTTATTTACTTATTCCATGATATAAATATATCATATTTTATCAAATAGAATACATGAATTTTATTTATAGTTTCATAGGTTAGGTTGATATTCTATTGTCTATATTACAGTTCCTAAGGTCAAGTTACTATTCTATCTGTATAAAATATATAATTTCTATAAATAACACTGACTTGAATATACATTTATAATGAATTTATTTATTAAATTATATAATGAAAATAAATTATTTTATAAGTACCTGGGTTGTTACATTCTCCCCACCTTCAATAAATTTCTTCTTCAAAATTTTTATTTACATATTAAATAAGTTATGGTAGCTTTCTCTCATAGAATTATCATATTACCATTCCCTTTATTCAACCTTATGGTTTCTCCACAAAACCTTAACATGATAAATTACCTTATTCTGGTATACATTCTATCTATGATCAAGAATCTGAATAGTTTTATCTTCATAAGAAGTGTTCTCTTCTATCTGAACTACTTCTCGAATCAATACATGAGTTGAATCTGACACAAACTTTCTCAAAACGGAAACATGAAATACATTGTGTACCTAAGATAAACTCAGTGGAAAAGATACTTGGTAGGTGACTAGTCGAAATTTCTCTAAGATTTCATAAGGTCCAATAAACCATGGAATTAGCTTTCCTTTCTTACCACAACAAATAACACATTTCTTAGTGATATTCTAATGAAAAATTGATCACCTACCTTGAAAGAGAAGTCATTCCTCTTTTTTATCTTCATAACCTTTCTGCCTGCTCTGAGATTTCCCCATGTGTTTTTGGAACATCTTCAGTTTCTAATCCACATGCCATACCAATTTTTGTCCCATCAACTTCTTTTACATAGCTTCGTCCAAAAAATATTGAGTTATATAGAACCTTAAATACAATTCTTCAAAAGCTGTCATATTTATTCTAGAATGAAATTTGATATTATTAGATATCTCAACTAAAGAATGATGTGGACCCAAATTCCCTAGTGTTATATTGAACAAGATTAACGTATATCCACCAATGTCTAAATTGTTTTTCTCATCTTGTCTGTCAAATTAAGGATGAAAAGTTGTGATGAAATTTAATTCTGAGCCCAACAAATTCCGAATGCCTTTCCAAAAGTTATAAGTGATCATGGGATCGTGGTCAGATACAATGGAAAGAGGAACACAATGTAACTTAAAAATATCTTTATGGTACAATCAATAAAGCTGACCCAGATACATTATATCTTGAATGGGAAAGAAATGTGAATATTTATTCAATTAGTCAATAATAACCCAAATCACATTGTTTCCTCGAGAAGACATTGGTACATCATTGTGCTATCTGGATGATCTAAAAATAGAGAACTATGAGCCTCAGTTAAAAACTATTTATTAAATTGTGAATCACAGGGCACACATAATCTATTAAAAAATATTAAAACATAAGCTGCATTAACAGTAAATTTTGGAAACGTATCCATTTTCACCAATTATAATTTTTTTATATAACTCATTGTATCCCTTCTATGGTTTCTTAATTCTGTCTGACAAAGATGACTATAATGAAACACACAAAAAAGGATTTTTCTATTCCACACCCGATTCGGTTATTGTTAGTGTTGTACCTAAACATGTCACATAATGCTACAATCTATAACCAAAGAACATTTGGTATTAATCCCTACTATTAAAACCTATTGAACCTTATATGGTTATATGACATATCTACCTCACATAACAACCTGGACTAGTAGTACACCCAAGACACATCACCATAACCCCTATGTTGACAGTATAATCAATTATTTCACTAATTATTCCGTGGTGGGTATTACACACAACCACATTATTTTCAATAAAAACAATTGGAATTATACACTACAATATATCAAATAGTATCATCAGTTAGAATTACACCACAACACATATCAATCAATTCCCCTCAAAATTGAATTGAATCCAACCCAAAGTCTTATATAACCCCTTGTTGGAATTAAAACCAATTTAAGACCAACATGTCTCTAGGTTATCCTTACACCATATTGATTATCTAATAACATCCCCAGCAATAATTACTTCCAAATACCATATCCATGGTTTCATATATCATCCAAATTAACATAAAAAAATTCATTATTAGAATTAAACACAATCATTCCCCATACATAACTTTTTCTTGGATTTAAACCCATATCTCATTATCTCAACAATTTAATATTAGTATTATATATAATCTCAATAATAAAACAAGATCACATAAAAAACCAACCATAATTTCACATGTTATAACATAACACTTTTTATTGTGTATCAAATATAAATTCATTCTATTGTGATAAAAATATTATGAAATATTTAGTGATTGTTAGAATTCCATCCAACTCAACATCACAATTTATGGATTGTTTTTTGAATCTTTTTACTCCCAATTCCCCAATAAATAATCTTATTAAAGGTGAAACTTATGATAAGATGATTATTTATAGAGTTACACATACCAAACATTATAGGGACTATGTTAGATAGAAGGGGGTTTTGGATGCTGAATGAGGTTTGTGCTGATTGTTTTTCTATTTATTTTCATCATGAAAAAATCATTTATCTTTGTATGTTTCGGGGATTAGTTTATAGGAATGAAAGGGCGAATCATACTCAAAATATCATATGTAGTTTTGATACTAATTTTCATTTTTTTCAGTTTTCTACCCTGAAGATATTTTCAAGATGAACTTTTTTTTGAAAAAATATTATGTCCAGAAAGAAGGTTTCAATATGTATTAGGAAATTTATTTGGGTGAAAATGTACCCATACTAGAATTATTGATTAATTTTTTGAATAGTTCGCAAATATTAGAGGTTTTTTGAAATTTACGTGATGAAATCCTTGTGAATGAATGGGGAAGAGGATATATTTGGTACATATAATGCTATGTTGATCCTAATGCTCTCTAAATCATGAAGAATTCATGATATAATAAGATGGTTGTGGAAGAAGAATGTCTTGGAAGATTGAAGTTGCAGAAGTACCAACATTGATCTATTGGACTAATTGATTCATCAGACTATCTGATCCATAAAATGAAATTTTTAACATAATCTAATCGTCAGTTGGAATGTCTTGAAATAATAAGTCACTACTTTCACTTGTCCATCATACAAGAGTGCTACCAATCTATCAGAGGTAGTTCAAGACGATTTTTTTGATGCAGATCAATATACTGAGATATTTCGAGATTAATTCTATAAATGGTATTAGATACTTGTAAAATAAATTATTTTTTACAATGTAGTCAACCATTTTAATTAGATTGATTTATTCTACATGGTGGTCAAGTGAAAAAGAAAACATATTTTCCATTCCTTCAATTGGGTCTAGATTCATCAGATAATTCATGAAACTAATTAATCAAATTGAGTCAGAGAAAAATTAATCATATGTAGTATAACAGCAATAATTTATTCGTCATGGTTAACGATTTTTGTGTACAATTGAAGTCAAGGTGAAATGTTGTGAATCTATTTTCAAGGGTGTTTGAAGCTAGAGATTAGTAATTTGTAAAGGGTGATAGAATTTTTAGATGTTGTAAAGATGATTATGGGAAAATAATTAAGTTATAATAATTTTTAGGGTAGAATGGTTTCAATGATTTATGTTATTCAGTTGATACATAGCATCGAGATGAGATTTCATTCATATGTTTGAAATAGGTATGGAAAATTATAATGTGGATTCTCTAGTTACTATATGTTTTCAACATAATTAAAATAACTTGAGAAATAGAAATGTCATAAGACTAAAGAATAAATAGAAATTTTGACGATGGATGTGGTTAAGATAAGATTTAATATGTTTCAAGAATAATCAAGAAGAGTAAAGAAGTGCTGAAAGAGTCAAAGATAGAGATGAAATGGAAATAAAATCCATGTCTATGAAATTTTGGTTAGTAGGAAAATATTTCTCATATTCCCACCTAAACTATTTTTTCTCTACTATAAATTGAGGAAAGTATATTTTACTTCCTAAAAATGGTAATTTTCACATGTAGAGAATGAGAGATAATGTTCTTGGGTTATTGAGAAGAGATGTTCCTGGAGTAATCTTCATCGAGGATGTTTTATAGGTAAAAGAATAAGAAAGATTTATAAGATTGTAAGAAGAAATCATACATATATCTATGGGAAAAATTTGATGTAGTTTAAAATTATTTCAAGGGTATTATTTCCTTAACTATTTTATAGACTGAGCAATTGAATAAGGTAATCATACTGAGTGATCAAACTGAAATTTTTTATAATGCCTAAAAATGTGGTCTCTTCCATCTACTATGTAAGATATTATGGATTTATTTTTAATGAATCATTAAAGTGGATATAGATACGATAGAAAAATAACTTTTTTTGAATGAAGTGGTGAAGGTTTCTTAATATGTTAATCAAACTTATTTTTATATCATTTGTTCTATTATATGATCATTCATTATTATTTGATCAAATTAATACCCAAGTTTAATGGTATATCTGATGTTTTATATCATCACAAAATGATCATTTTCTAGTGGATTGTTTGGTATTATATTATTTCCTTTCCATTCCAAGGATATAGTTACTCATATTGAGTGGTTAATAACGCAAATAATTGTGTTCCTATGGATGTGTGAATTTTTTCTTTTTCTGAACAGTGATAGATCGTTAACAAGACGTTAATTTTGTTATAAAATATAGAAAACATAAAAGAAAAACATAAAACTGATACACCCTCTCCCCATGTTATTGATACATCAATCCTCAATAAGCATTAACAACGAGTATCAGAGTGAAGGTTCTCTTTATTTACAATATTAAGATGTTTTTTAAGAGATGTTGTTATCGAGAATTTGAATCGTGTGAATAGTAAGGGGATTGAAATCTTTAATGTGTTGAACTATCATATCTGGAATGATTAAATGTTGTTGAATATTATGTATCTTGGGTATTATATTTTAGACAAAGAAATATATAATTTTCCACCATTGATGAAAATGATTCTCTAACCATGTTGGACATATAAAATCTTGAGAATAATGGTATCCCATAAAATTCTCTACTATCATCACTTTCTGAAAGTGAATTTCTAATAGTGAATGGAGTTTCTACTGCTAATGGTATATAGAAAAAAAATAAAATAAATTTATGATGTAAATACAATGGTGATGAATGAAAAGATACAAATATGGATTCATAAGTGTGAATATCTTAAAATGTGTGAGTATTAATTTATTGGTGACTTTTTTAGTTGTGAGAATCATATTTTAATAACCATAATTCTCCTTTGTAATAAATTGGAAGGTTCTAAAAATGTTGAAAAAATCCTCATAATTTTTCATGATATATTTGTTTCAATGGTTTCATCTTTGGATTTTGTATTCCCAAAACTCTATTTCTAAAATACATTCATAGTACTCCCATTAAATAAGAAATTATTATTGAAACTTACAAAATGCAATGAAAAAGTTGATTGATAAATGTAATTCAGGGATTGCATGTAAGGAAAGGTGATGAATATTCTTGATGTTGAATAATTTGGTGATTCTAAATCTGTAAATTAGGTAACAATATTCATATATTGTTATTATTTCCATCATTATACCAATCCGATTAAGGTGGTGGTGAAAAACAGATTAAACCACAACATGAAGAGGGTTAGTCGTACGTATGCAGGCATAGTGATTTCATTTTTAGTTGGATAGATAGAAGGTGGAATGTGTTTATTTAATAATTATAATAACATCTAATTATATAAGTGGTATTGTATTTATTAATTTATAATGAAACAAATCCTGAAGTGGAAGTAGAAGCAGAAATAAGTTTGAATGAATCGGTAGAGGAGATTACCTCTTCTTTGACTTTCCCCCTCTAAATCTACTCATAATGCATGAGAGATGTTCTTTAATGAAGAACAGAACCTCTAGAATGTAACTAGGGATGTTTATAATTGAAAATGGTAGGTTATGGATGAGCTTGAAGCCTCAAAGTTTTGTAAATAGGTGAGGGAAGAGGTTCCATTTTATAATTGAGGTGAGGAGCAATTTTGGGATCTCCAAAACTTTTAATTTATACTAAAATCAAAACCCATAAAAAAATTGAAATAATGTACAAATTTAGAATATTAGAAGATATAGAGTTGTAATCTCATCAACCAATACATTTTAGACATGTTTTTTCTATAAATTAAAAAATTATAGTTTTAATTAACTATTAGTTGTTCTATTTAATTTTTAATTAGGGTAAAAAATATTTCAATATTAAAAGGGTTCTATATTTAATTACTTGATGTCAATTAGATCATAAATGAGTAACATAGAACATTTTATACCATATAAATATTCTATTTTTTTATAAAAATGTGTTATTATTTTTAAATAATTTAATAAAACATTATTTTGAAAAACAATCAATAATGTCAATTTTGACACTATTCAATTCATTGATTTTTAAAAATATTAACATTAAATTTTATCATCGAAATAGAAATTTTATTATATTTCTATGAGTTCAATTAAATCAATAAAATTCATTTTCAATATAAATTATCCCAATTTATATTTATTTTAACCTTTTTAATAACATTTATTTAATACCTCCATTAATAAAATAATTACTACATCAATTTTTTGTAACTATTTAATATACCTAATTGTTGAGTTAAAATTTAAAATAAAATACTATGAGGAAGATAAATACACTATTTTCAGAAGAATACTAGTAGTAGAAATTATTGTATGTAAAATACAACATTAAAAATGTTATACTTATTAAATTATGAATGTGGAAACTATAAAATTACTTTAAATAAAATAAAATAAGTGTTAGAGTCTCTTATATAAGGCTCCAAATTGTAAATTACATGACCCTTGTATTATTATAGTATATATAATCTACCCGTAATAACTGGTCATGTTTTTTGTCCTCCTATTTTTAATATCATTTTAATAAAATTTGTTTTATTGATATCTCATCAATTAATTAAGTCCATATCTATAAAAATTCATAAACCTAAAATGAAACATGAATATCTTCCCACATATATCAAAACTTGGGTTATGTATATGGATAAGTTTGGGAACAATATTTCAATAATATTTCTTCTCTCACCTTGGTATAATAAAATCAAATTTTCAACATGATGTGTAAAAAATCATAAGAAGATAAACTGTGCAATTAGGCGCTTAGAAAAACTCACCCTACCAAAAACATAGCACGAACATTCATATACATGTAATACCATCATTCTATTAAGACTAAAAACACATTCTAATATTTATAATAACTTCAT
The DNA here is from genome assembly GCA_963277665.1 of Viscum album. Lineage (NCBI taxonomy): Eukaryota > Viridiplantae > Streptophyta > Magnoliopsida > Santalales > Viscaceae > Viscum > Viscum album. Next base: position 1,937,565,410 of record OY728128.1, read on the forward strand.
ATCATTGATTTCAAACAAGTAAAATGTTAACTGACCAAACCGTCTTTAATTGCATCATAAAGGGGAAATGCATCCACAATCTAAGCTCAACCATAGACTGAACTATATATCAATATATAAAAATCCTATTTTAATAATACATGACTACAAGAATCCTCATAGTAGATGGGTTACAAGTCAGAGGATCCGATAATGGATGATACATCAGGAAATAAAATTTCCAAGTGATAGATACATGTACACATCAATCACCCACGTAGATGAGTCACCACTGAGAACATCCCACAGTAGAAGAGACACTTGTAGTAACATTCCAAAGTGAATCTTATATCACCAAATCAAAATACTTGGTGAATGATACATCACAATTTAAATTCAAAAACAAGAATAAAAATCACCATGCACATACCATGGAGGATAATATGCACCTGCACATCCTATGGTGAATTATACATCACCAAATCACATAGGTCTTAGAGAATTATACATCATTTTCACATAACCCATGGTGGTTAATCCATTACCATCACATAACCCCTAATTAGTAATAAAAAACAAAAAACATAACCCCCAATGAATAATACATCACTATCACATAACCCTAACTGTACAATTATTAAAAATTAAATAATACATGGTGAATGATAAATATACATCACATAACCCCTAGTAAAATATGAATCACCATCACACAAATACCATTGAATGATACAAAACATGATTAAAATAAAAAAAGTAAGTTATATATTGATGAAATAAATGATAAGTCTTTGATATATCATTACACTCTTTCGTGATGTTTAACAATTATACTAGAGCTTTTGATAAAATAATGATTAAATTTGAATGTGAGTAAATATTGACGAAATTAATAGTTAGAGAGACAAAGTTATCCCAAATTATTCAAAATAATTTTTAAAGATTAATCATACCATTACTAAGACATAATGTCTCATTAAACTACCCCTCTCACAAGGATTAGGCCAATAAGATCACAAACCATACAAAAATTTAATGAAAACACTAATTCATCTCTATAGTATACAATACAAAAGTTCAATATATCGTATTATCTTATAGGACACCTACTAAGTATAAATACATTATAACATAAGTAAGAACACACTATAGGTGTTTCAACTCATATTTCTACAACACATTAAAATAAGAACTTGATTACTGGTGACTGTACTGTTAAAGAATATTATCCAAGGATAAATTATTCATAGATTCATCATAACTCTAAATTGAAGGACACAGGGAATAAATACCACATAAATGAGTGAGGATAAAAAAAAGACATCAGTAATGACTAAAGAGGATAAAAAATCATCATTTGAATACTAATAATTTCTTAAAGGTAAATTATGAATATGTTAACCATCATTTGATCAATATAAAAGTTTCAACCTAGTCTAACTGACCCATAACCGATGGGAAGATTACTCCAATTAAACATTACCCAAAGAACCTATCTTCCGTTATATAGATATTTCCATTTGCAAGATGTTATTATTGAAAATCTAAAGAACTATGTCCCATGTTCATGGATTTAAGGATTTACCGTCTTTTCATCAGCCAACGTTTCTATTGGGGGCTCATTTGATAATGTTGGGACAGTAGAGAAAGCTCATATTATGAATCATATCTCATGTCATATATATTTTAAGTCAAAGACACCCAATCTATAGAATCAAATAAAGTGTTGGCTAAGTTTGAAAATACAATTAAAGTACCTACCACCACGTCATTAGGAATTTCAACCTCTGTGGATGTAATCGCATTGGTTCTCCCTTGTTATCATGGATTTTTCTGAGGCATGTTTGCTTGGCTCTTAGGACACTCATTTTCATAGTTTCCCATCTCTCTACAATTATAGCATTGAATATCACTAAATTGTTTCTTCCCCTCGCATTCAACAGATCGATGACCCTTTTCTCCACAGTTATAGCAGACTCCCATGCCTTTCAAGCATTTCTTGAGATGATTCTTTCCATAGTTCTCACATAATGGGAATAACTTTGTTCCCTTGCTCTTTTTTGGTTCTTCTCCTATTCCTTTGTTATCAGAGTACCATTTCTTATCTAGGTTTTCTTTGAAAGGATTTGATCTATAAAATTCCCTCTCTATTTTGATGTCACTTGATTCAATTTCATCATATGATGAAAATGATTTAGAATCCATAGCCCTTCAAAGACATGTCTTAAGACCTTAAAAGAAATGATTAATCTTGTCTGCCTAGTCACATATGTAATCTATAGAATACCTGGCTAGACTTTTGAAAGTATCCTCATAATCTACAACACTGTCTGCTTCAAATTGTTTTAATAAAAGTAATTTCCTCTTCATTTCAGTTCGTTGCTCACGGGGGAAATGTTTTTGGAAGAATATTTTCTTAAAATTCCTCCATTCTATATCATCTATAGCTTCTTCCTCCATGGTATTATGAATCAAGTACCACCATTGATCAACATCACCCTTGAGACAATATACTGCCAGTACTACCTTTTTAGATTCATTGCATCTTAATGCCATGAATATCTTTTCAAGGGTCTTGATCCATTTCTAAGAAACCACTGGGTTAGTAGTCCCGCTAAAATATGGGGGATTCTTCCACATGAAATGATCCAACGCAGGTGTGGAATGGTTATTTATTATAACCTGAGTAAGTTTTCCCAATATAGTCATTATCTAATCTTCTCAAACATTGAATCTATTGACTAGCTCAGTTGGGAGATCCCTATCTTGCCTATGAGTATAAATTTCCATTCTTTCGTGATATGCAATTTCTAAATAATGGGATACACTAGATTAGTTTTTGAATCTCAAATAGAAAATCACTCAACATATATTGAAATTCTATGCATAAATAATATTATAAACATGTTTTCTCGGAGGAAAAAATTACATTAAACCATTTTATAATGGTTCTAAAGAATATGTGAATTATCCTAAGAATATCCCCCAGGAGTGTTGTAACCAAGAGTGCAACAAGGACCCTTATCGTCCACCAGTTCCCGTTCGAGTATAGCTTAAAGCGGTGTTTTTGGGTTTTACCCCAAGATACATCTGTGCCAGAGCCACCTCTAGCTGCTCATATTTGGATAGGGATTTATTTCTTAAAAGATCCATATAAGCTATTCCTTACCAAAATACCAGGACGTTCTTGTATGTTTATCCTCAAATACTACCTTAGGGTTTTGTTCCCTACTATAAATTTCCTACTCCAGTTTCCATGTTTTCTACTAAACTTCCTCTCATACAAATTATAACACCTCGACCCCTCTAGACCAGATCCAGTGAATTAATTGTTATATTAGCATGGTCATAAGGAATCAATATCCTGAAGTAATGATCAGTATAGTAGTCTTGAAGAAACATGATACATAAATGTAACTCAAATTACATTGTAGAAGGTTACAAAATACAATACATAATAAAAATTACAAATTTAGTCCACATGAACTCAATAAACAATCTCCTTTTCATCACCTATTGAAGGTATAAAATGAAAGGGTTGAGATCCAACGCTTAGTAAGGGTTACAAATAGTGGAAGCATGAATCAATAATAACTGAATCATAAACAAATATGACACGGTGAATAAAAGAAAAACACAAGCCTTTAATAAACTGAGAAAGGGCAGGAATCCATAGATTTTGTCACAGTGAAAACATCATGTATAATAATAACTGATAATGAATAAAGAGAATTCTTATTAATTGAACGTCATGTATCAGGAACATAAAGCCATATTACTATTAAAAATGGTTTAGTTCTGTGCGTAGCAACCCATCTGATTTTTGGAAACAAACTCGAAGGGTTTGTCACCAAACTGATTTGTCTCATAAGACCAACCAATGCATCGAGGGGCTATATAAGGTCCCATATTCCACTACAAGTCCAAATAATTGTTATAAAATTAATTCAATATAGGAGAAAATGCCTTTTAAATATTCGTATAGAGTAGTGTGTACAGATTTATCAATATTTTCATAATTAAAATAACTTTCCAAATAAACACCATATGTAAAATGGAATACGGTGTAGACAAAAAAAATATCCATGATATGAGATTAGGGATATTTAATATAAATATAATTTCAAATTAAACTTTTTGTCAAATGGGCAGTAAGTACACTACATAAGGATTACTAGGTGCACTACACAAATTTAGTCATAACAAAATAGCAGTTGAGACAAAGTCTCTTACCATAATGTAATCGGTCGAATCATATGACCATAAATTAATAACCCTAAAATGAATCTTTGAATGACATGAATATAAAAGCAATCATGTTATTATATATCAAATGGAAGTATGAGAAATAAATGGTGAACAATGAAAATCTCACAGAAATGAAAGTGAGATTAGAAACCCCATACCTTATGCTCGAGTGTGTTCTTCATTTGTTTTAATGACCTGAATAATCAAATATAGATTCATTAATTAATAAATCCAAAACCTCATATACATGTAAATGATTTAGAATAACCAAATTAGGTTCATTAATGGCCCTTTTTATGGGTTTAAGATGTTCAATATTCTTGTTTTGGAATCATTTTCTTTCTTGGTTTTCATGATTCGATTACTTGTTTTCAGGAATAAAAGTTCATTTGAAATGTGGTTAAACATCCATAATTGTTAATATATATTGTTAATGAAATTAAGTTGATATAAATTATATTATAATTATTTAGGGTTATATACCATGATGATGATTCATTAGTTAAAATTTTATTACAAATATTCGTATTAACTTGGTCGTCTTGTTTATAATGAACAGTTATGTATTATTATATTATATTATGAGTGTCTAAGGATTCCAAAACATTAATGACATGAAATAAATATATTCATATCTGGGTCAAACATTAAAATGGTTTCATGACTAGTAATGAAGGATAAAGTGAAGAATGAAACTCCGTCTTCCACAAAGGTTATAAATTGGAACCTCAGGGACGTTGATTTCATTTATAAAAAATAGAAGGGAGGGAGTAAAGATATTGATGATAGTTATTTCATTCACATGATATAATTCAAGTATATAGATGATAATGGAGTTTATAATCATCATTTAGATATAGGAGGTGAGGAGAGAAAAATAAAAGTGGCGAATGTGAAAATAAAAGAAAAGGTGAGAGATCCCTTAGAAAATTCGGCAGTCTAACATCGTCGCTTAAAATTTCATAAAATGAAATGATGAGAGAAAAAGGGTATTTTATCATACTGAAATAAAAATTAAAGTAAGAATAACGCATAAAATCAAACCCCAATATATGTGAATAGAAATTTAAATAGATAACATAAAAGAAGTGTCGACTAAAAGAAGAGAATGAAAGATTCCCTTACCTTGTAGAGTAACTCCTAGATCGTGAAGGATGAGACCTTGGGGGATTAAGGAAACCATCGGAGGACTCCTAAGGAGGTAATAGCACCAGAGATTTGAGGATATTGAGTTTGGAATGAATGAAAACGAAGTGGGTGAGTGGGTACTTATAGTAATTAAGAGGGTGTTTTTTATTAATTAAAAGGGACACCTCGTTAGAGGTTTTCGCAAAAACATGGGATTTCCCATGGTATTTGCCCATGGTTTAAGGCACTTGGGATACCTCATGTCATATTATACTGTAAAAAATATACCATCCCTTCATATTAATTATTACATCAATATGATGTCATTAAATTACCAAAAACTCAAATATGTATTTTTACTATTCACGAAAAATTCAAGTATTTTAGAAAAATCCAAAAAATTTACCCTAACCTTTTTTCGACGTGTAGAATTAAAAAATGAACTCCATTTTTTGATAATAATTTTCTATGTATTTTTAATTAAAATTTTAAATAAAATTGAAGTTAATTTTTGAAATAACAATTTAAAGGTATAATTAGTTTTGTATTACATTGAAAAATTAATTAACATCTCATTATCTTATTACCTTATGAAAATAAAATATTATCATTATTTTCTATTTATAAGGGTCATATTACTATTCATATTACCATTCATAAGGGTATGTTACTATTCATCAAAAAACAAGTTGGTTCTATCAGACTCCAAATGACATATTAGTCACATGTCTAGATTATAGTTTTTCCAAATTCGAAACATAGAAGTGGAAAATTCATGTTTAATGGAATCATATTACTTTATCCTATAATATTTTGTTTCACAAAATAATTAGTGCTTCATGCAATATGGGCTATCTAATTAATAGAAATTATTTAAGTGCAACATACCATAAAATTTTTGGGTGATATATTGAAAGTATAATTAGATTATATTTTTATTATTTAATACAATATTGGTCATTATAAGTAATTTCACATTTAAATTTGATAAAAACACATGTCAATATATTGATAGTTTATAATTTTTTAAAAACCCGCTTTTTGGTTTTGAAAACCAGAATTGATATTAAATTAATAAATTCAAATTATATGTTTTGAATTTGTTAACATAGACTTCATTATTGAATTTAGAATATCAAAATTATATTACAGTTAATTATTGGTATTTTTCTGAAAACTTTCAATTTTTGATGAATAGTGAAAAACACTACGTTATTCTTTAAAACAAACTTTTTATTTAAGTAATTAGTTATTTTATTTTAATTTATTTTAGGTAAAATTAGATACATAATACCTATATATTTTCAATTTGATTCATTGGAGTCATTTTATAATAAGTTTAAATATATAAAATTTTATTGAACTTTTTACCGTCTTTTACCCACCTTCTAAGAGCATTTAAAAATTTGCATAAAACATAATTTTACAGGTTCTTTGAGTTGAATTTCAAATATCTGAGAGAAAATTTAAAGCTCAGTATGTAAAATTTGGTTCAATAAGATGAAAATAATTTTTGTTGAATAGTTACTTTTAACATTTATTTTCCACGGTAAAAAGTAAATAGGGTAATTAAGGGTAAAAATGATATTATAATTACCCTAAAAGATATCATAATTCTATTAGATAAATTTAATTGGACCAAAAACAACCTTATAAATAAAATATGATCCTTTAGGTCCACTTGGATTAGATTTGGACATTTATTATTATTTAATTTAAAGAATAGTTAAAAGTGTTATATTTAAGTTTTCATAACTACCAATTTTTTTAATATACGGTTATACGTTATATAAATTCAACTATAAATATTCATTAGAAATATAAAAAAAATTCATAAATAATGTTATTTTATTTATAATTTTTAAAAAGTAAATAATTAAATTTATTTAGGACACAATTATGATGCAGTAATTACCCTGTTAATAAAAGATTAAAATAATTGATATTATAAATACCCAAATAAATGTAATTTAAGACGTTTGAAAAATTACACTAATTTTATAGGTTAATATGACATGTTAGGTTTGATTCAATCAATTTTTTTCGAAATAATCAAGCTGTTGTAATTTTACCAAAAAAAACCAAATAGTGTCTAAATTGACATCAATGAGTTTTTAAAACAAAAAATATATTATTGGTTGATATAATATTCCTATAAATATAAGGATCGGAAAAGGGGATTAAATAATATTTTATATTTTATTAATGAATTACTTGGGGATCTCATGGAAGTTTACAGTGTGTTTATTAACCATATAGTGTAAGAATACAAGAAGACACGGTAAAAGTTAAACTATTTAACTAAGAGTTAAATCTAAAAGATAAGGTTAGAATTGTATCCTAAACTTTTCTAAAACCTATTTCATGAGATAATTGCGACCCATAACCAACTAAGGTTCTAAATAAATTCATTTAGAGCCATTATGAACCGAATATGATTGTATAATAAATTAATACTTTAATCTTTTCCTTAAGAGACCCTCACCCCTCTTATAAAAGGGAATATACCCTTCCCCCAAAATCACATATCTGAATCCATTTGGATCAGCCAACCCCTACCCAAATATCTTTCCAACTTCTCTCACATCAACCTAGAGTCCTTACTTTTATCATAATTCCCACATAAAGAGCCCTTTTGATCAAATCAAAATGAAACACCCGAAGAAGTGGTAATATGTTCACCACCCTCTTTCAAGTTCTTTTCTTCTTCCAATTCCTATTTCATTGTTATTACCATATAAAATTAATAACTCTGGTACCTTATACATACTGTGATGTTATTTTAAATATGGCAGAACCATATTCATTATTATATCCATCCTATGAATGATAATGTCACTATGCGTGCGTACGTACGACTTACTATCTCCACACCGTGGTGTAATTTGTTATTCGAAACTATGTTATTTGGATGGATATAATGATGAGTAATATGTAAGTAAATAATGAAAATAACATAAAAATATTTCTGTACAATTATTATACCATCCAATCCACACCTTTTAATCATTAAGGAAATGATATCCTCGCTAGTGTGTACGTACGGATTACCATCTCCACGACGCGATGCGATTCATTTCCAGGTTCTCCGTTCAACAATTATTATAAAAATATATATTATTAATAATTATTTAATATATGATATAATAATGGTACTGGAGATATATATATTTATTAATGTACTTACATATATCTTATTCACTTACTTCTGTTCAATATTATATGAAAACAGAAACAGCGTTTATGCGTACATATGGCCAACCATCTCCATAAACGGTGTTTTCCATTTAATCTGTCTATGTATTATAAATATTCATATTATAAATATATTTGATATATAAATCAAGTTTAAACTCTAGAACTTTTTAAATTCTGATCTAAATTATATGATCAAGAATAAGAAGTTAAAACACGTACGATAAAGAAAGCGATTATTACGCGAAATGTTAATTTATCAAGGAAATTGTTATTAAATGGGTAGTATAAAGTAAAAAATGAATCATTTATAATATAATAAATATTAATATGGTTCTGGTATAATTTAATAACATACTATGGTCACTATACATGAGGTTAAGCATACCCTCGACCAAAGGAAAGTGCAAGGTAATGGTTAATTTCACAATCTTTTTATCATTCGAGGTTGTTTTTATGTGAGTATCTACTGGGACATATTTATTATCCATGTCAATATTTTAATAAAAGTGTTTTAAAAGGGAATATTTTTATGGGAATCTTTTACTAAAACATCATTTTAAATTTTTTAAAGATTTATTCTTCGAAACCTTTATCATTAATGTCCACGTTTTCAAAATGATTTTAAGGATTTATTTATATAGTTATGAATTTTTAAAAATTGTAATTCATTTAAAATGTTTCAAAGTGGTATTGAAAACTATGAATCAAAAATATCTTTTAAATGACTTAATTTATAATTTTTGTGACTTTTAAAATGATTTTATGAAAAATTGATATTTCTCTCAAAGTGTTTTACTGATCATTTTCAACTATGTCAACATCCTTTAATAGATATTATTCTTGATCGAGGTTGATTTATTATGATAGAAATATTCCATATTGTATTGATGGGTTTTTGATATGTTTTACTATGGATGTGTTATTTTTATTTTATTCATGGTTTATAAATACTGTATTGACATTTCGTATGCTTGTTTTAATATGAATGTTTATGTTCTATTTAATCCTTTTCATATGAGGAATGCATTGGACTTAATATGTGACTGGTGGAGCCCGCTATAACTCCTCAATGCACCGGTAGGTCTCAGGAGACAAACTAGTTTCTTGGCACAAGGCCTTGACAAAATATTATTTGTATTCTTGGAACAAGTCTTTGACTATGTTTTTATGAAGTCTAGAATTATTCATTCCATCATTATGAAATTGGCAATTGATATTGTAAGTGATTATTCAACTAAGAGAATATCCATGTGAATAATTAAATGGAGTTATTTGATTTATATTTTCCATATTATGATGAATTTTATGTTTAAAAGGATTTTTTTTAGTTTTATACATTGCCTTAAATGTTTATGTTTATTTTTGAAAGTTTCTGTTATATTGTTATCCTTATTGAGCATCTGAGTTCACCCCTTTCTTATGTTTTATTTTCCCAAGATTCCAAGAAGTGTATTATGATTGATAAGTACGGTTATTCTAGGGGATTAATGGCATTCTAAAAGGATCAATTATATTGTATTTTATTTTCTAATGTGTAATTTAACATTCATGTATGCAATCTATTTTCCAAGACTGATAAATTGATCGGTCTATCGGGACTCGATTTCTTGTAATCATGCCAATGTAATAAAATAATACACCGACTCTGGGTAACTGGGGTCAGGGGTGTTACATTTGGTATTAGAAGGATGTTTAGTACAAACCATAGAAACAAGATTTAGAAATACTCTTATTAGATAACAATACCCTAAGATAGACTTTGAGGATTAGTTTAGATAAAATTCCTAGAATTTTGGTACTATAGAGATTTAGTGAGTTTTCCCAGCAATACATCCCTGTTTGGATATTAGCAGGTAGATGCAGATCTGGAACATATGTACCTAGGTGTAAAACCTAAAAACATTGCATTGTTCTAGAATAGAACGAGAACTGGTGCATGACAACGGGCTTTACTAAACTATTGATTAATACACTCCCAGAGATATGCTTAGGATAATTCACATTTCCATTACAAGCCATTATGAAGGATTTAGGAGTAAATACTTCCTCAAAGAAAATGTTTTTATAATTGTATATTATATATATAAACTGTTCAATTTAGGTTAGGTATTTTACATGTTTGGAATTATGAACTGAATTCATAAACTAAACCTAGTGTATATCATTGTTTAGAAATGACCCCAAATAGAAGGTATGAGAACTATAGCAATACATATGATCCAAAAAGTAAGAAAGATCATATCATTCATGGTATTAACCCAACATTTAGAAAGGAAATAGTGTCCCAATTATTCTCAACATATGATGAAATAGTATCAAGTGTTAATAAGATAAGTATGGAATTCTCTGAGTCATGTGGCTTTGATGGGAAGCAAGAGATGAAAAGGATGTTAGAGATAAAGATGGATAATGTAAAGGGTGGAACGTAGGATTTTCCCACATGTGATAACTGTGGAAAGAATCACCATGGTAAATGATTTAAGGGAATCTGAGTTTGTTATAAGTGTCGAGAAAAAGGACACCATTTACTTGATTGCAAAGGTATGAAAAAGATTTCAAATGTAAAATGCTTTATCTGCAAGGTGTTGCGACACTACACGAATCAATGTCTGAGTCATCTGAGTATACCACAAATGATGATATCGTATAATAACCAAATTACGATACTACCACAGATCAAGATTAATGACTGCTGTTCATTTGTTGTTATTAAATAATTATGTCATTTCAGTGTTGAATCAATGATATACCAGTTATATGAATTATGGAAATAAATATGGATTGTACTGCAGTACTATTTCATTGAGGATTTTAGATTATATTGTTCTATGAAAATTTACTTGACAACAAGTTAATTTTTTTTGGAAAATACGTGGCTGGAGTAAAGATAAACCATAATATTGTCTTGATACTAAGCTAGTAATTTTGGAAGATGAGATGGTTGATTTGGAAAAATTATATTAGATATTGTTGACTAACTTGGAACTGGTTAATGGTTTGTTTATTTCATCATTGTTGGAGTATTCAAAATTTTTGGATATAAGGAATTTATCTAGTATTCTATAAGAAATAAGTGAACATAATGTAATCAATAAGGTATTATGGTAATTTAGGGTGTTACCATGTTTTAAATTAATACATGATAGAGGTATTAACATGTTATTACATGGAAAAAAAGATCTTCATTGTGTTTACCATCCTTATAAATTTTGGAGTGTATGTTTGGATAGAAGTATTTTGGATAAGTATAATGGTTGTAAAGGATTAAGTTTGAAATTGGATATTATTGTTAGGGTTAAATCATTTGGTAAAATTATTGTTTGATTGTTATAAAATGGACAAACCGGGGGGTCGGGCGACAACTCGTCGCGTCCGGCAGGGCCGCGAGACATGAACCCACAACTGAAGGGCAACAAGGGTTCATCATCTATGACTATTCTACGTGATGTCCTGGTTTGTGTAATTTAGTATTTTTAAATAGTCTGACAAATTAATTATAAATTAATTATTTTTGCAACCCTATAAGATTTTGATAAATTTAATATTTTTGAATTCTATTATCTTTTGGAGTGAAAGATGAGTTTGTTGTAGGAATTAGTTGAAGGATGATAGTCAACATGTTAAGTATACTTTTCCTCGTATTCTATGAATATATTTATTCTTAAACTTTAGGGAAGGGATCTTAAATCCAAAAATATGCTATCCTAATACCTTATATTTTGTTGAACCAATGGTATTTAAATCATCATAGATAAATGGATTTTAGGCCCTCAATATTCCATTTACTGTTCACTTTTTTGTGATTGATGACCTCAACCACTCCCTATAAATATTTACATTTTTCCTCCAATTATGTGTCTATAATTGAAACATATGTTCTCCAATTCATAACCCTAATTTGGTGGTGACTTTTTCATTTCCCTTTCCCTCTTATTAAGACTAAATTTTATTAATCCAATTTCCAATGTGGGTTTCCCACAAAGGTATTTTCTATTTTTAAATTTTTATTTTCAAAGAATAATTTCAAACTGTGAGGATGAAATTTATTGAAGGAGGGGAGAATGTAACACCCCAAGATTTCATAGTACATTATCTCTTCAAAGTAATTCAATAACTTGCGCAACATGCAACACCGAGTCTGAGCACACAACAACTTACCAAACTGGCCATTAAAAAAGAGGTTATGAATAGTGTTAACTGAATTTTGAATTTTATATACTATATAATATTTTAGAATCCATGTTATGCGTTTCTTAGGAATAATATAAAAACAAATATATATTTTTTCAGATAAAAGAAGTATTTTTCAAAAAATTCAATTTTACCTCATTTTAATAGAGAACCCTTTTTAAATCCAATATTGGACACTATTATATATTCTATTTGTCAAAATAAATTTTTTCTTTATAATCGGGACATAAAATTTTAGTTTTTATAAATTTTTTATTTTTTTCTAATAACTGTCATATTTGGGTGAATAATAGAATTACTAAATTTTAATTGAAATTTTTTTAATCAAAATAATTTATAGTGTTCAATTATACATTTGAGAGGTTTGGAAGTATAATTAGATTAGTTTTTTATCATTTAATACTATTTTGGTTATTATAAGTATTTTCACATTTAAATTTTATATAAACACATGTCAATCTTTTGATAGTTTTTACTTTTTTTTTAAACCTCTTTTTGGTTTTATCAATGGGAATTAATTTTAAATTAATAAATGAAACTTATATGTTTTTATTTTGGTAAAATACACATCATTTTTGAATTTGTAATATCAAAATTAGATTCGGGTGAATTTTTGGTATTTTTCTGAAAACATTTAATTTTTGATGAAGAGTGAAAAACACTACGTTATTGTTTAAAACCGACATTTTATTTAAGTAATTAGTTATTTTATTTTTATTTATTTTAGGTTAAAATAGATACATAATAACTATATATATTCAATGTGATTCATTGGAGTCATTCTATAATATGTTTTGATATATAAAATTTTATGGAACTTTTTACCGTCTTTTACCCACATACTAGAGGCATTTTAAAATTTGCATAAAACACAATTCTACCACCTTTGTGAGTTGAATTTTAGTTATCCGAGAGACATGGTTAATCTCAGTAAGTAAAATTTGGTTTAATAAGATGAAAATAATTTTTGGTGAATAGTAACTTTTAACTTTTATTTACCATGGTTAAAAGTAAATAGGGTAATTAAGGGTAAAAATGATATTATAATTACCCTAACACATGTTCTAATTCTATTGGATAAGTGTAATTAGACCAAAAACAATCTTAGGAATAAAATATGATCCTTTAGGTCCACTTGGATTAGATTAGGACATTAATTATTATTTAATTTAAAGAAGAGTTAAATGTGTTAAATTAATGTTTTCATAACTAAAAACAATTTTAATATAGGGTTATACATAATATAAATTGGACTATAAATATTCATTAGAAATATAAAATGATTTCCTATATAATAGTATTTTATTTATAATTTTAAGACCTTAAATACTTAAATTTACTTATGAAACAATGATGATGTAGTAATTACATTATTAATAAAAGATTAAAATAATTGATATTATAAATTCCCAAATAAATGTAATTTGAGACTTTTGATAAATTCCACTAATTTTTTAGTTTAATGTGACATGTTAGAGAAAACATACTGGTATTCATTTACCACTGGTACATCAGTAATCTAAATAGTTCCCTTATTTTTAGTAATACGAGTAATATAACTATCACTTACGTATATAATATTTTCTCATCTTACTACTATTTTTTCAATTTTATGGGTTTGTTCTTGAATTAGTATTGTAACTCTTTATTAATGAAAACTTCCTTAGATCTATAATCAATATTATCATGATAAATAGAAATCCTACATATTCCCAAAATAACATCAAACTCTACTTAGGAAAAAACAACATGGTTTGCAGGTAATTTGATTCTATAGAAAAAAAAGGATGATTCTTATGATGCCATTATTCTATAATATTCTCTAATAGTGTTTTAATTATTAGTTATTGTCTAATTTATTGAGGTTAAATTTCTAATTTACCTGTAAATTTTTCCGAAATAATGGAATCCATAGTCCCCACATCAAAAATGACATTAGGAAAATTTGAGTTAACAAAGTCCCTAATACCAATTCATTGGATGGCGCAACATTAGCTGACATAGTTGCAAATGATGCCACTGTACCATTCTTCTTATAATTTTATTGTCTTCCATCATTGGGATCTTTTTTTGAGAAGGTATTTTCATAAAGACCTATCTCACCACATTTAAAACACATTGTAGTTTTCTTATAATAATTAATATTAAAACCATTTTTCATTACAAACTCAAGCTATTCATACAATTTCACCACATAGAAACAACTTCCCCATTTTTTTATGGCCTTCACCAGGTTTCTTTTTACCACATGTTTTAAAAAATGGAAAGTATACTTTCTGACCTTTATATTTCTTTCATTGATTCTTACACATCACCTTCCATGTAGTCCTTTTATTATTTTTATTGTAGAACTACACATGATTGTCAGAATATTATTTTTTCTACACCCTCATCACATTATATATGTTTCCCATAACTTTTGAATTCATGGGAGGTCAATGACCTTGGATAAATTAGATTCCTTCGGGAGTAAAAATAATATATTTTTCTATCATGATCCAAAAATATGATTTAGAGCATACCTTGTCAATCAGGTAATGTTTTCTCCACACACACCCACTGAATCCTCCTAATCTTATTTCAATTCATATAATTTCATTTGTATAATAAGTCAAACAACCTTTAGAAAATATTTTTGATGGAAAATATTTTTAAATTCATCCCATTCCAAGGAATCAATCTCTTTACTGTCATTGATATTCTTTTCCACTGACCACCAATAGTCAGCTTCACCCTCAAAATGATAAATGTAATGACTAAAATTTTGATTATATGAACACCCAGTAACATTGAATATTATTTAAATGGATTTAATCCATTTTTTCTTCAAATGGGTCAGAAGATCAACTGATATAATTAGGGTGTTACCTCACAAAATGTTCCACTATCATCATGTTCCTTTGTGGTATCTCTAGTTATTATTTTGCACATATTCCCCCAGAATTTTTAGTTTGCATCATCCGAGCGATTTACTGTCACAAATAGTTCAATTCTATTTCCCACCATTCTCGATTGTAGATTAAAAAAGACATCATGATCATGGTGCCTTAATACTTCTTCTTCTCTATTTCGTATGAAGAAAAAATTTCTGAATAGACATATCATACGTGAAAAAACATTATAATAATAAAATTATATAAAATTTCAACATGATAAAAAGGTTAAAATATTTTATGGTATTCTATTATCATTATAATAACCCCTAAAGTTAAGTAAACTATTCTCAAATACAAACTATAAGGAATCACCCTTAAACATTTCATAATCTAGTAAATTCCATTATAATTCAATTATTTTCATTCCAAAATAACTTTTTAGTTTAGTCTGTTATAAAATTAAGACATAATTCATACATATAAACCTCGAATCATAAAAAGTGGATACTACAAAAATAATATCCATTTTTTAATTATACAAATTTTTTGATAAAAACAACAAATATTATCATGTAATGTCTTCATAGAATTCATCTTCTCTTCTTCATTTCTCTTACCTAACCCTAATCCCTTTGAAAAACATTATAAAAATGGGATGATATTATGAAGGTCAATAATGGATATAAAATAAAGGATATAAACCACTAGTACTTATATACTTATAGACAAATGAAATCATTTTTAGAATGACATACTATAAGGCCCCAGCCTTAAACCATACATAATCTTGAGTTATCACAAGATTACACGTTGAGGATCTTTTCAGGTTTAGAGTTTTAGAGAATTAGATCATGAAACTTGCATTACATTCCACATTTAAACAAAGTGGTTACATAAAAGACAGTATTCATTCTTCCCATCAATAGAAACATATTGAAAATAAAACATGGATTCTTTCTTGACACATCCTTGACACTATCATCACATCATGTACCTTTCCCTTGACATGTGAAAAACATTTCAAAAACTTGGGATGAGCATAAAAATCTCAGTAAGGGTTATAAAAAAATATGGAAATGAAACATGAGTTCATATATACATAAGAATGAAATCATACTTTACCCATAAAACAAAGTCACTTTAACATACCTCATCAAACCATGAATAAATCCTAGAAATCATAAGACATAAAGGTAACTTGAGGCATTCATAACATTCTTACGTAGGGAGTAAACCTCTCGGTTATGTTTGGAATACCCATCACATTATATTCCCTAAATCTCTTCAGAGAAACCTTAACGTTTCACTCCTTCTCGTTACCCAATGCATTGGAGAGCTATATTGGGCTCACCCGCACTTAGTTTATCACGAAACCACCCATTTTCATAACAATGCCCAAGAACCATAACATAAACGTATCACGTAAAACATACATAAAGGAAACAAAATAGTTCCACATTTCAATCACAATATTACATTTTAGTATTTTGAAATAATGAATCCATACAAAAAGAAACCATTTCCAAAACCATTTAAAACATTTAATAAGGAGAATTTTGAATCAAAGTGTCTCATACCACCTTGAAGCTTTTAACATTTTAAACAATTAATATCCATATAAATAAATCCTTAAAACCATTTTGAAAACATGGATATTAATAAGAATAAGTCATTAAAACATTTAAAGCGATATTTTGGTCAAAGGGTTTTTACCAAAATTAGAGACACTTGAATACAATAATTGAGGAATAACATTTAATCAGAACTTTATAATATCATGAGAATAAATGGATTCATGATATAATATTCCAAAGGACAGTATATACACCATATAAGAGTGAATTCGTGCATAAAAACAATGAAGTCTCAATAGGGATGTAAAATGTGATGAAATCCCTTATAAAAAGGTATCCTTAAATTAAGGATAAATCAATATCAAAATTATGTGTGACAAAAATAAATACACCCAATATAATTGGATATTAAGTGTAAAACAATAAAAGGTCATTCAAACATATTCAAATGATGACATATTCAATAACTACATGTTGAACCCAAAGAAATCGAAATTGGGTTAAAACGTTCCCTAGGTAAAATTTGACAGCCTAACGACGTCACTTCAAAAATTCATAAAATGAGTTGATGATAGATAAAAAGGTAATCTCATCACTTGGACATAAAATTTACATCAATCAGGATATATAAGAATATATCCCAACATAATAGTATGTGAATTAAAAGACATAACAAACGAAGTCTTTTAAAATGAGGAGGGTGAAAGGTTCCATTACCGACTTGGGTAACTTTCGAAAAGTACACCCCATTAAAGAAGTGTCATAAAATGGATATGTAAATACCCATAAATGGAATTATATTACAAAAGGAGTGTAATAATGGGCAGTACATAAACCACTCAAATGAAATTGTGGCAAATGTAGCATAAATCTCACAGGAATAAAAGTGAGATGAAAAATCCCTTACGAAAACTCGGCAGCCTAACGACGCCACATAAAACTTCCAAAATGGATTGATGAGAGGAAATAGGGTCTCTCATCATATGAACATAATAATTACAGTGGTAGTAATATAAAATAACATCCCAATCATAAGAAAGATAAGCTTAAAAGGAATGACATAAAAGAGTGTACTTAAAAAGAAAGAGAGGTGTAGGATCCCTTACCTCGTATCCGACTTGACCCGAACGTTCTTTAATATCCTGAATAATAAACTTGAGTTAATTTCTAATTTCTTATGAACCTTCTTAAATTTCATTATTCCTTTTATATCACTTATTTCAATGTTATAAACATTATGTAATCATTTAAGTTAATAATGTTTGTTCTTCCAATATTTGGTTCTTTAGTCTAAAATGGACTTCTTACAATTACATGTTGTTTGTGTGGTCAAAGGTTCATTATATCCAGAATGATATTCATGATTTGGATATCATATATATGATATATATATCCAGCATATACATGTATTTATAATATTACATAATCATTTAGAGGTAAGAAATGAAATGCACCATTCATGGAGACGGTAAGCCATACGTACGCATGAACGCTACTTTCATTTCTATATCATACTTTAATGGAAAGAAACAATAATGATATAGAGATATATTATAATTCCAGTATAAAATCATATATAATAACTTTAAATCCATCCTTTATACGTCCCACGTATGGCATTAACGAATCAAATCACTTTGAGGGGGCGGTAGTCCACACTTCCTAAAATGAAATTATCGTGTTTACCCATAATGGAAACAATAATGGTATGCCATAAATGAAAAATACAGAAGCTTAAGGAAAGCATAAACATATTATATATCATATATAAAAATAGTTACATCATAATGGCCACCTTTTAAGGTGTTAAATGAGTATTGAACAATCATCGTTTCAGGAGGTAGAATTTCGCTATCCACGGAAACCGTATGTTCTTTAACCATTTGATGTAGTTGTGTGAGAGTGTAGCTCGAATAAATCTTATAACAACATCCTAGTATATTGAAGATACTTTTTTTGTTACAAAATAAGTAAATAAAAAGAGTTTAGGGGGTTGGAGAAGAAAAATAAAACAAATGAACATGAGAGAATGAATTACCTTTAAAAGTGTAACTCCTTTTGATTTGAGCCTAAAGGCTTCCTTTGAAAGAATTATGCCCAAAGGAAATCCTATAGGATGAGGAGAGAGATGTGGATAGAGTAAATGGGCAGGGTATGGCCGATCCAAAGGCTTGAGGAGTGTGTGAAATGAGGTAGAGGTGGGGGCCTTCTATAAGAGGAGAGGAGGGGCACTTTTGGAAATCATGAAACTATTATTTTATTTTCAAAAGTGTTTCGAATTTATAAAATCCCACATTGATATATTTCAAAGATAAGATGATAAGGCTTCTAAATATTCCCATCCAATAGTTTTTGGACAAGTGTAGGTTTTAGATATTACATTATCTTTCCATTTTATTTAAATCGTTAAATAATGAGGTCATCGTTGCATCATCATGATGTCGTAATTAAATTAATTTATTTAATATATAAAAATTATAAAAAAATACTATGATTTAGGAAGTCTTTTTATCTTTCTAATTAATATTTATAGTCAAAATTTGGACTTGTGTAACCCCACTTAAAAACTGTTTTAGTAAAAAAACTCATGTTTGTGTCAATTTAATTTTAACATTAAATAAATATATATTAATGTCATTTTCCAACCAAAGTGGATCCATGGGGTCCCCAAGTTGACCCATGGGTTGTCTTGGTCGGCCATGACTCATCCAATAGGAGTAGGACAAGTGTCATGGTGTTTTCATATTTTTATAATATCATTTTTACCTTAAATTACACTAATTACCTCTAATCGCGATTAATGAAAAAAGTTACTATTCACCAAAAAATTATTTTCATCCCATTGAACCAAATTTTACATAATGATGACAACCATGTATGTCGGACTTTCAAAATTCAATACACATTACTGGTAAACTTTCATTTAACTGAAAAATCAGTTTGCTTGATTACCACTTAGTGGTTTCACTATTCATCAAAAATTGGAGTTTTTCAGAAAATTACCAAAAATTCACCCTAAGCTATATTTGATATTCCGAATTCAAAAATGATGTTTATATTACCTAATTCAAAGAATATAAGTAGAATTAATTAATTTAATAATTAACTCCCGCTGTCAAAACAAATAGCGTGTTTTTAAGAAACAATAAGTGTCAAAAGATTGATACTAGTTTAAGTCCGATTTAAAAGTGAAATTAATTCCAATGACCACTATTGGATTTAATGGTAAAAATATTCTCTAATTTAACTTTAAAACAAATTCAAAAGATTATCTAATCATATAAATAAATTAGATTAAAAAGCGGTTTTGAATTAAAACACAACATTTTACACTATTCATTAAAAATGAACTTTATCGGAAAAATACCAAAAAATTACACAAAGTAAAATTTGATGTCCCAATTCTAAAGAAGAGTTTTATTTGGTCCAAAAGAATGTATAAGAGTGATCAAAACTATATTTAATGACAGTTCTCAATCAAAAGGCGATAAGTGAACCTTTAGTGAAAATTAGGGTATAAAAGCCTAAAATTGAATTCCTTCTGTATTTTAAGCCTTTATCTTTTATTGGATAAATGTAAAAACATTTAAAAAACATATATAATCATATTCTATTTATTTCTATCCATTCCCGCCAATACAACAACTATATGTTAACTACCATTTAAAATAATATTATTTTATTATTAGAGTGCAACGTAAGATTTCCAAGAAACTCGTTGTTGCGTGTTGGGTACGCCATCGAGCATAGAGTCCCCTTTAAAGTCATATTAATATTTTATTCACAAATATGGATAAATATGAAAATGTCATATTCTTTATTTACCTGGGGTGTTACATCCTTCCCCCCTTTTGGGAATTGCGTCCTCTCAATTTTAAAATTGGGCTTGGAAACATCCTTGAAAGTCCCACATCGGAACAAGAGTTGGTAAAACAATCACTTTAAAATAAAGAAAGATAAGTACAGAGGTCACCTGAGTTAACCGATACTAGGATTCCATGTAGGAAAACATGGACATGGAGGAGAAAACATAGGGTAATGTTCTGATGGAGAGTGATAGAAAACATGCTTAGGAGAAAGTTAACAATAAGAAAATCACAAACTTGTGATGGGTTAAACGGTATTCAATTCCCCAGTAGGAAAAGTTAATAGGCAAAATTTTTGTTTTAAGTTACTTTTTGTTGAGGAATTTATTCATAAGGAAACATAATCACTTATCATGTTGACTTTCAACTTTTACTAGATTCCTTAGTCAAACTCATATTTTCTCCAAAAGGCGAGTATTTAGGGAGACTTGTTCGCATTAAGAGTTCTATAATCAACTTCTAGAGAATCACCTAATCCACAAAAGAGAACTATATACTTCCCATATCTTTAGACCTTAACCATAACCAAAACCAAAAAGGTTAGTACAAGGTCAGATAATCCAGAAAAGGATAACCCTTTATAAAAAGAAAATCTATTCTTAATCTCCAAAATTTGTCAAACAAAACCCAAAGTTCAACAAGGATCATCCGATAAACAATTTGTCCATAAAATTCTTCAAAGTAAACCAATATAAGATTTAAACCCAAATATTTCAAGGATTTTGTCACATAGTCTTCCAAGTTAAATCGTAACATTTATCTCCAAACAACATCAGTTGCTCCTAAAGTCTCGTATTGAAAAGTAATTAACCTAATCACATATCCTCCATGATAGGTTAATCATTTTCATAAATAACCCAAAATCAACTTACTCTTAATTCATAAAATCATATCACTAGAAAGAATCAGTCAAACTAACCAGGGACTTCACGTAGTCCAGTGGTAGGCGATAAATACCAGTCGCACTTTGGTTGTGGGTTCGATTCCTGCAGCTTTGTCCGACGCGACGGGTAGTCACACGGTCTGCATGTTGTCCTTTTTCCAAAACTATATAATTCTCAAATCATTCCCCAAAAAGGGATATAATCATCAAAAATGATCATTACATATTTTAACCTCAAGTTTATCTCATGCCTTTCATTTTCTATCATATCATATAATAACCCATAATTACCTCAAAAGTAAGGATCATATAAACTCTAATGGTTACCTTTATAATTATTACCTGAACTTCCACATCGATTGGTCATCTCGTACATAATTCATTACAGAACATACCAAGGTTCAAGTGGTTGATCATGACTCCTTGATATTTGGTTTAGGACAACCACAAGTTTCATCATTGAATCCTCCATTTTATCTAGTATCTTAATCAGAGAACCACCACAGTTTCCTTCAAACCTGTTGTCTCTTTGGTGCCTGCTAGATCCATCCATTCACTTAAAACAGAAATGTTAGTGTGAGTATATCAAAAAAACCATCATGTACTAATGAGGAAGGTAAACACTATGATACACTTACTCATTCACTTTATCTAAAACTAGGACTCTTTCTGAAATCCTAACTATTACGGTAATGTCACTTGTGCATAGAGAATACCCTAACCTCTAAAGTTATCTAAACCGACCTTTGATACCAACTATAAGGCCCCAGCCTAAAACCTTACATAATCTTGAGTTATCACAAGATTACACGTTGAGGATCTTTTCAGGTTTAGAATTTTAGAGAATTAGATCATGAAACTTGCATTACATTCCACATTTAAACAAAGTGGTTACATAAAAGACAGCATTCATTCTTCCCATCAACGGAAACATATTGAAAATAAAACATGGATTCTTTCTTGACACATCCTTGACACTATCATCACATCATGTGCCTTTCCCTTGACCTGTGAAAAACATTTCAAAAACTTGGGATGAGCATAAAAATCTCAGTAAGGGTTATAAAAAAATATGGAAAGGAAACATGAGTTCATATATACATAAGAATGAAATCATACTTTACCCATAAAACAAAGGCACTTTAACATACCTCATCAAACCATGAATAAATCATAGAAATCATAATACATAAAGGTAACTTGAGGCATTCATAACATTCTTACGTAGGGAGTAACCCTCTTGGTTACGTTTGGAATACCCATCACAGTATATTCCCTAAATCTCTTCGAAGAAACCTTAACGTTTCACTCCTTCGCGTTACCCAATGCATTGGAGAGCTATATCGGGCTCACCCGCCCTTAGTTTATCACGGAACCACCCGTTTTCATAATAATACCCAAGAACCATAACATAAACTTATCACATAAAACATGCATAAAGGAAACAAAACATTTCCACATTTCAATCACAATATTACATTTTATTATTTTGAAATAATGAATCCATACAAAAAGAAACCATTTCCAAAACCATTTAAAACATTTAATAAGGAGAATTTTGAATCAAAGTGCCCCATACCACCTTGAAGCTTTTAACATTTTAAACCATTAATATCCATATAAATAAATCCTTAAAACCATTTTGAAAACATGGATAATAATAAGATCAAGTCGTTAAAACATTTAAAGCGATATTTTGGTCAAAGGGTTTTTACCAAAATTAGAGACACTTGAATACAATAATTGAGGAATAACATTTAATCAGAACTTTATAATGTCATGAGAATAAATGGATTCATGATATAATATTCCAAAGGACAGTATATAAACCATATAAGATTGAATTGGTGCATAATAACAATGAAGTCTCAATAGGGATGTAGAATGTGATGAAATCCCTTATAAGGAAGGTATCCTTAAATTAAGGATAAATCAATATCAAAATTATGTGTGACAAATATAAATACACCCAATATAATTGGATATTAAGTGTAAAACAATAAAAGGTCATTCAAACATATTCAAAGGATGACATATTCAATAACTACATGTTGAACCCAAATAAATCGAAATTGGGTTAAAACGTTCCCTTGGTAAAATTTATCAGCCTAACGGCGTCACTTCAAAAATTTAGAAAATGAGTTGATGAGAGATAAAAATGGAATCTCATCACTTGGAAATAAAATTTACATCAATCAGGATATAGAAGAACATATCCCAACATAATAGTATGTGAATTAAAATACATAACAAACGAAGTCTTTTAAAATGAGGAGGGTGAAAGGTTCCATTACCGACTTGGGTAACTTTCGAAAAGTACACCCCATTGAATAAGTGTCATAAAATGAATATTTAAATACCCATAAATGGAATTATATTACAAAAGGAGTGTAATAATGGGAAGTACATAAACCACTCAAATGAAATTGTGGCAAATGTAGCATAAATCTCACAGGAATAAAAGTGAGATGAAAAATCCCTTACGAAAACTCGGCATCCTAACGGCGCCACTTAAAACTTCCAAAATGGATTGATGAGAGGAAATAGGGTCTCTCATCATATTAACATAATAATTACAGTGGGAGTAATATAAAATAACATCTCAATTATAAGAAATATGAGCTTAAAAGGAATGACATAAAAGAGTGTACTTAAAAAGAAAGAGAGGTGTAGGATCCCTTACCTCGTATCCGACTTGACCCGACCGTTCTTTAATCTCCTGAATAATAAACTTGAGTTAATTTATAATTTCTTATGAACCTTATTAAAGTTCATTATTCCTTTTATATCAATTATTTCAATGTTATAAACATTATTTAATCATTTAAGTTAATAATGTTTGTTCTTTCAATATTTGGTTCTTTAGTCGAAAATGGACTTCTTACAATTACATGTTGTTTGTGTGGTCAAAGGTTCATTATATCCAGAATGATATTCATGATTTGGATATCATATATATCATATATATCCAGCATATACATGTATTTATAATATTACATAATCATTTAGAGGTAAGAAATGAAATGCACCAATCATGGAGACGGTAAGCTGTACGTACGCATGAACACTACTTTCATTTCTATCTCATACTTTAATGGAAAGAAACAATAATGATATAGAGGTATATTACAATTCCAGTATAACATCATATATAATAACTTTAAATCCATCCTTTATACGTCCCACGTATGGCATTTACGAATCAAATTACTTTGAGGGGGCGGTAGTCCGCACTTCCTAAAATGAAATTATCGTGTTTACCCATAATGGAAACAATAATGGTATGCCATAAATGAAAAATATAGAAGCTTAAGGAAAGAATAAACATATTATATATCATATATAAAAATAGTGACATCATAATGTCCACCTTTGAAGGTGTTAAATGAGTATTGAACAATCATCGTTTCGGGGGGTAGAATTTCGCCATCCACGGAAACCGTATGTTCTTTAACCATTTGATGTAGTTGTGTGAGAGTGTAGCTCGAATAAATTTTATAACAACATCCTAGTATATTTAAGATACTGTTTTTGTTACAAAATAAGTAAATAAAAAGAGTTTAGGGGGTTGGAGAAGCAAAATAAAACAAATGAACATGAGAGAATGAATTACCTTTAAAAGTGTAACTCCTTTTGATTTGAGCCTAAAGGCTTCCTTTGAAAGGCTTCTGCCCAGAGGTAATCCTCTATTATGAGGAGAGATATGTGGAGAGAGTAAATGGTCAGGGTATGGCCGAGCCAAAGGCTTGAGGAGTGTGTGAAATGAGGTAGAGGTGGGGGCCTTTTATAAGAGGAGAGGAGGGGCACTTTTGGAAATCATGAAACTATTATTTTATTTTCAAAAGTGTTTCGAATTTATAAGGTCCCACATTGATATATTTCAAATATAAGATGATAAGGCTTCGAAATAGTCCCATACATTAGTTTTTGGACAAGTGTAGGTTATAGATATTACATTATCTTTCCATTCTATTTAAATCGTTAAATAATGAGGTCATCGTTGCATCATCATGATGTCGTAATTAAATTAATTTATTTAATATATAAAAATTATAAAAAAATACTATGATGTAGGAAATCTTTTTAGCTTTCTAATTAATATTTATAGTCAAAATTTTGACTTGCGTAACCCCACTTAAAAACTGTTTTAGTAAAACAACTCATGTTTGTGTCAATTTAATTTTAACATTAAATAAATATTTATTAATGTCATTTTCCAACCAAAGTGGCTCCATGGGGTCCCAAAGTTGACCCATGGGTTGTCTTGGTCGTCCATGACTCATCCAATAGGAGTAGGACAAGTTTCATGGTGTTTACATATTTTTATAACATCATTTTTACCTTAAATTACACTAATTACCTCTAATCGCGATTAATGAAAAAAAAGTTACTATTCACCAAAAAATTATTTTCATCCCATTGAACCACATTTTACATACTAATGATAACCATGTATGTCGGATTTTCAAAATTCAATACACATTAGTGGTAAACTTTCATTTTACTGAAAAATCAGTTTGCTTGATTACCACTTAGTGGTTTCACTATTCATCAAAAATTGGAGTTTTTCAGAAAATTACCAAAAATCCACCCTAAGCTATATTTGATATTCCGAATTAAAAAATTATGTTTATATTACCTAATTCAAAGAATATAATTAGAATTAATTAATTTAATAATTAACTCCCGCTGTCAAAACAAATAGCGTGTTTTTAAGAAACAATAAGTATCAAAAGATTGATACTAGTTTAAGTCCGATTTAAAAGTGAAACTAATTCCAACGACCAATATTGGATTTAATTGTAAAAATATTTTCTAATTTCACTTTAAAACCAATTAAAAAGATTATCTAATCATATAAATAAATTAGATTAAAAAGAGGTTTTGAATTAAAACACAACATTTTACACTATTCATTAAAAAATGAACTTTATCGGAAAAATACCAAAAAATTACACAAAGTAAAATTTGATGTCCCGATTATAAAGAAGAGTTTTATTTGGTCCAAAAGAATGTATAAGAGTGTTCAAAACTATATTTAACAACAGTTCTCCATCAAAAGGCGATAAGTGAACCTTTAGTGAAAATTAGGGTATAAAAGCCTAAAATTGAATTCTTTCCGTATTTTAAGACTTTATCTTTTATTGGATAAATGTAAAAACATTTAAAAAACATATATAATCATATTTTAGTTATTTCTATCCATTCCCGCCAATACAAAGTCTACATGTTAACTACCATTTAAAATAATATTATTTTATTATTAGAGTGCAACGTAAGATTCCCAAGAAACTCGTTGTTGCGTGTTGGGTACGCCATCGAGCATAGAGTCCCCTTTAAAGTCATATTAATATTTTATTAAAAAATATGGATAAATATGAAAATGTCATATTCTTTATTTACCTGGGGTGTTACACATACTTCTCAACCAATAACTATCATATTGTTGCATTGTTAAAACATGAGATTTCCATAATACCTAAAAAACTTAAAAAATATCATAAAGGTAACTTAGGGAATTAAATTTTTATTATTGTAACCTTCATTACTACCATATTATTTTTAACCTTCATGACTACCTTATAGTGTAACTGTAATGTCTACCTTATAATGTAACTCTCATAGCTACCATATGGTGTAACCATCAATATTATACTTTGAGTAACCACAATGTGGAAATCCAACCAAAAAATACCCATGGAATTGGAGGGAGATATATGTACCACCCTTCACAATAAAAAATTCACAAGAAATATAATTAAAAAGGATAATTATTTCCTAAAAAACAAATCTTTTGAATTTTTTGTAAACATTGAAATTTAATAGAGGGTTTTTAATGAAATGTTCCTTAGAGATATCATATAATTGAATTTATAATTACTAAAAAGAATTGATTATGTATATACACTATAAATACACATAATAAAGAATAATATAAAAATAATCATTTCACAAATAACCTTATTACAACATAATAAATGAAATATAAGGTTAACCCAAAGAATGAAAATTGGTTTAAGAATCCCTTTACCACAGATTTTTATTACTTGAAATGTGTTCAAAAATATTGTGTAATAATTTAGAAAGAGTTAATAATATATTAAATAACTATATTAATGTTTTTAACAACTAATATGATATTCTTATAACATCTTTCCACCCATTTATTAATAATATTTTGTTATTTTAGTTGTTTTGGGTGCATTTATGTCATGGTTTCCATGGTTGGTTAATTATGGGTTTTCGTGTTGAATTGAAGAAAAAAATAAAGAAGTGGAATGTAATGATTTTAATCTATATCCATAATTATAAATGATAACATATATAATTTTTTCTTTATATGAGGATGAATCATTATATAAAATATTAATGAATATTATTTAATTTATTTTGGTAGTTTTTATGATCGTCGCAAACTTATGCCATATTATTCAATATCATGTTTGTATATTCATTGTAGAAAATTAAAAATATTATAATATGTAATATAATATATTATTTAACCATAATAACTATTTTATGACCATCCTTGAAGTATATAATTAATCATGAAAGTGTATCATCTATGATGGCGGTAAATCGAAACATCCTGGATGATGTTATCATTTTTAGAATAAAAGGGAGAGGAGAAGATTTTTAGTGATGAATATTACAATAATAATATTAAAATTACCGTATATATAAAATAATGGATTTTTAATTGAACTTTTATAATGGGTGGTGAAGAGTTTATAAAAAAGGGAAAATAATCAAAAATAAAATAAAAAAAAAGTTAAAGAGGATTTTACTTCTTGAATACTCATCCTTGAGAACCTCCTCAAGGCCCATGGTTTTATCCTTTCAGAGAAACCAATAGTTCTTGGAATTTTGGAAGTGTCTTTTCAATGTAATTGGGTATAAATTTAACAAGAAACAAAGCATTGATGGGTTATAAGAATATGTGATGAGTGGTGGTATTTTTGGTGGAGGAGAGGTGTGTTTTTCATTAATATATTCATTAGATTATGTTTTATATCAAGACTATTAATAGTTTGAAAATTATAAATAAATAAATTAAAATAATGAAGTAAATTTATATATTTTTTTATTACAAAATAATTAAATCATATTTGACTCAATAATTTAAATATTTATCTTATATCCTAAATTACTATATTTCACTATTCAACAACAATTCATGTATTTCAATAAAAATCCCAAAAATTCCCCATAACCATTTTCAATGTGTGGAATAAAAAAATAAACTCCATTTTATGAAAATAATTTTATAAATATGAGATATATAATTTTTAATTTAAAGAAAATTAATTTTAAAATACCTATTTTAAAACTATAATTAAAATTTTAATACTTATAAAAATTAATTAAGGTATGATAAATTTATCCTATAATCATGTGAAAATTAAATATTAATCCATTAATATATTTCAGAAAATATATTTTCTTTTAAATCATTATATTAATTATAAAATTATAAATAAACATTTTTGTTTCCAAAAAATACCATTACATAATTCACCACATTCAAAAAATTTATTTACATATTCCATGATATAAATATATCATATGTTGACACATAATATACATGAATATTATTTGTTGTTTCATAAGTTAGGTTGATATTCCATTGTCTAGATTACTATTTTTAAGGTCAGGTTATTATACAATCAATATGTAATACTACATTTCATTTGAGAAATGCATTTTAATTAGTTAGTGAAGGGTGAAGCCCGCTATATCTCTTTGATGCATCGGTAGGTCTCATGAGACAAATGTGTTTCTTGGCACAAGGCCTTGAAAAAATCTTATTTTTAGTATGGGAATAAGGCCTTGACCATGTGGTTTTGAAGTTTGGCATTATGCATTCCATCATTATGAAATTGGATATTAATATTTCATGTGATTATTCGACTAGTAGAATATCCACATGAATAATTAAACAGAATTATTTTATTTATATTTTCCATATTATACATATCTTTATGTTTAAAAGGATTTTGTTTTAGTTTTATAAATTTCCATAAATGTTTATGCTTATTTGTGAATGTTTTTGCTATATTGTTATCCTTACTGAGAATCTGAGCTCGCCCCTTTCTTATTTTTTATATTCCTAGGATTCCAAGAAGTTTATTCTGATTGATAATAATGGTTAAGATAGGGGATTAATGGCGTTCTCAAAGGATCATTTATGTTGTGTTTTATTTTCTAATGTTTAATATAACGTACATGAATGTAATCTATTTTCCAAGACTTCTAAACTGATCGGTCTTTCAGGAATTGATTTCTTGCAATAATGCCAATTTATTAAAATAATGTAGCGACTCTGGGTAACTGGGGTCGAGGGTGTTACAAGAGCATAATGAAGTATCGAGATCTCTGTGAAAACATTTGGTTGGACAATATTAAAAGGGATATTACCAAATATACATCAATGTGCCTAGTATGTCAGCAAGTGAAGGCTGAGAGGAAAATGTCTAAGGGGATGATTAAACCACTACCCATACCAACATTGAAGTGGGACTACATTACCATGACCTTTGCCACAAGACTTCCAAGGACATCCAGAGAAAAATTGCTATATGGGTCACTGCAGATCATCTTATGAAGACAGATCACTTTATCATGATTCAAGAGGACTTTTAATTGGATAAACTTGCACAGATTTACATCAAATAAGTGGTAAGGCTTCATGGAGTACCACTATATATTGTATCTGATCATGATCTGAGATTCTCCTTAAAGTTTTGGAAAAGTATCCAACATGATCTAAGCACTAAACTGAACTTCAGTACGGCATATCATCCTCAAACAGATGGAAAATCTAAACGAACTATTCATACATTGGAAGATATGATAAGATCATGTTCTATGGACTTCAAAAGAGTATTGGACCAACATCTTCCATTGGTTGAATTCTCCTACAACAATAGTTTCCTATTGAGCATCCAAATGGCACAATATGAAACCCTTTATGGGAAAAGGTGCAGAACACTAGTGTGTTGGGATTAAGTCGGTGAGCACAAGCTTCTAGGACCTGAAATGGTCGAAGAAATGGTGGAGAAGGTGAAAACCATTCACCAGTATCTAAAGGCTACCCAAATTCAGGAGAAGAGTTATGTATATAACCGTTGATGAAATCATTAGTTAAAAGATGGAGGAATGGTGTTTCTATGCATATTTCCTTGGAATATGGTCATGAGGTTTGGAAATAAAGGGAAGTTAAGTTCTCGGTACATAAACCCCTTCGATATTCTTGATCGTTGGGGTTGTGGCCTATCGACCAGCACTTCCACCCACCATGGCCAAAGTACATGATGTCTTTTATGTATCCCTCTTATGGAAGTACATTCGAGAACCTACCCTTTTACACTCTTCCGATATAGTACAGTTAGAGGATGATCATTCTTACGAGGACCAACCAGTGAAGATCTTAGATTGTAGAGAAAAAGTTCAGAAAAATAAGTTAATTCCCCTCATCAAGGTGTTGTGGTAAAAAAAATGTTTGAAGAAGTGACATGGGAATTAGAGGAAGTGGTGAAGCAGAGTTACCGCTTCTCTTTTAGTGTGGGAAAAGGAAATTTTGAGGGAGAAATTTCTTAAGGGGGGAAGATTTTAATGACCCAAACATTTATTAATGGAAATTACTCTTGATATAATTAAATTTCTTATTAAGTAAAATAGTTATTTAACATATGCACTTCTTTAATTTTATGATTTTGAATTTTCAAAATACTATTATGAATTGTGATTGTATCTAATATTGTCGTTGAACAGTGATCACATGATTAGTATAAATATAGGGCTTTAACAAATCCAATTTACTTAGACGAAGGAAGCAATGACCTCATCTAGTAGACTTTCCCCGTACAAAGCCCATTTTTCAGAGCTCCGAAAGGAGTTGGCATCATTGGGATTTGCTCATGACCAAGACCAAGCTGGGCATCAACTTGTTCAACTCGAATGGAACCACCTACAGGAGAAGTGGATATTGATAGAGCTTACCACTTGAGCGATGTAATCCGAGAAACCCCAAGAGTTTGTCACCATTACACACCTTACACATCTATCCTATGTGAGTGTTATAAGGGGTTATGTAACAAGACCATACCACTATGATTATGTGTATTATTTCTTTTGTATAATAAATAATATACATTCATTTTATTATTGTTACTTTGTATATAGTTTTTAAAGCACAAATAGTATTTTTAGTTAATAGTCAACTAAGGAATCTATTTTGATGTATTAACAAATTTTTTAACCGTGAAATATTTAAAAAATAATATTATTATTATTGAATTAATTTATATTAAATATAAACGATCTTATAATTTTATGAATGAAATTGTAATTTTTATTAAGGTTTGAAATCTATTTTTGTCAAAACCCATGATTTTTCGATAAATGTCTGTTTTTTATTTTAAAAGAGAAAATTCAAATATTTAAAAAATTATTTAGATAAAATGAATATTATTTTTGGAATCAGGATTTCAAAATTATTCAATGGTGAATTTTTCATAATTTTTTTAGACACTCAAATGTTTGGGTAAAAAATTAAATACATTTAATTATATAATGTGTTTTATAACATTATAATGGCCCAATATTGATGTAATAAAATAATATAAACACAATTTTCTTCCATTATATGTTTTATCATTAAAATAATTTAATTTTTTGTTTAGTTTCATTATTTTGCAAAGATTTAGTGGACCCTCCAAGACTTATAAATCATTTTAGCTTTTTAAATTGATTTTCGTGAGAGTCTAACTCACCTCCACATAAGTAACAATATTATTTTAAGAATTTAGGCCATTGGACTTATAAAATATTTTTTCCCACTCCCCTTTTTCATAAACTATGGGAAAAACCCATGGGTAGGTCTGCGGTTTTAATTAGTTTAATGTGTGGTGTCCCAATCCTAAATAATAAAGAATTCACTCTCATTTCCTATATAAATACACCCAATATACCACTTCAACTTTACTCAAAGACTTTTTAGTTGGTCCAAAATACGCCCTAATATCTCTAAAATCATCCCAAGGAACCCTAGGCTCTCAATAAGCCTCTCTCAAGCCTCTCCCAATCCATTGGGATCACACTTCCAAGTTAGGGATCTATTCCTTTTTAATTTTATCGATGTTTGTAAATATTGTTATGCCATTTTATTTTCAATTATAAATGATTGGGTATGATTACTCACCTCCAATATAAATTTTTATTTATGTTTGAATGAAAATAGACCCCTTTATCTCTGAACTATTTCTTCCATGTATATCTGTTACCATGCCAAAAATCCGTAGGGAATTTCTCTCTCCTCGTTTACATTCATGAAATTATATTGTATTAGGAATCTAAATTCAATTACCTATTTTGGGAAATGTATCTATATGACCCATTACTTTCCATTTCATTTACATATGATGATACACCCCCTTCTCTCTCATTAATCATTTTTATGATGTTTTATGTCACATCGTTACGCTGTAGAAATTGCTCTGCAACTTTCCAACCCAAAATCATTATGTGTTGAACACCAAGTTCAAATACCTATCATGGGTATTCACCAATATAAACATTTACTTATTTATGGAAGATTTTAATGTATGAATTCCACATTCCTCAATCTTGGAATAAATTATGATGTTTTACGGATCCATGTTTTTTGATCTTGTGGCACACTTATGCATGAAATGAAATGTTTAAGAAGGGTGTACCCTAATAGCGCTCCAATGCATTGGGTAAGGTATCATATCATGATATGTTATGTGCAATGAGTGTTGAATCATGATAATTCAAGTTCAAAGAGAGTTTAATCATGCTTCATGTGCACTATGATTTTACTCATGCTTTATGTGCAATGAGTCTTCCCTCAGGAAAATATCATGTTAAATGTTTTTTCCACATCTAAATGTTATGATTATCATGATTTATCATTAAATTATGTTCATGTTTCTCTTTTTCTTCATTCCTTTGCCTATTTTCTAACTTTTATTGTATTCCTCATGTTATTCCATGCTTTTTCCCTTACTGGTCTTTTTAGCCCAACCCTTTCTTATGTTTGTCCTCGGGTTATCCCATGCAATGTTATATACGAAGGAATGTTGTGGTCATGTGAAGGAATATTTCAATAAAGATGTTGTATTTCATGTTTTAATTTGTTAGGAAATGATCTTAAGGCAGAAAAACACTAGGCCTCTTGATCATCTCTGTTTTATTAAGTGAATTTTCATGTAATAAAGTATGTTTTTGTGTGAAATAAAAGCAGGGTTGTTATATTTCCTCTAAATCGGGTAACAATTTTTGGTTTGTTCCAAAAGGATTCCTTGTATTGATTTATATAGGAGGGGAGTATTCTAGGAGGAAGGTATGGATATTTTAATGTGTATTGGGAAGATATTTTACGATTCTATGTGGTTTTATAGGTGTTATTAAGAGGGAGAGGTGGTATCCTTTTATAGGGAAAGTAAATGAAATAGTTGGTATTTTTTAAAACAAGTTATGCGTACTCATTTTTTTAACTAATGAAATAAAGAAACACAAACAAAAATAAACAATGGAAGGTGAACGTCTAGTGAATTTTCTGAAAACAGGTGTTATACAAGTGTCTAGGTTGTTTTGGGTTTAAAGTTAATGTTTATTACTTTGTTAAACTAATTTTTATCTTAATCTTTGTAGTTAATTTTAGTCACATTCACTGATATTATTGGTCAAAAAACATATTAACCACATTATAAATTATAAATTATTTTAATTCTAAATATAAAATATTTTTTTTTGAATTATAAAAACATTACGGGATGAAATTAATTTTTAAAAAACTAGCCGATGGGACAACACTTCATGTTTTTAATGTAAGAACATCCAAATGTTTTCTATGTTTTATATACAATTTCAAAGTGAAATTGATTAAAATGATCTATATTCATTTAATTTATAAAAATATTATTTAATTAAACATTAAAGAAAATTTGAAATACAATTTTTTTTATAAATAAATTAGATGAAAAATTATTTTTTAATTAAAATTCAATATTTTTAACAATTCATTAAAAAATGAGACCTTATAAAAGAATACCAATTCTATTATCCAAAAAAATTATTATTTTTAAATTTCATAGATGAAATTTATTTTTACATATTTAATCTATAAAATTTTCAAAATTTGGATTCAAAATGTGTTCTTCATTACAAGTATATAAAACTATATTTACACACACATATTTTTCTAAGCATAATATTGGGGTTTGTTCTTATATTATGTTTTTAAAATATATAGAATAAATATCAAAAATATTTTATTGAATATATAACTTATATATTAAATTAATATCACTCACTAATTGTATTTTACTGTATTTAAAAGGGTAAAATAGCTTTGTGACCATAAAGATAAAAATATTTCTTTTTATTTTAATTCGGTTTTGATATTAATTTATAATTAATTAGTAACCTATGAATTTTAACTATATTTTTAATGACCATATATTTTCATATATTAAATAATAATATTAATATACTCTAATTTAACATCTATGTTTTATCTCATTATATTAAAAAATAACATTTTGATAATATATTATATTTCAGTAAAACCCAGCCTTCCATGTTACGCAAGCCATTGAGGAAAGTCATAATTGTGTGTTACGTGAGATAACCTCATTGTTCTGTATCGAGGAATCTAACATTAATTTTTCATTTATTTCATGATTAATATGGTTTTTTGTATGAATATCAAAATATAGTGATTTATTGTAAAAAAGTATTTTCAGCATTTTTTAAAATGAAAAATAAAAAAATGTTAAATTAATTTGGAAAATAATAATTCACAAAATCTGTGGGTGTTACATGAAAAAAATCCCATGATTTATATTCATAGAAAAATTCCCCAATAGGATTTCAATAAAAAAACATCAATGCTTCATGTTCTGAAAAAATTCCACAATTAATTTTGTGAAGAATTAAAATTCTCATGCATAATTTTTTTAATAAAAAAAGGATCTCACTTAGTATTGTGAGAAACCCAAATGTTCACCCATCATATTTTTGGAAAACAATATCTACACAAAACATCCTTAAATCATGTTCAATGAATCTTACCTAATTAATTGGAGGGATATAAAGTACCACAACCGTCAATCATCCATAAGTATGTGTGCCACTTGAAATCAAAAATCATCACATCTTAATGAACCATTCGAAAAGTATTGGAATTCTTATACAATTTAGAAAAATAACGTAATATTTACATAATAAATCATATAATATTAGAAATATTATTTTCAAAAAATAATAATATAATAATAATATAGAGGGTTATCAAGATATAACTTAACAAATGTTGAACCATGGTGGATAAATAGAAATTAAAATAAAAATGTTTTCACAAATACGTTTAAAATATTTAATTATAAATGTCCTTGAAAAATACTTTTGTTAAAAGAAAAAGTATTTCTGAATACCGCATTATAGATAGTTCCAAATAAAATATGATTTATTATAAATAAATTTTTTCTAAATAATATTGAATGAAAAATAATTAAATTTATATTATAATGATGTAAAACATTTTGAAAATTTTTAAATCCTTTTATTGAAAACAAATATCATAAAAGAAGTAGTAAAACATCAATTTTAATATAGGAGAACATAAATATGAATCTTAAATTAATAAACACATATTTTTATTTCAAAATAAGAATGGAAAAATATTTTTGGTAATAAATAAAATGATAATTCCTAACAAAGCATCTTTAAAGGAGATGATTTTATCTTCTTAAAAATGTTTCACTTTTAATAGAATGATATTAATTGATATTGAATCAATGATTTTAAAATATAATTTTACCTAGATAGATAATATGATATATCATATGAAATTTTAAATTAAATTATTTATTAGACATATAATAATTATTCTCAAGGGATATTGTTTTAACTCAATGAAAGGATATTTGAGTTACCTAGATTCCTTATAGATGTAATAATTATGGATGTAAGGGACATTTAGAAAGGTGGTATATGGTATAAATGTAAATCCACTAAATATAAAGACAAATTATGACATAATTAACTCAAATAGTAGAAATTACAAAACATTAATGAAATATAATAAGGAATAACAACCATAACTTATGGAATGGGAATTGAGTTTTAAAAACATTTACAGTAATGGTAATGTATGAATAAGAGGGGTATAACAAAATTGAA
This sequence comes from Viscum album, assembly GCA_963277665.1. Taxonomy (NCBI): domain Eukaryota; kingdom Viridiplantae; phylum Streptophyta; class Magnoliopsida; order Santalales; family Viscaceae; genus Viscum; species Viscum album. Next base: position 1,937,602,563 of record OY728128.1, read on the forward strand.
ATTCATGTTTCATAAAATGAGATAAATTCATTATATAAAAGGAAATAGGGAAATGAATTAACCATATAAATGAAATTACGGTGTGAAATATCAAACATGTCTCGTGGATTATAAAATGAGATGAAGACACCCTGACCTTATTTATCTTATTAACTAAATCTACTAAAAGATCCTATATAATAAATTTAAATATCTTAATAACCTATTTAATAACCCTTTCCATATAAATAATTGTCTATAAAAGTTATTTATCATTATTTTCTACATTAATTTTATTTAGTTTATTCTTATTTTCAAATATCATTTGTGATTAATCTTGATCATTTGGATAAATTTCCATAAAAAAGGTTTTGGTGTTCATTATTGTTACAAATTTAATCATTCCAAGAACATTATTGGTATAATAATAGATTTTTTCATGGTATTTTTAATGTTATAAATCCATTCCATTTTATGTTGTGGTTACAATGTATAAAGATGAAATCATCTATTACCATATTTCGATGATACCTAACAAAGAAAATGTGTTATAATAATTAATGATTTTAATAAAAAAAATTACCATTATAGGTCCAAAATAAAATAAATATATTTTTTATATTTTTTTATAACTATTATTATCCCATATCCATCCTTGATATTAAATCCTTGTATTGTTCGTATAGGAGGATAAACCAACCCATAAAAGAAATTACCATAATTATTGGGTGATTATGTGGTCGTTTAGTTAAAATATCATTATACGAGAAGAATAATGATATTATTTAGTTTTAATTATTTTGATATATCAAAATATATATAATATATTAGAATAATTAATTTCTATTAATACATTACATATTTTAAATAAAAAAATAATTCTTAGTACACCTGTTTTAAATGATTTAATTAACGATGAAAATGCATTGTTCATATCATTCATAGATAATACAAGTTCTAATTAAATAAAAATAATGATGTAATAAAATAATATTAATATATTCAATACATACTCATGACCATCCATATTAGGCAGTGGTAAAAATAAATGTGGGAATTGATCATTCCATGTTGGCGGCAGTCTTCCTGTATGCATAGATAATGATTTCTTTTTCCATAAAAGGGTGCATGAGAAGGATTTATATAGTTTATCAATTAAGAATCTAAATTATGAACCAAATATCATAATTATATGATAAATTACTTATCAATACCATCCATAAAGGGTAGTTAAGGAAATCAAATATGTGACTTTATGAATGTGTCAGTTTGTGGAATGCTCAATTAGTGATTTCATTTCAATTAATAGAAATGTGAGAAAGGTTTTTAACTGACATAAAATAATTATAAAAAATTATTGTAATAAAAATATTAATTTTTTTATAATTTTAATATGGTTTAATAGAATCTGAGGATGAATTATTTCACATTAAGGAATAGAAATGAGAAATAAGTGGTCAGGAATTCATACCAAACTATTGAAATTATATCCTATGTTAAGGGGGAAAATCATTTGAGGTATTATTTTGATAATTTAAAGAAACTATAAGGTTTATCGGAACCATTATGACATGTTTGGACATATTTTGGTCTATACATAGGGGATTGTGACCTGTTGGGAAGTGAGGAGTGGAGAGACCCTTTTGTAAGTGAAATGGGATAACATTTTTCTTAATACTCAAAATTTTTGAATAATTGGATGTCAATTGTATAGAAATTTGAAGGAGATTTAGAAATAAATAATTTTGGGAAGATATATGGTCAATAAAAACCACAAAAAAATTAACTAATTTTTTAACATGTTAGACCCTTCACAACTAAGAATAATCCTTTTTACTATTTTTTCACTATAGTAACTAGTTTTTCACTTGGTTGTGACAATTTATGACAAAAAATAAAAGGATATTTATTATATAATTTGGATCTAATTATTCAATGTTTTAAATCTATTTAATAATTAGGAATTTATAAAAGTAAAATAAATTCAATTTTAAAATAATAATTTTATAATGTATAGAAGTCAAATTTTTTAAAAAATATAATATACGTATTAAAATGTAAAGTATTTGATTCAAAAAGAATACATTTTTTAAAAAATTAATAAAATTTTTCAAATACATTTTTGGAGTTATAAAATGGTTTAATGACTTTTTTATTTATACATATATTCAAATAGTTTCATAAAAGTCGAGTTATTTATTAAAAGAAATATTTTTCACTATTAATCAAAATGTAATATTTTATAGAAAAACCCAAAAAATTAACCCTAAACATATTTTCTTAGTACATATTGAAATAAAATTTTATTTTCATCAAATTTAAATTATAAAACATTTATATAAATTTATTCAAAAAATAATAGAAAATATAATGAAAATCTATTTTTTATATAAATATGATTTCTTATCCTTCATGGGTCTTTCAAATTATTTTAGAAAAGTCTTAAAAAAAATTATTTTTTAAAAAATATAAATATTTATTATTATAAAAAATTAATTCATTAATTTAAATTTTTTATGTGATGTACATAAATGTTATTTAAATAGTTCTTTGGAATTAATCTTTTATTATATAATATTAAGGAAAGAAATAATATGAAATTATTTTAGCTGATTATTATCTTATTAAATACTAATTATTATATTTTTAATTTAATTTTTTAAAAATTAACCGTTTTTTAGTTTTGTGTTATATTAGTCCTATGTTTCGCATGACATAAGAAATTGAAAATTGAATTAATATAAATGACAAAAAATCTTCAATCGTTAGTCAAATGCAACTTTATATGGATATATATTGTAAGTGGTGTAAACCTAAAAAATGTTGCGATGCATTCAAAGAGATTAAAATTATATGACTATATCATACTAAAGAAAAAATAAATAAATCAATAAACACAATGAAACAAAAAAAATGTACAAATTAAATATAAGTGTTGCACTATTTATTATTGGAGAGATTTTTATTTTGATGTTGGAGAAAAGTAATTCTTTTGAATATCCTAATATAATAGAGATATAATATTTGGTAAGAATAGAACTTTTTTAAAAGAAACATTGGGCCTTTAAAAATTCATGATCATGAATGGTTGGAATATTATGGCCCTCCATATCCACTAATCCTCTCTTAAGTGAAAAATGTGTTCTATGATTTACTTATGAGTAATTAAAAAACTAATTCCACAAATTTATGCAACATATAGATAGTTTAATTAAACATGATAATTATTATGTGGAATAACCATTAAAATTATTGGATCATTGAGATTAAGAATTATAGAATAGTACCAATTGCCTAGTTAAGGTACTCTAGAAGCATAATAAGTTCGACGATGTAATATTAAAAACTTATTATGCAATGGGACAGAAGTATCCGAATAAGTTTTCATCAGAGTAATAAAAAATCAAGGGTAAAAAAATTTTAAGGGGTTAAAATGTAACAACCAATGATTTTATTATGTATTTTTATCTATACCGCTATTTTGTGTTGATAAAATGAGATACAAGAAAAAATAAACTAAATAGTGTTTTACATTATTATTATAGAATATTATATTATTTAATTAAATACACTAATAGATAACTAAAGGCAACATAATTTTTGAAATTACTAATTGAATTAAACCATTTGAAAATTAAATTACTATAAGGTTAAAATTTTCATTATAATGATCTTCTATGATAATTAGACCACTGATGAAAACTATTGAAAGAATAAATCAAATTAGAAGGATGAAAATGTTATTAAGACATTCAAAATGGAATATTTTTAATGATTTTATAGATGTATTCATATTTATATATAGGAATTTTATATGTTTATTTAATATATACTCATTGGTTATATGTTTATTGGACTAATACTGACTAGATATATGACTATTAGATATTTGGTTATTGTATATATTTTTATCCAATATATATATTTAGGTTGTTTACTTTTTAATAATATGTTGAAAATAATATAAGTGAAAGACAATAAATAATTATGGAATGAAAGAAAAAGGAATTAATAAATTATAATACAATACTATAAAAATATTTAAATCTATTATTGACATGTTTTTTTTAATTATTAATGATTTATTTTATGTTTTATACAATAAACAAATTTTATAATACCAATGTATTTAAAAAATTTACAAAATAATTAGGAGATATTCAAAAAAATAAAATGTTAAAAGGATATTTTAAAAAATATATTTTCTAGATGTTCTATAATTATTATCTAAATATATTAAATTGAATACCTTTACAAAATTATTAATATAAAATTTAATGTTTATATTAAAAAAAGTACATTATCATCTATTTAATAAGTAATTAAAATGAAATTATATAAATAACGTTTATTTTTTATAAAAAAATTATTTTTTAACAAATTATTTCTTTCTACATATCATATATTATCATTTAAAATATAAATTTTCCATATTTAGAAATATAATTACATTAAATCAAGTCTAAATTTTTAACCATCACACTAATATTAGGAGACAAGGTCAATTTCAATCCTATGCATAAAAATAAATTACAGAGTTAAAACTATTGACCACAGAAAAGTTAAAATATGGTAGATGAGTTAAATTAAGGATTAATGTCATAAATTATCACAAAAAATTGTCTCTAAGTTATTTCATGGTGTGGATTATTATCCTTACCTCATATATATTTCCTTATGATTCCATTTTGGCTCCAAATTCCATGTAATAAGGCAGTCCTTACACATTGGGAAATGTGTATTTGCAGAAATGGAAATCAAGATCACCGATAAAATGAAACAACTTATCCGTAGTTCAATCCACACATTTCCTTTTGGTTCTTCTCTAATACCAACCCCAATATTCACCTTAACAACCATATTCTACATTTTGGAACCTCTTGTCATAATAATGCGTCTTAAATCCCATTATTTCCAATAAGCATAATAAGAGAAGATTCTGGTTTAAAACATATGTTTTGTCCTCTCCATTATATTTATTCTTTATCTTATAGATAAAAATGTGTTCAAATATGATATAAAATTTTATTAATATGTTTTTTACATTATTATACTTAAATTAAATTGATACTAATACAATAAAATAACATGTTTTAAATCATTTAATCATTATAATTTGTTATTTTTTGGGTTTGTTTTACATCTTATATGTACAATGGTATAACCATTACATCATGAATGAATATGAAAATTTAAATACATGTAATAAATTTTGATAATTATTAATTTAATATATTTTCATATTTCATGAATTTTATTGTGTAAATGTATGTTGAAAAATACATTCAATTCTTTTCATAATTAAAAAATCAATGAATAAGTTATTTTAAGAACTATATGTGAAAAATAATAATATGTTCCCTAAAATTTCCAAGTGAATAAGTAAAAAAATCAATCTTCCATAAAATTTGGGAAGTGATGAACCCCTGATCATAATGTAAGCACCAAAACAAGAAAACTAAAGCATTCGTGGATGAATGAAAAAGTTAAAACCTTTATATTAATAATAACTATAAAAAATTAATATAAAGGTAATAAGAAATTTTAAATGAGGGTTATAAGTAAAATAAATACGATTAAGTTAACTAAAAATATTAAAAATATATCGAAATTTATTATACAATGATTTAGAGAAGGTATAACCAATCAGAAATTTGAGGTGTGGGTTTCATTTCTATAAACCCATTTAAATTGTGAATATTTTTATGATCAAGTGTAATTTTTACAATTACTAAATCTTTTTATGATGATTTTGTTGTTCACAAATACCCTTATCTGTTATTCTAATGATTTTTCATTGAGTATATTTTAGAAAATTAATATCATTAATTTCTCTATTTTTGAATAATTTTTATGCATTTTTATCTGTGTGGAATATTTTAGAAAGTGTTCGGAAATCATTTTTATTTCTTTAGAATGTTTTGGAAACTTTTTTCATTCACTAAATTTAGAAGGAACCTTATGTTTGGGATATTAAGAAATTATAAGAGAATAACCCTATGTTTGGAAGGAACCTTACGTTTTGGATATCTAAAAAGTATGGAATGTTATGTTTGTTTCTCAAAAGTTTGGGTCATCAACCTTACTTTTGTAAACAACCATAGGTTTTATAGAAAATTATGCATCATGTACCTTTTATTTAGAAGCGGATAAAAGCATGGATTATATACTATACATTTGAAATTTGAAAAGATATGTATGGTTTATCAACCTTATGTTTAAAGAATGTATGCTAGGAAGTTCAACCCTACATTTGGCATTAGAGATTCAAACATGGCTTTATCATGTAATGGTCTTTATACAGATTATCTGGCTGATTTCAACAGAAAATAAATGATTGATTTTAAAGCACAAATTTTATTAATTCTAATCCGTTTATTTATGATTCAAATGATCGACTTAAGAGGATCTTTTCATGGATAATTTTAATGGGAGTTATGACTGCACTGTTATTTAATATTTTGAATATCGCGATTCTATAGGTGACTTTTTGGGATCTAGATTTTAAAGGAAAACTATTTTATTTATTATATATATTTGTGTTATATTGAATTACATTGGATACGATTTAGGTCATTGTGAAAGAGATAAGAAGAACCGATTCTTGAGTTTTTCACAACTATAATTTTTAGAGACATTCGAGTTTTACAGCTATCCTGTTACGAAGAGTGATAGAGCTCTATTTTCTGAAGAAGACGAAACGTGATTGAAGATTCAGTTATTCTACATCAAATATCTTTTGTGAATTGACTATTTTTATAGTTGTGAATTATATTTCAAGATCTACTGCAACTAGATCATCTCATAACTACTTTTACCTAAACAACAACATTTCTGAAAATCAACTATCCAACGACTATCAATTGCGTGCTGTTCAAATTATAAAAAAAACTTGAAAGTATTTCAAAGAACAAATACTCTTTTACATTGAGTGACTAGCTTCTCATAATAAGATGTGTGTTAGGCTCTGTGTATGAACAAAAAGTCTCTATTTATCATTAATGTTGGAAAGGTGTCAACTGTCTGCACTCATTTGTGGAACAGTCTGTTGATTAGAGGACCAGGTAGTGAAAATCACCAAGCTCATGAAGAAGAGTGTTGGTGGAGTGGACTATGGGATTTCTATTTCCAGAACCTCTATACATCATGTGCCCTTTTCTGTTTATTTTCCACTAATTATTCATTCAGATAAAGTTAAAAGTACAGATCGTGATTTCATGAAGAAATTTTAATACACACAATTCACCCCCCTCTTGTTTATATTTGATATAACCTGATTCATCAATTGGTATCAGAGGAGGTTCTTTTGTAAAATCTGTTACAAGAAAAAAAAAGGATAATACATAGCATAATAGCTGATACACGAGAGGGTATGTCAATGGGTTGTGCTCCCTACTTCAATGGTAAAAATTATGGAGGCTGGAAATCTAAGATGATCATCTATTTAAAGAACCTTGGATACAGGTCTACTAAAAAATTCTAACTCCCTATGTGATTCCAGAGAAACTTGAAACATGGAGTACAAATACATATGTAGAGTACAACATAAAATCGAACGTTGTTGATGTTATAATCTATGGTCTTGGAACAGATGAATTCAATAGAGTATCTCAGTGCTCGACAGGTTATGAAATGTGACAGATGATTGCAGTTGCCTATGAAGGAATGGACAATGTTAGATAGATGAGGTATGCCCCTGCAAAATTGAAATTCAACACATTGATATTTTTTATGGAGAAACTATTTCCTAGATGAATGGAAGGCTTAAATAAATTGTTAATAACATCATTTCCATGGGTGAGCTTATCAATTTAGCAGATTAGGCCCTGAATATTCTATGTGTACTACCACCAAGATGGAATGGAATTTCAGGTGGCATTAGGCAATCATCAGCAGTCCAAAATCTTACCATGAAAGATTTAATTGGAACTCCTATAATTTATGAATCTATGATGTAATGTGAAGAAAATAGGAATAAATTATTCATCAAGAGATAAAATACTGATCTGAAAGTAACATCCCAAAGGAAGAACAAAAAATTACGAATGAAATCAAAGTGAAATCATAGAATTTTGATTCATCAATTTCAGATGTGAAACTCACTCAGCTAGTGATAAATTTTAGAAAATTCTACAAAAAAAAAGAAGTGATTCAAAAAATATTTCAAAAAGGTCGAAAAAGAACCAAGGGAAGTCAGATGCTATGAATGCAAAAATATGTGTCACATCATACCGGAATGTCCTCAATTAAAAGGTTAAAAGAAGAGGAAATTTTTCAAAACCAATGATTACGAATAGAAATACAAAAGAGCAATGAAAGCCACCTGGAGTGTTTCTAAAGACTCCAAGATCACATCAAAGACTGAATTATAAAAGGAAGAATAAAATTTAAAGATAACATGTGCATTATAGCAGAAGTTAATGAGGTAAAATCCTATTACTCATTTGATTCAGATTCTCGTTCTAGCTGTTCAAATGATAAACTTGCATCCTACTACAATATGGTGGAAAAAAACTATGATTACCTATTTTAGAAATATAAATCACTGAAATATATTCACATTGCTATTTTAGAAGAAAGAGACACTCTGCTAAAATGACATCAACAGTTAACTGAAAAATACAACTCAATAAACACAAACTATACAGATAATGAAACTAAAATAAAACCACTGCAAATAGAAGTAGAAACATTCAAAAGTGAAACTCTAATTATTACAAAAGGAGAAAATACACTAAATGAAATAATTGGAAAGAATGTGATTAAAAAGGAAGAATATTTAATATTCAGTAAAGTTGAGAAACCAAAACTGTATAAGAACTATTTTGCCTTAGTAAAAAAGGTAAATTTTTTACTGCTGTGGAACAAAAGGTCACATATCTAAAAACTATTATTAATGGAAACCGCAAATAAGTGGGATTTAGAATGCCTTATTTACAAAAAGTTTATATGGTTCTACTGATTATAGAAAATCAAAGCATGTCTGGATTCCTAGGTCTTTTCTAGCTAACACTACTTGACCCAATAAAATATGGGTACCAAAACAAACCATTGTTTAAATGTCTTTGCCTGAAGAAAGTCACAGAAGCAAAAATACTGAAATATGGTATATGGACAGTGGATTCTCTAAGAATATGAGTGGAAAGTAATCAAACCTCAGAACACTAACTCAAAAGGATCGTGGTATAATAACATTTGGTGACAATGCCAAAGGTAAAATTATTTGCATTAGAACTGTTGGAGATCCAGAAGCTATCTCAATCAATAATGTACTCTATGTACATGGATTGAAACACAGCGTGATAAGTATCTTTCAACTCTGTGTTGATGGTTATTTTGTTGATTTTTCTAACAGCTGATGTTCTGTTTTTAAAAGATAATTTTTTTAAATATAGAGAACCCAAAATTGATAATGTTTATACGCTAGACTAAAATTCCATGTGTAAAAAAAATTTAAATTTCATAACTACTAAGATAAATGAATCTTGGATATGGAATATAAGACTTTGACATTGCAATATATATCCTTTACAAAAGATATTTGAGAAAAAATTTGTTTCAGATTTACCTAGTCTCAAATTTTAAAGTGATAGATTATGTGATGCATGTCAACTTGGCAAGAAACACAAATCATCCTTCAAATCTATTAACAAAATTTCTATATCTAATCTTCTAGAACTTATCCATGTGGATTTGTTTGGACCATCAAGAATAGAAAGCTTGGATTATAAATATTTTGTATATGTTTTAGTTGATGACTATTCTATATTTACATGGATTTATTTTCCAAAATATAAAAATGAAGCTTTTACTATATTTGAATGTTTTTGAAAGGCTATTAAAAATGAAAAAGACTCTAATATAATTTCATTAAGAAGTGATCATGGTGGATAATTTGATAATCTAGAATTTAATTCCTTTTCCTCAAATATGGGTATTAAACACACCTTATCTGCACAAAGAATAACTCAAAAAAATGGAATTGTTTAAAGAATAAATAGGTATATTCAAGAAATGGATGGGACTATGAAAAATGAGTACAATATTCCTACCTATATTTGGGTAGAATTTGTAAGCACATCTTGTTATATAATTAATAGAGTTTTAATTATACCAATTTTTAAAAATACACCCTATAAGCTCTGGAATAATAGAAAACCTAAAGTAAATTAATTTAATGTTTTTGGGTGTAAGGTTTACACCTTAAACACCTAGGAAAATCTGGGTATGTTTGATCCAAAATCTACTCAAGGCATTTTCTTAGAATATTCTGCTACTTCCAAAGCATATAGATTTTTAAAAAAAATTCATGGATTGTTGAAGAATCAGTTTATGTGAAATTTGAATAATATGATCCCTTTGAGTAAAGGAAAGACCAAATTGATGAATCTGACTCTAATTATAACATGAGACTTGAAAACTTGAAAGATGATTTTAAAATAGATATAAATAAAATTCAGTTCAGTTCAGAAGAACATGACATTGAAGAAACTAATAGTGTACTAACTAGATAATCTAGAACCCTAAAAATCACCCTTTAGAAACTGTTATAGGATACATAGACACTGGAATAAAAACTAGAAGAAATTAAAGAAAATATTGTGGAATTCTCTGCCTTTCTATACCAATTAGAACCTAAGTAAATAGAAAAATCCATAATTGATGAAATTTAGATGATAACAATGAAAGAAGAACAAAACCAGTTCATGAGAAATGAACTTTGGAAAATAGTTGAAAGCCCTCAGAACTATCCAGTTATAGGAACTAAATGGGTCTTTAGAAAAAAAATGATCAAGGAATAATAACTAGAAATAAAGAAATAATAGTGGCTAAATGATATAATCAGAAAGAAGGTGTAGATTTTGATGAGACCTTTGAAGCTATAGTAATATTAGAATCCACTAGGATTATTTTAGCCTATGAATCTCAAATGAAAATGAAATTATTTCAGATGTATGTAAAGTCTACCTTTTTAAATGGTTACTTATTAGAGGAAGTTTATGTTGAGAAACCTCCTGGTTTTGAAAATTCATAAAAAACAGATTCTGTTTCAAAACATACTAAAGCTCTTTATAGCCTTAAATAAGCACCTAGAGCTTGGTATGAAAGATTAAGATGTTTTCTATTGAAAAATGATTTTACTATTGGGATGGAAGATTCCACATTATTTAAAAAAACTATTAACTCTAAAATTTTATTGGTTCAAATTTATTTGGATGATGTAGTTTTTTGTTCAACAAACAAAAAACATTGTCACGAGTTTTCAAATTTAATGTAAAACGAATTTGAAATGAGTATAATGGGAGAATTAAATTTATTTTAGGACATCAAACTTATCAAAAGGATTTTGGAAATGTTTTAAATCAAATTAAATACATTATTGATTTACTAAAAGAAATTGTACTTGAAAATAGTAAGACATGTACAATTCGTATGTGTACTAATATAAAATATTATCTTGATGAAACTGTAAAATCAGTTGATAATAAGTTATATAGAGGTATGATTGGTTGTTTGTTATATCTTAAAACTAGTTGTCTAGATATAATGTATTCAATTTGTCATTATGCTATATTTTAATCTGATCTTAAAGAATCTCACATAATTGTTGTTAAAAAAAATTAGTTATTTAAAAGGAACTATTTTTCAATCTCTTATCTATCCAAACACTTATAATTTTAATTTAATTTTATATTTAGATGCTAAATTTGGAAGCTATCGATTAGATATAAAAATAACCTCAGGGTATTTTCACTTTTAAGAAAAATATATAGTGTCATGTTCTAGTAAGTAACAATACTTAGTTGCCTTATCAACAGCTGAGGTAGAATATGTATTTGCAGGCAGTTGCTATGCCCATGTTTTGTGGATGAAAAACACTCTTATATACTTTGGACTAAATTTTAATAATACACCTATATTATGTGATTATACAAGTTCTAATAATATGTCAAAAAACCCTATTAATGTTTCTAGAACTAATCATATTGATATCTAACATCATTTTATATGAGACCATGTTCTTAAAATGGATATATTCTTAGAATGTTTTAGCACTAAAATTCAATTAGGTGATATTTTTAGTAAACCACTTCCGAGTGCAAGGTTATATTTTTTTAAGGGGGAGCTAGGTTTATTTAATTATAAATGTAATTTTTAATTATTTATTATTTATTTTAATTCTTATTTTATCTGTTTTTATTATTACTTGTTTTTATTAATTTAAAAAATTATGTCAGTTCAACTTTAAATTTATTCAAAGTACGTTTTTACTTTTTAATGTAATAATTATAATATGTGTAATGACACAAGAATCAAGGATGTCAAAAACTGTTTCACGTTCCAAACCTATTTTTTCCCCAAAAAATCATTCGAATCCAAGAAAACTTCTACCGATCTTCTCTACCAGCACCTGAACCTTTAAACCTTCATAAATTTATGATAGCAATGGATAAAATAAACAGGAATGTTGAGCTAGAAACTAGCAATGCAATGCGGCAGCGCTCGGTAGGATGAAAGATTTTGCAAGGAAAAGAGATAGATCGGGAATGGTTGTACCAGACAGATCTGATGCTAAGGAAAGCTCTAAAATTTATTAAACTCAAGAAAACATTAAATAGAGACTATACAAAGATTATATATGTGGTAGAACTTCGTTGATTTTTAAATCGGTTTATTTCAGTCTAGGATAAAATAAAGATTCAATAATAACTAAGATCAAGGATAGAGATTTTTTGATTTCATTTGTGGGGATAGCCAAATTTCTTAACTTCCCTCATGAAGGATTTTCACATTTTAATTTTAAGAATATTGGTGATAATGTCTTTATGTCTGGGGATATTATGACTTTTCTATTTGGCTCTACAAATATAAAGAAAAAGATAGTGAAAAATCTAAATCCAAACAAGTTGATTTTAGTTTAATTTGTGAAAATAGGTATTGAACCAAGAATGTCAGAGATGGAGAAAATATTGTACCCTAATATGTAAATGGGTTGTATGATTATGTAAATTCATACAACACTACCAGTACATAAGAAGCCCACTATCCATGTATGGTGAAAAGAAAGTATGAGAAGAGTCTAATTCCTATAGATGCAAATAATGACCGTGAGACAAATATAGTCGAAAATGAGAAGTTCCAAACTCCTACCCAAAAATATAAATCCCACCAATCATGTATGGTGGAAACTATAGAAAATATCTAGCCGATTGTAACACCCCAAGCTTCTACAGTACGCTTCTCTTTCAATAATGCAATAGCTTGCATTGTACGCAAGTTCGAGATTCTAACACACCGCGACCAATCAAAGTATCCGTTTTGAATGGTAATACCCAATTTTTGAAATTATAGAAATTTTATATTTCAAAATGGACTTCATTTTTGGATTCGGAATATCTGAATTAGCCTATGTTGAATTTTTGGTATTTTTCTGAGAACTTCCAATTTTCGATGAATAGTGAAAAATACTTAAAAACAACTTTTTCAATAAAAATAATTAATAGTGATAAATTATACTATTTAGTGGTTTTAAAGTATAATTATAATATAATTTTACCATTTTATCATATGTTGTTCATTAGAATTTATTTCACTTTGAAATTGGACCTAAACATTGTCAATATTTTGATTGATATTCTTTCTTAAAAACACGCTATTTGTTTTGACAATGGGAATTAATTATAAAAATATTTAATGAAAATTTTATGTTTTGAATTTGGTAAAATGGACATCATTTTTTAATTTGGAATATCAAATATAGCTTAGAGTGAATTTTTGGTATTTTTCTGAAAAACATCGAATTTTATGAATAGTGATACCACTAAGTGGTAGTTAAAAAATTGATTTTTCATTTAAATGAAATTTTACCACCTATCTGATTTGAATTTCAATAATACGACATACATCATTTCCATTAGGAAGTAAAATTTGGTTCAATTAAATTAAAATAATTTTTGGTGAATAGTAACATTTATGTTTTTTTAATCGCGATTAAAGGTAATTAGTGTAATTTAAGGTAAATATAATGATATAATAATAAAAAATTACTTTTACACTTTTCCTACACTTATTGGATGAGTCATGGCCTACCAAGACAATTCGTGGGTCAACTTGGGGGCCCCATGGAGCCACTTGGGTAAGCAAATGACATTAATAACTTTTTATTTAAAGTAAAAATAAAAGTGTCACAAACATGTATTGTTTTACTAAAACAATATTTACATGGGGTTATACAAGTCACATATTTTAATATATATAGTCATTGGAAAGATAAAATTATTTCCTACATCATGGTATTTTTTTATACTTTTCAGACATTAAATAAATTAAATTTTTTATGACACCATGATGATGCAGCGATTACCTCATTAATTAATTATTTAAATAAAATGAAAAGATAATGTAAAATCTAAGACTTACACTTTTCAAAAACCTATTTTATTAGTATATTTTGAACCCTTATCACCTTATCCTAGAAATATATAATTTTGGGACCTTTAAAATCTTAAAATCATTATATAATTAAGTAATATTTCTTGACTTTCCAAGAGTGCCCCTCCTCTCCTCTTATAAAAGGCCCCCACCTCTACCACCTTATTCACACCATCAAGAAATTTGGTTTGGCCAAACACTGCCCAAATACTCTCCCAACTTCCCTCTCTTACTCCTAGAAGCCTTACATTGGGCAGAAGTCTTCCCAAGGAATCCTTTGTCTCAAATCAAAAAGAGTTACCCGATTTAAAGGTAATGTCTTCACAGGTGTTCTTTTGTTTTATTTTAATTTTCCAACCACCTAAACTCTTTTTATTCCTATATTTTGTAACAACACCAGTATCTTAAATATACTAGGATGTTGTTATGATATTTATTTGATTTAAAAATACACACACCCCCATCTAATGGTTAAATAACAAACTGTGTCTGTGGTTGGCGAATTACTGCCTCACGAAACGATGATTGTTCAATATTCTTTTAACACCTTTCATGGTGGCCATTAAGACGTCACTATATTTATATATGATATATGTTATGTTTATGTTTTCCTTATTATTCTGTATTTTTCATTTATGGCATACCTTTATGGTTTCCATTATGGGTAAACGTGATATCTTCATTTTAGGAAGTGCGGACTACCGCCCCCTAAAAGTTATTTGATTCATTAATGCCATATGTGGGTCATATAAAGGATGGAGTTAATGGTATTATATATGATATTATACTGGCATTATAATATACCTTTATATCATTATGATTTCATTCCATTAAATACGAAATAGAAATGAAAGTAGCGTTCATGCATACGTACAACTTACCGTCTCCATGAATGGTGCATTTTATTTCTTACATCTAAATGTTATGTAATATTATAAATGCATGTATCTACTGGATATATATGATATATATGATATCTAAATCTTGAATATAAATCTGGGGATAATGGATATTCTACCACAAAAACAACTTGTTATTATAAGAAGTTTATTGTTGAATCAAGTACCAAAGATCGACAAAACGACTGTTATTAACTTAAATGACTACATAATATTCATAACATGGTAATAAGTGATATAAAAAGAATAATGAACTTGATAAAGGTTCTTAAGAAAGTAAAAATTAACTCTAGTTTGTTATTCAGGTGATTAAATAATGATTGATTCAAGTTTGACACAAGGTAAGGACTTCGTCTCAATCTCTTTTCATTGAGGCATATTTTGTTTTATACACAACTTTCCTTTATATGGTGTATAAACCCCTTTGAATATTACGTTTATTCAAAAGGAATCTTTTTTATACGAATCATTTTAAAAGGGAATTTTTTTTTTGTCGTACGTATGCGGCAATAATGACTTCTCCGCCACTGTGACCATTATTTGAGTTTCAGCTTCCTCTACAAGCCATAACCTTTTTAAAAAATTAAAAATAAATACCATTTTTTACTTTTCTTTTATTTTGGTTTTGAAAATGGTTTTTATTATGTTTTTATTATATCAATGTGTTGTATTGATATCTTGTGATTGAAATGTGGAAATGTTATGTTTCCTTTATGCATGTTTTATGTGATACGATTATGTTATGGTTTATGATATGTTTAAACCTTTTCATATAAGGAATGCATTGGACTTAGTATGTGACGGGTAGAGACCACTATAGCTCCTTGATTAATCGGTACGTCTCATGATACAAACTAGTGTCTTGGAATGAGGCCGTGACAAAATCTTATTTTTAGTCTTGGCATGAGGCCTTGGCAACGTGGTTATGATAGTCTGTCATTATGCATTCCATCATTATGAAAGTGGGTTTCTGATATTTCCTGTGATTATTCGACTAGTAGAATATCCATTGAATAAGTAAATTTCATTATTTCATTTTATTATTGCTATATTATGTTTAATTTCATGTTTAAAAGGCTTTTGTTTTAGTTATACATTTCCTTAAATATTTATGTTTATTTATGAAAGTTTATGTTATATTGTTATCTTTACTGAGCATCTGAGCTCACCCCTTTCTTTGTTTTATTATCCCCAGGATGTGAAGAAATATTTTATGACCGACCTGTAGGGATAGTCTGAAGGGGATATTAGTGTGGACTATGGAGACAAGGTTATTGTGATTTTTCACTTTATGAAGTAATGTAACATTTATGAATGTATCTAGTGTTTCCAAGGCTACTAAACTAATCGGTCTTTCGAGACTTGATCTTTTATGATCATGCCAATGTTACATAATAATGCGCCAACTCTGGGTAACTGGGGTCGGGGTGTTACACCTATCCCATCTAGTCTGATCCATATGAGTTCCTTTTCACCCAAAGAGGAGAACCACCAGTACCCACTAGCAACTCATGGAGGACTGAAGCATGAACGAACTCCTACTCCGACATCAGAATGGGAATTCATACACATTTCATCAAAAGAAATATTGAAAAAAAATATTTTCCCTGATGGAGGATTAGGTTTCAATACCATATCATATCCTTTAGATATGTAAACATGTTTTTGTGTTACTGGAAAAAGTGAGGAGTCGGGCCTAGGACTTGATCACCTCGGGCAGGGTGATTTATCCACCAAATCAGAAAATCACACCAAAGAAGACTACAATCCATGATCCAGTATAAGAGTGTCTAAAGACATATTCTATGATACCATGAAAATGATATTATGAACAAATACTCATTCCAACCAGGGGACTCTGATCAAACGTACTGGGTACTCCTTAGCATGCATATATCCCTACCAGAACTCAATATGTTTATTTTCATATCCCACTGACATTGTGGGAAATAATTATATAGGGACCCATATATGAATCTATTTACCATTAGTAGGCATCCCCAGATTCCCTCAAGAGAGCGCATAAAAATGAAGTGTTCCAAAGGCTACTAGAAGATGAAGAGTACACTCAAGATTCTACTCTGATGAAAGCTGGTGTTCTTGATGCCATGAAACATCAATCAATAGAGGCTCATGATCCTATCAATACAATACCAAATTATGGAACTGATTGTAGAATATGGGAATTTACACTTTACTGTGTCACTAATAGCAGCATTGAAGGTCATCCCCAGAACACCCTTGTGGGTTGAGTTCATGGGCCATAAATGATCCATCACGAGAGCCTATCTCTTGATTCTTGTCAGGGATGCCCTCCCTCTGACCATAAGATCATATATGAAGAATTATCTACCCTTTAAATAGTCTTACCTAATGTTCCTCCCAATGGTATACACTACAGATTTGTTTCTCCTTGTATTCGGACATCATGTTATGATAGTAGTCATCTCTATGGTGTTAGTCTCTATGATGGCCCTCCCCACAATAACCACGTGAAATGAGATGGTACATAACAAATTGTAGTATATCCTGAAGTCCCTACCTATAATATTCACTATAGATACTCTCCCTGCTGCCAGAGCTATGATGGTAGCCCTCTCCATAATAGCAGTCATTGTGAAGGCCCTCCCCTCAATGATGCCAAGAATTAAAAATGTCCTCCCCTAGATTTTTTCCTATTTAATGGTCCTACATAGGGTATACACTCCACACATCCCCTCCAAATGTACATCTAGAAGTGGAAAAGATGTACCTAGATCTCTGACGACAGCACAGGTTACTGGAAATGAAGAAAGCAGTAGCAGACTTTGTCTCTCAGTGCCTCCCTTGTCAACAAGTGAAGGCAGAGCATTAGTTACCAGCAAGCTTAGTTCAGACTTTAGAGGTTACAGAGTGAATGTGGGATGGTATATCCATGGATTTTGTGATAGTACTTCCATGTACATCCAAAGGTCATGATTCTATCTAGATGTTCATCGACTGACTCACAAAGTCACCCAACTTCCTACTGATCAGAGAGCAGTATTCAGTAGAGAGCTTGAGATGCCTCTTTGGTCAAGAGATTGTGCGGCTACATGGGTAACCACAATGATCGTCTTTGATAATGATGCACATTTCACTTCCCGGCTTTGGAAGGGGTTGTAAAATACTCTCGGGACGCAGCTTCGTTTGAGCACTGCCTACCATACTCAGACGGATGGAAAGACTGAGTGGACCATTCAGACCATTGAGGATATGTTTCGTGCTTGCATCCTTGACTTCGGTGATAGCTTGGAGGATCACTTGCCCTTGGTGGAGTTTACTTACAACAATAACTATCACTCCACCATTGGGATGGAACCATTCAAGGCTCTATACAGCAGACCTTGTAGATCGCATTTGTGGTAGATTGAACCAGGGGTGTCAGCACTCATGGGACCATAGATGGTATGAGCTACCACGGAGAAGGTACAAATCATATTGGAGTGGATGAAGACTACACAGAGCAGGAATAAGTCTTATGCCAACAGGAGACGGAGTCCTCTGGAGTTCGAGGATGGTGACCACATCTTCCTACGGGTCTCACCCCGATGAGGTTTCCAGAGATGTGGTCGTGGTCGCAAGTTATCTCTGAGCTTAATCTGACCCTTTCATGTCCTCAATAGAGTTGGTGATGTGCCTTACCACCTAGCACTTCCCCCTCAGTTGCACCGGGTGCATGACGTTTTCCACGTATCCTATCTGAGAAGATACGTGCATGACCCTTTACACATCATTGACTGGGGAGAGCTGGACATCGATGATGGGGCAATGTTTATAGAGGTTCCGGTGAATACTGAGGATCGACAAGAGAGAGTCCTTTTTGGGTGATAGATACCTTTGGTGTGTGTAAGTTGGTAGTACGGGAACTTCCAGGAGATTACATGGGAGCGGGATGCTCCGATTCGTGATCAGTACCCCCAATTGTTTTCCTTATTTAAGTGATGTGGATTTCAAGGATGCAAAGCCCTAATGTGGGGAGAATGTAAAGACCCAAATTATTCAATTTTTTTAATTATATGGGAATGTTACGAGTTTGCGAAAATTAACGACGCATGATTTCGAGGCCCGATGTTCCCAGAATTAATTTTTAAATTTTTTATTGGTATTTTAGTAAATGTGTGAGAGGGTTTTTGTGACTTTTGAAGCATTTAATGAAATTTAAAACATTGGAATCTGTTGAACTCACAGTGCTGATATTCGCTTAATTAGACCTTCACCTCGACCTCAGTAGGTAGATGGAGGAAGATAGTTTTTTTGTTTTATGTGGGAGAAGAAAAATAAAATATTTGACATTTTATTTTACTTTTGAAACCTCTCTTTTTGAGGTCTGGAGGTGGGGACCACCTGATCTTCAAAACTCCAATTTTGAAATTAATTCTAGGGACCACCTGACATCGTTGAACTCCCTCTTTAATGAGGTAGGTTACTCTTTGATTTCTCCTATTTGATTGTGACAACATAACTTAATTAATGTATAACTTTAATTAAATTAATCCCTAAGCTTTTTAAATTGGTACCACACCTCTCGCGGGGAAAATGTTTGGGGAAAGGGAGATGAGATCATTGGGAGAACCTTATTTAATGAAGAACGACCTCTGGAATCAAAGAACGAGGACAACACTTGAGCCCAAAATAGAAGAATCTTATAAGAGCGATGAACGCCGACGTCACCATCCCCAATGACTTTGTCTTCTTCCTAGTGACATCTTCCAATGATCAATCGAGGTAGGGATTTTTGTCTTGTATAACCCTTACCTTTTTTTCATGTTCTTCATGATTCAAAATCAAATAGGCCTCTTGATACCATCCTAACGCGGAGGGTGTGGGCCGAAAAAACATGGCCCGACCTCTTCAAAACCTTTGTCGATTCTTTGGTGGTCCTAAACCGATGGCGACATCCTAAGGCCACTGTTGAAACTTTTGGAATGATAAACGGGCCACCGGGCACACCAGGGGACCCAAATAACATCTCTAGTGATCGTGCTCGTGACTGGCATCAGTGTAACTCGGGAGCAGTGGTGACACGACCACGCCGCCGAAGAAGGGCCACAGCCTGTCAGCCCCAGAGGAGTGAGGGAGGTGTCTGGCGCATGGTCGGCCGCATTATGGGGGTTGCAGCATGTGTCTGCACAACCTGACATGCAGGAGCCATGACGAATGGCCACGACGGTGATGGAGGGGTGGTTGACTCGCTGCCAGCCATTGGTGGAGGCACGACACGCGACCACGCCGCGGAGGAGGGTGGGTCATCCAGCCAGCTGCGGGCCGCATGGCAGCCCGCCCCACGGGCCGCACGATGGGTCGGGCCAGAACCAGTGAGCTAGGCCAGACCCAGCGAGCTGGGTGGGACCTCGCAGGCCGGTTCGTACCTAGGGCTAGACCCGGTTCGGGTCGGGTCGGGCCGGACCCGGACTAGATTCGACCTGTTTCACTATTTTGACCATAACTTGTGCTACGGGCTTTCGTTTGACAAACCGTCTGTGGCACTGTAAACCATGGATAGAGACGATATTCTTTTTATAACCCACATGAGTTTCAAATAAAATTAGGGTATGGATGGGATGGATCTAACATGAATCCAACTGGGCCTTCAGGACTAAAAGTCCAATAACATACAGAACATGCATTTGATTGACGCACCGTCTATTGCATTGAGACCCATTTTACATGGCGGTCCTTTGGGATACTTCTTCACAGGACTTCGTGGTAGTTGAAGTATCAAACTGTGGCTTGAGTAGTGGACCCTCCATGAATCAAGCGATCTTGGTGCAGGAACCCTATGGCTGGCTATAACATGATAAAGGGATCCTCTGTGGGTCTATGCTCTGTGATCCTACGTGGGCCTGTGCTCGAGAGTCCTGCTGGGATCCACTCTAGGAATCCACATGGGACTACTCTAGGATCATACATGGGTCTATTATACTAGGATCATATGTGGGTCTGATGATTTTGGATCCTACATGGGTCTTCCTCTTAACAGAGAATGACGATTCAGTAGTTACATCTATTAATCTTTACTAGCATACCTATGTTATATCTATGTGAGTTGAGTCTCTAAATTTCTGGAAATATTCTTGTGTGGAATACCTTTGTGATACTTACCTTCATGTTGATACCTTGGTGG
This sequence comes from Viscum album, assembly GCA_963277665.1. Classification (NCBI taxonomy): domain Eukaryota; kingdom Viridiplantae; phylum Streptophyta; class Magnoliopsida; order Santalales; family Viscaceae; genus Viscum; species Viscum album. The sequence continues at coordinate 1,937,624,019 of OY728128.1, forward strand.
TATTATTTTGTGTGATGTATTTTTGTAGTACATACCTTCGTGGTGATACCTTTGTGGTATTCATCTATGTGGCGATACCATTATGGTTCTTACCGTTGTGGTGTTACCTTCATGGTATCTTGTAATTTGTGTAATAGATGAGTTTGGTATAATGAGTTGGGACTTATGTTTCCTCATGAATGAGATGAGTATACATGATAACATAGGTTTATGTATGGGCATATACCTTAGTAGGGTTTTTAGTTGTTTTCTTGCTTCGTGGTTTATCCGTTGTGGCTTTTGTGAGACCTTCTAGGGTCTCGGAGTCCCTACTGAGTATTGTTATTCTCACCCCTGCATAGGCTATGTCCACACATTGTTGTGTTTGGTGCAGAAAACGGACTGTTCTGATTGAGGATGAGGGTAATAGGACTGAAGATAGCTCGAAGGTGGACATTAGACGAGGCATACCGCTGAGACGACCATTCGATATTTGTACCTACCCTAGATGTATGGTCCTTGGCGGGAGTTCATAGGAGTTGTTTCAGTTACTTGTAGTTTTCTTTTTTCTTGTACTTTCGAGTTGGGCTTTTATTCTGGCACCTTTTTCTTACTGTACACACTCTTTTACAGTACAATTTACTTGTGTTCGTATCTTTTTGTGTGCTTGGTTGTGTGTGTTTACAGGTTATAAAATAAATGCCTTCCCGTATTAGGGAATATGCCTTCCAGTGCTAGTCCCCAGCCCCTGGCCTATGGAAGGTGGGCTTGGGGTAGTCACAGCATGGGCCCTGAGGGATGGGTCTTGACATAGAAGCACCCCTACCTGTTGAGAAGAAGATATCACCAGCTGAGATGGATGAGGATGTGTGTAGGTTGAGCGCACATTTTGAGTTCCAGCACTGGAGACCACTGAGGTTTTTCAGTAATCCAGGCCCTGAAACATAAGAGTTTTGTCTATAGTTGGTGCTCTATTGATCTATAACAGTAGTTTCAAAGAAAATACATTTTAGTGGGGACTCTATACAGAGATCAATGCTATCATAGTTCCCTTGACCATCCCCACATATTCCGAGGTGCGAGAGTAGGAACTGGTGGAAGAAGTATTCCTACCACGCCATACAACTGGTTGTGACAATGAGTAAAACAGAGGTGAGAAATCTACTGAAACTAGAAGACATCAGACGACGAGATCTCAACATAAGAGATCATCTTATGATCAGTCTCAGGTATGTGGTCATATGAGGCCAAGACAGCATAGTAGAACCATGGTTGAATAATCTCTCGGAATTTTTCACTCATGGTGTGGTTGTGTTGAAGATTCCCTTAGCGGGAAGTGTAGGATGTCCTAGACTCACCTAGTGTGGAATGTTTCAGAGCAGTTAACTTCCCTACAGTTGACCCTGGTGGAACATAAGGGTACAACTTTTCTTCAGTCAATAGTGTTGAATCCTTATCTTCTCAAGAACTTAAGGGAGTCTCGGCTGTGATGCATCAACTGTGAAATCCTGTGTGACCAGATATCCTTAGCTGTTTCACAATATGGATATTTTGAAGAAGGGAATCACAATACTATGTACTAGCGACAAACAGTGATTCTAGTTGTGACATGTTCTATAGAGGTTCCACCAAGGAGGCAAACTATCCCTCGAGTTCTATCTAGTCATTCTAGACTATGCAAGGAGATGGCGAGGTTGCATACCGCCTTGCCTTACCCCAAATAATTGGAGTGGGTACAAGATGCCTTAAACGTGTTGCAACTGAGAAGATTCATTTTTTTCCTACAGACGTCATCAACTCAAGACAACCTAATTAGGATGGACCAACCCTTTGGTCAACATTCTTTGGAAGTACACAAACGTACAGGCTTCCCTAGGAGAGGGAGAGCTAAGTTTCCACTAGGAATCCCGAGTGGTTTTCATGGGTTTTCTTTTCTAGGAAGAAAATATTGAAGGATGGAATGATGTAGAAACCTGGTTTTTGTCCTAATAAGACTTGGAAATATTTATAATAATATTTAATCAGCTGGTCACTGGGATAGTGTGCAATTTCGAGGCCCGGTGTGCCCGGAATTAATTTTATAAATATATTAAGTGTTTTTATATTATGCACCCGTGGTAAACTAAAGAAAAATGGATATATCAAAAAAGGTTTATCATATTAGAAATCTGTGACCACAGTTGGGTCTGAAATGTAGTGTTTCCCCTAGGCGCGATATAAAATAAGTTGGTGCGGGATGTTTGGACCCCTCACTCATTGGAAATGTATTAAATGGATAAATTAAATAATTATTTTATTCATTTAATATCTAAAACCTGAATATCTCTCAAAGGGGGATTTAGATGAAAATTCTGAGACCACCAATGAATTAAAAATGCAGGTTTTACCCCAAGAAAGGTACTACCTTGTTCTGAGTCGGCTGTTCGGCTTATGTGCCATCGTGGGGTAATGATTAAATAAGTAAATAATTGTTTATTTAATTATTTAATTAATTTCCTTTAAACTGATGGGAGGTTATAAATTCATGATTATGAGATTCTGGCCACATAACCCTGTTTCCAAAATGACTCCTCCTCTCTTCTCTTATCCTCTACATTGATGAACACCGATAAAGCCTTGGATTCAGGCGGATCAAAACATGGAAAACACAATAACATCTTATCAGCATTGTGCAAGTGCGATCTTCGTCAACACCAACTGGATCTTGATTAACACGATCTTCACCAATGATTGATCCAAACAAGAGGTAGGATTTATCTTTATGGATTCCTTACCCTGGTTGAATTTTCATGACGAACGCGTATTAAATGAATTAATTCACGGATCGAAAAATAGTGGGTTGAATCAATTTTTATTCTCATTTATATTGAGATGGAAAATCATGAAGTGTGATAAATATCAATTTGTCAATTCCTCTCATTCTTGGTTGTCAAGGATGATTTCCAAACAAACACGGCCATCGATACTCTTATTTACCATGCTCTTTTCTATTTCATTCTACGCCCATTCTTCAACACACCAAATAATTAAGCATGCTAAAAACTCAATGTTTCATTGAGCGCAACATATGTATATGAAGATCTTGACCTGAGGATCACAGATCCACATTTGTCTCTTTTTTCGGAGTTAATTCAAAGACATAATTGCACAAGAAAGGATCCCATGGTGCGGGTCTAACGAGGGTTTCAGCAGTTCATCGTGGTGGTTTGGTGAGGCAATTAGGAATCCTCGAAAGTTGGGAGAGGTAGCTCCAGTGGAATGTGAGGCAGTTCCAACTATTTGGGGTGGTGTGGAGACCAACGCAAGTAGGGCGGTCCGGTGAAGCGAGGTTAGCAAGGCGAGCCGATCCAGTCAGTAGGACAATGCAGCGGAGCAGGGTGGTCTAGCGCTGCTGGTGCGGCATCACGAGCAGGAAGCCTGGATAGTGGTAGGCCAGAGGTGGCAAATCAGTCGGAAGAGGCAGTCACTGGAAGGCCTGGATGGTAGGGTTTGGAGGAGAATAAATCGTGAATGAATAATGATATTGGAGAGAGAAAGAGTCTACAAAAAATAAAATAAAATTTGAATAAAAAATAAGAGAATATGATGAATGGGTGATGCAAACCAAATTGAATATGATGGTATGTGCATGGAATCAGTTTTCGAATTGAAGGAAAATAAAACGGTTAAGTAATAGTTATAATATAAAAATGATATTATTATTTTTGGTTGAAAACCATTATTTGTCCATAACTTTTTCGTGCGACCTCGGTTTCATGAATTCTCTATGGCAGTGCAACCCTGATTTCGAGGAGGAAATTCTAAGTCCAATATTAGATCTCTTTTTCAGATTTTTGGATTAGGTACCAGATGAACTTGTGAAATAATAGATTTAATATTATTATTAATTCTTCAACCAGCCATAACTCCTGTGTGCGACGTCCGATTGAATTTCCGTCAGGGGCGACATGATCCTTTCATTAATACAGTCGATTCGAGTCAAATGTTGGAAACTAAATTCTGGTTAATGGCTCAGGTCCACGAAAAACCCAATAATAATAATAATAACATTATTATTATTATGGGATCTTGTATCTAACATATCTCCCTTATATGGTATCAGAATGATGAACTGTCTGTGACGTTGCGCCCCTGAAATTAAGACATATTTTTCAAGACCAATTTGTGATATTTTATGTCAAGGTCAAAGTGCAGGCCACATGAGGCTTGGTTCTCACGTGTGGTGGGGAAATAAATTTTTTTTACCGGGTGTATGTTTTGTATAAATGAGTAGTCTATCTCATGTTTTTTTCCGTGTGGATCACAACGGTGTGACCCATTCGGTTATCCGGTGCAATTTAAAGTATGGTAAGGTTGGATCAGACATGAATCCAACCAATCCATCGATACAAAAATGCTTATAACTTACAGAATATGCATCTTATTGACTCACCATCTATTGTGTTAGAACCCTTATGACATGGCAGTCGTTCGGTTTACTCCCTTATAGAACTTCATGGTGGTTCAGGTATGACCGATAACCTGAGGAGTAGAACTAGGGCATTTCTGTTAGTGAGAAATAAGATGGATACTCCCTTGATAACTCCAGGCACACATATTCCATACTCCTCCACCCTAGTAGAGATGGGACTCCCCACCTCATGAGTACGGGTTCGTTTTACTCTGAGATGTTTTTCCTATCTTTAGAGTCGGTACTCGACCACACGGCCAGGTGAGGCCAGTAACGTGGGTCACCCCATCTACCAGTTACACAGGTTGACATACCTTGGTTGAGGTCATGTACGAACCCATGTCCAGCGTACATGGAGGAGACCCTAGATACATTGACACAATGTGTGATCCTTTCTACATATCATGTAGTTGAATTTTACATGACAAGCCTTAAGGCACAGGCCGTTGTACATGGGCAGTACCTCGGGTCAGAAGTCACAGCTTGTGAAATTTCTACACATCGTGCAATTCTCAGTACAAGGCTTGATCTTCTTGTATGCCATATCATGGACATATTTTTTTGCTTTAGTGTCCCTTTTTCTCGTTCCCCTAAAGGTCATGTATCGTTTCCTTCTACAGAAGAATGATCCCTTCAGCAGTACATTCTGAGATAGAGTCAGGTTTCCCTCTGAGAGGCCTGGAGTGAGATCCTCTACCCATTCATGACCCTAGGTAGATTCATTTATCGATGTGACTACTTCCATAGGGTGCTGATCCTCTACATAGATGGTGAATCTAGAGGAGTTTTGGTATCTTCCAAGGCCGAGGCAATGATCCTATAATGATGACGAGATTCTCGTGGTATCGTAATAGTTTCTCTTAATTTTTTTCTTATGGATCATTTTGTGGTCTTGGATGTAAATAAGAAATAATCACCTCTACACAGGCTAGAGGAAGCGGAGTCTTTCATTTTTCGGTTGAGATTCGCGTAGAATATTTCAGATGTCATTTGGATAATTAGGATGTGGTTTCTATCCACTCAGAGTTTTATGTAGTTGAATACAAACTAGAATCTCTACCATATAATGTTTGATGTGGGTGGCTAGGTATATTTGATTTATTCTATTATTAGTAAAAATTAAGATATAGATAATGATAATTTTTTCATCAATATTTTTTGTGTGATTTAATATTATTGATAATATTGAGAGGATGGAATGCCATTTATTGATTTCATTATAACAAAATCATATGCATGACGAATTCCATATATATTATCTCAAGAATTAATAACTTGATACATCCCATGTGATTAGAATTTTGAATAATGAACCAAAGTTTGATATATCATTCATTGAATGACTAGTTTTTATAGTTTGCTAAAGAGGTATGTTCCATTGAGGAAAGATAGTAGCTCTTTGATGTTTACGACGAAAGTATGATCATATCTAAGAGGAAGCGAGATGCTAATATGTGAGTATGTTATTCATAGATATTTAATAACAATTTATAGTGATGTAACTCATTGATTAAAACCATAAAAGTGCGGGAGGTGGTAAAAACCCATATATAATATGTTAAATATTTGATTTTTCCCAAACTATGTGTATTTAAATGGTTTAAGGTTATTGGGAGAGGTGTTGGATATTGGGGATCTTTAATTTGTAAATTTATACTATTTTGCAATAAAATTATACAATAAGAAGAATATTATACTAAAATATAGAGAATATTTGTGTCGGGAGGTTTGTATAAGATTAAAACTTAGCATAGGCAGCCTCACACGCCAAAACAATTATTGTATTTCCATGAAGACCAAACCAGTGTAGGTTGTTGCATCGTTATAGAATTAGAAATTCTATAATGTGAATATTGGATATGGTAGTAATGGTTTTTGACGTTTTCCATTGAATTCTACAATACATTCATACATGAAGTTGTAAGCGATTATGTGACCTTGGTTGGGGGAGTTATATTTTGTTCTGTGTGTTCATATAACAAAGATCACCCCCAAATTATTATTTTTTATTTTTATTAAATTTTTTTTAATAAGGATACATAATTTAATAGTGTTACCATATTTTTATTCCATGTAGTAAATTTTCCCCAATTTATCATATTTGGGTTATCTTCTTCCCATGTGAGAATCTCCTCATTTTTTTCTCTGATTTATAAGACAAATATCCTCATAGGTCAGAAGATTTTTGAATATCCTCATCCATATATTATTAGTTTCTTTCATTTTTATAGAATTCCATTCGTCGTATTCTTTGTGTAGTAGCTTATTATAGGTATTTGATTTTATTATTGATATATTGATTCTCATTTTCATTTTTGACCTATGGGGTTCTACTATATTGTGTAATGTGGCCATTAACCCATTTCCATTTATTTGAATTATTTTCTAAAGTATTGTGATGTGTGTTAATGACTGGTCATGTTATAATTTCTATTATTAATACATAATATGTTTCATTTAATATAATAAGTGAAATAAAATTGGTTTCATTTATATCAATCCTTCCATTTTTTATCTTGATGCCATAGTACCAAATAACAATTATTATGGATAATGTGTTATAGGATTTAGAATTGGGAACCCAAAAGGGATGTTTAGTGTTATGGGAGGATGTAGTGGACCACCCAATGTTCCCAAGGGTTGTGTTTATAAAGGACCAATCTGAATAAATATATCACTGAGAGGGGGAGGTGGTGAATATGTAATATCTATTTTATTTTGCATATATATCATTTATTACAACTATCACATCATGTTAAAGACCACTCCATTTTTTCAAATATGAAACATTCTCACATAAGAGTTGATATATCAATGGTATGATTCAGAAATAATCTAATACCACAAAATCTAGTAGAAAAAAAATCCTTTTGTGTGGAAAAAACATGTTGGATATACCCTTATACTTTTTTAAAACTATGATCAATATAAAAGTTCATTTTATCATTCTATGTAAAATTATTTAAAAACATATTTTTGTAAGATAATTTCATTGGTTATTTCATGGGTTTTATGGTCATAAAAAAGGGAGAGATTATTTAGAAAGTGTTGTTTTCAACAATTCTCTATCTTTTTATAATGATTTTGATGTTCACAAATACCCTTATTTTTTATTCTAATGATTTTACTTTGAGTGTATTTTATCAAATTAATATTAATTATTTCCCTATTTTGGAATAATATTTAAGCGTTTATATCTATGTGGAATATTTGACAAAGTTTTCTGAAATCATTTTTAGCACTTTGCCATGTTCTGGAAACACTATTAATGCTCTACATGTACGAAAATCACATTAGTGTGTTATGGAAACATAGTTAATACCCTACGTTTAGAAGGAATCTTATGTTTGGGATATGAGAAAAGTAGGGAAGAAGAACCATAATTTTGGAAGAAACCTTATGTTTGGGATATTATAGAAGTTTATAATGTTATATTTGTTTCTCAAAAGTATGGTTCATCAACCTTACTTTTGTAAACAACCTTAAGTTTTATCAAAATCTATTGATCATGTAACTTACATTTAAAAGCTGATAAAAGTAAGGATTATATACTATACGTTTGAAAGTTGAATAGAAAAGGATGGTTTATCAACCATATGTTGTTATCCTTATGTTGTGAACCTTAGGATCCGAGAATGTATGCTATACAATTTAACCTTATGTTGGGCGTTAGAGATTCAAACACGACTTTATCAAGTAACTATCTTTATTCGGATTATCAATCCAATTTCAAGCCAGATTAAAATCCCGATATTAATGCACATATTTGACTAATTTGAAGTTGTTTATTTATAATTAAATGGATTGATTTAATAGGATATTTTCATAAGGAATTTTAAGGGGATTTACGACCACTATGATATTCAAACTTTGGAATATCATGATTCTATATGAAACTTTTTTGGATCTAAATTCAAAGGGAAGAGAATTGCCTTTATTATATATATTTGTGCTATTTTTAATTACAGTGGATATGATATATATCATTTTTAAAGATATGAGAAGAAAATATTATTGAGTTTTAATGATGACAATATTCAGAGACATTTGACTTTTATAGATCTACTGTTACGATGAGTGATAAAGATCTATTTTATAAAGAAGAATAAACACGATTGAAGATTAGTCAATTATACATAAAATTTGTTTTTTGAAGTGACCATTGATAAAGTTTAAAATTATTTTTCAATATATACTACAACCGGATCGATTTAGAACTACTCTTACCTAAAGAACATCATTTATGAAAACCAACTATCCATCGACTATCAATTTCGTGCTGTTGTAATTATGAGAAAAAACTGGAAGGTATTTCAAAGAATAAATAACATTTTACTTTGAGTAACCAGCTTCCCACACTAATCTATGTGTTAGTTTCTATGTATGAATCAGAAGGCTCTTTTTTCCTTAAAGTTGTAAAGGTGTCAACTCCCTGCACTCAGTTGTGGAATGGTCTGTTGACAAGTGGGCAAGAGAGTGAAAATGACCAAGCTTGTGAAGAAGAGCATTGGTGGAGTGGATTGAGGGCCTTTTATTCTATGAAACACTATACATAGTGCGTCCTCGGCTATTTATTTTCCGCTAATTAATAAATCTGATAATATTAAAAGGACAGATCATGATTTCGTGAATAAATTTTAATACACACAATTCACCCCCCTCTTGTGTATATTTTGTATAACCTGATCCAACAAATATATATATATATAAATTCTTATTTGGTAAAATATATGTTAATTTGATCTAAAGACCATGTATTTTATTAACCTATATATATTTCTAGGTATTATATACCTTATTGACTTTTCAATATCCTTTGGTTTATAATTCAACTGAATGGATTATTGAATGTGGAACCATACATATCTCTTATTTTTTATTGCAAAACATTCCAAACCATCTATTTAATTTTTATATCATTATATAGATATCATTATAAATAATAAAAATTCTTTTTATTGTTTTTTATAATGAATTTTACTTTATTTTATGATGTTATTATAGGAAACTATTTTAATGTTTTCTATACGATCACTTTCACCAACTGTTTTTTTTTCGTTTTTCATTACAAAGATTCATTTTGATGTTTTCATAATTATTTCAATTAATTTTCCTTTAGTTTTTAACTTTTTTATTAATGTTTTTAATTAAATTTTTTCATTTTTAATGTATACATTATCAATAATTTTATGATATTACTTTATAGATTTGGAAATAAATTTTGTAATGTTGTTATAATGTTTTTTCATCAATGTAAATATCATTGAATATTTGTTTTGTTTTAGTGGGGATTTGACTTAATGATACCATCCAATTTCTTTCTCACTAAATCATAGGATAATTTATTTAGTAAATATTCCTAAAACATATTTCATTGATATGGGTCTATTATGTTGTGATAGAACTATGAATGTCATTATGTTAATATGGCACACATATGTACGGTTTTCCATTATGTGATCAGTTAGATTAGAATTATATATCCTTATAATGAATTTTTATAGAATTATATCTCATTATATGATATTTATGGTACCGGGGAGTTAACTGAATCCACTATAGGACTCTATTCTCTATATTTATGGGAATAAGGATTGAACCTAATATACCGTGTTTAGGGACCCTATCACTATTTGATGATGTTGTTTGTAGTGGCACTCCACATAAGATATGATTCCAAATATGGAATACATTTCTATAAATTCAAAACATAGAAGTGAAGAAAATTAATTTAAAATTAATTCTCAATGTTCAAACAAAAAGTGTGTTTTTAAGAAATAATAACTATCAAAAGATTGACACTTTTTTATGTCCAATTTCGAAGTTAAATTAATTCCAATGTCCAACATTGGATTTTGTAGTACAAATATATTCTAAATACACTTTAGAACCAATTAAAAAGATAATATAACCACATAAATAAATGAGATTAGAAGGTACTTTTGAATTAAAATACAGTATTTTTCACTATTCATTTAAAATGAACTGTATCCGAAAAATAAATTTTTTTACCCAATGTAAATTTTGATGTCCTCAATATAAAAAATAATTTTATTTTTTCAAATAGAACATATAAAAATAACCAAAACATGATTTAAAAGGGTTCTCCATCAAATGGCGGTAAATCGAACTTTAAAAGATTACTAGAGTATTTATGCTTAGATTTATTCACATTTTAAGCCTCTAAATTTTATTAGATAAATGTAAAAACATTTAAAAAACATTTATAATCATATTCTAGTTAGTTTTATTCATTCCCACCAATACAATGGCTAGGAATTTACTACCATTTAAAATAATAATATTATTTTATTAGCGTGCAACGTAAGATTTCAAAGAAACATGATGTTGCGTATTGGGTACACTATCAAAAATAGCATCCCCTATAAAGTAACATTTATATTTAATTCTCAGATATTAATTAACATTCAAATATATTATTCTTTATTTAAATGGGATTTTACAAGATATGTGTATGGAAACGACTCTTACACATTAGTATTAGATGCTAGATGTATTGATCATTCTCCCTCAGGATATATTTATATTTAGGTAACATCATCCCTTTGTGAAATGGGTTTAAATAAATATCTTATTCAAAAATGGTTTGTTGAGAAAATGGTGGGTTATTTTTTCATATATTTTGGATGAATTACATTATACTTTTTATGCGCTCAAATATGTGATCTTGTGATTTCTCTCCAATTCATTGGGTAACATGATGGAGGCAAATGTTAAGGTTTATCCTATGATATTTAGGTAATATACTGTTATGGGTATTCGAAACATAACCCTGAAGGTTACTCTGTATATGGTAGTGAAAGTTACAATGTATGTTGGTTATGGATGTCACAAGTTACCTATATGGTTTATGATTTCTATGATTTATTCATAAATATTATGATTTCATGAAAAATCTTAATGATATTATCTTTTGTAAATGAAAATTATGATTTCATTGATTTGTATATACTCATGGAATAATTTTCTCATTCCTTATTTTATATCCCTTATTGATCTTTTTATGCTCATGCAATTTTTTTTGATATTTTTTTCATATGGTATATGGAAGGGTAAGAGAAAGGGAGAATTCAAGAAGAATTTTTATCATGAATACAATTCCTGTTTTATTAATGTATTTTTATTTTTTTGATTATTTGGATTGAATAGAAGTGTCAAATTTGTAATATTTGAGATGTAATATGATAGTAGTGGCCTAATTATCCAAATATCTAAACCTGAATGGATCCTTAATGTGAATTTATGTCAAATTATTAACTAATATCAAGATTAAGAAATGTTTTATGGCTGGGGCCTTACACCACAAAGTAGTCATGAGTGTTACATCATATGGTTGTTGTGAGGGTTATATTGTAAGATATCCATGAGGGTTAAAAATCATATATTATTCAAGAGGGATCCAATATTAAGTAATTAATGCCGTAAGATACCATTAAAGTATTATTTATGTTTTCTATTTCTATAGAAATCTAATGTCTTCACAATGAAACTATCTTATACTTATTGGGTGAGAAGTACGTCTCTGTGAAAATGATTTCATATGTTTATAAGTATTCAGGTACTAATGGTTTCTCTCCTTGTTTTTATATCCCATTCTATGTTTTTGTGCTCATCCCACGTTTTAATTTTTTTTCACAAGGTCTATAGATGGGTAATAGAGATGGATAATCTAATATGAATATTGTGTAAACTTTACATGAAAATATTTCAGGTTTTTATTAAAAAAATGTGTTTTGAAAAATGGATATTATTTTAATTGAACCCACTAATTATATTTTTGTATTGATATGTTTGAATTTATATCATAATTTTATAGAATCTAAACTGAAAATATATTTTGAATGTAAAGATGTGAATTCTACTGGAATTAACTAGATTTTGTCATGTTTAAGGTTGGGTCCTTATAATTTTAGATATAAACATACATAAAAATAAATTTTTATCCATTAAATATAAATATACCTTGAAAAAAAATATTATTAAATAAAATTTATCATTTTCAAAAGTTATTCATCAATATTAATAGTTTTACATTGTATTTTGTGTTTTATTTAAATATTTAATTCCAAAATTATATAAATTTAATTTTAAAAATTAAAATAATTTTTTAATTTATCAGGGTCATGTTTTCTTAATATGAATATTTATTATTTTTTAAAATTTATTTATTCGTAGGTGAATAGTGAAATATACCATTTCATGATAATAACATGGATCTCGAAACATCACATAGATATAAGCATAACCTACAACATATGAATCCTTTTTCATTACCAAATGTATGTATTTTAGGTATCAAAAATAATTTTTTATTATTATGTTTGAATTATAATCATATATTTGAATATTTAAAACCTAAGAAATATTTCTATAAAAAATTTGTTGAAATAAATTACACATTAGTTTATTTTTTATAATAACTATTTTTTAATTAAATAAAATAAATGGATTTTAATTTTATTATTATTTTTTCAACATTATATAATACTTTACACTTAATATTTATTCATAAATATTATGGTACATTGGTAAAATATTCTTTTCCCTAGTAAAATGATTATTTTTCAATGAATAACAATATTCTAAATATTATTATTTTTTAATATTAATTAAATACATTTTATATAAAAATATAATATGATGTTGAAAAAAAATATGAATTAAAACTCATTTAATTTTTAATAAATATTAAATTATTATAATAACACTTAATAATTTAAATAGTATTTTTATGGAAAAATGCTTTTGTACACATTATATGTTTTAATACAGAAGTTAATTTTATATAATTTAGAAATTAAATTAGAATAAAAGGATACCATATTTTTATCCATCATCTCTAAATTTGGAAATTAGAGTCTACTTATATTTTTATTAATGAGTATTTAACATGATTAATGTTAAATTATGTGTGAATAGTCTTTAAATAAACTAATCTACGGTGGGTGAAATTTTCTAAAATTAACAAGAACATTAGACCTTTAATAAACAATTTTTTTTGTTGTGAAGACTTTCCTATATTTTTAAAATACATTTCCATCCCTACATCACCTAACTTTGATGACTTTCAATTCATTCCCCTTACGTACCATTGTAATCCGTTGAAAATGCTTCTAACTCAATTATAATAGGCGGATCACTTATAGCCTTTCAATACTCCACGTCTATTTCAAAGAATATTCATGAAAACCAACCAAAATATCCTCTCCATTAATCCATTTACAACACATTATTCCATATTTTACAAAAAAAATCCAATTTCCCTCAAATTGAAGGCCTTCATCAAGAGGAAGTTCAAGGTCTCGACATAGGTATCACATATTTCTTTAATTTTCATTATTGTTTTTCCCTTCCTGAACAAAAATAACAACTGTATAATTTTATCTTTAAAATCCTTATTTTTTGGTTATTTTATTATAATTTTGGTAAAAATATTATCTAATAAATTCTATCAACTATGAAAAATCCCTTTTAATGTGTGTGTGTGTGTGTGTGTGTGTCTACGGATTACTACCTCCATGAAGCGACACGTTTAGCTATTTGTCACAGAACATTGTGGATAGTCTTAAAGTTGGTACTGATGAAAAATATGATTTAACTAATTTATTAATAATTACTAATTACTATATTATTATCATCATTCAACCCTCTCATCCATTTATAAATGGATGTTCCACTAATTCTTTGTGTAGACTAATGCTTCCATTAAGAATTGTTTTTTCAGTTTTCTACTAGTTCTTCAGACATTATCTAAGAATATAAAAATGTGGTTGACAAAAATAAAAATATATAATTAATATTTTTATTTTTATTTATAATTATATAATTAAAAATTAAACACCTCTTTAATAATACTCACCAAACATGTTAAAGTGTGTTCATGAATCATCTTGTTTGACCACATACTGGAATAATGATATGAAATTATATCATGGATGATTATGAAAACATAATTTCTTGTATAATATGAAATAAATATGTTGGAAATTTATTTTTTTATTCAAAATTAAAACCCAATATTTATCAAATTAATTTTGAAAAAACCCTTTTTTGGTTAGAAATCAGAGAAAATTGGGCATTTTCGATTTCAATGTTCTGGATAATGACTAAAGTCATATTTAATATAAATTTAAACATCATAATAATATATAATTATAAAAATAAAATATCATTAATTAACATTTAATGATGAAATTTTGAAGAATAATAAACACTGACACTATACCATGAAAACTATTACAACCAGTCAATGTTCTAAACACATTATGTGGTAAAATAGTAAAACAAACTGACATACATATAGATATTGATTTTAAATGAAATCATAATTGTTGATAGGTTATAATATAGAGATAAAATATTATATTTTGATATTTATTTTTTTGTACTGGTGGTTAGAGTACATTTGGTTATGTGAGGAAATAAGGTTAGGGTTTTATTGTCTCAAATTTGAATACATTGAGTGAACATTATGTTATAAACCATGTTTCATTATTTATGGTGCATATACAACCATTTTTTAATTTTTTATCATCATATCATTATATTTAATGACTTCCAATGTTCTATTCCATGTTCATTACCTCTAAGGGTTTTGATTCAAAAGAAACAAAGGCTCTAAATGATTCTTCTCAAAGCATCCTTCCCCAAGAACTATAATATTTTTTCCACAAAATTAAATTCATATGGTGTATATTCTAAAAATTTGATATATTATAAAATTAATTAACTTTTATTCATGGTAATTTGAGTTAAATTTAAAACATTAACTTTCAATTGGATCTTATTTTAATATTAATCATGTTTTATGAGGTTTTTCTAATTCAGTTTTCTTCAATGGGTCATAAGTATTCAGTTTTTTCTATTATCATTCATAATTTTTATATTATAACCTATTATAATTTTTAAATTTATTTATATCTTTTTTATACATTATACATGTTTTATATAAGGGTATTTTTCCTCAATGGTTTTTATGGTTCACAAAAATAATTCCATTAGAAAACATCACATTAATTATATTGGATTATTCTTACCGGTCTACATTTTTTACATAAGAATTTTTTTAATTTTTGAAATAATTTTTTTTATTCAAAATTTACCTTTTTATTCCACTTAATTACATTTGAATTAAATGATTCATTATCCTTTTAACAATGTTGGTCTATGACATGGTTATTTCCAAATTTTTTAAAGTTTTATGTTTCCTTTAAAAATAATTTTTTTTCATGCACTTTATATTTTATTTCAATAAAATCAGTTCCTTTTTAAAGTTATGTTACTATGTCTAATTTTAAAATTTAAATTTTTTAAAATTATTCCCACTTCATTTTTTGAAATCATTGTTTATTTTTATTCTTTTAATTATTAATTTTTTAAAGTAAAAATATTGAATATTTTTCACATATACTTTCTTGAAACATTTATATCCATAAAGTAATAGTTATTTATGACTATTAAAATTGATTATTTCAAAAGTATTCTATTTAACGTCACAAAAATGTTTTGAATGTGATTTATTCGTTAATTTTTTAAAATGATTTGTGAAATATATAGTATTTTCACATATATTTAGCTTCTAATATATATATATATACATAAAAATTAGTTATGTTTTCAAAAACATATATATATATGTTATAATGATATGAATACCATTGGAAAATTAGATTTTGAATTCCAATGATTTATTATGTTCTTGTAATGTGATTTTTTTGGAAGCATTAAGACACACATTCTATTTTCCCTGGTTTATTTGTGATAAAATTAATTTTATGTGTCCCACAAATAGGTATATTATTATGGGAGCTATCTGATATATCCATCCAACAAATTGGTTTAAGGTTATATCTCGTGATATATTCATACATGGATATAACGAGTTTGTTCACATATGTGTGGATTAATGGGTTTACTCACATTTTATGGCAAGGACATAATAAGTTTCTTCTCATATATGTGGGCATAATGTATTTAATCATATTTTATGGTGCCAACATAATGAGTTTTTTCTCATATGTATGGTCATAATGTGTTTACCCACTCATGTTTACCTATTTTTATTATTATTCTGAATTTTAATGTTCATATCATTTTATTCCTAACATTGACGATGTATTTAATTTCCATTAAAGTTCATGTTTTCATGATTATATCTTATTTTTGATGTATTCCACAATTTTATAAATTGCTCACAATATATATAACTATAGAGATGTGTTTTTATCCATGTAAATTCATTTATGACGACCTAATGATAATTTTATGAGGTTAGGTAACTATGATTTTTATTATGATGGTCATATAAGTTCCTTGAACATTTTTTATGATATTTATATCTTTAAGACATTTATTTTAATTTTATATTATTCACTAACCATATTGAGCATAATATATCACCCATTTATTAGGTTTAAAATCCCTAGGATATGAAGATGATTATATCCTGTGCGATTTATATTGAAGGGTCTAGAGGAGAAAAATTATAGACAAATGTTCAAAAGTGAATCTATGGTAGAAGAACTAAGTGGTAAGACACCTCTCCATCTTTACTGAGGACTTTGAAGGGTCCAATGAATCTTGGAGATAACATTCTGCCTCAGCCAAATTATTGTATACCTCGTCATGGTGAGACCCAAAGAAAGACGTGGTCACCATCCTTGAACTCTAGAGGTCTCCGTCTCTTGTCAGCATATGACTTCTGCCTACTCTGTGCAGTCTTTATCCACTCCTGGATGATCTGCACCTTTTCTGTGGTAGCATGTACCATCTCTGGTCCCACTAGTGCTGACTCCCCTGGGTCAGTCTAGCATAAAGGTGATCTGAATGATCGCCTGTACAACGCCTCAAAAGGTCCCATCCCAATCGTGGAGTGATAGCTATTGTTGTATGAAAACTCCACCAAAGGAAATAGATCCTCCCAGCTACGACCAATGTTGAGAAATCTTGAATGCAACATGTCGTTGTGGTTCTAAATGGTCCACTCAGTCTGGCCATCCGTCTAAGGATGGAAGGCAGTGCTCAAACAAAGCTGTGTCCCAAAAGCCTCCTACAACCTCTTCCATAGCCGGGAAGTAAAACACGCATCACGATCGGAGACAATAATCTAGGGTAATCTATTTAGACACATAATCTCTTACACAGAGAGGCATCCCAAGCTCTCTAATGAACTCTACTCTCTTATCGGTAGGAAGTGGGCCAACTTGGTGAGTTGGTCGATGATCACGGAAATCGAGTCATGTCCCCTAGATGTACGTGTAATTCATGTCACAGACACTAGGTATATCGCATCCCACATCAACTATGGGACCTCTAAAGACTGAACCAAGACGGATGGTTCCTGATGCTCCACCTTCACTTGCTGACATTTGAGGCATCGTGAGACAAACTCTACTGTAGATTTCTTTATTCCCGGCCACTAGTGCTGTCATCGGAGATCCTAGTACATCTTAACCACTTCTGGATGTACCTTTAGAGGGGATGTATGGATCTCCCTCAACACTTTCTCCCAAAGTGACAGTGGTACCATTGTATGTCCTCTGAAAAGGATGACATTCTCCCCACCTTCAGAAAATCCATCAGGTGCTTGTCCTGAGGATATCGGAGCATGTCGCGTCTCATAGTCAGCGTCCCCATGTTGTGCCTCCCTGACTCGCTGAAGAAGTGGGGGAGGTACTGTATGATACTGAAGAAAAGCTGCTCCATCTCTATCAATAAAGGATATCTGCAAAGTGGACACTTGCTTAGTTACCTTGCATAGATGTTGTATACTAGACCTTCTGGTGAGTGCATCTGCTACAACATTCCCCTTCCTACCAGTATAGACTATCTCGAAGTCATAGTCCAGGTGGAACTCATGCTAATGTCTCTGTCTCAGGTTCAGGTCCTTATGAGAGAAGATATACCTGATAGTCTTTTGATCCGAGTATACTGTAAAACGTTCGCCCATCAGTTAGTGCCACCACATCTTCAATACAAAGACCACTACTACTAACTCCAGGTCATGGGTAGCATAGTTCTGATCATAATGTCTTAGCTGTCAAGAACCATATGCGACCACTGCTCCCTCCTCCATCAGGACACATCCAAGCCCGGTCCCTGATCCGTCGCAGTAGACTACATACCATATGACCTCTTCTGGAAGCCTGAAGATGGGGGTACTAGTCAGCCTTTGCCTCAACTCCTGAAAACTCTGATGGCATCTCTCTGACCACACGAAGGGTTGCCCCATTTTTTAATGCTAAAAGTGGTGCTACAACTCTGGAGAAATCTGGAACAAACCTCTGGTAGTATCTAGGAAAACTTAGGAAACTTCGCACCTCTGTCACACTCCTGGGTGGCTCCCCTGAAAGTACCACCTCAATCTTTGCTGGATCCAATACAACTCCAGCCTCCAATATGACATGTACCATAAAGTGAAACTCTCAGATCCAGAACTAGAACTTTGAGAGCTTACCATAAAGCTGCTGCTCTCGAAGTGTTTCCATTACTACCTGCAAATGATAGGAATGCTCATCCTCAGTAGTCGAGTAGATCAGAATGGCTTTGATGAAGACAACTACAAAGAGATCAAGGTATGGCTGAAATGTCATGTTCATGAGTCTCATAAACACTGTTGGAGCATTGGTTACCCCGATTGGAATAACCAAGTACTCATAATGGTCGTACCAACATCTGAAGGCCATCTTCTGCACATCCTCATATCCTAATCTGAGATGGTGATAGCCTGATCTGAGGTCTATCTTTGAGAACCCATGTGCTCCCTTAAGCTGATCAAATAGGTCATAAATCCTCAGAAGTGGGTACTTGTTCTTCACGGTCACCTGGTTAAGGCATCGATAGTTAACACAATGTCTCAACCTCCAATCTGTCTTCTTGGCAAACAAAATCTGGGCTACTCAGGGTGAAACACTTGTCCGAATGAATCCCTTCCCCTGCAAGACCACCATCTATACCCGCATTTCATGAATCTCCACAGGAGCCGTCTGATATTATAGTGTATATATCAGTGTCATCCTAGGGTATAGGTCAATGTAAAAGTCCACCTCTCTATGAGGAGGTAGACCCAGAACATAATCAGGGAATACATCCATGTACTGGTCCACCACTACAGGATAGCTCGGACTCTCTACATCAACTGCTCTAAGGGTAAGGCTATCCAACTGATGAGTGATCAGCTGTACTCTCCTCCAGGTAAGTTCATCCTATGCTGCAAAGGCTCCCTTCGCACTGGTGAAGGTAAACCTTTTCCCATCTGTGCATACACATCACACTTTGTGGCTAATAAAGTTAATCTGAGCATGAACTCTATATAACCATTCCATACCCAAGATGATGTCATAAGGCCTCGACGCTGCTACTAGGAGATCCCAACCGAAGCTCTCGCCTCCTAGAGTATGCTCAGACTGCCCGCACCAGTGCGTAATCGTCGAATCCTCTCCCGTAGAAGTCTCTAGCTATAAGGATCGATCCAACGACTCCATTGGAATCTCCAAGCTCCGAACGAGTGCAGTGGAAATAAAATAATGAATGGAACCAGTGTCTATAAGTACTAAAAATAAGGTGGAGTAGACACATATCGTACCTCGTATAATCTCCGGAGTGCCATGATTGTAGGCCTCAGCTTCCTGGAGCTAAGCTCTCCCATGTCCACCCGCTCCCTGTAGTTGGGGTGAACCTCCTGGTGGTGGTGGCGGTAACATCTCTAATCGTCACCCACCGCCAGTTGCACAACCAGCTCCTCTGCAACGTCCTTCTGCTCCCTGCAGACCTCCTTGGTTGAATCATTGTCTCTGCCAGGACGGTCCTTCAATAGTTATTTGTTCATCCGTACAGCAGGTCAGACTGTCAAGAGCCATGTGACCCTGCCTGCCGCATGCGTAACATTGCCCACTCCTGGCCCGATCATCTCTGCCTCAAGTGCCTCGTACAACCGACCCTGAATCATGTGGTCAACCACTTGTAGGTCTGATCCTCTTGGACCCATATGATATATGTCTGCTGCCAGCTGCAGAAGACTTCTCTATGTGACTATTGGTGTTGTATCTCGCTGCTGGTAACTGGACAAAATTAAAAATCTCCGCTAATAGGGCTCGTTCTATCACCCCAGCATGTGTTGGGATGCTGAGTGAAATCATCGAAGCCCTGATCTTCCACCTGATTCCCTGCTTGAAGGCTTAGGCCCTAAAGAAAGGGTCTCGCACTATATCTGTGGAGTAGCGTGAAGGTCAGTTAACCACACTGAGTACTGAGCTACAGTCATGCGGCCCTGCTGTAAAAGAACCTAAGAAAGATGCACCAAATGAAAAATTATTAACTACACAAGAAATTCTAGAAGAAAGGTTTATGGGAAATGGAGTAATTATGAGTCCAAGACAAAGGTAATGGTCAAGGTGTATTATATACATTATATAAAATAAAATATTGAAAATAATATCATATATAATGTCAAAATTAGTTTTAAACATCTTGAAACCCCACTTTTAGGTTATTGATGTACCTAATTAAACCCATAAAGGTTTCTTCATCCAAGGGAGCTCCCAAGAGGTTAATTTGGCCCTGCTACATCATTCTGTAAGTGAATTGAAGCTTGGTGAACAATGTTCGATATCTACCAAATAGGTTTCCTCTTATAAGTCTCTTTCTCCCACATTCTCTCAATTCCATCATAGGGTTTTTAAAATCTCTGTATTGGATGGAGGATCTAATAAACTCTGTTTTTGATCTTGACTCTCATGTTTACCATCAATTATCTATTTTTGATATCCTTCTTTGGAGTTTCCGTCATAGGGATTTATTATTTAGATCCTTTGATCCTGAATTAGGTGGTTCTGTTTTGATTGGCCAATTTTTATTAACCCTTAATTTCTTGATTTAAATATTTTTTTGATTTAAATTCAATTCCTATATAAAAATAAAATTGCTTCCAATTTTTTCATTATAAACCCAATTATATTGAAGTGGGTATTTAAAATAGTATTTGGCATGAATTTTGGAAAACCCACCGAATCCATTGAATTGGGGTGTGTTTTTAAATTTTATGGAAATCATTTAAATTATATTTTGGAATTTAATTGATGAATTCAAATTTTAAAATTGGTTTGATGAAATCTATTTCAAATAGGTATTTGATAAAATTAGATTGAAATGGTTTTTATAGAAATCCATTGGTTTTATCATGGAAAATCCATGTTTTGATAAAAACATATCTTGGTATTTAAATGGAAAATTTGCATATTTGAAATGGGAGAATGGGATGAATTGTATTTTAAACAGACATAAAATAAATAGTCTATCATTGTTTGTTATTAGAGTGCATGAAATACTATGTAGTTATTGATTTATTGGGGATAAAAGTCAATAATTAATTACACTAAAAATATATATTCCGCCGTCACATCTTCAATCGGATAGTGAAAAGTCCTCTTCGACCTGTTCCAAAGGGAAATGTATGCACATAATATCATGAAAACTATTTTAGTGTGTGGATTCCCATAGCTTGCAACTATCATACCATTGGTTGATGACCATGTTTCTCACTTGTTTTAATTTGAAATACATATGATAATGTTTATTTTAAACTGTTTACCAAGCCTTCCAAATTTAAATAAACTATTATATATATATATATATATTGTTAAGAAATTTATCTACATTATTTTTCATTATTATAAATAATAATCATGATTTATTGTAAATATACTCTTGAATTTACATACATGTTTATTTAAAATTTAAATATTTATTTTGTTAATTAAATGATGGAATCTCCTTTGGAATAATTGGCGAGACCCTACTGGGATTCTATATCACACTCGACAGGTTTCTTTGGGTGTTTTTAGATTATCTTCTTCTGGGTTTCGTAAATGGAACAACACCACTCGGAGCTGGTAGTAATTGTTGATCCTTGATGTTGGTGAGTTGTTTCCATTGGGACTTGGGTTTTTATCTTATTTTGTAGTACAATTTGGTATTACATTAGGTTGTTTTCCTATTTTATATATTATATATTTCTCCATAAGGAGTGTATTATATATTCATATTGACTTGTTTATCTTACATCCATAATTTTTTGTAGAAAATTCATTCCAAATATCTTTTTTTATGATTCCAAGTGAAAGTATGCAACCCGTAGGGACCAAGAATGCCATTCGAGCTTTGTTGGGATCATCTTTATTATTGGGTTACTAGGTTACTCAAGATGGTTCATGATAAAGGAGATCTTAGAGATATGTTTTATGAGAATGTAAGCCTATTTGGGTTGTCTAGTGGTACAAACAAGGCCACCAATTTCTTGTAGAGGTACACTATCCAACCAGTTGTGCTGACAAAGTGACCTTCATTTAATAAGGTCCCATAATCCTTCTCGTGTGAATTATCTATCTTATTGTAATATCTGTTAAAATGAGTGAATTATACTTAGTCATTACTGATGGCTTGATCCCATTCATCGGCATCGATGTCCCAGTGTGGCCCACTAACCCATCAGTGTTTCCCAGATAAGAATTCCATTGATGGAGTTTTAGTTATCTTCCTATAATATGATTATTTTACTAAATCACAACCAAATATGAACCCATTATAATAAGAACTACCTAATTATATTTACCTATGTTCTCTTGGATTCCTCATCCTCTCTAATGGGTGTATAAATTCTTGATCAATGAAATAATATCTTTCAAGGTATGATATATCCATTAAATGAATAAATACCCTTATCTTTTGATTTTTTATCATAGATCCAAGGTAGGTTTTCCGGACCTATGAATCTCCATCTACAAACAATGGTAAATTTATTCTTGATTTATAGATTAACATTGGACCATGAGAAATGGGGATCTATCCTTGACAAATCCTAGACCTTCCTTTACTGATGAATCTCTTTTTGTTAGTAAATGTTCATTTCTATCCTTGTTAAGATTTTTTATATGAAATCCAATTCTAAAGACTCTATTACAAGAGATCGGATATAATTCATGTGATATTTGGTTTCTGTTTTTTGAATTAGGGACCGCCACTCAGTGCATCTAGAAAAAGAGAATCAACTTGCTAAATATAAGAATTCTGTCAAATCATGGGCTCCCGTATAAAGTTTGTTAACATGATTATCCTCATTATATGGGCCTAGTGTAGATACACCTATATTATAATGGAATTTTTGTGTGAATCAGTGAACCATGAGACATTTTCTTGGTATTCCTTGTGTGTTCCTTATTATTTCACACCTTAGATGAGGTTATTTCAAAGCTAGTGGAATACTTGATGTTATATATTTATTCCTTACCATATTTAGTTGTACATAAATATTACATCATATAATGAATAATAAAAATTGTGATTTATTGATACATTCAATGTTATTACTTACATGACGATTTGAATAATGCATGTGGGATCCCTTTTTCTATGTTCTAATTGACAGGTGTACCCGATGGGCATAGTTGGGACCTTTAAGGTGGAGCTAGTATGACATGACTCATTTATTGTGGATCTAGATATAATATGTAAAATGATATATCATGGAATGTGTTTTTCCACTATTTAAATAAAACCATAATATATACGAATAAGTCCCATATGTTAGTATGATGTACCAAAAGGGAACTTTCCTATATAAATGAATAGTTCCATTATTTCAAGTGTTTCATGTCTCTAACCAATAGGGGAAAATAGAAATCCATGAATTATGGTTGTGACATAACATTTTATTATATAATAATTTTTTTCATTAATGTTAGAACATTTATTTTCCTCGATGTAAGGAAAATGATCTATAACATGATCTACATCATGGGGAGAATACTTGTAGAATTATTATAGAATAGTGCCAAAGAAATTACATCAAGGTTCTATGGTTTCACAGTTATCACATGATCACTCTATATGTAATTTTTTTAATTAATGTATTCACATTCACTTTTACTTAAATAAATAATCCATAATATAAATTTTATCTTTTATTAAGATCGCATGATGGTGTCCTTCTTGTTTTATAATCAGACCCCACAAGATAATCTTGGTGAACATGAAAAAATCATGATCATATACCAAGAGGATGGAAATTAAGTAGTGGAAGGTTACTATGGATCTTGAATTTAGTAAATGGACATAATACCTACATGGACTTATAATAGCTTCTAACAGATGCATTAATTATTTATTTCCCATTAAACAACCAATACATACAATACTGCTATAATGGGGTCCATTTTGGAATTATTTTATAACCTGGTGAAGCATCGATTATAACATATTGCTTGTATAAATAATAAGTATCTTCAATGTATGTTATCAAATTCCAAAAAATCATTTAAATGATCACTCCAATATTTCTCAAGGAAAATAAAATTTTCAATTTAAAATAATGTATTTAAAATAAATAAACATACAAAATATTTGGAAAATTCATCAATAGAAAGAAGAACATGAAAATTGTGAATGAATAATAAAATCATTGACCAGTAATGAGGGCATAAATTTCCATATATTAAATATTCATTTTAACAGATATTTTTTCAAATACTCACTAGAAAGTAATTCATTAGGAATAACAAAATATATTCCATATAAAACAATATATATAAACATACAAAAGGGTAAAAACGAATTTAATAATTCATTGTATAATGTTAAAAACATTATTGAAAACTTTTTAATGAAAATATAAATATATAAGAATGAGATTCTATGGTGAAGTGAGAAGTAATGTTTGTTTTATTAATAAATATTAATTAATACATTTCAGCTATTTAAGAGAGAAAAAATAAAGAAAAACATTTATTTAAAAATGGATATTAAAATTACTATTAATTAGGAGAAAAAAATTATATAATGTCATCATCATAAATTTTAAACATAAATAATCCTCGTAAAATTGATAATATAATGTAAAAACCTTACCTCTAGTTTTTCTTCCTTCATTAGTAGTCTAACATAAGATATAATAAAATAATATTTTTTAATTCTATAAAAAGTATTCATAATTATAATACAATATAAATTTGATAAGAAACATATCATTATCCATTTATTAATGATTATTTATTAATATATTTGTTCTTGAGTGTTGACATATTTATTTTTCATGAATGTTTTGGTTTGACAGTTCCATTCCTTTTACATTGATCATGGTTCCACCATCTCCATAATTTATATTATGATATATATTTTAAATATATTCCTCATATTCATGTTATTAACTATCAATAAAATTTATATATTTAAAATTTAATTACAACATTCATGGAGAGGGTTGTCCATACATATGCATCAATGATGTTTTCAATTTTTATCGAAAATAATGAAAGACAGAAAAAATATGTTTTATCACCGTAAAACAATAATTACATCATAAATATCATATATATTTATGAAATAAATAAAATAATTATTTCTATGTGATATTTTGGTGAGAAATGAACGGTATCACTTCATAGAGATGATATTTCACTGGAACACACAAGTTCTACTTTCATTCACCCTTTTATTAAATGACGGTTAAATGGTTGTGTCATCATCAAAATAATATATATGTATATTTACGATAATATATTAATTATTTTAGAAGGGATACAATATTTTTAATGTATTTTTAATTAATAAATAGAATTAAAAGTCCTCTGTTAATATTTATAGCTATTCTTTGAGGAACCTCCATTGGCATACACCTTTAGTCTTGAAATAATGGTATTAGGAGAAGAAAATGGGTAATAGGGAGAAGGAAATCAATATATTAAAATACTAGTTATGGTATATAATGTGATAAATGGATAGAAATTCTGGAAAACTGGATGATATGAGGACCCCTTTTATAAGTGAGGGAGGGGTCCCACATGGAATAGCTTAAAAAGATTTAAATAATGTAAGTTCACATTCATGATAAGATGAATGAAAAGGGAAAATTATTAGAATATAGTATGATAGAAGGTATAAATAAAAAAACCAAAATAATTAGTCAATTTATTGGGCATTATTACCCTTATCTCTTACTTCAACTGTCCGGTAAACTTGTTTACTCCTAATCGCAGTAACCATTTTTTACTTTTTTTATTCATTACTCAAAATATGAAATTATAATAACTATAAAATTTATAAATTATTATTTCAAATATCAAATCCATTTTATCATATTAAATTTCTATAATTTTCAAAAAATCAATTTAAAATAAGTAAGTAAAACTCAATGAATACTCATTTTCAGTAGAATACATTTTCTGGGAATTTATTAAATTAATATTGATTACATGCTTAATAAAAAAAAAATATTGTCAAAATATTTTTTGAATATATTTTTTATTAGTTGAATATATATTTTTATTAAAAAATTACTTATTTTATTTATTATTATATAACCATATTTCTCAATGGAGAACAATTTTAGGGTAAATTTATATTTTAACATTTAAATATTTTCATCTACATTCCTATCCATTAGAAAACAAATGTATTGATAATAAATAATTTATTCATATAAATTATCAATATATTTCAATAATTACATTTTTCAATCGTTATCCGTATATATTTTTTAGAAATTAACATGTAAAAAAAACATTTCTTTGACAAATTTATTTTTTAATCAATATTTTTTTGATTAAATTGATTTCTTATAATTACATTATTATAATCCTTAAAAATTGAAAATATATTTCATAATTTATTTACCGTTATTTATACTCTACAGAAAAATTGAGGATATAAAAGGAAACTATTTCATTGTTCATTTAGACTCAGGGTTCCATGTAAATAATGGTATTATATAACTCAAGTTTATTTCAATGTAAATACATATAAAAAATTATTTTATTGTAAGTCATGGATATGATATTCCATTACAGGTGTGCATGAAGAATTATATTAAAGGGGGGTTTTTTTACTTAAAAGATGATATATTTATATATCATGGTCTAAGTCATGTGATAACCAAATGTGATATTATTGTCGAATAGTTCTAATGAAGGTACAATCAAGGTTCTTGGTGGCTTGGTTATCACACAATCACTTTTTATATTACTAGTTGTATGCATGTATTTGAATTTACATTACCATCATTTGATTCACCTATAAATAAATTTTTTATTGTGTTTTGGACACATTTAATGTGTATTAATAGCTTTATACTCACACATTTCATGTGACTCATGGTGCATGTGTAGATATCATGATCAATTATCTGGTGAAGGGAAAGTGTATTGAGGAAGATTGATAAGGATATCAAAGTTAAGAAATGGACATGGTACATGGAACAAAAAATATATATTTACCACAACTGATTTATTTACAACCACATTTAGTAGTACTTCGTATTCTTATTGCCTGGAAACATTGGGGGACCTTTGATAATTATTCTATGAAATTCCATAGAATCTATTATATAATTTTATTTAAATTTTCCTCCACTTTCATGATAGTTACCTTATTTATAAGGTTTAAGGATATGATTACATAGTTTATAGACTATCTATGTCATATTAAGATCCTCTTCGCTAGTCGACATCCTACTAGTTATAGGGATTCATAGATGAGGTCATATTGTACATCAGCTCAGACCTAGTTATCAAGGTTTAGGTGTTACACCATATTACACCCATATGATTATCTTATGTTCACTTATGATCAGTGATTTTTATTATGTAATTTATTCATTTACTAAGTATATGTGCTTAACCCATTTTTATATTTCCATTTTATCAAGATATTAAAATAATATAAGTATTATATGTTTATAATGGTGTCATATACAGAGATATAGTTTTATAAGATAAAGACATGACAAGGATTTTTTTGACTTTAATATAGATGATTTCTTTATTTTTAAAAGACGTTATTTTTTTATTTATTCCTATATCCCATTTATTTAAAATAGCAATCCTATAAGCCCTTGAAAATTTATTATAATGAAATATATGATTTATGTTATTTGATTATTCCTTTCACTTTTGTAGTGTATCATATCAAAACTCATGATGATTTAAGAAATAGATATTGGATATTGATAGGTATATAAATAGAAAATTAAAACATTGTTTGAGGATAAATGAGATGATGGGGTTGGTATTTAAAGGTGTAATTAGTGTTCACCCACAGAATAAATTATTTACTACCTTATTTTTTCAATTATATCATCTTTTTAACTACACCTATAGTGTTATATAATATATTTTTAGGTTAAAATTAAATAATTAGTTCCAATATTAGATTAAGATTTCTAAATAAATAAATCTTGTTAATGATTACTTATATATGTTTTCAATTCTACCTTATGTTAATGAATTCATAATTTTATCATCTTTTACAATTTATTACTAAAAAATATATATTATACTAAACCAAATTTTGAGGTATTGATTCCAGAAAAGGAAACAATTTTATAATCCTTAAAGTATATTTATGAGAAAGAAAATTTATAAAATAAAATTTGTGAAAAAATTATTGATGTGGAAAATATTATTCAAAAAATATATATTACAATTACAATAATAAAATAATTATTCAAAAAACTACTCCATTAAAATTTCCAATATGTTAAATGCTAATACAACTTTAAATATTAAATTTTGATTATCAAATGAAAATAAAAAAAATTATAAACAATTAATTTACTGTAATGTATGTTAGAAAATATTTTAGAAGGATTTTTCACATATCAAAACATGTACATAAAATTTAGTTTTAGTTTATATATATTCAAATAGTTTTTATTATTAAATGTATT
Organism: Viscum album; assembly: GCA_963277665.1. NCBI lineage: Eukaryota > Viridiplantae > Streptophyta > Magnoliopsida > Santalales > Viscaceae > Viscum > Viscum album. Next base: position 1,937,653,181 of record OY728128.1, read on the forward strand.
ACAATACAAATTGTAAAAAATAAAAATTTTATATAATAGATCATTTTAATATTTTCAATGGTTACATGTCATAAATTTATTATAATGTTAAAATGTAAAATAAAATTTTATTCTATTGAATACATTAGTATGAACACATTAAATTAAAACATTAAATAAGATAAATATATTTGTGAAAGAATCATGAACTTGGTAAAACATATTTTATAAACCATTTAAGATAATATTGTTATTCTGAAAAATAAATTCTATTCTGTTTCAAGGGAAGATAAAACTTATTAAAAAAGAAATTTTTTACTTCTGAATACATTATGAGTATTTAAATATGAAATATTGAATTTGTAGACAACATAAAAATCATGATTTAAATGTTAAAGATATTTTACTACCATTTAAATTTTCAGTTATTATTTCACCAATAATTTTTGTTGATTATATATTAATAAAAATTTATGTGAATCATAATAAATATTAACATACTCAATTTTCATAGAGAAATATATTACATATACGCCATTATATATATAATTTATAGTCTAACACAAAAATTTTGTTTCTTATATGTATTTTATTCATTATTATGATGTCTCTATATTCAATGATTCTTATAAGTATAATTTTTATTTGGATTATTTAATATTTTTTATCCATATGTTTTTATATTGATTTTTAGTGTAATATTTAATTTTTTTTCACATTCTTCAAATAAAATATTTAATTAATTTTTTCTTATTGTATTCAATTATTTATCCGTTAAATTTTTTAATAAGTTTATTTAAATAAATTAGAAAATAAAAAATAATAATAATTTGGATACATGAGGAAAATATATTCATGATATTTTTGATGCTATATGAAATTACTTTATAATCATATGTATTTAATTTGTGGTATATAGATGAGTCTTGGAATGATCATATTATCTCTATTACACATTAATCTTCTTTAGTTATGACATTCAATAGATTTTTTAGTTATTCTCGAGATTTTGGGTTTAATTGGGGGCATAGTTGTGTATATAATTTTAGGATTTTATATTTATGTGGATCATATTTTTTCAATATTATTCCACACATTCTTTATCAATGTTTCAATATCATGCATCTACATAGAGAGTTTGGTGATGATTATTCCTATATGGGGTGTGAAAGCCATCATATTTTGATGGTACATGTTTTATTAATGTTTTCCCAAATAATGTAAACGGTAATTATTTAAGGATGTTAGAGTAGTTTGAAAATGTGAAGTTTCAATATTTGGTGATTTATACAAGGATTATATTGAAATTATATTTTAGAAAAAATACTATGATGCAATATAAATCATTATGACCTTAAGTTGTCTGTTTAAGATTAAAAAACATTTTAATGTTGGGAGTTATGACCAATGAATAGAGGTTATTCCATGAAACCCTAAATAGTATGGGGAATTGTTCCTTGATGGAAAGGAAAACACCACTTTGTAACCCTATGTTTTTGTGGTCTATCACATATATATAATTGATTATTTAATTATATCACAATGGAATGAACTACAATGTGACCCAAGTAAGGGGTGTAATACAATACCTCATGTGGTTATTTTGAAATAGTCCACAGTCTTAGTTATTAATTATTATAAATAAATAGTTTCAAATGATAAAAATATTTAAGGAGGGTTCCCTCATTTATCATCCTCATCACCACATATCTCTTCATATTTTTTATCTTTAGGTTTAATCACTCTAAAGTTTAAGTCTCTTATGTTTCTGATTCAATTTTTATGTCCTTTTTTCATTTAGGTTTCTATCAATTTATCTATCAAAAGTTTTTTATATATCTTTAGTCTATTTTACTATTATAACATTGTTTTCTAGTTATTCTCTTACATTGCGGTCCACTTGAGGTCATCCAATTTCTTTTGTAAGAGGTTGATATAACATATAATCACTAGCATATGGGGCCTTACGTAGATAATTTAGATGGAACCTGAGAATTTTCCGGGATTAATGTGACATTAAATGAATGATATGATAGTGAAAATGAATCGGTCATATTTGAATGTTAGGTATGAAAACACAATAGGTTTTTTGGTAGGTAATAAGTGATATAAAAATCGATTAAATACAAACATCCTTGCCCATGTTTTGTCTAATTATATGGATATTTATAAATATAATAGCGGTTTAATTGATATGGTATTGGGAATTGGGAACTTATAAGGGGTATCCATAGTTATGTTGGGATTTAGTGAGCATCCATAGTTTACTATGGGTTCTTATTTGTTTTTATAATTCCACCAAAAGTGGGGTTAAATGAGGGTAGCCATTAATGAAAAAAATGTTTGAGAATAGTGTATTTCCAGAGATAATCAAATATATATTATGTTTTAAGTTGATTAGAATGAAAGTTCGACAATTTATAATGATTTAAAGGGATAACTATAATTGGAGAATATATATATATATATATATTTGATGTATTAGGAAAAGTGGCATGTCATTACATGAATAGATATGGTTCAATCATTATTTGATCATGTTTCTAAGATGATACTAGTGTATTGATAATATTAAATAATAATGGAAATTAGGTTTATGTGTAATTAAAACTATAGTTATGCATGATGAAAAATTTGGTGTAAATGAATCCAATAATTTCATTTGATGTGTGATTGGTACTATTTGCAACCCGAGGACATGCTGATTTGTGATTGTGCATTGCCAATGAGGGATCATATTTTAATTATTGATTGGTGTAATGAAAATAAAAATAAAATTGGATACACATTTGGGTATTATTCCAATCAAAGTTATGATATAATAGCAGTTTGGTCTAATCCAAAAATTGTTTCTTAGATGATATTAATCTTTGTGTAATGCCAACTGGTGGCATTATTTTGTATGTAGTTTCATGTAATTAAAAATTATGTTATTGATCAGTATTTGGCTGGGTAAATTCCAAACTAGTAATTAGTTGTGATATTTTTAGATATAATTCCTTCATTTGGGTTGTGTTCAATGAGGTGGGGGTGCACTAATAAAGGGGTTTGGTTTTGAGGGAGGTTGTTTGAAATTATAACAGAGGACCTATGGGTTGTGTATGTTTGGGTGTAAAGATAAATATTTTTTGTGGATGGGCTATTACATATTGATTTCTTGAACACCATTCCTATATTAATTTTACTAGCGGTATGGTCTAAACCAATGTGGTGTAGGAAAAACATGCATCGACTGGGCCTAAATATGGTTGAACGATTTTGATTAAAATTTAATGTGGGCTCAAAAATTGACTCCATAAATGTCCACATATTATATGGAATAGTCAGTGGGAAAGTACACATCTTTAATCAGGAATAAAAATATTTTTTAAAAACTAATAAATAATTATTATTTTATAATATTTAATATTAATCAAATTATAATGATCAAATTAATGTTAACATATATATAACTGTATATTCATCTCATACATAAATCATGTGTGTTTATTTCATAATCAGATTCAGTATTAAAATTAAACAGTACTAAAATAAAATATTATTTATTACATGCAGTCTAGAGTGTATATTTTGTGGTTGGTTCACATAATCCCCAGAGGTTTCCTCAATGTCTCGTTTAATCCAAATTAATATGTATGCCATTTTATAAGTTCTATCCTTCTCGGTAGAGTTAGGTATCGACATGGATACTTCCACAGGGCAGTAATCCTCTACATAGAAGGTGAATCCGGATGAGTCATTGTATCTTCCAAGGCCCTGGTAGTGATCCTCATCTATGTATCGTAATCTTTTCCCTCTCAAGAGTTTGTTCTCCCATAATGAGTGTATCTATCCTTGTGACCTTTCTGACGAACTATACATTCCAGACGGACATTATCAGAGCTATGAGACTCGTGGAGTGAGTTCTCCCAGATGAGTGCTTCATGGAATCTTCAAACTGGATCCCTAGTGTGGGTATGTGGTTGTGTGACTGGTCTCTAGACTACGGGTTTGAGTAATGAGCATATCTAGATGCTCTAGGAATATTTATAGGAAGATACCTGGTGTGAGGTGTGAGATGGGGACCCTCTTAATCTCTCGTTTGGGTTTCTTTGAGTGATCATATCGACTATTGGGTGGAGTTATACTCTTTTTGTTCACTCTTATTGTACCTTGTTCTCTCTTACTACTCTCCCCTAGATTACCTATCTTTCTGCTCCCTCGAGCCTTTGGGGAATCCAACAGAGTATTCTTATACTCACCTCTGCTTGGGCTTTTCCCAAATTTGTTGTTCTCTTGCAAATGATGGACTGGTTGATCAGGATATCAGAGGAGATTAGGGATACCGGGTTCGTGGAATGCATGCGGTGGTTGTAGCTTTGGATTTAGGAGTGGGACTCTTCCAGCTATTTTGTAATTTTTTACACCTGTTTCCGGGTTGTGGCACTTTTCTAGTTGGGTGTGTATTCCCCCCACCCTTCCATTTCAAGTTTACTTTTCTTATACTGTTACTGTTTAGTGGTTGAATGAATTTTTTTTGGTTCCCCTTTTATAGAAGTGTGGTACCTTTCTTTCTTTTACTCTGCACTTTTTCATTGATTTGGTTGCGTGTGTGTGTACAGGTTCTTGGGTAAATACCTCTCTGGGTTTTTAGGTCCTTCAGTGCTTGTCTCCAGCCCCTGGCCTATGAAGGCGGGATTGCGGTAGTTGCGGCTCGAGACCTGGTATGGGTTAGGTCATGCCAAAGTTGTATCAGAGCTAGTTCAACCCATGGTACATTGTTCAGACATTTCCCTAAAACGGTCTTGGTTGGGTTTTTGGCTATAGTGTCGATATAAGGCCCCAGCCTTAAACCTTACTTAATCTTGAGTTATTACAAGATTACACATTGAGGATCTTTTCAGGTTTAGAGTTTTAGAGAATTAGATCATGAAACTTGCATTACGTTCCACATTTAAACAAAGTGGTTACATAAAAGACAGTATTCATTCTTCCCATCAACAGAAACATATTTAAAATAAAACATGGGTTCTTTCTTGACACATCCTTGACACTATCATCACATCATGTACCTTTCCCTTGACCTGTGAAAAACATTTCAAAAACTTGGGATGAGCATAAAAAGCTCAGTAAGAGTTATAAAAATATGGAAAGGAAACATGAGTTCATATATACATTAGAATAATATCACACTTTACCCATAAAACATAGGCATATAAAATCATGAATAAATCATAGAAAACATAAGACATAAAGGTAACTTGAGGCATTCATAACATTCTTACGTAGGGAGTAACCCTCTTGGTTGCGTTTGGAATACCCATCACAGTATATTCCCTAAATCTCTTCGGAGAAACCTTAACGTTTCACTCCTTCGCGTTACCCAATGCATTGGAGAGCTATATCGGGCTCGCCCGCCCTTAGTTTATCACGGAACCACCCGTTCTTCATAACAATGCCCAAGAACCATAACATAATCGTATCACATAAACATGAATAAAGGAAACATAACATTTCCACATTTCAATCACAATATAACATTTTAGGATATTGAAATAACGAATCCATTCAAAAAGAAACCATTTCCAAAACCATTTAAAACATTTAATAAGGAGATTTTTGAATCAAAGTGTCCCATACCACCTTGAATCTTTTAACATTTTAAACCATTAATATCCATATAAATAAATCCTTAAAACAATTTTGAAAACATGGATATTAATAAGAACAAATAATTAAAACATTTAAAACGATATTTTGGTTAAAGGGGTTTTACCAAAATTAGAGACACTTGAATACAATAATCGAGGAATAACATTTAGTCAGAACTTTATAATATCATGAGAATAAAAGGATTCATGATATAATACTCCAAAGGACAGTATATACACCATATAAGAGTGAATTGGTGCATAACAACAATGAACCCTCAATAGAAATGTCAAATGTGATGAAATCCCTTATAGAGAAGGTATCCTTAAATTAAGGACAAATAAATCTCAAAAATATGTGTGACAAAAATAAATACACCCAATATAAGTGGATAATAAGTGTAAAACAATAAAAGGTCATTCACACATATTCAATGGATGACATATTCAATGACTACAAGTTGAACCCAAAGAAATCGAAATTGGGTTAAAAAGTTCCCTTGACAGCCTAACGGCATCACATCAAAATGAGTTGATGAGAGATAAAAAGTGTATCTCATCACTTGGACATAAAATTTACATCAATAAGGATGTATTAGAACATATCCCAACATAAAAATATGTAAATTAAAAGACCCAATAAAAGAAGTCTTTTAAAAAAGAGGAGGGTGAAAGGTTCCCTTACCGACTTGGGTATCTTTCAAAACATACACCCCATGAAAGAAAGACAATAGGTCATTGATGTAAATACTCATAAACAAAAGTATATTACACAAAGAGTATAATAATGGGCAGTACATAAACCACTCAATGGAATTTGTGGCGAATGTAGCATAAATCTCACGGGAATAAAAGTGAGATGAAAAATCCCTTACGAAAACACGGCAGCCTAACGGCGCCACATAAATCTTCCGAATATGGATTGATGAGATCAAATAGAGTATCCCATCATATTAAAATAGAATTTACAGCAAGTTGAATATAAAAGAAAATTCCCCAACATTTCAAGGAGGAGTTTAATAGAAGTGACATAAAGGAGAGTACTTAAAAAGAAAGAGAGAGGTTAGATCTCTTACGAAAGTTCGGCAGCCTAACGGCGCCACTCAAAACATCCAAAATGGATTTATGAGAGAGAATAGGGTCTCTCATCTCATGAACATAAAAATTACAGTAAATGTAATATAACAGATCATCCCAATAACAAGAAAGATGAGCTTTAAAAGGAATGACATAAAAGTGTGTACTTAAAAAGAAAGAGAGGAGTAGGATCCCTACCTCGGGTCCGACTTGACTCGATCGTTCTTTAATCTCCTGAATAATAAACTTGAGTTAATTTCTACTTCCTTAAGAACCTTTTTCAAGTTAATTATTCATTTTATATCACTTATTACCATGTCATAAACATTATGTAATCATTTAAGTTAATAATATTTTTTTTGCCGATATTTGGTTCTTAAGTCGAAAGTGGACTTCTTACAATTACATGTTGTTCGTGTGGTCAAAGTTTATTTATATCCAGAATGAAATTCCTGATTTGGATATCATATATATCATATATATCCAGAATATACATGTATTTATAATATTACATAATCATTTAGAGGTAAGAAATGAAATGCACCGTTCATGGAGACGGTAAGCTGTACGTACGCATGAACGCTACTTTCATTTCTATCTCATACTTTAATGGAAAGAAATAATGATGATATAGAGGTATATAATAATTCCAGTATAACATCATATATAATAACATTAAATCCATCCTTTATATGTCCCACGTATGGCATTAACGAATCACATCACTTTGAGGGGGCGGTAGTCCGCACTTCCAAAAATGAAGATATCACGTATACCCATAATGGAAGCCATAAAGGTAAGACAAAAATGAAAAATACAGAAGCATAAGTAAAACATAAACATATTATATATCATATATAAAAATAGTGACATCATAATTTCCACCTTTGAAGGTGTTAAATGAGTATTGAACAATCATCATTTCGGGAGGCAGAATTTCGCCATCCACGGAAACCGTATGTTCTTTAACCATTTGATGTAGTTGTGTGAGAGTGTAGGTCGAATAAATATTATAAAAACATACTAGTATATTGAAGATACTGTTGTTGTTACAAAAGAAGTAAATAGAAAGAGTTTAGGGGGTTGGAGAATCAAAATAAAACAAATGAACATGAGAGAATGAATTACCTTTAAAAGTGTAACTCCTTTTGATTTGAGCCTAAAGGCTTCCTTTGAAAGGATTCTTCCCAAAGGGAATCCTCTAGGATTAGGAGAGGGATTTGGATAGAGTAAATGGTCAGGGGTTGTCTGAGCCAAAGTCTTGAGGAGTGTGTGAAAAGAGGTAGAGGTGGGGGCCTTTTATAAGAGGAGAGGAGGGGCACTTTTGGAAAGTAAGAAAATATTACTTTATTTGAAAATTTGTTTCGGTTTTAAAAGGTCCCACATTGATATAATTCGTGGATATGGTTATAAAGGTTCGAAATCCACCCATCCAATAAGTTTTGGACATGTGTAGTTCATAGATTTTACATTATCTTTCCATTTTATTTTAATCGTTAAATAATGATGTCATCACTGCATCATTATGATGTCATAAATAATTTAATTTATTTAATGTCTAAAAATTATTAAAAAAATACTATGATGTAGGAAATCGTTTTATCTTTCCAATGAATATTTATAATAAAAAAGATGACTTGTATAACCCCACTTAAAAATTGTTTTAGTAAAACATATCATGTTTGTGTCAATTTTACTTTTACATTAAATAAAATGTTATTTATGTCATTTCCCAACAAAAATGTCTCCATGGGGTCCCCAAGTTGACCCATGGCTTTTCTTGGTCGGCCATGATACAACCAATAGGTGTAGGACAAGTGTCATGGTGTTTTCACATTCTTATAATATCATTTTTACCTTAAACTAAACTAATTACCTCTAATCGCGATTAAAAACTTAATAAGTTACTATTCACCAAAAAATTATTTTAATCTCATTGAACCACATTTTATTTCTTAATGACAACCATGTATGTCGGATTTTTGAAAATCAAAACACAATGATGGCAAAATTTCATTTAAACGGAAAATCAGTTTTTATAAGTACCACTTAGTGGTTTCACTATTCATCAAAAATTGATGTTTTTCAGAAAAATCCCAAAAATTCACCCTAAGATATATTTGATATTCTGAATTCAAAAATGAAGTCCGTTTTACAAAATTAAAAACATATAAGTCACATTAATTAATTTAATAATTAATTCCCGTTGTCATGACAAATAGCGTGTTTTATGAAACAATAAGTATCAAAAGATTGACACTAGTTTAAGTCTGATTTCAAAGTGAAATTGATTCCAACGACCACTATTGGATTTAATGGTAAAAATATTTTCTAATTTTACTTTAAAACCAATTCAAAATATAATTTAATCATATAAATAAATAAGATTAAAAAGTGGTTTTGAATTAAAATACAACATTTTACACTATTCATTAAAAAAATGAACTTTATCGGAAAGATACCAAAAATTTACACAAAGTAAATTTTGATGTCCCGATTCTTAATAAGAGTTTTATTTGGTCCAAAAGAATGTTTAATAGTGAACAAAACTATATTTAATGACGGTTCTCCATCAAAAGGTGATAAGTGAACCTTTAGTGAAAACTAGGGCATATACGCCTAAAATTGAATTCGTTCCGTATTTTAAGCCTTTATATTTTATTGTATAAATGTAAAAATATTTAAGAACATATATAATCATATTTTAGTTATTTCTATCCATTCCCGCCAATACAACGACTACATATTAACTACCATTTAAAATAATATAATTTTATTATTAGAGTGCAACGTAAGATTCCCAAGAAACTCGTTGTTGCGTGTTGGGTACGCCATCGAGCATAGCTTCCCCTTTAAAGTCATTTCAATATTTTATTCACAAATATAGATAAATATGAAATGTCATATTCTTTATTTACCTGGGGTGTTACATCCTTCCCCCCTTTTGGTAATTGCGTCCTTGCAATTTTAAATTTGCGCTTGGAAACATCCTTGAAAGTCCCACATCGGAACAAGAGTTGGTAAAACAGTCACTTTAAAATAAAGAAAGATAAGTACAAAGGTCACCCGAGTTAACCCATACTAGGATTCCAAGTATGAAAATATGGACATGGAGGAAAAAACAAAGGGTCATGTTCTGATGGAGAGTGATAGAAAACATGTTTAGGAGAAAGTTAACCATGAGAAAATCACAAACTTGTGATGGGTTAAACTGTATTTGATTCCCCAGTAGGAAAAGTTAATAGACAACATTTTTGTTTTAAGTTACTTTTTATTGAGGAATTTATTCATAAGGAAACATAATCACTTATCATATTGACTTTCAACTTTTATTAGATTCCTTACACAAACTCACATTTTCTCCAAAAGAAGAGTATTTGGGAAGACTTGTTCACATTAAGAGTACTATAGTCAACTTCTAGAGAATCACCTAATCCACAAAATAGAACTACATAATTCCCATGTCTTTAGACTTTAACCAAAACCAAAACCAAAAAGGCTTGTACAAGATCAGATATTCCAGAAAAGGATAACCCTTTATAAAAAGAAAATCTATTCTTAATCTCCAAAATTTGTCCAACAAAACCCAAAGTTCAACGAGGACCATTCTATAATCAATTTGTCCATAAAATTCTTCAAAGTAAACCAATATAAGATTGAAACCCAAATATTTGAAGGATTTAGTCGCATAGTCTTCCAAGTTAAATCGTAACATTTATCTCCAAACAACATCAGTTGCTCCTAAAGTCTCGTATTAAAAAGTAATTAACCTAATCACATATTCTCCATGATAGGTTATTCATTTTCATAAATAACCCAAAATCAACTTACTCTTAATTCATAAAATCATATAACTAGAATGAATCAGTCAAACTAACCAGGGACTTCACGTAGTCCAGTGGTAGGCGATAAATACCAGTCGCACATTGGTTGTGGGTTCGATTCCCGCAGCTTTGTCCGACGCGACGGGATGTCACACGGTCTGCGTGTTGTCCTTTTTCCAAAACTATATAATTCTTAAAACATTCCCCAAAATGAGATAAAATCTTCAAGAATAATCATAACATATTTTAACCTCAAGTTTATCTCATTCCTTTCATTTTCCATCATAACATATAATAACCCATAATTACCTAAAAATTAAGTATCATATAAACCCTAATGGTTACCTTAATAATTATTACCTGAATTTCCACATCGGGTTGGCCATCTCATACATGATGCATTAGAGAACTCACCAAGGTTGAAGTGGTTGATCATGACTCCTTGATATTTGGTTTAGAACAACCACGAGTTTCCTCATTGAATCCTCCATTTTATCTAGTATCTTAATCAGAGAACCACCACAGTTTCCTTCAAACCTGTTGTCTCTTTGGTGCCTGCTAGATCCATCCATTCACTAAAAATAGAAATGTCAGTGTGAGTATATCAACAAAACCATCATGTACAAACTATGAAGGTAAACACTAAGATACACTTACTCATTCACTTTATCTAAAACTAGGACTCTTTCTGAAATCCTAACCATTATGGTAATTGTCAATTATGCTTAAAGAATACCCTAACCTCTAAAGTTATCTAAACCGACCTTTGATACCAACTATAAGGCCCCAGCCTTAAACCTTACTTAATCTTGAGTTATTACAAGATTACACATTGAGGATCTTTTCAGGTTTAGAGTTTTAGAGAATTAGATCATGAAACTTGCATTACGTTCCACATTTAAACAAAGTGGTTACATAAAAGACAGTATTCATTCTTCCGATCAACGGAAACATATTTAAAATAAAACATGGGTTCTTTCTTGACACATCCTTGACACTATCATCACATCATGTACCTTTCCCTTGACCTGTGAAAAACATTTCAAAAACTTGTGATGAACATAAAAAGCTCAGTAAGAGTTATAAAAATATGGAAAGGAAACATGAGTTCATATATACATTAGAATAATATCACACTTTACCCATAAAACATAGGCATATCAAATCATGAATAAATCATAGAAAACATAAGACATAAAGGTAACTTGAGGCATTCATAACATTCTTACCTAGGGAGTAACCCTCTTGGTTATGTTTGGAATACCCATCACAGTATATTCCCTAAATCTCTTCGGAGAAACCTTAACGTTTCACTCCTTCGCGTTACCCAATGCATTGGAGAGCTATATCGGGCTCACCCGCCCTTAGTTTATCACGAAACCACCCGTTCTTCATAACAATTCCCAAGAACCATAACATAATCGTATCACATAAACATGAATAAAGGAAACAAAACATTTCCACATTTCAATCACAATATAACATTTTAGGATATTGAAATAACGAATCCATTCAAAAAGAAACCATTCCCAAAACCATTTAAAACATTTAATAAAGAGATTTTTGAATCAAAGTGTCCCATACCACCTTGAAGCTTTTAACATTTTAAACCATTAATATCCATATAAATAAATCCTTAAAACAATTTTGAAAACATGGATGTTAATAAGAACAAATAATTAAAACATTTAAAACGATATTTTGGTTAAAGAGGTTTTACCAAAATTAGAGACACTTGAATACAATAATAAAGGAATAACATTTAGTCAGAACTTTATAATATCATGAGAATAAAAGGATTCATGATATAATACTCCAAAGGACAGTATATACACCATATAAGAGTGAATTGGTGCATAACAACAATGAACCCTCAATAGAAATGTCAAATGTGATGAAATCCCTTATAGAGAAGGTATCCTTAAATTAAGGACAAATAAATCTCAAAAATATGTGTGAAAAAAATAAATACACCCAATATAAGTGAATATTAAGTGTAAAACAATAAAAGTTCATTCACACATATTCAATGGATGACATATTCAATGACTACAAGTTGAACCCAAAGAAATCGAAATTGGGTTAAAAAGTTTCCTTGACAGCCTAACGGCATCACATCAAAATGAGTTGATGAGAGATAAAAAGTGTATCTCATCCCTTGGACATAAAATTTACATCAATAAGGATGTATGAGAACATATCCCAACATAAAAATATGTAAATTAAAAGACCCAATAAAAGAAGTCTTTTAAAAAAGAGGAGGGTGAAAGGTTCCCTTACCGACTTGGGTATCTTTCAAAACATACACCCCATGAAAGAAAGACAATAGGTCATTGATGTAAATACTCATAAAAGAAAGTATATTACACAAAGAGTATAGTAATGGGAAGTACATACACCACTAAATGGAATTTGTGGCGAATATAGCATAAATCTCACTGGAATAAAAGTGAGATGAAAAATCCCTTACGAAAACTCGGCAGCCTAACGGCGCCACATAAAACTTCCGAATATGGATTGATGAGATCAAATAGAGTATCCCATCATATTACAATATAATTTACAGCAAGTGGAATATAAAATAAAATCCCCCAACATTTCAAGGAGGAGTTTAATAGAAGTGACATAAAGGAGAGTACTTAAAAAGAAAGAGAGAGGTTAGATCTCTTACGAAAGTTCGGCAGCCTAACGGCGCCACTCAAAACTTCCAAAATGGATTGATGAGAGAGAATAGGGTCTCTCATCTCATGAACATAAAAATTACAGTAAATGTAATATAAAAGATCATCCCAATAACAAGAAAGATGAGCTTTAAAAGGAATGACATAAAAGTGTGTACTTAAAAAGAAAGAGAGGAGTATGATCCCTTACCTCGGGTCCGACTTGACTCGATCGTTCTTTAATCTCCTGAATAATAAACTTGAGTTAATTTCTACTTCCTTAAGAACCTTTTTTAAGTTCATTATTCCTTTTATATCACTTATTACCATGTCATAAACATTATGTAATCATTTAAGTTAATAATATTTGTTTTAGCCGATATTTGGTTCTTAAGTCGAAAGTGGACTTCTTACAATTACATGTTGTTCGTGTGGTCAAAGGTTATTTATATCCAGAATGAAATTCCTGATTTGGATATCATATATATCATATATATCCAGAATATACATGTATTTATAATATTACATAATCATTTAGAGGTAAGAAATGAAATGCACCGTTCATGGAGACGGTAAGCCGTACGTACGCATGAACGCTACTTTCATTTCTATCTCATACTTTAATGGAAAGAAATAATGATGATATAGAGGTATATAATAATTCCAGTATAACATCATATATAATAACATTAAATACATCCTTTATACGTCCCACGTATGGCATTAACGAATCACATCACTTTGAGGGGGCGGTAGTCGCACTTCCAAAAATGAAGATATCGCGTATACCCATAATGAAAGCCATAAAGGTAAGACAAAAATGAAAAATACAGAAGAATAAGTAAAACATAAACATATTATATATCATATATAAAAATAGTGACATCATAATGGCCACCTTTGAAGGTGTTAAATGAGTATTGAACAATCATCGTTTCGGGAGGCAGAATTTCGCCATCCACGGAAACCGTATGTTCTTTAACCATTTGATGTAGTTGTGTGAGAGTGTAGGTCGAATAAATATTATAACAACATCCTAGTATATTGAAGATACTGGTGTTGTTACAAAAGAAGTAAATATAAAGAGTTTAGGGGGTTGGAGAATCAAAATAAAACAAATGAACATGAGAGAATGAATTACCTTTAAAAGTGTAACTCCTTTTGATTTGAGCCTAAAGGCTTCCTTTGAAAGGATTCTGCCCAAAGGGAATCCTCTAGGATGAGGAGAGGGATGTGGAGAGAGTAAATGGGCAGGGTTTGGCCGAGGCAAAGGCTTGAGGAGTGTGTGAAAAGAGGTAGAGGTGGGGGCCTTTTATAAGAGGAGAGGAGGGGCACTTTTGGAAAGTAAGGAAATATTACTTTATTTGAAAATGTGTTTCGGTTTTAAAAGGTCCCACATTGATATAATTCGTGGATAAGGTTATAAAGGTTCGAAATCCACCCATCCAATAAGTTTTGGACATGTGTAGTTCATAGATTTTACATTATCTTTCCATTTTATTTTAATCGTTAAATAATGATGTCATCACTGCATCATTATGATGTCATAAATAATTTAATTTATTTAATGTCTAAAAATTATAAAAAAAAATACTATGATGTAGGAAATCTTTGTATCTTTCCAATTAATATTTATAATCAAAAATATGACTTGTATAACCCCACTTAAAAATTGTTTTAGTAAAACATATCATGTTTGTGTCAATTTTACTTTTACATTAAATAAAATGTTATTTATGTCCTTTCCAAACCAAAATGTCTCCATGGGGTCCCCAAGTTGACCCATGGCTTGTCTTGGTCGGCCATGATACAACCAATAGGTGTAGGACAAGTTTCATGGTGTTTTCACATTCTTATAATATCATTTTTACCTTAAACTACACTAATTACCTCTAATCGCGATTAAAAACATAATAAGTTACTATTCACCAAAAAATTATTTTAATCTCATTGAACCACATTTTACTTCTTAATGACAACCATGTATGTCGGATTTTTGAAAATCAAAACACAATGATGTCAAAATTTCATTTAAACGGAAAATCAGTTTTTATAAGTACCACTTAGTGGTTTCACTATTCATCAAAAATTGAAGTTTTTCAGAAAAATCCCAAAAATTCACCCTAAGCTATATATGATATTCTGAATTCAAAAATGAAGTCCGTTTTACAAAATTCAAAACATATAAGTAACATTAATTAATTTAATAATTAATTCCCGCTGTCATGACAAATAGCGTGTTTTATGAAACAATAAGTATCAAAAGATTGACACTAGTTTAAGTCTGATTTCAAAGTGAAATTGATTGCAACGACCACTATTGGATTTAACGGTAAAAATATTTTCTAATTTCACTTTAAAACCAATTCAAAATATAATTTAATCATATAAATAAATTAGATTAAAAAGTGGTTTTGAATTAAAATACAACATTTTACACTATTCATTAAAAAAATGAACTTTATCGGAAAGATACCAAAAATTTACACAAAGTAAATTTTGATGTCTCGATTCTTAATAAGAGTTTTATTTGGTCCAAAAGAATGTTTAAGAGTGAACAAAACTATATTTAATTACGGTTCTCCATCAAAAGGTGATAAGTGAACCTTTAATGAAAACTAGGGCATATACGCCTAAAATTGAATTCGTTCCGTATTTTAAGCCTTTATCTTTTATTGTATAAATGTAAAAATATTTAAGAACATATATAATCATATTTTAGTTATTTCTATCCATTCCCGCCAATAAAACGGCTTCATATTAACTACCATTTAAAATAATATTATTTTATTATTAGAGTGCAACGTAAGATTTCCAAGAAACTCGTTGTTGCGTGTTGGGTATGCCATCGAGCTTATCTTCCCCTTTAAATTCATTTCAATATTTTATTCACAAATATAGATAAATATGAAATGTCATATTCTTTATTTACCTGGGGTGTTACAGTCGAAGTGTCTTGAGAGCGGCTCTTAGGCTAGGGAGTCCATTGATGGTACAGGCGGCCGACTTATTCATTCATTTGGACCCTGATTACCCACTTGTCGACTCAGCACCCAGATACATCTTTTGCAGCGAACAATTGTACATACATCAAATATGATTGAGTATTTGACTGTTCTTGTCAAGTTATATACCCATCATTGTTGATATATATAGATATTATCATCTGACTTTGATACTCCATTATTAAATTTAGGATGACTCTGTGATGAAATCCTTCCAGGATACTAGCTATGGTTTGTGGCAATGATTCTGTGAGCGACGAGAGCTCAGTTCAGGACCCATCATGTGAGCCCCTTTCTCCAGGTGAGAAGGTAGCATGTAATGACCCGAATTCTTCAATGTAATTTTTCTAAATATATGGGAATGGTACGAGTCCGTGAAAATTGACGACAAATTATTTCGAGACCCTTCGTGCTTGGAATAAATTTATAAACATTTGTTGGTACATTTAGTAAACGTGCAAATGGGGTTTTGTAACTTTTGAACCGTTACTCATAATTGAAATCGGAGGACACCGTTGAACTCATAGGGTCGATATTCACTTAAGAAGACCTTCACCTCGACCATAGTTGGTCGAAGGAGAAAGTTATATTTTATGTCTTACGTGGGAGAAGAAAAATAAAATATTTTACATTTCATTTTTCTTCTGAAACCTATATTTTTTATTTATGGAGGTGGGGACCACCCGATCTTAAAACCTCCCATTTTGAAATTAATGGTTGGGACCACCCGACCCCCTTGAACCCCCTCTTTAATAAGGGAGGTGACTCTTGGTTTTCTCATATTTGATTGTTCCAACCTAACATAATTAATGTAAAACATTAATTAAATTAATCCCTAAGAATATTAAATTGTCACCACACCTCTCGTGGGGAAAAAGTTTTGGGAAAGAGAGAGGAGAGAATTGGGAGAACATTCTTTAACGAAGAACGGCCTCTGGAATCGAATAAAGAGGACGACGCTTGAGCCCTCATCGGGAGCATCTTGTGGGAGCAACGAACGCCTACGTCACCATCCCCAACGACTTCATCTTCTTCCTCACAAAATCTTACAATGAGCAATCGATGAAGGGATTATAGTTTTGGATACCCTTTACCCGTTCATGACTACAAATCAAACTTTTATTTCAAAAAATCTTTTGAGGAAAAATTGAGAAACCCAATACAATAAATTATCCAAACCCTTACCGGTTCTTGAAATTTTCCATGATTTAAGAAAAATATGCCGCTTGCTACCGTTCTAACGTGGAGGGTGCAGGCCTAACGAACACAGCCCAACCTGTCTGCATCCTTTATGGAATCTTTGGTGGTCTGGAATTGATGGTGATATCCCGATGCTAGTGGATAAATTTTCAGAATGAAGAACGGGCCACCGGGGCCCACCCGGTGCCTGAAGAATGTCACCGGTGAACGTTCCATCGACCAGAAATGGTGAAACTCAGGAGAAGTGGTCGGCACGCTGGTCGGCCGAGATAACAGTGGCAGCGCAACCGCGCCCCCAGAGAAGGACAGTGGCCTGTCATCTGTGGCAGAGCGAGGGTGGCTGCCGGTGCAAGGTCAGATGTGTGATGTGGGTAGCGGTGCGCATTCGCGCTACCGGACATGAAAGAGTCAAGGAATGAGGTCATAGTGACCATGGAGGTTTGGTCGGAACGCTGCCAGCCGCTGATGGAGGTGCGACGGGAAAACCCACCAAAGAGCAGGGCTGACCGTCCGGCCAGCGGTGGGCTGCCCACCATGGGCCGGACCCAGCGATCTGGGTCAGACCCCACGGACCTGGTCGGATCTAGGGCCAGACCCGGGTCAGGCTGGGTCGGCCTGAACTGGGTCAGGTCGGCCCAGGCCGGATCAGGCCGGAACCGGACCATATTCTACCCTTTTTGCTATTTTGACCATAACATGAGCTACATGCTTCCATTTCATAAACTGTATGTGGCACCAGAAACCTTGGATCAAGATGGTCTTTTTGGTATACCCCACTTGAGTTTCGGATAAAGATAGGGTATGGCCAGGTTGGATTGAACACGAATCTAACTGGGCCCTTAGGACTAAAAGGCCAATAACTTACAGATCGAGCATCCAATTGATACTCCTTCTATTGGGTTGAGACCCCTTTTACATGGTGGTCCAATGGGATAATTCATCATGGGACATCGTGGCATTTGGAGTATCGACCTATGGATTGAGAAGTAGACCCTTCTAGAAGCGAGCTTAGTGTGGGAACCCTATGGCTTTCTATAACATGAGAAATAGATTCTATGTGGGTCTGTTCTCTAGGATCTTACATGGGTTTGTGTTCGAGATTCCCGCTTGGATGCAATCTAGGAATCCATGTGGGACTTCTCTAAGATCCTACATGGGTTTTTTGTACTAGGATCTTATATGGGACAAATGATTTAGCATCCTACGTGGGTCTGCCTCTTAACAGCGTAAGATGATTCAGTAGTTACATCTAATCATCTTTACTACCATACATAAGTTATATCTGTTCAAGATGAGTCTTTACCTTTGTGGTAATCTTCTATGTGGAATACCATTGTGGTACTTACCTTCACGTTGATACCATTGTGGTATTCTTCTATGTGACGTACCTTTGTGGAACTTACCTTCGTGGTGATACCTTTGTGGTATTCTCCTATCTGGCATTACATTTGTGCTTCTTACCTTTGTGGTGTTACCATTGTGGTATCTTTTCCTTCGTAGAAAAGTTGAGCTTTGGGATAATGATTTGGGCCTTGTGTTTCCTCATGAATGAGATGAGTATACATGATAACATAGGTATATGTATGGGCATATACCTAAGTAGAGTTTTCAGTTGTTTTAATGCTTCATGGTTTATCCTTTGTTGATTTGGTGATACCTTTGATGGTTTCGAGGTCCCTACTAAGTGTCGTTATACTCACCCCCAGATAGGATATGCCTGCACCTTGTTGTGATTGGTGCAGACGATGGACAACGATGACTGAGGACGAGGGTACTACGACTGGAGATAGCTCGATGATGGAAATTAGATGAGGCATACTATAGAGGCGACTGTTAGAGAGATGTACCTACCCTACAGGAAGGATCATTGGCAGGAGTTCACAGGAGATATTTCAGTTACTTGTACTTTCCAGTTGGGCTTTTATTCTCGCCCCATTTTCTTACTTTACACACTCTTTTACTATAAAATTAACTATTGTTTGCATCTTGCAGTGTGCTTGGTTGTTTGTGTTTATAGGTTATAAAGGA
The DNA here is from genome assembly GCA_963277665.1 of Viscum album. Taxonomy (NCBI): domain Eukaryota; kingdom Viridiplantae; phylum Streptophyta; class Magnoliopsida; order Santalales; family Viscaceae; genus Viscum; species Viscum album. The sequence continues at coordinate 1,937,672,584 of OY728128.1, forward strand.
AATGCCTTCCAGTTTTAGGGAATACGCTTTTTGGTGCTAGTCGCCAGCCCCTGTCCTATGGAAGGTGGGCTTGGGGTAGTCACAGCACGGGCCCTGAAGGATGGGTTGTGAAAAATTGGTATTAGAGGAGTCGGTTCTACCATATAACATAGGACTCTGATCTTTTTACTGGAAATAGTTTTATGTGTAGTGAGTGTGGTTATCAGTTTAGGGAATCCAGTATTGGTTTGGCGGTCGACGTATCCATACACCAGGACCCTAACTTCTGATTTTTGACTGAGTGCACGAGAACAACGATTGTGTGTGTGTTTCAAAAAGTTTTCTTTCTCATATTTTTTAGTCTACTCACCAAGAATAGATTATTGAACACGAAACACCTGTTTCTTTTCCAGATGCCTCCACGCTGACAGCCAGCAAGGGTTCTGAGTGTAGTACGCGATGATAGCTCACCGAGCAACGAGACCTCGGTACATGGCCCTCTTTCAGTAGAGGAACCAGTGGAGGCACCAATGAAACATTTACCCGTTCTGCCACCGATGCCACCATCCCCAGCAGCAGAGAGTGCACGCCACTTGAAAGAATTTCACAAGTTATAGCTCTAGAGACCACCCAGGTTCAAGGGTGAGATGAAGACATAGGCAGCTGAGGATTGGCTGGAGGCTGTGGTGAGAGTCTTCTAACTTGTAGGGACACCAACTGATTTCATGGAGAACCTTACCTCCAGTATTCTATAAGAAGCTACAAGAAGATGGTGGAGCTTGATGATCTAGGTTCACAACGAGGTGACACTTCTCTAGGAAGACTTTGAGATATTGTTTCGGGCAGAGTTTTTCCCAGCGACCCTGTGAGTAGTGCACATACAAAAGCTTTTTCATCTGCTACAGGGAAACATGACTATGGCTCAGTACTCAGTGAGGTATATAGACCTCTCATGTTACTCCACTGATATGGTGTGAGACCCATTATTCGGGGCCAGGACCATAGATCATGGACTCAGGATAGAGATAAGGGATTCAATGATTTCTCTCAGTATCCAGACGCAGGCGGGGGTGTTAGAGTGAGCCCTCTTAGTGGAGAGTTTTCTTGCTGAGGAGTCACCAGTAGCAAGACCGACCACCGGGCATCATGTTCTAGATTCTTCTGTAGCTAGCAGCAGATAGATGTCATAGAGGTCCAAGAGGACCAGACCTACAAGAGGACGACCATAGGATTTAGGGTTAGTTGTGTGGGGCAACAGAGACAGATCCAGTCATGCAAGGAGTAGGAAGTGTTACGCAAGCGGTGGGCATGGTCACATGGCTCGTGACTGCCCAACCCACCGTATGGATGATCAGCAGATGGTCGAAGGACTGCCCAAGTAGAGACACAGGATCGAACGAGGAGGTCCATAGGGAGTAGGCATATGTGGCAGAGGAGCTGGCCGTGTAGCTGGCGGTGGGTGATGATTCGAGGTGTTATTGCCACCACAACCAGGTGGTCCACCCCGACTGTAGGGAGAAGGTGGACAAGGGTGAGATCAGCTCTAGGCAGTTAAGGCCTATGATCATGGAACTTTGGAGATGATAAGAGGTATGATCTATGTCTACTCCACCTTATCTTCAGTACTTATAGACATAGGTTCCTTTCATTCATTTATTACCACTACCCTCATTTGGAGCTCGAAGATTCTTGTGGAGCTTTTGGCTCGATCTTTATGGCTAAACACTCCTATGGGAGAGGATTAGACAATTCCACATTGGTGCCGGTAGTGTGAGCTTACTCAAGGAGGTGAGAATTTCAGCTGGGATCTCCTAGTAGTAGCGTCGAGGCCTTATGATGTCGTCTTGGGTATGAACTGGTTATCTACATTCCATGCTCAGATTGACAGTATTTGGTGAAGAGTGCGGTGTGTCCGCAAGGATGGGACAATGTTTACCTTCATTGGCGAGAAAGGAGTCTTTGCAGCACAAGATGGACTTACCTAGAGGAGAGTGAATTTGATTACTCATCAATTGGCTATCCTTACCCTCAGAGTGGATGATATGGAGAGTCCGAGATATCCTGTAGTGGTGGACCAGTACGCGAATGTCTTCGCTGATGATGTTTCGGATCTACCTCCTCACAGAGATGTGGACTTTTACATTGACTTGTTCCTTGGGAAAACATTGATATCTACGCCAGCGTATTGGATGGCTCCCGTGAAGCTTCGTGACTTGGAAGTACAACTAGAGAATTTATTGGGGAAGGGGATCATCTGACATAGTGTTTCTCCTTGGAAATACCCGATTTTGTTCACCAAAAAGGCATATGGTAGCTTGAGACATTGTGTTGACTATCAACACCTGAACCAGATGACCGTGCAGAAACAATACCCACTCTTGAGGATTGACGACCTCTTTTATTAGTTGAAGGGAGCATGGTCGTTCTCAATGATAGACCTCGAATCAGAAAATTACCAGCTTAGATTGCGAGAGGAGGATTTGTAGAAGACGACTCTTAGATGTCGTTACGACCATTATGAGTTTTTGGTCATGTTGTTAGGTGTGACCAATGCTCCAGAAGTGTTCGTGGGACTCATGAACAAGATATTTCAGCCATATCTTGATCGCTTTGTGGTGGTCTTCATTGATGACGTTCTAGTCTACTTGGTTACTGGGGAGGATCATGCCTATCATTTGCAGATAGTTCTAGAAACTCTACAAGTGCTCCAAAATTATGGTAAGCTCTCGATGTTCTAGTTCTGGATTCAAAAGGTTCACATTTTGGGACATGTCATCTCGAAGGCTGGAGTTACGGTGGATCCAGTGAAGATTGAGGCGGTACTTGCTTGGGAGCCACCTGGGAGTGTGAGAGAGGTACATAGTTTCTTGGGTTTGGTCGGATACTACTAGAGGTTTGTTCCATATTTCTCCAGAGATGAAACACCTTTATTAGAGTTGACGAAGAATGGGAAACCCTTCGTGTGGTCGGAGAGATGCGACCAGAGTTTTCAGGATCTGAGGCAAAGGCTGACTAGTGCCCCCATCTTGAGGCTTCCGGAAGATGGCGTTGGGTACGTAGTCTTCTACAACGCATCAGGGATAGGACTCGGATGTGTTTTGATGTATGAACAAGCAGTGATCGTGTATGGTTTTTGACAGCTAAGACAACATGAGTAGAACTACGCTACCCATTACATGGAGTGAGCAGTAGTGGTCTTCTCTTTGAAGATGAGGCGACATTACTTTATGGGTGAACATTTTATAGTCCACTCAAATCACACGAGTCTCAGGTATATCTTCTCTCAGAAGGACTTGAACCTGAGATAGCGATGTTGTCTTGAGTTCTTCATGGACTATGACTTCGACATAGTCTATACTATTGGAATCAATTATCAATCCCATGGTGATCTAACATTTTTTTTAAAATCATTCAACTCCTCATTATCCAAAAATATAGAATATATTAAATGTATGACTTACTTATCCCTCAAACAAGAATTATTAAATATTAATCCTAGAAAAATAACTTTTTTAGAAAAACGATTAAATAAAAACTATAGAAAAACAACCCTTAGATATTTCACATAATTGTATTATCATTTAAAAAATTTTAAAAAAATATTTATAAATATCACCCACATATTGGAATACGTAAAATTATCATGATGTAATTTCAATTATGAAATCAATCTCATTACCTTGGGTAATATTGGGAAACTCCCATTTTAGGTAATAATGGGTATAAACTAAGATTCTCAAAAAAAATTGTATTCTACCTTTTTTAGCTACAAAACATATTTGTTTCTAGATACATACCTTTCTCATCTATATTTCTATGATCTAATTTAAAAAAATAATGAAATGATTATCAATGAAATATGAGTAAATAATCATATGAATATAAAAACTCAATCCTAATATTTCTTATCTAATGACATATTATTTTAATTCTTTAACAATTTATGGTAAATATAATTAGGTTTATTTCATGTTTTATATAAATTTATCCCCAAATCCCTTGACAAAATAAATCCTTAATAATGAGTTCTAAAAAGATTGTTATTATCCAAAGAATATCCCATGGGATTTTTAAACTAGGTGAGTAGTTATACCTCTTTTTTCATACACTAGGAGATGATTGAGTTAATACACAACATATCCTTCTTAGGGATAGTTACATATGTTCAAAATCTTCTATCCAGATGTAGTATCTAGAAACAGTTCTTATTTCTAGAAAACCCACAATTCTATACATAATTTAAAATTTCTGTCATTATTCTATACATAGAATTTTGACATCGACTTATTCATAGTTTTTCACTAATGTTCCCCTATCATAATCCAATAATATTACCACAACTAAATTAAATTTTAATCTATAACCTTTAATTTATAGTCAATATTAACATATCATCCTTTAATTATAATTGTAACTGATAATTAATCTTTTACTGATATAATCATAATCTCCAAAGTTACATGCACACTAAAATAATACCAACTATGACATTACTCAAATGTGACTGTCTAAATAAAAATAAATAAATAAAATTAATTATAATACATTCCTAATACAATTTAAGTTTAAATGATTAGAGAATTAAGAACAGAAATTAACAAACTAAACTCATGTATTTCTAAACTAAGGGAAATACTTCTCAATATATAAGAAAATACGTAATCTAAAAAAATCCCTCAACATCCCCCAATAATAATCTAGATAAGATACTTATATAGGAATTTCATTTATTTTTATCTTTATAACCTAGGGAAAAATAATAAAGGGGTGATCATAGATTCTTAGTAATTGTAAATATAAGTTATAAAAATAAACAATTAAACATTAACATAAGATAAGAAAATAGTATAATAAAGAGGTATAATAATGTTATACCTAATAAATTAGATATCATAAATCATAGAAAAAATTCTGAACACATCATGAAAAAATAATTTGTTATAGAAATTCAGAACACATGAGATTTTTTTTCACAAACATAATCATATAAATTATAACCACTTCTACAAAGTATTATAATGTGTTTGAAATGGAAAATCATAATTCACTCACTCATTTCCCATAGCTGATTAAGAATCATAACTTATTTCAAATTATTTATTGAATATCACATCTCATTTGACAGTTACCTCATGAGATATAAATCTTTATCCAACTCACCGGATGGATATATATATATATAGACCACCATTCACTTTAAAATTAAACAAAAAATAATTGTGTCACATAAAATAAATCATCGTCATGTCAAAAAGATCTGATGGGAAGATAATGGTCAAAATATCTATTTAAAAAAGGAATAATATTAGTAAATAATTAAAAATTATTTCAACAATCATAGAATTATATACTTTTATGAAATAAAAAATTATCTAAAAATATTTTATAACATTATAGGTGAATACCATGAAATCAAGATAAAACATGATATGTGATTCATAATATATTGAAAATGGGGATATGGATTAGTAAACAGTTTTGAAAATAATCTTTTTTATGGCATTTATAAAAACACCATTAAATAAATGAAAGGAAATATATAGTGATAAAAAATAACTCTCATTAGGGAAAATGATACTCTTGCTCAATATAGATGAATAGGAATGACAGAGAACCTAATAGATAATATATTGAAATAAAATTAACCTTAAATTATCCATATAGATAATGAATGTGGATTGTTGTTGAATAATATATCCCCAAAATAATAATGGAAACTCAAGAGGATCTTGACAAAGATAAAAACCATCCTTGGAATTGAATTCTTTGAATGATATCAATTTGGTAGTGATCAAGAATCAAATTCCTTGTGATGCTAGTTTAATCTCACAAATAATATGTATTTTTCCTTATTTATTAGTGGATAAATCATTTAATATAAACCACTTTACTTTAAATTATTTAGACTATAAAAAGAAAAATATATGAATATTCATAAATGATATTTTATTAAACATTTTTAATGTTGACATAAAATAAAAAATAACATGTCAAATTCAAAAGTAAATCTTGGAAAGATGAAGTGAATTATTTTTAATACCTTCATTTTCAAAAATAATCTCCACTAATGGATCCTCAAAAATGGTTATCATTTTTTTCAATTGGAAATGTAATTCCAAATATGAATCATTTTAAAATGAATGTATTGAGATTAGTGTAATATTTTGAAATTTCCATTATTGAAGACCAAAATTGTTAAATATTACATAGAATCTATTTTTAAAATATTAATATAATCATAGAGAATTTTAAAATACCATATAATAAAATATTATGGTGTGAGGACCCAGTCATAGAAGAAAAATGGTCAAGATAATAATTTATAATTCCACTAAAGGATATTTTTTATATGAATAATCCTTAAGGGAAACATACCCCATATAGAAATAATAATAGGAAAAGGATTTATATAGTAGGAATTTATTTCCCTAGAAAACCATTATAGAATACCAAATAATTAAATAAAGGGTATTATATACCTATTTTATTTGAAATAATTTCATGATAATGATTATAACTCATTGAATGAATGCTGATTTAACAAAAATATTTACTATTTGGGAAAAATTGATTTAATATCCATTTTAAAAAGAAAATATTATTTTTTATAGTATATAACATAAAATATAAAAAAATGTATTGTACAAATACATTCATGGGTGGTAAATATGAAATACCAGAAAAACTCTAGGAAAAAAATGTATTATGGTATAATCAATTAAAACTTAGAATGTGAAAAAATAAACATGTATCGAACCTTTTAAATCGAAGGTCATGAAAAGGAATTACTATATATTGATCTTTACACAACATTAATTTCATGAGTATGGAAAACTAAATTCGTTAACTCAAAATTACACAATATAAAACAAATTATGGAGTTAAATAACAAACATATCTCCAAAATTTTAGGTTAATGAAAGAATACCTTATTACTTATCAAGAATTTAATGATCAAACTTTTACATCCTACATAAAAAACCTAACTATATTATCTACATAGTTGAAAACCATACACATGTAAATTTTCTTCAAATATAATAATTATCTATATTAATTCTACTTAGTTTTTTCCTACTTTCTCTTATAGATCATTTTTTGTTTTGATTTTTTTACTCATTTTATAATAGTGGTGCTCTATTTCATTATTATTAAAATTTTAATATTTAAAAAATCACTAAACATATATTTAGTAGTTATTTATAATAATTTTTATGCTTTATATTTTTTTATGAGTATTTTATTGACAAACACTGGAGGTGAAATTAATAGCAAAAATGTTTTAATGATTCATGATGAAAAAAATGTGGTTTTTAATTAATTAGTTTAATAATCATGTTAACATTCCAAATCCATAAGAAATAATTATTTTCATATTTATTTCATATTAAAGTTATAATTATATTTTAATAGTTATCCATGAAATTAATTTATATCATTTATCATGTATGTTGTTAAACTGACCCAAACAAGACCTTTCTAGGATTCATGGATTATTATGAGGTGGTTTTGTTGTAATATAATTATTAAAAAATCCTAATTCTTATTTTTAGTTTTTATTAGTGTGATATATATAAATTTGAGTTAATCTTATAAAGAATCAATGTCTTTATAATTTTTATTTTATATGAATAAAAAATATTCTCTCAGTACACTGGTTTTAAACAATTTTATTAACATTCAATATTAATGGATTACATAATTAATACATTCTCCATTTTTTTTACCAGAAGCTCAGTGATATCATAAATATCTTATTTATCCATTCAAACCATTCTTAGGACCATCCCATAATGGTTTTAATGAGATGTTGAATACATCTGACCACATATATGTTAGATCCAAATCCAATTAATTCATATACTAGACCAACCACTTATTCTGTAGAATCAAATGTCATGGGAAAAAGATCTAATTCATTCTTATTTGGTCATTATATAGTGTAAACATTTCTCTTATTAGATAAAGTTGTCTTTACTTCATGAAATGACCTACTATAGCCATCTCGATGTTTTGGATTGAGTAATTCAGTCCAGGTGTCCTATACTACCATGACCCATATTCATCCACTCATTCCCCTAGAATCAACCCATCTCCATGAAGAGTCACAGATGACTCAAAAAACAATTTATACTCCACCCCTGTATCGGGTTTGATTAAGATCGGTGTAATTATCAAGTGCTTCATCAAAAATTAGAAATAATTATCACATGCTCCAGACCATTCATACCTTACTATCTTCTTGGATAAGGTCAGGAGCGGTGTTTTTGAGTAGAAAAATTCCCTGATGAACATCTAATAAAATCTTACTATTCCAATAAAACTTCAGACATAAAAAACATACTTGGGTTTCCCCTAATAAACAACTATATGCACCTTCTATTGGTTAGGTAACCAAATATTTAATGATATGATGTGACCCATAAAATGTAGCCAATCAATCCAAAATTTACACATAAACAAAATGGGTTATTGTTGGGGCTCTATTAGTGTACTGAGGATGATATCAAGATAATTGACAAGATCAAAATGAGTCTTGAAGTACACCAAGATGCCATCCACAAAGAGTACCACAAACTGATATAGTTATGGGTGGAATATTTTGTTCATCATGGTCATAAACACTTCTAGTACATCCTTCATCTCAAAAATCATCGAATTGAAACCATAATGGATTTATATTCTTCTAAAAATATTCCTTAGTATATCAGAATTACAAACTATCAACTGGTGATAACCTGATATCAAGCCAATCTTAGGGAAGACACATACTCCCCTCAACATTTCAAATTGATCATTCATTCAAAAAAGATGATATAAGTTGTTTTATGTCATCTCAATAAACATAAAATAATCAACACATAAGTGTAGAGTATTTTCATCATTCATATAAAAAAATAGGAGAACCCAAATGTGAAATACATGGAAAAATAAACCCCATTACCCATCAACTCCTACAGTTGAGCCTTATACTCTTGAAATATAGTCGGTGAAATTATTCATGGTGGAATAAAAACTGGACCAGAACCTAACATGATCTCGATCATAAATTCCACATATCTCGTAGGTGGAAACCCTTTGAATTACTCAAGAGACAAAACTTGGAACCTGTCCTTTATGAGTGGATATAAAATTATTAGAGGAACTATTATAAAATAGGGTACTAGAAAGTGTAGAAGCTAAAATAACTATACATATAACTATATATGGTCTATTCCAGCTATCCAAAAGTGTAGGATGAACTGAATGGAACTTTCTAACCTGTCTTCTCTATGATACAGTCTGAGTCCCATGAAATGAACTACTCTTTTAATATGGGTGCTCTTTCCCAGAACAACCACATCCATTACCTCTACTTCAATGATTAATTGAACTCCAATAGTAATAATGATATGGTTCTAAGGATCCTCATATAGAATATTGTTACTTTCTATTTCCCCTCTCACTACCCATCTATCATGGGTTCTTGTAAAATTGTTTTAGATGTCGCATCCTATCTCAAGATTGGAACTCAACCAGTGGTCAAGGAAAATGTCTATAAATGTTGGAAATCCTATATAACTGGTGGTTGAGTATTTGAGTAAGGTCTTACTTATCCAACCCCTCCCCATGATTACTCTTACATGATGAACCTCCTATCTTCCTACTCTCGAAATACGTAACTCATGTTCATCAAGAAGAATCCACCTCCATTCTACAAAAATACACTTTCAGGTTCCCCTCAGCGATGAGAGAAAGATTCACCATTTTATAAAACATTATCATCAAAAATATATTTATATGGGACTTAATTTATCACATAATCTTGACCAAAAAATATTTCTCTATAGTAGCCCCAACTGCATCAAATGTTATAAAAAAGTAATGAAAATATTAAAGAACCCAACATCGTGTATCACATACATACTCCGCTAATCCATCCTTATAAATTCAACTTCCTTCACCTTCCTAAGAATCTCAAGGTAAAAGTGATCCAAGAACATATCCTAAAAGTCCTTCCACTCCATATTGCCTAGTTGTCTGTCCTGAGTCTAGATGTCCAACCAACACTTCACCAAACAAAATAACATCTAATCATACATTTTATCTATCTTATTATCAAGAGACTCTAACTGGTCAAATATTTTATGGATCAACTCAATTAAGAACTTAGTTGTGTCAGTTCTACCCACATCAGTAAATGATAGAGGGTGTAATAATTGAATCTCTCATTTCATGAATAGTATACTCTTCAAAAGCCTCCCTGGGCCTCTTTCCATAAACTACATAATGAATGAAAAGTTCTCAAGGAACTGAACTTCATCTTACTCAATTGGAATTATCATAGTCTCAAGTTCCAATACTAGAGGTACATTTAGAAAATATGGATTTACATCAAGACATAACAAGTCAAACTGCATAACCTGACACACAGTCAAAACTCAGACACATCACTACCCTCTACCATCCCTCATCTAGGTCATAACTAACATATGGAAAAAAAAATTTGTGGTATTCCATTCCATCAAGGAGTCTAAAAAATTACAAAGGTAATCCAATGATAAATAAAAGGGGTAAATACATGAAGAAAATCAAGATTTGAAAAGGCACGGGTTTTGGGTCCCCTTAGTCAGACCAAAAGAGTGTCGGTGCATAGCCTACTTGCGCACCCCAAAATGTCACACAACCTACTTACGTGATAAAATTCCTTTCACCCATGCTCCAATATTTTCCTATAAATAGACCATTGGGGCCTCCATTTGACACAAAAGAATTTCCTTGAATCCCAATTACTGCTTTGGTCTCCCTAGTGCTTCGCCCAAGTCTTCCTTAACATTAAAGGTAGTTATTCAACACCTTGAGTAGAGGATTTAAATGAGGATAATTGGACATAAGTAATTTTAGTGTTTGAAAACCATAACACATGCGTTCCTAAAGTTCCCAACCTCCATAAATAAAAAACACTTTCACGCCACCTATTCCATTTATAAGAACCTAAGTGCCCGACTTCTGGGATTACCTGTGATTACTCCAGAAGGCATGAGACAAGTCTCACACAAGTATTACCATACAGGTTGTTCGTCACTTAAGTGAATATCATGTCACTAAAGTTTACTTGCACACCCATACTTGTCTGCCATTATCTAATTGAGCGCCACTATTTTGAATCACTTACTCTCTTCAGTTTTCAATCCATCAAGCCTTCATCAAAGCCATTCATGGAAAGGTTTATTCTTCCTTGACTTCTATTTCTAAAATAAATTCTGTTGAGATCTCCACCAAAACCTCCTAAATTATCAAACATTTGGGAAAGGCACATCATTGTGTCTCTTATTTGGGTTTGAATTTCCACAGTTAGAGGATTCCCACATTTGTTCTATAAGGGACTTGGATACATGGGATGTCTGTGGGTTTGTATATCTATAGTCACATGGGCCATTATCCTAGAAATAGTGTTGGGTAGTTCCGATTTTAAGGAGGGTTCGGGTCATAACCTCTTCCTTCTCAAAGAGATGACCTAGAACATCAGACCATGCAAGGGTATCTAAGAATCTATGTAGGTTCAGAAAAATGGAACCAGATAAGGTAAATAAACTCGTGATAAGATACTATTGATATTAGATGTTATAGATGGATATATTACTAAAATTTATCTAGATAAGTGACATTATATATTTTTGTTTTCTAACTCTAGTTTCACTGGTTATATTTATTGAATTTCCACAGTGGTGGCCTGTTAATTTATTATTGAAAGACCTATCATGACATTTATTATATCAACATTTTTATGATATTTTTTTACTATTTTTTTCTTATAAATATATTGTTACAATAAATTTTATGGCTATTTTTACTGAGGGTATAGGCTCCACACATCACTATTAGTCCCACGTAACTAGTTAGAAACCACTTTCATACCGAGAGGCATGTATTTGGTGAGGTCGCACATCAGCATTGACCTGATGATTCAGGTCTGGGTGTTACATCATAAAACTAACACTCATGAAACATGTTTAAGGAAGTTTAAAGTTGAATTGAATTTCTATAGTATGATATTTAATACACTATGTTATCTTCAATATTAAAAACAAAAACTAATAAAAATAATTTATAGATCCACTATATCAATCCCATAAACATTAATATTACATTCTCAAATAGAATATAAAACTATATATTAATAGTTTCTATACCAATAATGATAATATATCATTGGGATATCATCAACTAAAAACCTAAATTTATGTTATCTAGAACACAAATCAATTACATAAAACTAAATTGTACCCCAATTATTATAAAAATAACTATTAAGCTTTAATAATAGACGACAGTTCCTCAATGATAATAATTTAAACAGAAGATATTCCATGTAAATAATAAATCATCAATACCCCTTTTTAGAAAATAGAATTATGTATAACCAATGGATACACAATTGGGAGAATTTGAACCAATATAATAAAAGTCTGTGATATGATCTCTCATCACGTGAATCTTAGTTGGTTCTATCCTAAAAGATGAAAAATTGATAAACTGGTCACTAGGATACAAATATTTTTTTGTAATCATACCCATTATATCAATAAGAACATACAATATCGTAAATTAGATTTTGATAATTACCCAAAAATAAGAGAACATTATGTGAATTATGAATCTTTAAAAATCAATACCAATTTAATTAATTGAAAAGAAATCTACTAAACTAGAAGAAAATTATTAATGAAAATGACCATGGTCTTCTATAATTATAGAATGATACATACTCAACCCTGAGAAGTCAGTAATTTATTAATTATAGATGTTAAATACCGACATTTAAGGTAACATATACATACAAAGGGTGAAATTATAAAGATACATATAGAAAAAAACATGACCCAAAGGAAAAAAAATCATTCCCAAAAGTCAGCTCACACCCTTCAAAAAACTCTAAATACCCAGATTAACATTTATCATGCATTAACAAATCAATATATTGACTAAAAATACTTTTAAAAATAAAAAAAACATAAGAGTGTTAAAAACAAAGAAAATTTAAAACCATATGTCAATCCTCCTCAAAAATGGAATCTAATTAAAATAGATAATCATTCTTATATCCTCTTCACCGTCGAAATTTATAATGTCAATGTTAAGAAAATGAATATTCCTTGTTACCCTACAATGATATACATATTAATGTTATTATTGTGTATAGAGTTCAATATTATATTTATCATGATTTTATTGAATGTATTTTTTTAGATGTTTATAAATATATTTTGGAGGAAAATCGACCACAATACTATACATCTTCCTTGATTGGTCTCCTAAAAAATAAGGATAATGATGATGATAAATCTCTACACATTCACAATAGATTAATGTATTGTAATAATATATTAATATTTTATTAATTTCTTATCCTCAAATTGTTAAGAATATTCTCAATGAGACAATAAACGATCACATTAACACCTATATTTCCCCTAGAATGATTATTCTAAAACATTATCTAATTTGACCACTACTCTACAGAGTCACTTTAGAATACTTCCATTCTATGAACATCTTATATATCATAGATTAATTTATACCCTCATTATTAGTACTAATACAAGGAGAACGTAACCACCTTTTAATATTTTGATTAACATCCAGCTAAAAATTCACAACATGAAACTCATTATTAGTAAGAATATTATTAATGTAATATTGAAAAAATAAAAGATTCAAAATAAACAGTAGAAAATTAGATCTCTATTAAGGAGTTAATAATATTTTAATATGATGTATTACACAATATACCTTTATCAAAAAAAATTTCAGAACATTTTCAAATAAACAATCCTATAAAATGGGTGCATCTAGAATAACATATATATGCAACAAACACTAAAATTGAGTTGATCCCCCCAATAATACTTTATCAGCTTAAAAATAATCCCAAATTCAATATATTTAACTATTTAATAATTAGTATTAATAGAATATAACATATAATAATCATTCCCCAGTAAATGATTAAAATAAAAATGAAGCAATAATAACCCATTCTTCATAAACTAGAAAACAGCAATATAAAATCCCTAGAAATTTAGCACAAGTTGTTTCATTACTTCCTCTTCTACAAACCTCTATGTATATATATGAGAGATGTAAATAAACAGTAATTATGAATTTTTCCAACCTATATCGAAATAATAGTCCAAATTTCTACAAATCCACTTCGTTTAAGGAGAAAATATTCCCTCACAGACAACTCCATGGATAACCACAGTGAATAACTATAAAAATAACTGGATATTGAAAAACTGTTGTCCAAATATATGGATCATATGAATATAAATTATTTTATTTAGTAGACCCCATACTAAATATAAATTTATACATATATCCAATCATTATATAATCTTTAAAACTATATGATGCATATACCATACCTATAACAGTACCATGAACATAATAGATTATACTTAAATTATCATTAGTAGATGACTATGATATTTTCATAGGATTATATGAGTCCTTTATATCTATAACCTAATTTCCTTATGTTGTTTTACATGACATGTTCATTTGTACAAACATTATACCATAGGATGAAATCTCTCATCTGTATATTCTAAATAATATCTTCAAATCATATTGTAATACACACATTCATGTTTTGAAAATGCTAGAAATCCACCATTTATATTCAAAAATCTCAAATGAAATTACCCACTCCTACTTTTAATAGGCTAGGGGTGGAATTTGAAACCAGAAATATAATTCAAAACCATATGAAAGGTGATTACTTTAATAATCATATCCCTTGATATAAATATATTGTAAGTGTTGTAAAATTATGAAATAATTTCATTCCGAATGAAATTACATATATGTCCATGAATGACTGTGTCATAATAATATTAGTATAAAAACAACAAAAAATATAAAATCAATTTAAAAATTCAAAAAAATAATAAAAATAAAAATATCATAGTATACTTCAATACTAATATATATTTATTGTACTCCTGTTATAATTATCTTCCAAACCATCATGCTGACACTGATCAACACCATGTCCAACC
Organism: Viscum album; assembly: GCA_963277665.1. NCBI lineage: Eukaryota > Viridiplantae > Streptophyta > Magnoliopsida > Santalales > Viscaceae > Viscum > Viscum album. Next base: position 1,937,687,607 of record OY728128.1, read on the forward strand.
CAATACTGAATTTCATAAAAACATTTATACAAAATAATGGTGGTGTAAACATACTTTGTAGGTTCCCACTCAAGAATCTAACTATACCAATGTGATTAGATTATACTATTACATTAGTGAGTATAGAAGATAAACTATAACCCCATTTACTTTCAGTTAAGTTCCACAACCCAATAGATAACACATTACTGACCACAACCGTGCTACATAACACAAACTATTATACATATAATATATAAATCACATTGAAAAAATCTATCTCAATGTTCACCAATAAAAAAACACACCCACAACACTAGTTTTTTGATTGAAATAAAAAACAACATTCTAAAAAACCATTAATAACAATATTGTATTATATATTTAGTAATGGAAATATCTAATAATTATAAATAAATGGTGTGGGGATAAATGGATACTCAATTGTACATCTTAGAGGGTGCACAAAACTTAGTTTATGTGATACAAAAATACTTACCTTACAGAAGAGATGATTCAAAAAGACATGGAATCAAAAAAATTCACAAAATAATTATATAATAGGATTTTAAAAACATATAATTAAAAATCAATCATATCCACCCCCATGGGATCTTTATTGGTCCAAACTGAGGTACAAATCTTTTCACAAATGTTGTGAAGATATTTCCAAGAAGTTATATATCTTTTATATTTCCCTCTTGGAGGATAAAATAACATAGCCCACCCAACCATCATACAACCTTACATCTATGAATAAAAATCTTCTTAGAGAGAAAAAAATTATAAAATAACTATCATAAACATATATATCACTATAATAAATGGAAATGAAAAAAATAATAAAACACATGTTGAACCATACACTTAAAATATAACAATTTGTAAATAAAGTTTACGAGGGAACCTAATGAGTACACTATAAAAATATAACAAAAAATTCTCTAATACATCCCTATATGAATGTAACTAAGAAGAAAATTATCATTTTATTGATGAAGGGAATTATAAAAAATATCCAAAACAAACTTAATAGAAATATCTACTAAGTTCTTCTCATGTAATACTCTTTTACACTTTATTGAGTCAACTCTATGGAATCCAAAAATTTCAAAATATTTAAATAATTAAATTATTCCATCATTTATAGTGATAAATATTAATCAAATTGAAATAAAAAATGATTATCCTTTTATTCATATCGAAACATGAGCCCTACCCCCCGAACTGAAATAAATAAATAAATTAAAAACATTGAGCATGTTCATACCCCATTAAAACCATCACATATATTATTGACCTTAAATTTATATTTCAAAAAACAATTAAAAATATATATACCCACCTTACACCATCTAATGACCACCATATTATGAAAAAATAAGAAGAGAGCTCCTGACTGCTACAAAGGGAAAAATTTCCCTATAAAACATAAGTATTTCCTAAATAAATTTATAAAACATTACTGGATATAATTATATTATGATAACCCTTTTTATCCAACATTTCTCTTTTATGCATGACTTTACTATCATGTGTAAATTATGCATGGCTAAGATTCACTCTTTAATCAACAAAAGATGTAAAATAGATCCAAATGTGAAACATTTGATATACTAAAATGATTTTCTATTTAATGGATGGTAAAAATAATATAAATTTTAGATTGATTAATTAATAAACATAGAATAATCAGAAATCTATTAATATGAACTAAATTGTAAAATAAAACCAATAGTGTATATAATTGTGATACAATAAAATAAGATACAATATATGTAACACCATAATTTTTTATGAATTATTGTTTTTGAATAAATTAAATTTCTATAATGAATTGAATTTCATGATAAAACATGTTAATCTAAAGTACATGCAAAACTATGTTTGTCTTTTTCAACATAAAATATCAAATTCTAATGATATTTTTCATTACATGAAAAATTGAGTTTTGCAGAACTATAATATATTATTATTTTTATTAAAATATTACCATTATTATCATCTAGCCATTAGAATGGTAGTTATGATAAATATTAACTAAATTATGAAAAAAGTTTCTATAAAACTGTATATAAAATTAATTAATTTTATACCAATTAATTAAAATTATTCTATGAACTATTTTAAAATAATGAAATTCCTTTTTTGAAAAAAAAATTCTCTTCCCAAACACATTTTATCAATAATAAAGGAAACAAAACACTTTTTCTGAATGATTTTAATGGAAATATAATATAATATATTACATTAAAATTTTAACATTAATAAAAAGTTGTTCTTATACAAGAGATAATAAGAAATCCAATTTTATGGATAAAAAGATTTATTTTTCTAACATGCTATTTTATCGCCTTTTAATTGTATATTAATTTTTAAACTATATTTTGAAACATTTACAAATTAGATTTATAAATATAACCTTTATTATAGAATTATTAATGTTAAAATTACCTTGGGATAATGTTTTGGTATTTTTCTTAGAAGTTTTAATTTTTGGCGAATAGAGAAAAATAATGAATTTTAATTGAAAACTACTTTTTGTTTAAATTATTTTTGTATTTGTATTATTTTTTAATTTTGTTTAAAATAATATTTATTTAAATTATAAATATATTAATACAATTAATTCCATTATAATTAATTTTATATTAAAATTTAATATAAAAAATGTTGTAAACTCTTGATCTTTTTGTCTTAAAAACTTACTTTCTTGACATGTTTGTGGGATTTATTTTATAAAATTTTCTACCACATATGGGAATTGAATTTGGGAAATTAGATTAATTATTTTTAAAAATAATTATTTATAATGTATAATATTTGCGACATAATTTTATATCATAATTAATTGGAGAAAAAGTTGAAATTAATCATGACAATTAAGATAAAAACGAGTTTACTAGGGGAAAAATCTTAAAAGTTAATTGTAATAATGACCTAAGAACTTATAAAAAACCCATTTTATGGGAATATATATAACATATATACTATTTCATTTAGAAAGGTTCATTATTTGAGGCACATTATGTGAGAGATACCTCCCAATAGTGTCTTCCTTTTGTATTTACAACAATGTCACTCCTACGTTATCAAAGGGAATTCACTCTCCCAAATTCCTCATATGTATCATTCCATTTTTCTCAGAGAACCTCAAAAAAATCACTTAAAATCATTGTAATATCATCTTATATTCCTAAATTTTAGTATAAATCCATGCAGGTATGTCCTTTGGTGCAAACTAAAAGAAGATACCCAAAGAAGAGTTAACGAATATTAATCAATGTTTTTGTTTTATTTCTTCCTCAAACCCATAAAATTATTTTAATATCAGGATTATATATAAATTAAGTATCATTAATATATTGTGATGTTTTTATGTAATTTTTATTACTTGCAACCACAATCACTTCCAGCAAATTGGTAAACAATCATCCTTTATGTGTGAGGAAGATTATCTCCCTGTAGACTGATGTCATCCATTCCACCATTACAACCTATTAAGGTAGGTAATAATTATGGAAATGTTATTTATATATAATATGTATAATATTTATGATACATTTATACTTTTGAATTTTTATATAACACATACCGTAATGCATTTTATTTTGTGAGAATACATTAATGTCGTTATTATATATGCTAGACTACCACCTCATGAAGAAATGTAATTCATTCACACTTTAAATAGAATATATTAGGGTTGTGTTTAATAAAAATATGTGACATATTTGAAATAATGATTATTTTGTAATAATATCATATATATATATATATATATATCATTTACATTTTTATTAAAATATGATATGAAAATGGAAGTAGTATTAATGCGTTCGTACGGTCTACCATCTCCATGAACAATTTATTTCATTTCCTTTAACTACATTTCATTGGATAATATATATATAATATTTTATTTATATCATTTTTTTCAATTTGGGGATAATGAAATAATTATCTATTTGATATGACTATGAAACATAGTCAAAACATATAAAAAACAAACTGGTTCTTACCTAAAACATAACTTAAAAATTGAATTCATATTAAATGGGTAATTTAAATTCATATGTAATTAATATATGGTATTATATATATGAATAATGTTATATTATATATTTATAATAAGTTTATATTTATTTTACTGTAATTTTGAATGAGTACGAGGAGAGTCAAGACTTAAGGTAAGGGGATCACTTGTCTCTCTTTTATTTCTGCAGAACATATTACATATTAAACACTCATTTCATTTTTTAGTGAATATACTACCCTATGAAATGTTAAATGATGAATTTAATTTATTTAAATATACTAAATGTTTCAATTGAATTTATTATTCCATTAATTTCACAATTCAAATGATACTCAAGTAGTAAGGTATTTATGTCTCACTTTTATTTTCTACGAGACAGAAGCCATGTTCACCATTTATTTCTTTTATATGATCTATATAAATTCAATGAATTAATTTTATGATTATTATACCTATAATTACTGACATTTAAATTTCTATTTTTTGAAATCTTTTTTATGGGTTTGTTGTAAAATCATTGCTGAAGGTGTAAGGTAATTTTGTCTAAATTTTCCTTCTTTGAGAGACATGTTATTTAATACACATATATTATTTTACAAGGTGTATATACTTCCCATTTTAAATGTTATATCATTGATATTATTAATGTAATGACATTTTAATGTTCCTATAATTTTATTCATTCATGAGAATTATAATTCGAAGTCCCCAAAGTGGTAAGAGTTTCTTGTTGTAATCTTACTGTTTATTGGAATTTTTCATGATTATGGGGCTTTATATGAAATAATATGATCTGTATCTCAATACTTATCATGATTTTTATTCTACTATGGTTATTAATTATATATAAAACTAATTGTACCATGTTTTACCCATTGGTACATTAGATAACTAAAAACATTTGGAAAATATGACTTTATTTTTTTATTTGGTCGGAAATCTATTTTTTCCCAAAACCATGTTTTCTAGAAATATTTTCAAAAGTTTTATACAATTATCATATGATTTTGAAAATACAATTTTACGAATGTTGTAAAATTTTACAAATATGGTTTTAATGTAATTTTCGTGCTGTCTTCTAATTATCTTTTATTTTACTTCAACCGATAATATGAAAGGAATATTAGTTTTACATATATATCAGGTATAGAATTATCATACCCCATATGCACTCCATTCATTGAATCATCCCTGATTTGTTTTGAAGTATATTTTAAAAATATCTTTTATTCAAATGTTTTTATGATTCAATTTATTTCAGGGAAATATGTTTTCAAAGTGTTTTATTTTTTAAAATGTGTTCTTCTAAAAGGAAAGATTATTTTCCTTAAGAATTGTTTTAAAATATATTTCAAAAATGAATTACATATAAGTTAACATCCATTGGAATTACACATACCTTACTGGGGATATAATCCAAGGGTACTGTTCATATTCATTCTTTAAAAGGATCACAATTTGATGGCACAATGTTTATGATACTCGTTTACCATCCATGGGTTATATGGTTTGAAACCCACTTCTCCATAAGGGTTATTCTATGTTGAAATGATTATGAAAAAATTATTCTTTTACACATGTTAAGACATGATTAAATGTTTTTGAAACCCACTTCCGTTCCAAGGTTATGATTTTATGAATGTCTACGTTCTTGTGGAACATATATGTATGATTTAATTATGTGAAGAATGGTACATATATATCCCTCAAATTAATTAGGTTATGAAAAATATAATATCATCTTAAAGGTCAATGAGGTTGTTATCCCAAACCTGAAAATAGAAGTGTGCATGTCTTGTTAGTTTATACTTAAAAATTAGAGGGTTCATGGGTTGTTATCCCAATCTTGAAAACAAGAGGGTTCACAGGTTGTTGTTCTGACTCTAAATACCAGATGACACATTTTTTTTATCTCGATAATTAAAACAAGAGGGTAAACTATTTGTTATTTGAGGCCCAAAAATACGAGGGTTTGTGGGTTGTTTTCCCAAGATTGATGTAGGTACATGGGTGGTCATCTGAATCCAAACACATTGTGAATGTATTGGTGGGTATCTATTAAATAATATTATATATTATTAATTTTTTTCTAAAAGTCAATGTATTTTTCCATTTTCATTCTCTAATGACTCGTTCTCTTTGATTTCTTTATGGTTCATGTCTTATAAACTTCTAATCATTGTTTCAAGACTCTAGATTATGATATTAGAGATACATGGTGTGATCCTATAATGTTATGATCTTGTTTTCATACCCTTATTCTCATGATTAAACTTATATATCTCCGTTGTTTACCCATTATAAGAATTTGTGATCACCCTTTTATTTTCTTTATTTCCCCTAGTTATTAAGAATTTTTTATATATGCATGAAAAATTAGAATATCATTGTGGGAAACATTGAAGATATTTCACAAAGTAAGAATATTGTGTTCCATGATTCTAATTACACTAAAACATTATGGTATTTATTCATTTACTTTTTTAATCTTCAAAATAATCATATAAAATGATTTAGTATCCATGTGTAATAATTCTGGGTTTCTATATATGGTATCAAATGAAATGGTTAGTAAACCATTAGAAACTAGGATTAGAAATATTTAGTGATATCACGAGGGATATTTTCATGGATATGTCTTGTGATGTGTCTATGGATAAGTCTTAGGACAATTCAATGTTTCAAAAACTATCCTCGAATTTTTTTAAAGGATTGAGTGAGTTGTTTCCATGAAATTACAACTCTATTTGGACACTACAAGTTGGTGTGGCTCTGGAATAGATGTATATAGTGGTAACAACCCTAAATACATTATATTGAGATGGACTCAATCTAGAATTGGTGCATGATAATGGTCCTGGGCTCAACCCTTGTATAACACTCCTTGGGGATATACTTTAGAAATTTACAAACTATTTACAAACCATCATGAAGGGTTCAAATTGATGATGACTATAAATGGACCATATCAAACTTATTGTGTTATATATTGAAAATAATGTGTCATGATTTAAACATTGTATAAGTGTTTTATCATGATTTTGTGGTTTTCCATTTTGATTAGTATTTCTCATTCTATGATTTCTTGTTTGAGTTAATTTATGGAACACACTGAAACCTTGTTAATGATGAATGGAAAAGATAATTCAACAATCTTCCTCTTGACCAACATAATTTTATGGCAGATGGAATCGAGAACATTGTTTCAATGCTCAAAAGACAATATCATGCTATAAATCATGTAGAACATTGAAATGATCAATGGAGGGAACAACGTTCTGTTGATTCAATCATGAGGAAACAACTACCATTTTTATTTGTTTGATATATTCATTAGTTTTTTAGAAAAGGAGAAATAACAACAAAAATATATTTTCCATTATTCATTTTTAAAGCATAAAAAGTTATTTTTGGGGTTTGTCATTTTAAAAGTGAGGCGATTTAGTAACAGAACCTTATTAAGAAAACAATAGAACAAAAGAAAATGAAATCAATCAATTGGGATGTGTTTGAGGGGAATTTTCCTAGTACGTACCTCCCTCGTATTCCAAGAGCTGTAAAAGATAAGTAATTCCTAGTACATAAAAAAAGAATGATGATTCTATTAGTTCTTATGAATAAATTTTTATAATACTTTTAATGTACTCTTCAGGTATTGTCACTCATCATGAATGTAAATTTGACTGAATGTTCAGTGGATTAAAAAAATCTCTAAATGGTTTTAGACATAAAGAATTTTTTATTATATGAAGATATTGATCGATATGAAATTATGGTGAAAATATAAGTCAGATTTATTATAGATCAGAGTGAGTATCTCAAGAGTGGGTGAATTGATTACCCAAAAAAAAATTATGTTAAAATGGATTGTTTGGAAATCCCCAAAATGATTAAATTTCTCAATTTTTTTCAAAATAAGTTTTATGATATATATCATAATCATTATAAAGATTTCTCTAAAGATTTATTGGTCATTGGATGAATAATATACATCATTATTAAACTCCATGAAATCAGTTTAATTGAATATGATAATTTATATAAATTAATTAAGATAAATAATCAAACTATATATATGTTTTTATACTATTAAAAATATTTTTTAGATTTAAAGGGAAAATAAAATAAAATTAAATTAAAATAAATATCAGAAAAAATGAATACAAGAGGATTAGTATCAATTCAAGACTTAGAACTCTTCACATGGTGATCATATACCATCAATTAGTTTATATAAAATAAAATATATGATTGAAAACCTAGATCAGGTTAATATAATAGTTTAAAACAATCCACTTTACACACAACCTCTTCAACTATTGTTTTTTTATTAAAATTAAGCAATCAACATAGGTATCTCTACCACTCTTATCTAGGGGTGAAACAAATACAAAATGTGTTTTAGAAGATATCATGAATCATCATGTTTAGCATAGGATATGGTGTGTGTGTGTGTGGTAAAGAAGGGTAAGCATACCTACTTGTCAAGAATGGAAAAAACTAAATTGAAATGAGAAATTTAGGATAAAAGAGTTTAGATTTTCTCAATCTATTTTAGTTATAGATTATGACTCTTTATTTGAATCAATAACAAATCTTGAGTTTGGTTCATTGAATGTATTCAAGAAAATAGCATGTCAGACGTCCTGTTTTCTAACTTGAGTAAAGAACGGGATACGATGTTTCCATGGATTCCACAGTCGAGTGTTCACAATAGGTGGTCTATTTTCATTTTCAATCAGGTTCATCTATATAGATCTTAAATATTCAGTTAATCATTATCTCTTTTTAATTCATGTTATTCTCTCTATGTATTTTCGTGAGGGTTTTTTCTACACTTTAATTAGTAGTTGGAACATCTGAATCAGGTGTTTCCTTTTATTTCATGTTTTGACAAGGTTTATGTTTGATGTTTATGGTAATGTAACTAAATTTTTTTAAAGCATTAATTTTTTTGAATATAGTCGTTAGATTAATGTAATTCTAAATAAATGATGTAATGAAAACATGGATTTTGTCTTCGGATCTGGCTGTGTCTCTCTTGACACTGTATTAGGATTATGGGGGTGTATTTCGTGATGGTATGTTGTTATAGAAGAATGAAACTGGTGGTGACTTATACTAATCCAATTTTTTAGTATTCTAGAGATTTTTGAACTAATGGTTCCTGGTCCGAAGGTGTACGCTCTACTGGTGTCTTAGTCTTAGCCAAATTTTGTGCTGGTCTTATAATACTTATAGTGTGACTTTGAAAATGACTAATATGGTTATATTTCATACATAGACACATTTTTCTTCTAGTGGTATGAAATCTTGGTGGTTTTTCAATAGAAAATGTCTCATATTTTTCAGTTCATCAGTCCAGCTCTATGACAATCAGTTGGTGTGATATCCTAGCATTGTCTCAGACATAGAGATTTTTATGCTGGTGGTGTGTCCTGGAAAAATGTTTCAATATCTATGAAGTCTCATACATAGAAGGGTTTATCACCTATTCTCATAATATATATTAATATTATAAGAACATAAAATTAATTAGTATTATTAAAAACATGATTTTTTTTATCATTAAAACCAAGAGGTCAACAATCTCCCCCTTTTATGTGATAAAAAATCATGGCATCAAAAAAATATAATAAACCTAAAAATAGGCCATAAAATATATTACATATGTTTGAAAAAGATATCTAGGGTAAGATCAAAATATAAATCAAGACTTATAATTCATAGTATGTGTAGAAAATTAATGGAAAATTAAGTATCAAAAGTAAGTATATAGTTCCAAGATAGAAAGAGTAAAAATAGATAATATCAAATATGACATGTTTTGAATACATAGAAACATTATTCCACAAAATTATAAAAACCCATATATACCATAAAAGTTTCCCATAATGTCATGTATTCAATAATAATTCTCCCCCTTTAAAAATTATAAAAACGTAAAAGAATATCAGTAAATGCAGTAAGAAGGATGAAATAGAAAGAATTGAACGGAAGATAAAATAAAAACATACTTAAAAAAGATATCATAAAGGGAGTAAAAATTATGATATTATAGTTAATACAATAGAGATCACATCAAAGAAATTACAGTCTAATCCAATAAAATATAAAGGTTATGGTTTGGTAGAGGGGTCCATCATGTCATTTCCTTTAGCCATGTAGTTCTCTTTCTCATTATCTAAGGTAGTATGATTAGGTTGCGATATAAGATATGGAACACCATAAGATAGTTCAACTATAGTCTAAGTATGTTCTTCTAAAAAATAAATAGGAAGTATTTTTCTTAAAACATGAGAAGGATACATTGGAAAAGTCTAGAACATAGTAGGTAATGGTGAAAGGATATCTCAATTAACTCATGGTCTGAGAGACAACTGAGGATTAATTTTAATAGCTTTTTGAGACGCTATATCATAACCATGTACAATAATAAATAGATTCACAAGATTGATTAAATCCCTTATAAATTTTCCAACCATTTCTAGTTCATTAAAAAATTATCCCTTGCCTTCCATAAACCTGTTCAACATAGTGGTCATCTCCTTGAGTTGTCTAAATTTCTCTTTGAATGCTTGATTCATAAGAGGTATTCTCAATTTATCACCTAATAATCTGAAATTGGAATCCATATCATTCATGATATAGATTTGATAGAGATAAAACTTTATAGGTATGTTTATTTTCTCTCTTTCATTATTCATATATTTGGAATACTTCTGGATCATCATATAATCATGTACGGTTCCTTGATCAAACTTCCTTAGAATATATAATGTAATAAAAGGTTATAAACTTGAGGGACTATTAAAAGATGATTCATCTTCTTATCTATTAATTGATTAGATTAAATCAACATCATCCCCTTTAGGATGAGGAGTAACAATAATAGAAGTATCAGATGAGGTATCTTTGTGGATTTTATGGATACTATACAATGAAACTTTAAACTCTGATGTCATTTCTGAAAACATTGAGGTGAGAGATTCTAGTTCACCACCTAGCCACTAATGCTCAATCTCTATCCCAAAAATGTGATGCATCATTTTTCGTTTGATATTATGGATATCCATCTCAAAGAAATTCATGGAATATTTTCCCTTAGCTTTGTTAAAATATGTGATTATTTCTTAACACACTTGTGAAATTTAGATAGAACATTTTCACCAGAAAATCATCTTAACATGAGTGACTATATTCATTGGAATAAATGGAACAACTATAATAGGATTAGATATAGCTGGTGTCATAGAAATAAGCTTTTCAAGTAGACCTAAAAGATCAAATTGGCCTATCAAGCAACACATAGGACCCCTTTCAACACATACTAAAGTTTTATCACTCTTTGGAGGGATTCCTACGACATTATAAAATGATCCCAACTTCTCATCCTTAGGGTATATGTAATGTTCTAAAACAACTTCTAGCATAGATGCTGTGGCAGGAGGTACTGAAACATCTAAATTCCTCTAACCTTCTAAACATTGACTAGACATTATGTGTTCAACACTGGAAGGCTGGGTTTCTGACTATGTACTAATAGTTGGTGGATCATGAATTTGAAAATCATTTTGGGCATGAATAATAGTGGACAAACCTTCCATATTTTCAACCATAGGATACTTATGAGTATTTACATCAGCTAATGGATCATTTCCAAATTATTCCTCATTAAGATCCACTTTCTCTTATTTGGAAACATATCATACTACAGTAGCAATAAAACATAACTACTCCATCACAGAAGAATCTGAAACCTCTTGACTAGTATAAACTATGCCTTCCTCAATGCCGTCAACATGTGGAGAATCATGAAAAATATCCATTGATGGGGAATGCTCCCTCTCAAAAAATTCATCATCAAGCTCCAAATGTATTTCCATGTCCTTCTTCTTTATTTGGACACTATCATCATCATGGTCATAATCACTTCCATCATCCATATAATCATTTTCATTGCCATTTTTACTGCTTATATTCTCATCTTTTTCTTCCATTTATTCATGATCATCATCATCATCAATGGATTTGGAACTCTTATATTTAACTTCTCTAGTGATCTTAGTATCTTATTCACCAATATTAACCTACTTTTCACTTTTTGGAAACCTCTTAGGTTGACTATGATCTTTAGAGGTAATGGGAGACCCTATTAAAGAAAGGTAAGGGCCACTCCCGACATAAACAAATTTTTCCTTGTTTACTTCTTCATCAAAATCATATTCCTCATCAGAGTAGTAAAATATTTCATTAGGTTGAAAAAATGGATCAACATCATCCTTATGTACAACTTGATGATTAGATGGATAATAATCAATATAAATCTCCTCAGAATCTACAACCCATTGTTCCTTCAATGGGTTTTAGTTGATTATCATTCTTGAAAATGTAGCACATGAAAAATATAAATCACCACTTTCTAAACTAGAATCCTCATCATCATTAATGAATATGGTAGAAATCATCTATGTGTAAATCAATGAATTTTATTGGGAGGATGGTTTGACCATCTCAAATATATGTACCATTAGATGTATACAGAGATTAATATTTTGACATGTAGTCTTCATAGAAGTAGGATATATATATTGGTACCTTAGGGAAGAAAAATCACCCATCCTTTGGAAAATCAAATTCTACAAATACTAGAACATCAACCTAAACTCTCTATCCAATTCAGGGGAAATATCTCCTCCAGTTGTTCCACCTCATGTCAGTATAGCAAGGGAATCCTCATAAATGAACAAGTCACATGATTTTTTGATTCTTCCTTGGTATTCATAAAATTCTCTATCATGAGGTACATTTAAAAACTTATCCTATTTAATTGATGAAAAACCAAACCTATATCCTTTTACAATGATTTTAATCCACCCAGCACCATCATTATTGAACGATAAATCCATATTATTACCAAATCCATTAATGATCTTTAGGTTAAAAGGAAACTTATTTTATTAAAACCACTCCATACAACCTTAGTTTTAGATAAACATTAGTACCAAAGACTTATAGAACAGTATATACATAAAATAAAAATCCTTTTATATGAAAAAAAACTCTGTTCAAAAGCTCTACATTTACTGAAGAAACTAGAGCTAGTGCACTAAGATATTTGTTTTGGTTATTAAAAAGTTTTAACTTATAGTGAGAAATAAAAAAAATAAATCTTCATTCTGCACATATAGATAGTTTGATAAAGATCGTTCAAATAAGAAAATATGGTTTGAAATGTTGGAGGCAAAGATTTGGACATAGCATGAATGAGAGAGAGAGAGAGATGTGTGAGTATCGCACATAGCTCAAGGTTTGTTGGGAATTTACATTATTCCCCTTTAATATCATTTGGGATATACATAATTCTAAAATGAAAATTATAATTGAAATAAAATTTAATATTTAGACACAAATATGAATCATGTTTTTGTAAATAGAATAAACCATGAAATAAATAGACAGTTTGAAATATCGAGAAATCGACAAAAAAAATTCAAAGCCCTGAAAGAAAACAACTTGAAAAATAAACATTGTTTCAAAGCAGTGGGATGACATACCAAAAACATGATAAGACACTAAAATGATAATAAAACAATATTACATGCAAATGACATGACAATCCAACAAAATGACAATACAATAGTACATCATCACAATATTGTCTCATTAAACTTATTTTAAATTTAACATTCCTACATCATGTTTGATATAATTCATTCTCCCAGATTTCAATGGCTCGATAAATATATCAAAAGACTGATGTTCTAAGACAATAAATTCAATATTGATAATTCTCTTTTGAAAATGATCTCTCAAAATGAGATGTCCTATATCAATGTTATTAATTCTATAATGTGAGCAATGATTTTTAGATATGTTTATAGAAATTTTATTATCATGGTTTATGGGGACATGTCAGAATTGATATCCATAGTCTAGTAGAGTGTGTTTCATCCATGAAATTTTTGCACAGCAACTTCCTGTAGATATGTATTCTGATTCAGTGGTATACAATGAAACATAATTTTGTTTCATACTACACAATGAAACTATAGACCTGCAAGAAAAAGTGACATCTTCTAGAGGTGATTTTTCTATCTAACTTAGGTACACCAAAATCAGCATAAGAATAACTTACTAAATCAAATGATTACCCTATAGGGTAAAAAAATCATAAATTGGTTGTATACTTGAGTTATTTGAAAATTATTTTAATAACAAAAAGATGTTACTCGTTTCATTTTTCCTGAAAATGAGAACACAGACGACACACACTAAACATAATATCTAGTTGAATAGAATTAAAATAGATAGTAATTCCAATCTGACCTCTATAATGGGTTTGATCAACGGGTTTCCTAGATTCCTAAATATCGAATTTATAGGTTGTATTCGTAGGAGTATCACTACTCTTAGTGATATCCATGTTAAAAATTTTTGGAATATAATTTTTATATTTAAATTGATTAAAAATAATTCCTTGTTTTAAAAAAAATATGAAATCAAAGAAAGAATTTTACTTCACTCAATAAACACATTTCGAATTAATTTTATATCATTTTATAAGAAATAGTACAAATATTATTTTTTGATGATCCAAAAATATTATCATCTATATATATTTTTACTCATAATACATCTTTTTAAATATGTTTTATGAAAAGGGTAGGATCATATATTCTTTTTGATAATCATCATAAAATTATAAAATTGATTATCCTAATATAAAAAGCTCTAGGAGGTTTTTATGAAACATATAATTATTTGGTTAATTTAAAAACATTTTTGGGACAATGATTATTTTTGAAATGAGGTGTTTGTTCCACAAAAAACATCCTCAATTATAAAACCATTTAATAATAAACTCCTGAAATACTATTGATAAATATTGAAATCTATATGACATAAATAACATAGAATGATTCTTATGTATAAATGTATGAATACAGCTACAAAGGCTTCCTCATAGTCAATCCCTTCATCATGACTATAACTTTGTGCAACTAATCTATCATTGTTCCTAAAAATAGATCAGGAATCTTCAACTTTATTCTTAACCACCCATTCTACGATAATAGTCAAGATTTCATTTGGTTTATCTATAACTTATCACAGTATGTTCCTTTCAAATGTATTTAATTCATCTTGAATTTTTATTAACTATAATTCATCATTAATAACATCATTTATGTTCTTAGGTTCAAGTTGTGATAATAACTATTTATGTTTAACTTGATTTCAAATAGAATATCTAGTTTGTGTTCCTATATTTTGATAACCTAAAAAAGCATCTGAATGATGTTAATTAAAGGTTCTAATATCTCTAGAGAAATTGGGACTTGTCACTTCTGGATTTTCAGGTTCTGGAGGTTTTGTAAATTCTTTAGAACATAAAAATATTTCTTTCTATTTGACAGCAGAATATAATGATTTTGAATATAATTTTATAGAATTTAAATCATCTTAAAGGTTTTCAAGGGATGTCAAAGGATCTTGTGGATCATTTTCAATAAATTTGGATTGAACTGATTCTTATACATTATTTTCTTCATATTGAACACTCTATAGGTTTTTCTGGAGACTGAGTGACCAAGAAAAATCCCTTCATCACTTTTGGAGTAAAATTTCTCCAAATTATCCTTTTTGTTAAGAATAAATACATTAAAACCCAAAACTATATGGAAATTATCGTTAGTTTTCATACTACTCAATAACTCATAAGGCATCTTCCTAAGAAATGGTCAGATCAAAACTATATTGATAATATATATTGTTGTATTGAATTATTTTTCCCAAAAATAAATCATTAGGTCATACTAACAAAGCAAGGTATAAGCTACCTCTTATAATTTTTGATATTTTATTTCAAAAAATCCATCATGTTCGGGTGTACTAATAGAAGATAAGTTATGATTGTATCCATTTTTTTAAAAAAATGATTCAAAAACCTAATTTTCATACTCAATAACATGGTATCTACTTTAGTCTTTAATCCTAATTCCACTATTATTTTCAATATACTTATCATACTAGGTAAGGTGATAACATGAATTACTTTTTTAGAAAAAAAATATACACATGTATACCTATAATATTCATCAACATGAATATAAAAGTAATTCTTCCCATTAATACATGAAACTCTAGAAGGTTCGAACAAATACTTGTAAACCAATTCAAGAGTTTTATAAGTTGAAACTTCTTTCATTAGTTTAAAAGAAACATTATGATGATTCCCTTATTTTCAGAGGATACAAACTTTATCAATTGGGAACTCAATCTTAGTTATAACACTATCTATGAATTTCCAAGTTAGCTTACAATGTGAGTGAATGTTGCAATGGAATAATCTTCTATTCTAAATCCAGGATTTGTTTTCAAAGTCACTTAAGCTTGAAACATTTTGAGAAACTAATGAATTTAGATATACAGAATAAGTATTGTGATTTCTCAAGGAAGTAAAAATTAAATCATTTTCCAAATCATAAACACTACAAGAATAATTCTCAAACATTACATGAAAATAATATTCACAGAACATAAAAATTCTATGAATATCATATTTAAAACCATCGACATAGAAAACCATTTAAAAAATGAGTTTTTAATACCAATATAGCATATGACGATGATATTTCCTTTCACATTATCACTAAAGATGGCATGGCCACCATCAACCATGATAACACTCTTAAATAATGAATAGTCTCTTTTAATATTTCATGGATAGCTACTGTCCATGTACCATAAACTTCTACTAGAGTCCTTCATTCATTTTTCCTACAAAATAGGTTATAAATAATAAAATATTTTTCTACTTACATATAATTTTCTCTACAAATTTTAGTAATAAAGGCTTTAAGAACCTACATTTTCACTATGGGTTCCCAATAAATGGATTACATATTATTAGAAATAAAAATATTTTTGGGTCCTTTTAAAAAATGTTTAGCAGTAGATATTCATGGTATGGATTTAGGAAATAATTATTCAATGTTATTCTCCTTTGTCCATTTTCATATCCTATCCCAGTAAAATATTTGGGAGGAACATGCTTTCCCAATATTTTTGTATGTTTTTCTCTTCCATTTTTAAATTTATGAAGGTATTTCTTCAATTCATTATTAGATTGTTTAATTTCATTTTTTTATTAGTTGATCATTTTTCTCATTTTCTGTGGACAGTTCTGATTTATAGTTTCTAGTTAGAAAATGTTGTCTTTGAAAACTTTTATACATAACTTTTATCTCAATAAAAGTGTCGTCTAGCATGTTGTAGTAGTAAAATAATTCTTCATTTGACATATTTTCATAATAATTTTACCCATTTTTAGAATTATTAGATAAATTAATATGATTAATAGTTGAAATAGTTGGTAATGTAGATACCTCACTGGTTTTGGTCATCAAACAAATATTTTCTCTATCTTTCTTTTCTTCAGGTGAAGAATATGAGTCATTTCTGTTGTCCTTAGATGCACTCTAGGTGGATTTCATGGCCTTCTAGCATCTCCATCCCTTATCTTAATATTTATTTTGGTATTTACTATTTAGATAGTTATATTATTTGATCATTTCCCTTGAATTCCCATCATAAAACATCATTTGGTTCAAAATTCTTTAATTATAATCTCCGCTATTTTCATATATTATTTTATAATTTTGTTTTCTAAAAAAAAATTCTTTTTGTAAAATTTATTAATCCTTCTTTCTAGGTGATCCATTTTCTCATCACTACAATAAACAGATTCACTATAACTTAAATCATTATCTTGGACATTTTCCTTCTCTTTTTTCATGTGTTGTTTTGAGGTGGTAGTTTTGAAAGCTTCAAACCTTATTTTTGGTTCCACATATTTTTCAAGATTAACATTATCCCTTTTTGTACAATATAATATTTACAATTAACTCTTTAATATGTAGTTTACATAAATCACATGATTATTTTATTGAAACTGATGGGGATCTCAAAATTTCAAATAGACTTTTCAGAAATATCATTATATAGTACTTGTCATATACATGTTTTTCTAGTGAGCTCATGGTATTAAAACATGTGGTACATATCATAAATGGGCTCATCATGTTTCATCTTAAATTTATCATATTTAATAGTATAGGTATTAATCCAAATTTCATTTACATAATAAGTTATCTCATTGGAAACTAGCAAAGTTTCCCACATCTCAAAGGTTGTTTTACACACATATATCTTATTAAGCTCTTCATTACTAAGGGAGCAGTACATGGAATTAATAACATTACAATTACTATTGTATGATAATTTTGTTTCATCATGCCATGTTCTTCTAGTAGTGTTAGTTATTAAATATCCATCTTCTATTTCAGACCAAATATCAATACCCATGATATTTATGTGCACTTTTATATTTATTTTCCATTGGACATAATTTATGCCATTGAATAAAGGAGGTCTGTTGTTAGAATAACCTTCTTTATGATTTTACATATTAAGGAACTATGTTAAAAACTAAAAGAAGTTTATGTTATTTAATGTATAATTAAAATCACATTTACAACTAGTTTGAATAGATGAATATAAAATAATTAAAAATCATATGAAACCAAATGTTTTTTAGAGTGAGTATATCAAGAGGTTGGGGAATTTAGTACCCAATAATTTTTTTTTTCATAAAATGGATTATTTTAGAATCCCCCAAATGTTTAGATATGGGGATGTTTCCCAAAATAAGTAGTATTATATATTTATTAATCTTTCTACTAATTTATCTAAAAATTTATTTGGTGTCGAATGAATAATATATAATATTATTAAATTTTCTGAAATCCATTAACATGATCAAAATAATAGACAAACACAAATTAAGATAAACTATCATAGTATATATATATTTTTTACAGTTAAAATAGATTTCAGTTTTAAAGTAGAAATCAAATAAAACAAAAATGAAACACACAATGGAAAGAAAAATTAAAAGAGGTTCATCCTCAAGTAAAAAAATAGTTCTCTCTACATGGTGATAACCCACCACCAAGAAGTTTATATAAAATAATCTAGATGGTCAACACCCCAGATTAGGTTAATACAGTTTTTTACAACTGTCCAGGTCACACACAAACTCTTATGTAGTTATGCATGGGAGTAAAATGAAACACACCACATATAGACCTCTACCAATCATATCCATGGGAGAAAAAAAATTATATAGGGTTTTTAGAAGATATAGAGTATATTCTAGTTTAGTATAGGAGATAGTGTGCTTGTGGTAAAGTAGAGTAAGAACACATATTATTCAAGAAGTAATAAAACTAAACAGAAATGAAAAATCAAGGAGTATAGAGTTTGGAAGTGCTCAGTATTTTTTTAAATTCAACTTTAAACTCGTGATTTGAACCACCAATTAATCTAGATTCATGTTCATTCAAAGTCTTCAAGAAAATAGTGTTCTGAAACTCTTTTTTTCTAACTAGAGTAAAGCACTAGATATGATTATTATTTGTCTTCCACAAACAATTATCCATAGACGGTGGTATATTTCTGTTTTCAATCAGGTTAATGTAAGTAGATCTCAAATATTCAGGGAATCATGAGCTATTTATTGTTCATGTTGGTTACTCTGTGTCTTTTCATGTGAGAGTATGCTCCCATTTTAGTAGCAGTAAGAACATATGAATCAGTTTCTTCCTTATATTACACTTACTAACAAGCTTTCTCTCAGACATTTATAGTACAATCATTAACAATGTAAATAACGTTAAATTATATAAATATATCAATTAGAGTAACGTAATTCAAAATAATTGATATAATAAAAATAGTGACCGTGTCTTAGGATCTTGTGGTGTCTCTCTTGATGGTTCCTTAAGATATGGTGATATCTCTCTTGAAAGATATAGTTTTGTATGAATAAAACTAGGGGTGTAATGCCTCGAACCCAGTTACCAAGATTCAGTGAATTATTTTAATACATTGGCATGATTACAAGGAATCAAGTCCCAAAGGACCGTTCAGTTTAGCATTCTTGGAAAATAGATTACATACATTAACATTACATTACACTTTCTAAAATACATTATAGTATAGATAGTTCTTTGAGAATGCTATTGTTCCCTTATCTTTACCCTGAATCGCAATCATAAAATACTTCTTAGGATCCTGGGAAAAATAAAACAAAGAAAGGGGTGAGCTCAGATGCTCATTAAGGATAACAATTTAGCGGAAACTTTCATAAATAAGCATAAACATTTAAGGCAATTTATAAAACTAAAACAAAAGCCTTTTAAACTTGAACTTCAGGATAATATGTAAAATATAAGATCAAAATAATTCAATTTATTTACTCACATGGATATTCTACGAGTCGAATAATCACATGAAATATCAATAGCCACTTTCATAATGATGGAATGCATAATGCCAGACTTTCATAACCCCATAGTCAAAGCCTCGTGCCAAGAATACAAATAAGATTTGGTCAAGGCCTTGTGCCAAGACACTAGTTTGTCTCATGAGATCTACCAATTCATCGATGAGATATACTAGGCTCCACCCATCACTTACTAAGTCGAATGCATTCCTCATATGAAAATTTATAATCATAACATAAACATCCGTATTGAAACTGGCATACGAAATGTAAATACTTTATCCTTAAATGATGAATGGTATAAAAATAACACATCCACAGTCAAACATATCACAAAACCTTGAATACAATATGGATGATTTGTATCATAATAAATCAACTTCAAACAATTTTAAAATCCATCAAAGGATGCTAACATAGATGAAAATTATTGGTGAAACACTTTAAGAGAAATATCCCTTTTCATGATAACATTTAAAAGTCACAAAATTTAGAAAGGAAGACATTTAAATAAATTTTTTAATCACTGTTTCCCATACCACTTTGAATGTTTTTTAAGGAATTAACATTTTAAAAACATTCATGTCCATATAAATAAATCCTTAAAAACCATTTTGAAAACATGTACATTAATGAGAATGATTTAGAAGAATAAATATTTAAAACATTTAAAATGATTATTTAGTAAAAAGGTAACTTAGAAATAATCCATTTGAAAACTCTTTTATGAAACATGGATAGGGAAAATAAATATGTCCCAGAAGATACTTATGTAAAAACAACCTTGGATAATAAAGAGATTGTGAAATTAACCCTTACCTTGTACTTTTCCTTGGTCGAGGGTAGGTTAACCTCTTATATAATAGTTAAATCACTGTTATTAAGTTATAAAAAACCATATACTTAATTATTAAATCATATATGATCCATTTCTGAATTTATACTACCCAATTAATAATTATTTCCATGTTAAATTTTCATTTTAGGTAATAATCACTTTTTTATCGTAGGTGTTTTAACTTGTTATTATTAATCATATCATTTAGACCCTGATTTAAATACATCCAGAATATCAAACTTGATTTATATATCATATATATTTATAATATAAATATTTATAATAAATAGATATATGAAATGGAAGGCACCGTTTATAGAGACGATATGTCGTTCGTACGCATAAACACTGTTTACATTTTCATATCATATTGAATGGAAGTAAGAGAATATGATATATGTATGTATGTATATATATATCTAGTATAATTATTATTTCATATATTACATACTTATTAATAATACATATATTTTTATAATCATCATTGAATGGTGATCGTGGAAATGAATCTCATCGTGTCGTGGAGATGGTAATCCGTACATACGCTCAAGCGAAAATATCATTATATTGACAGAGAAATCATAAGTCATTGGATGTTATATCATATATAAAGAATCAATAAAAAGTTATATTTATTATTTACATCATTTATACTCATTATTATACCCATCCAAATAATGAAATGTTTGAATAACAAACTACATGACGATGTGGAGAAGGTAATCCGTACGTATGTACATATGGTGACGATTTCATTTATAGGACAGATAGAATAATGAATATGGTTGTAATATTTTTATAATAACATAATAGTATATCGTAGATACTGAAGTTATTATTTTATAATGTAAAAAACAAGGGAAGAGAAAGTAGAAGAAGAAAAGAAAATGAAAGAGGTGATAAAATAATTATCTCTTATTTGGGTTCTTCCTTTTGATTTGATAAAAAGGGCTTCTTAGTTTGGATTTATGACTAAAGTAAGGCCTCTATGATGAAGGAAGGATAGTTGAGAGGATATTTTGGTCGGTTTTGGCTGATTCAAATGGCTTTTAAGGTGTTAATTTGAGAGAAGGGGGAGTTCCCTTTTATATGAGGGGTGAGGGTCACTTTAGGAAAAGTTAGAAATATTATTTTATAATAAAATACTTTTCTTTTTCTAATGGATCCAAAATGAATTATTTAAAGACTATGGTGTTTATGGGTCTAAACCCTCTCAACAAATAGGGTTTAGATAGGTTTAGGTTACCATATTAACCTTATATTTTAGATTTAACTCTTAGATAAATAGTTTGAAATTTACCATATCTATTTGTATTTTTATATTATGTGGTTAATAAACTTACTATAAAATGAAACTCTAACCTCAATTGGTTAATTTATGTCATATATATTATTATATAAGTCTTTTTTCTGAGCCATATATTTTAGGACTATTATATCAATTAATAATATAATATTTGTTTTAAAAACTATTTTATGTCAATTTTGACACTATTTTCTATTTTGTTTTTGTTAAAATAATAACATCATTATTATATAGAAGAAAATTCATTTAATAAATTATAACATGTCATATTAACCTACAAAATTAGTGTAATTTATAAAAAGTTTCAAATTACATTTATTTGGATATTTATAATAACAATTTTTTTAATATTTCATTAATAAGGTAATTGCTACATCATCATTGTGTCGTAAATAAATTATATTATTTAATGTATAAAAAATATAAATAAAACACCATTATGTAGGAAATATTCTTATCTTTTTAATTAATATTTATAGTTGAATTTATCTTATGTTTAACCTTATATTAAAAATGGTTTAGTTATTAAACATTGAATTTAACACTTTTAACTCTTCTTCGAATTAAATAATAATTAATGTCCTAATCTAATACAAGTGGACATAAGGGTCATATTTTATTCCTAAGGTTGTTTTTGGTCGAATAAAACTTATCCAATAGAATTAGGACATGTGTTAGGGTAATAATAACATCATTTTTACCTTCAATTACCCTATTTACTTTTAACCGTGGTAAATAAAAGTCAAAAGTTACTATTGACCAAAAAATTATGTTTATCTTATTGAACCAAATTTTACTTATTGATATCAACTATGTGGCTTGGATTTTTGAAATTCAATTTACATAAGTGTTAAAGTTATGATTTATGCAAATTTTCAAATGCTCCTAGGAGGTGGGTAAAAGACGGTAAAAAGTTCAATAAAATTTTTATATATTTAAACGTAATATAAAATGACTCCAATAAATTAAATTGAACTTATATAGGTATTATTTATCTATTTTTAACTAAACTAAATTTAAATAAAATATATAATTATTTAAATAAAAAGTCAGTTTTAACCAATAACGTAGTGTTTTTCACTATTTGTCAAAATTTTAATGTTTTCAGAAAAATACCAGAATTTCACCCCAAGGAAATTTTCACATTATGAATCTAAAAATTAAGTCTATTTTATTAAATTAATAACATAGAAGTTTCATTTATAATTTTCAAATTAATTCACGTTGTCAAAACCAAAAGGCATATTTTTTAAGAAATAATAACTATAAAAAGAGTGACACTTATTTATGTCCAATTTTAATGTGAAATTACATTAAATGACCAGAATATGATTAAATGGTAAAAATATAATCAAATTATACTTAAAAACCATTAAATTTTATAATTTAACACTATAAATTAATTTGATTAAAAAGTTGTTTTTAGTTAAAATATAGTAATTTTCACATTCACCCAAATATGAAAGTTGTCAGAAAATTACCAAAAATTTATTGAAACTAAATAATTATGTCCCGATTCTAAAGAAGAAGTTTATTCTGTAAAATTGAATATAAAAAAGTTTCAAACATTGGATTTAAAAAGGGTTCTCCATTAAAAGGTGGTAAAATTGCATTTTAAAAAAAATACTTCTTTTATCTGAAAAAAATGAATTTGTTTTTTTCATTATTCCTAGAATCTCATAATATGGATTTTAAAATTATAAGGATTAAATATAGATCAAAATTTAGTAAATAATATTCATAACCTCTTTTGAACGGCTAGTTTGGCCAGTCGTGGTGTGCTTGAACTTGGTCTTGTGTGAAGTGCAAGTTATTGAATTACTTTAAAGAAATAACATACTATGAAATCTTGGGTTGTTATATTCTTCCATCCTTCAATAAATTTTGTCCTCTCAATTTTAAATTGTTATTCAAAAATAAAAGGTTGAAAATATAAAATACCTTTGTGGGAAATACCACATCAGAAATTGGGTTAATAGAATTTAGTCTTCATAAGAGGAAAAGGGGAATAAAAAAGTCACCACCAAATTATGATATTGATTAAGAAAACATTTGTGGAAATAAAAGACAAATAATTGGAATAAAAACATAAATATTTATAGGGAGTGATTGAGGTCATCAGTCACAAACAATGGTAGAATGAGGTCCTCAAAGCCATCAATCTATGATGATTTAAAATATCATCGGTTCAACAAAACATAATGTATTAGGATAAAAAAAATTTAGTTTTCTGATCCCTTACCTAAAGTTTAATAATTAATTTCTTCATAGAATAAGAGAAGAAAAAAATATATATACTTGACAAGTAGAGTTCCATCCATTAACTAATTTCTAACACAAACTCATCTTTCACTCTAAAAGATAATATAACTTAAAAAATATTCTATTTATCCTATTCATATAGAGTTAGAAAAAAATGAATTTATAATTCATCTACCAGACCTTTTAAAAAAACTACCTTATTCAATCTAGGAAATCACATGGGCCAGTGGTAGGTGATACGACCTTATCAACCTTCGGTTGCAGGTTCAAGTCTCGCGGCCTTGCCAAACACGACGGGTTGCCGCCCGACCTCGGGGTTATTATTTTTACAGCAGTCCAAAAATAATCTCAAACTAGAATTATCCAAAATAATTCTTTCCAAACTCACAATTCAAAATTTATAAGGAAGGTAAACACAATGAAGATCCTTTTTCCACGTAATAACATGTGACCACCTTCATCATGTATTATTTTAAAACATGGTCACACCCTAAATTACCATTAAAACTTATGGATTACATTCATGATCCCTTATTTATTATAGAAAACTATATCTACTCATTCTATCCAAAATTTTTGTAAACTCCAACAATGATAGAATATACAAATAATTAATCAGTTTCAAGGTAGTCAATAATTTCCAATATAATTTATCCATATCAATAATGTATTAATCAAAAATCACTACCTCGGTATCAGAACCATATTATGGTTTATCTTTCTCTCAACCATATATTTTACAAAACATTAACTTTATATTGAGTCACTTGTCTTGGTTCCACACAATCTCAAATCCTTAATGAAATAGTACTTCAAGACAATCCATATATACTCTATAATTCTTATAATATTTACATCATTAATACAATACTAAAATAACATAATACTTTAATAACAACTTAATAAATCTAATCATTCCTCTTTATATTCGGTAGTATAATAACTTTATTATTATCCAATATTAGAATTTGGTGTATACTCTGATGATTTGGACTTTGATTTGCATAGTGTCCCAACTACTTGCAGATGAAGCATTGTACATTTGAAACTTTTTTCTTACCATTGCAATCACGTACATGGTATCCTTTTTCTCCATACTTATAACAAACTCACATTCCCTTCAAGAATTTATCAAGGAGATTCTTTCCACAATTATCACATATGGGAAAATCCTTTTTTCCCTCTTTCCTTTATCCATCATTCTCTATTCCATTATTTTCTTTTCTTTCTTCCCTTCAAAGCCATATGACTCAGATAATTCTTTACTTATCTTATTAAAACCTGATAATATTTCTTCAGATGTTGAGAATATATGGGAGAATATTTCCCTTATAAATGTTGGCTTAATACAATTAAATATATGGTCCTTCTTACTCTTTGGATCATACGTGCCATTTCTATACAATGGCATACACTATGTTAGTTTTTGAATTGCAATGAATAATTCCAAACATGTAAAATATAAAATTTAAATTGAACAATTTATGGATAAAATCCATAATCCTGAAAATATTTTGTTTGCGGAGGTATATACGTGTAAACTCTTCATAATGATTTTTAAATAAAATGAGAATTATCCTAAGTATATCCCCCTGGAGTGTCGTAACCAAGAGTGTAGCAAGGCCCGTTATCGTGCACCAGTTCTCATTCGAGTCTAGCTCAAAGCAGTGTTTTCATGTTCTACCCCTAGGTACATCTGTGCCAGAGCCACCTCTACCTACTCATATCTAGATAGGGATGTATTTTCTTGGAAAACTAAAAATCTCTACATTACCAAAAATCTAGGAAGTTCATATATACTAATCCTCAAAGTCTATCTTAGGGTAATGTGTTCTGATCAGAGTTTATCTAAATCTAGATTGCATGGTTTGTACTAAACTTTCACTGATAGCAACTATAATGCCCCAAACCCAGTTACCCAGAGTTGGTGTATTATTTTAAAACATTGGCATGATTACAAGGAATCAAGTCCTGAAGGACTGATCAGGTTAGTATTCTTGGAAAATAGATTACATACATGAACGTTACATTACACATTCTAACATAGATTAAATCATAGATAGTTCAATGTTAATTCCATTGTTCCCTAATCTTAACCCTGCATCTCAATCATAAAACTCTTCTTGGGATTGTGGGAAAAATAAAACATAGAAAAAGGTGAGCTCAGATGCTCAGTAAGGATAACAATATAGCGGAAGCTTTAATAAATAAGCATAAACATTTAAGGAAATGTATAAAACTAAAACAAAATCCTTTTAAAATTGAACTTCAAAATAGTATGGAAAACATAAAATCAAAATAATTTCATTTACTTACTCACATGGATATTCTACTAGTCGAATAATCACCTGCAATATCAATAGCCACTTTCATATTGATGGAATGTATAATGCCAGACTTTCATAACCACAAAGTCAAGGCCTTATGCCAAGACTATAAATAAGATTCTGACAAGGCCTTGTTCCAAGACACTAGTTTGTCTCATGAGACCTACCGATGTATCGAGGAGCTATAGCCGACTCCACCCATCACTTACTAAGTCCAATGCATTCTTCATATGAAAAGGTTTAAACATAACATAAACATTCATATTAAAACTAGCATACTAAATGTAAAAAATTTATCCATAAACCATGAATGGTATAAAAAAACACATCCATAGTCAAACATATCACAAAACCTTGATTAGAATATGGAAGATTTGTATCATAATAAATCAACTTAGAACAAGATTAAAATCCATCAAAGAATGTTGACATAGATGAAGATGATTTGTAAAACTCTTTGAGAGAAATATCCCTTTTTCATGAAAACATTTAAAAGCCACACAATTTAGAAATGAAGATATTTAATGACATTTATGAATCAAAGTGTCCCATACCACTTTGAAACTTTTTAAAGGAATTAACATTTTAAAAACATTCTTGTCCATATAAATAAATCCTTAAAAGCCATTTTGAAAACATGGACATTAATGAGAATTATTTAAGAGAATAAATATTTAAAACATTTAAAATGAAGTTTTAGTAAAAAGGAACCTTAAAAGTAATCACTTTTTAAAAATATTTTATGAATCATATACATGGATAAAAAATATTTACCAGTATATACTTATGTAAAAACATCATCGGATAATAAATAGATTGTGAAATTAACCCTTACCCTGTACTTTTCCTTGGATGAGGGTAAGTTACCCTCCTGTATAATAGGTAAATCATTGTTATTAAATTATAATATAACCATATAATTTATTATGATATCATATTTTATCCATTTAAGACTTTATACAATCCATTTAATAATGATTTCCATGTTAAATTTACATTTTAGGTAATGATCACTTTCTTTATCGTGCGTGTTTTAACTTGTTATTATTGATCGTATCATTTAGATCATGATTTAAATAATTATATAATATCAACCTTGATTTATATATAATTTATATATGGAATATAAATATTTATAATAGATAGATATATGAAATGGAAGGCACTATTTATAGAGACGGTATGTTGTTCGTACGCATAAACGAAGTTTCTATTTTCATATCGTATGGAATGGATGTAAGAAATTAAGTATATGTATATATATATATATCCAGTAGAATTATTTTGTTACATATTAAATACTGATTAATAATATATATAAATTTATAATCGTTGTTGAATGGTGATCGTGGAAAAGAATCTCATCGCGTCGTGGAGAGGGTAATCCTTACATACGCCCAAGAGACAATATAATTATATTGATGTAGAAATAGTATGTAATTGGATGGTATGTCACATATACAGAATCATTAATATGTTATATTTATTATTTACATCATTTATACTCATTATTATACCCATCCAAATAATGAAATGTTTGAAAAACAAACTACACCATGACGTGGAGACGGTAATCCATACGTACAAATGTATGGTGACCTTGTCATTTATAGGGTGGACAGAATAATGAATATGGTTGTACCATTTTTATAATAACATCATAGTATATAGGAGATACTGGTGTTTTTATTTTAGAATGGAAACAACAAAGAAAGAGGTAGTGGAAGGAGAAAAGAACTTGAAAGAGGTGATGAAATATTTACCTTATCTTTGGGTTCTTCCTTTTAATTTGATCCATACGGCTCCATAGGTTAGCTTTCTGACTAGAGGAAAGTCTCTATCATCAAGGGAGGACATTTTAGAGGATATTTGGGCAGTTTTTGGCTGATCCAAATGGCTTTGAAGGTGTGAATTTGAGAGAAGGGGATGTGACCTTTTATAAGAGGGGTGAGGGGTACCTTAGGAAAAGCTAGAAATATTATTTTATAATAAAATAATTTTCTGTTTCTAATGGCTAAAAAAATGAATTATTTAAAGTCTTAGGTGGGTATGGGTCAAAAAAATCTCAACCAATAGATTTTAGTTAGGTTTAGGTCACCAAATTAACCTTAACTTTTATATTTAACTCTTAGTTAAATAGTTTGACATTTACCATGTTTTTTTATTTTTTTATTATAATAAACTTAGTATAAAATGCCTATAGAACCCCAATTTGTTTTTTAATGTCATATATATTATTTTATAAGCCTTTTGGTCAAACCATAGATTTTTAGAACTATTATATCAATTAATAATATAATATTTATCTTAAAAACTATTTTATGTCAATTTTGACACTATTTTCTATTTTGTTTCTGATAAATTCATAACAGCATTAATACTTCGAAAAAAATCATTTAATCAACCCTAATATGTCATATTAACCTTTAAAATTAGTGGAATTCATAAAAATTCTCAAATTAATTTTTTTTGGATATTTATAATATCAATTATTTTAATATTTCATTAATAAGGTAATTACTGGATCATCATTGTGTCATAAATAAATTAAAACTTTTAATGTCTAAAAAATATAAATAAAATATCATTATGTAGGAAATCATTTTAAATTTATAATTAATATTTATAGTCGAATTTAACTTATGTGTAACCCTATAATAGAAATGGTTTAGTTATTAAACTTTGAATTTAACACTTTAAACTCTTCTTTGAATTAAATAATAATAAATTTCCTGATCTAATCCAAGTGGACCTAAAGGGTCATATTTTATTCCAAAGGTTGTTTTTGTTGAATTACACTTATCCAATAGAATTAGGACATGTGTTCAGGTAATAATAATATCATTTTTACCTTTAATTACCCTATTTACTTTTAACCGTGGTAAATAAAAGTCAAAAGTTTTTATTCAGTAAAAATTATTTTTATATTATTGAACCGCATTTTACTTACTAATATCAACCGTGTCTCTCATAATTTTGAAATTCAATTCATAGAAGTGGAAAAATTATTTTTTATGCAAATTTGCAAGTGCTCCTAGGAGGTGGGTAAAAGACGGTAAAAAGTTCAATAAAATTTATATATATATAAATTTATTATAAAATGACTCTAATAAATTACATTGAACTTATATAGAAATTATGTATCTATATTGACATAAAATAAATTTTAATTAAGTAAATAATTATATAAATATAATGTCAGTTTTAACCAATAACATAGTGTTTTTCACTATTCATCAAAATTTTAATGTTTTCAGAAAAATAGGAAAATTTTATCCAAAGATAATTTTGATATTATGAATTAAAAAATGAAGTCTATTTTACTAAATTAAAAACATAGAAGTTTCATTTAATAATTTCAAATTAATTCCCGTTGTCAAAACCAAAACGTGTATTTTTAAGAAATAATAACTATCAAAAGATTGACAATTGTTTATGATCAATTTCAATGTGAAATTACTTACAATGACCAGAATTGTATTAAATGATAAAAATATAATCTAATTATACTTCCCAACCATTAAAATGTATAATTTAACACTATAAATTATTTTCATTAAAAAATTTGTTTTCAGTTAAAATATAGTAATTTTCACTATTCACCCAAATATGAAAGTTTTCAAAAAAAACACCAAAAATTTATTGAAACTGAATTCTTATGACCCAATTATAAATAAGAAGATTATTTTGGAAAATTAAATATATAAAATTTTCAAAAATTGGATTTAAAAAGGGTTTTCCATTAAGAGGCGGTAAAATTTCCTTTTTTTTAAATACTTCTTTTATCTGAAAAAATGCATTTGTTTTTTTATTATGTATATGAAACTCATAATATGAATTATAAAATTATAAATATTATATAAAGTTCAAAATTTAGTTAATACTATTCATAACCACTTTTGAACGACTATTTTGTGATTAAGAGGCACGACATACAGGAGGTTCGTCAACTAACGATGTCTTATACTTTGTCAATTATCTAGTTATGTGGTATGACATTCTGATGGTTTGATATCATAGCATTGTCTAAAACATAGATATTTTTATGATGGTAGTGTGTCATGGGAAATGGTGTTTATCTCAATGATGTCTCACACTTAGATAGTTGATCAGTTGTTCTCAAAATAAAAATTGCATACATGAAAACATGAAATTCATCAGTATTATTGAAAATAAATTATGATAATTAAAACATGGAAGTCCAAATTTATGAATCAATCTCCTAGTTTTTAGAATTAATGGAAAATGGAATTCAAAGGAAAATATTAGAATCATTGAGTGAAGATCATGGGATCTTCATTATGCTCAATACTCGGTAAGAAACATGGAGTAAATTGTTTTAATGGGACTATAAAATGTTTAATTTGTTGAAAGTATGGTAATTGAGAAAATAAATTTTGAATTTATTGGTAAAATATAGATACTAATTCTAATAATTAGAAATATCAACTGAATTCACCTCCTAAACATTAATGTTTCAATGACAATGATTTTTTGAATTATTCTAAAACATCCCAAATATAAGGGTTAAGAATGGTGATGAATACCAAAAACCTCTAAAAATAGAGGTAAAAGATAAATATTATTCAATCACCACACATTAAGTGAATCATTATAAATGTGGAAATCAGTAGTAGGGAATTTCATGAGACATTTTTTGAAAATAAGATCTATTAATATCTAGTTTTTTTGTCAGTTTGTGCATTTTGATATGATTAAAATAACTGATTATCTCTATATATATGGATTCTAGAACAATGAAATCACATTGATATTCTACTGGTTCAAGGATGAACCCAAGCTTCCAATTGAAATGATATTATAATATAATATCTTATTTAAGGATGAAAGGGTGAATTATTTTCTTAGAGAATGTATGTTTTCAATAAGGATTTATGGTAAATCAGGTTATTACCATGATTCAATATAATAAATGATAATGTTATTAAAAAATTTTATGTGACATTGAATATATACTCTATGATATATGGGGGATCAATGTTAATATTATTCTGATAAATTTAGTGAACTTATTAATAATGTTTTGGGTTTTAAAAATTTGGAAGGGTTATAAGGTTAAACATTAATGGAATTGACATTGTTAAGATTGGGATGATCTTTTATATATTAAATTATTACCTCACCATGTTTGGATTTATTCATATTGGATATCATGTGTTATACATTTTTTGTGATGTTAAATAAAGATACACAAAAGGAGCATTCATTATAACTATCAATCTTGTGATCTATTAATGATTTAGGAATGAAAATTTCACCAACATTACATGGAGTAATAGATGAAGTTGAAATTGATAAATTCATAACAAAAGGGTGAGATATTTATATGAAATGGAATGAAATCAAGTAAATATATCTCCTTGTGAAAATTTTTAACTTTAAGAAAAGGGTATTGAAATAAGATTTTATCCTATTATCTCCATTTTTGATGATATCACTGACCATATTCCAGCATCTTTGGTTATGAAATTGTGATCATTATCTTTATCTTGGATATGATCTCTTTCACCCTCTGTCAGTATGTAGGTATTAGTTTTCTATTCTATATCCATGTTTTAACATTCCTCATTTGTTCTCCAATGTGAAAACCTTGTTATGAGTTTATTTGGGAAACTGTTATGTCTATAATTGTAACATCCCAGGTAAATAAAGAATATAACATATTCATATTTATTAATATTTGTGAATAAAATTTTAATATTACTTTAAATGGAATGCTATGTTCGATGGTGTACCCAATACACAACAATTAGTATCCTGGAAATCTTACATTGCACACTAATAATATAATATTATTATTTTAAATGGTAGTTAATGCCTAGCTGTTGTAATGGCGGGAATGAACAGAACTAACTAAAAAATGATTATATATTTTTGTTAAATATTTTATCAAATACCCAATAAATGATAGAGGGTTAAAATGTGAATGAATAAAATTTTAAGCAGAAATATACTAATATTCTTTAAAGGGTCGACTAAGCTTATTTTAGATGGAGAACCCTTTTTAAAACTATTTTTTTCAATTTTATATGTCATATTTGACAAAATAAAATCCTTATTTAAAATCGGGACATCAAAATGTACTTTGTGTAATTTTTTGTTATTTTTCCGATAAAATTCATTTTTTAATGAATATTGAAAAATGCTGTATTTTAATTCAAAACCTCCTTTTAATCTAATTTATTTATATGGTTTTATTATATTTTTAATTGTATTTAAAGTGTATTTAAAATATATTTTTACCATTTAATCCAATGGTGGTCATTGGAATTAATTTATTATTGAAATTGGACATAAACAAGTGTCAATCTTTTGATTGATAATGTTTCTTAAAAACACGGTATTTGTTTTGAGAACAGGAATTAATTATAAAATTAATTAATGAAACTTCTATTTATTTAATTTGGTAAAATGGAAATCATTTTTTAATTTGAAATATCAAATTTACATTGGATAAATTTTTGCTATTTTTCTGACAAATATTCATTTTTAATGAATAGTGAAAAATAATGAATTTTGCATCAAAAGTGCTTTTTCATCTAATTTAATTATATAGATATATTGTCCTTTTAATTGGTTTTAAAGTGTAATTGAATAATTTTTTTATCACTTAATACAATTTTGTTCATTGGAAGTAATTTCACTTTTCAATTGGATGTAAAAACACGTCAATGTTTTGATAAATGTTACTTCTTAAAAACACGTCTTTGGTTTTGACAACGGGAATTATTTTTAAATTAATTACTGCAAAATATGTGTTTGAAATTTTGAAAAATGGATTCCTTATTTGGAATCATGAGGTCCAAATTATGTAATTAAGACCCTTTTGTTTTTAGACATTATGAATAGTAATGACGACAATTATCTTTAATTATCCTAATTAATTTGTAATCGTGTAGTTAAGGGTAAAAAAATAATATCATAATATTATAAAATTACCCATACATGTGTCTTATTTCTATTTTATGAGTCATTTCCGACCATGGAATTCCTTGTGCCTACTTTGGGACCCCATGGAATCACTTTACTGTGATAGTGACCTTTTATCATATTATTTTTAAAGAAAGGAAAATATAACCAATGTATGTATCACCTAAGTAAAACAATTTTAGATTTGTTTATATAAATGATCTCTTGGACTATAAATAGTAATTATAAAGATAAAAATATTTCCTAGATCATGGTATTTTTTTTATAATTTTTAGACATTAAATAAATAAATTTATTT
The DNA here is from genome assembly GCA_963277665.1 of Viscum album. Taxonomy (NCBI): domain Eukaryota; kingdom Viridiplantae; phylum Streptophyta; class Magnoliopsida; order Santalales; family Viscaceae; genus Viscum; species Viscum album. The sequence continues at coordinate 1,937,721,955 of OY728128.1, forward strand.
ATGACACCACGATGATGCAGTGATTACCTCATTAATGAACGATTTAAATAAAATGAAAAGATAAGGTAAACACTAGGAAATAAACTTGTCAAAAACATATTGTATGGGTGGATTTAGAACCCTTATCACCTTATCCTCTAAAAATATCATTTTGGGACCTTTTAATTCCGAAAATCATTTTATAATAATGTAACATTTCAAGACCTTCAAAAAGTGACCCTCCTCCCTCTTATAAAAGGCCCCCACCTCTACCCCTTACCCACTCCTCTCAAGAAATTGGATCGCACAACATCTACTCATACTATCTCTACACATCTCTATTTTACTCCTAGAATCCTCACTTTGGGCAGAATTCTTTCCAAGGAAGTCTTTCGCTCAAATCAAAAAGACTTACCCGATTTAAATGTAATGTCTTCTCTTGTGTTCTTTTGTTTCATTTTGCTTCTCCAACCCCCTAAACTTTTTTTATTCATTCCTTTTGTAACAACACCAGTATCTTAATTATACTAGGATGTTTTTATTAGAATTATTCGAGCTACACTTACACACACCTCCATCTAATTGGTGAAGAAGATACTGTTTCTGTGGATGGCGAACTACAGCCTCACGAAACGATGATTGTTCAATTATCTCATACCACCTCTCATGGTGGCCATTAAGATGTAACTGTATTTATATATGATATATATTATGTTTATGTTTTCCTTATACCTCTGTATTTTTCTTTTATGGAATACCTTTATGGTGTCCATGATAGGTAAACGCGATAATTTCATTTTAGGATGTACGGACTACCGCCCCCTCCAAGTGATATGACTTGTTCATGCCATACGTGGAATGTGTAAAGGATATAATTTAAGAACTTATGTAACATATATAACATATATATTATACTTTATTTATAATATATCTATGTATCATTATGTTTTCATTCCATTAAATTATGAAATAAAAATGGAAGTAGCGTTCATTGTATGTACGGATTACCATCTCAATGAACGGTGCATTTCATTTCTTATCGCCAAATGGTAGGTACTATTATATGTACATATATATAATGGATATATATGATATATATTACATATAAATTATTAATATAATTCTGTATTTTATGAACTTTGGACCAGATGATCATCATGTAATTATAAGAGGTCCATTATTTGACTCAGGTATAGAACATCAATAAAAACGTCTAATATGAACCATCATAATTAAATAATTATTATAAAATTATAATATTTGATATGAATTTAATGATAAATATTAAATGAGTTCCTTAAGAAATTATAAATTGTGCAAAGTTTATCATTCAAGAATATAAATAAACGAACAAGACAAGTCGGACATGAGGTAAGGGATCCAACCTCTCTCTTTCTTTTTACGTACTCTCTTTTATGTGCCTTCTTTTAAGCTCCTCTTTATTATGTTGGGGGATGTTCTTTTATATTACTATTACATTAATTTTTATGTTCATTTTATTAGAGACGGTATTTGATCTTATCAATCCATTTTTAGAAGTTTTAAGTGGTGTCATTAGGCTGCCGAATTTTCGTAAGGGATTTCTTATCTCACTTTTAATTCCGTGAGATTTCCATTGTTCGTCACTTATTTATTTCATGTTCTGTATTGTGTGCTTCCATTTCATCTATATTATCATGATTTTATTTATATTCATGGTATTATGTGATTCATTTGGTGTTTTTTATCTTTTGGTCATATGACTCGATTGATTACAACGCGGTAAGGGGTTTTATCTCACTTTTTATTCCTGTGAGATTCATGCTACATTTGCCACTATATACTTTTTTGTGGTTTATGTAATTTCCATGATTTTATTACTTTTGAAATATACTTTAATTTATGGGTATTTAAATCTTCATTGTATTACCCTTCTTTCATGGGGTGTACGTTTCGAATGTTACCCAAATCGGTAAGGGAACCTTTCACCCTCCTCTTTTTAAAATACTTCATTTTTTTAGGTCTTTTAATTTACATATTCTTATGTTGGGATATGTTATTATATATAATTATTTATGTAAATGTTATTTCAAAGTGATGAGATACCCTTTTTATCTCTCATCATCTCATTTTTTGATGTTTAATGTGACACCGTTAGGCTATCGAATTTTTTCAAGAGAACTTCTTAATCGAATTTCAATTATTTGGTTAATCCTCTACTTCTTGATTATGTCGTGCTATGAATATGTTTGATTGACCTATGATTTTTTTACACTTATTATCCACTTATATTGGGTGTATTTATATTTTCCACACATAATTACGTAATTGGTTTATCCTTAATCTAAAGATACTGTCTTTGTAAGGGACTCTGTCTCAATATTTTTTCATTGAGGCTTTTTTTTATTTATAAAAAACATTCGTTTATATAGTGTATAAAACCATTTGACAATTACTTTTATTCAAAAGGAATCTTTTCTCTATGAAGCGTTTTACTAAACGACAAAAATTATGTTTTTCTAAATGTACACGGTGACAACGACCTTTCCGCCGTCGTGAGTATTATTTGATCTTTGGCTTCCTCAATAAGCCGTAATGTTTTAAAAGAAAATAAATATCATATACTCTTTTATGTATTTTGGTATTGAAAATGGTTTTGATATAGGATTCTTTTATGTCAATATATTTAAATGATATATTCTGATTGAAATGTTGAATTTTTATCACTCCTTTATATTGGATTTATGTGTTATGATTTTATTATGCTACTTGGACATTTAACAGGTGGTTACGTGATAAACCAAATGACGGGTGGTGTTGTAAATACCCGGACAGGTGGTTACCTTATAACCTCAAATTCATTGGGTATGTAATTCGGTCGTATGGCTATTTCATTTAGTGATATGTGTGGAATCCGACCGTATGGTTATTCCATTTAAGTGTGTTTATGTTCCAAGTTACTTTTATATATTATGTGTTCTTTATATAGGTTTTATGGTGATATTTTGGTTACAAAAGGTTAAGAAATGATATTTTATTCAGTGAAGAGTATTTAATACATCATAATGGTGAAAAGTATTACTTATGATTATGTATTCATGGTTTACATTTTGGTTTGAAAAACAAACAGTTTCCTTCTTTATGTATCCATAAATGAGCTTTTTATGCTCATCCCAAGCCTTTAAAATGTTTTCCACATGACTTAAATATGATTATGGTCAAGGATATGATCACGGAATGACATGCTATCAAAAACATGGAACTATACATATTTCTACTTGAGAGTTTTTATTTTATGAAAAAATGGAAACTGAGTAGAAGTGTCTAATTTGTAATCTTTTGAAATGTTATAGTTATGTCCTAATTCTCTAAAACTCTAAACCTGAAAAGATCCCCAATGTGAATTATTCATTTAATTCAAGATTATGTAATGTATTAAGGCCGAGTCCTTATTGCTGGTATCAAAGTTTGGTTTAGATAACTTTATAGGTTAGTGTTTCGTTTAAGCATATGTGACATGTTGTTTATAACCACAATGGTTAGTATATTAGATGGAGTCATTGTTATTTTTGAAAGTTGGAATGAGTTTGAGATATCTTGGATATGTATATCGTAGTGTTTATGTTCCAAATTAGTACATGATTATTTTAATGATATACTCACACTGACCTTTTTGGTTTTAGTAAATGGATGGATCTAGTAGGCACCAGAGTAACAGTGGATGTGAAGAAAACTGTGACGGTTTTCTGAAGAAAAAATAGAATAATATGGGGGATACATTGAGAACTCTTGTGGTTATTATCAACCAGCTATCAGGAGTCATGATTAACCACTTGAACCTTGGTGAGTTCTCTAATGCATCAAGTACGTGAGAACCAACTCAGTGTTGAAGTTTAGGTAATAATTATTCAGGTAACCATTAGGGTTTATATGATCCTTACTTTTGAGGTAATTGTGGGTTACTATATGTTTTGATGGAAAATTAAAGGCATGACATAAACATGAGGTTAAATTATTTTATGGTTATTTTTGAAGATTTTATCTCCTTTTGGGGAATGTTTTAAGAATTATATAGTTTTGGAAAAAGGACAACACGCAGACCGTGTGACAACCCATCGTGTCGGACGAAGCTGCGGGAATCAACCCCACAACCAAAGTGTGACATGGATTTATCATCTTCCACTAGACTACGTAAAGTTTCTGGTTAGTATGACTAATTATTTTTTGTTAGATGATATTATGAATACAAAATAAGCTGATTTTAGGTTATCTATGGAAATGATTAGCCTATCATGGATGATATGTAATTAGGTTAATTACTTTTTAGTATGAGACATTAAGAGTAACTGATGTTATTTGGAGATAAATGTTAATATCTACCTTGGAAGAATATTTGATTAAATCCTTCACCGATTTGGGTTTCAATATTAATTTGGATTACATTGAAGAATTTTATGGATAAATGTTTATTGAATGGTATTTTATGAACTTTGGGTTTTGTTGGACAAATTTTGGAGATTAAGTGCAGCTTTTGTTTTTGTAAAAGATTTTCCTTTTTGGGGATTATCTGATCATGTACTAACAATTTTGGTTTTGGTTAAGGTATAAAGACATGGGAAATATATAGTTCTCTTATATGGATTAGTTGATTCTCTAGAAGAAGATTACAACACTCTTAATGTGAAAAAGTCTTTTTAAATACTCATCTTTTGGAGAAAATGTGATTTTGTGTTAGAAATCTAGTAAGAGATGAAAGTCTATATGAAAAGTAATTAGGTTTACTTATGTTTTAATTAATCTCATAAATAAATCCCTCAATAAAAAGTAATTTAATACAAAGCCATTGTCTATTAAATTTTTATACTGGGGAATCAAATAACGTTTATCCCATCACTAGTTTGTGATTTTCCTGTGATTAACATTCTCCTAAATCATGTTTTCTATCACTCTCCATCAGACCATGATGGTTTTTTTCTTCTCCATATCAATTTCTTCATGGAATCCTAGTATGGGTTATCTCAGGTGACCATTGTATATCTCTTTATTTCTTATAAAGTGATAGTTTAATTGAATTCTTTTCCGATGTGGGGCTTTCAATAAAGTTTCCAGGCCCAATTTTAAAATTGTGAAGACGCATTTACCAAAAGGGGGATGGGTGTAACATCCCAGGTAAATATAGAATATAAATTTTTTATATTTATTAATTTTTTTGAATAAAATTTTAATATTAATTTAAAGTTAATGCTATGTTCGATGGCATACCCAAGACGCAATAATGAGTTTCCTTGAAATCTTATTTTGCACACTAATAATATAATATTATTATTTTAAATGGTAGTTAACGCCTAGCCATTGTAATGGTGGGAATGAATAGAACTAACTACAAAATTATTATATATATTTATTAAATATTTTAAAAATTACAAAATAAATTATAGAGGCTTAAAATGTGAATTAATCCAATTTTAAGCATAAATATTCTAATATTCTTTAAATGGTCGATTAACCACATATTGATGGAGAACCCTTTTTAAAACTATTTTTTTAAATTTTATATATTATATTTTACAAAATAAAATCTTTATTTAAAATAGGAACATCAGCATATAATTTGTGAAATTTTTTGATATTTTTCCGATAAAATTCATTTTTTAATGAATAGTGAAAATGCTGTATTTTAATTCAAAACCTCCTATTAATCTAATTTATTTATATTGTTAGATTATATTTTTAATTGGGTTTAAATTCAACTTAAAATATATTTTTACCATTTAATCCAATGGTGTTAATTTGAAATAATTTCACTTTGAAATTGGACATAAACAAGTGTCAATATTTTGATAAATATTGTTTCTTAAAAACACGCTATTTGTTTTGACAGCGGGAATTAACTATAAAATTAATTAATGAAACAAAAAAAAATTGAAATTGGTAAAATGGAAATCATTTTTTATTTTGTAATATCAAATTTACATTGGATAAATTATTGGTATTTTTCTGACAAATGTTCATTTTCAATGAATAGTGAAAAATACTGCATTTTACATCAAAACTACTTTTTCATCTAATTTAATTATATATTTAGATTGTACTTTTAATTTTTTTTAAAGTGTTATTGAATTATGTTTTTATCAATTACGACAATGTTTTTCATTGTATGTAATTACACTTTTCAATTGGATTTAAAAACAAGTAAATCTTCTAATAAATTTTACTTCTTGAAAATCCGTCTTTGGTTTTAACAATGGGAATTATTTTTAAATTAATTACTGCATTTTCTTTGTCTATAATTTGGTAAAATGGATTCCATATTTGGAATCAGATGGTTCATATTATGTAATTAAGACTCTTTTGTTTTTGGACTTTATGAATAGTAACAGCAACAATTATCTTTAATTATCGTGATTAATTAGTAATCAGGTAGTTAAGGGTAATAAAATAATATCATAATAATATAAAATTACCCATACATGTGTCTTAATGATATCTTTTATGTCATGGACGTCCATGGGATGCCTTGTGCCAACTTTGGGACCCCACGAAATCACTTTAGTGTGATAGTGACCTTTTATCATATTATTTTTAAATAAGGAAAATATAACCAAAGTATGTATCACCTAAGTAAAAAAAAATTAGTTTTTTTATATAAATGATCTATTAGAATATTAATATTCATTGTAAATATAAAAATATTTCCTATAGTAGGGTATTTTTTTATAATTTGTAGACATTAAATAAATAAATTTATTTATGACACCATGATGATGCAGTGATTACCTCATTAGTGAACGATTTAAATAAAATGAGAATATAACGTAGAATCTAATAATTACATATGTCGAAAACCTATTGGATGGGTGTATTTCTAACCCTTATTGACTTATCCTTGAAATATATCATTGTGGGACCTTTAAATTCTGAAAATAATTTTATACTAAAGTAACATTTCAAGACCTCCCAAAAGTGACCCTCCTCCCTCTTATAAAAGGCCCCCACCTCAACCCCTTACCCACACCGCTAAAGCCATTGAATCATCCAAAATCTTCTTATACTATCTATCCATATCCCTATCTTACTCCTAGAAGCCTCACTTTGGGAAGAAGTCCTTCCAAGGAATCATTTTGCTCAAATCAAAATAAAGTTACCCGATTTAAAGGTAATGTCTTCTCTTATGTTCTTTTGTTTTATTTTGCTTCTCCAACCCCCTAAACTCCTTTTATTCCTTTCTTTTGTAGAAACACAAGTATATTAAATATACTAGGATGTTATTATGAGAATTATTCGAGATACACATACACACACCTCCATCTAATGGGTGATTAATATATTGTTTCTTTGGACGGCGAACTACTGCCTCACGAAACGATGATTGTTAAATTATCCACTACCACCTCTCATGGTGGCCATTAAGATGACACTATATTTATATATGATATATATTATGTTTATGTTTTCCTTATGCTTCTTTATTCTTTTTATGGCATTCCTATATGGTTCCCATGATAGGTAAACACGATAATTTAATTTTAGGAAGTGCGGACTACCGCCCCCTCAAAGTGATATGACTCATTCATTCCACACATGAAATGTATGAAAGATAGAATTTATGAACATAAGTAACATATATAACATATATATTATACTGTAATTATTATATACCTATGTATCATTATGTTTTAATTCCATTAAAGTATGAAATAGAAATGAAAGTAGCGTTCAAGTGTACGTATGACTTACCGTCTTCATGAACGGTGCATTTCATTTATAATCTCCAAATGTTATGTAATATTATTAGTACATATATATAATTGGTATATATGATATATATTAAATATAAATACCTAATATAATTCTGGATTTGATGAACTTTTGACCACATGAACATCATGTAATTATAAGAAGTCCATTTTTTGACTCATGTACCAAACATCGAAAAAAACACCTGATATGCACTCACATAATTAATTAATTATTATAAAATTATAATATGTGATATTAATTGAATAATAAACTTTAAAGTATGTACTTAAGAAATTATAAATTGACCAATGTTTATTATTCAAGAATATAAAGAAATGAACAAGACAAGTCAGACTTGAGGTAAGGGATCCTACTTCTCTCTTTCTTTTTAAGTACTTTATTTTATGTCAGTTTTTAAATCTCCTATTTCTTATGATGAGGGATGTCCTTTTATATTCCAATTACTGTAATTTTTATTTTCATATGATGAGAGACCATATTTGATCTCATCAATCAATTTTTTAATGTTTTAAATGGCGCCGTTAGGCTGCCGAATTTTCATAAGGGATTTCTTATCTTACTTTTAATTCCATGATATTTTCATTGTTCGCCACTTATTTATTCCATGTGGTGTATTATGTACTACTATTTCATATATATTATCATGATTATATTTATATTCATTGTGTTATGTGATTCATTTGGTGTTTATTATCTTTTGGTCATATGAATCAATTGATTACAACGAGGTAAGGGGTTTTTATCTCACTTTTTATTCCCGTGAGATTCAGGCTACATTTTCCACTATTTCCTTTTATGTGGTGTATGTACTGACCATGATTGTATTAATTGTGTAATATAATTTTATTTATGGGTATTTACATCTTCATTGTATGACCCTTATTTCATGGGGTGTACGTTTCGAATGTTACCCAAATCGGTTGGTGAACCTTTCACCCTCCTCTTTTTAAAAGACTTATTTTTGTTAGGTCTTTTAATTTACATATTCTTATGTTGAGATATGTTATTATATATCCTTATTGATATAAATGTTATCTCCAAGTGATGAGATACCCTTTTTATCTATCATTATCTCATTTTATGAAGTTTAATGTGACGTCGTTAGGCTATCGAATTTTTTCAAGGGAACTTCTTAATCCAATTTCAATTATTTGGGTTAAAACTCTACTTATTGATTATTTCGTGCCATGAATATGTGTGTATGGCCTATGATTGTTTTACAATTAATATCCACTTATATTGGGTGTATTTATATTTGTCACACATAATTACGTAATTGATTTATCCTTAATATAAGGATACCGTCTTTGTAAGGGACTCAGTCCTAATCGTTTTTCGTTGAGACATATTTTCATTTAAACACATCATTCTTTTATACATTGTATAAACCCCTTTGAATTTTACTTTTATTCAAAAGGAATATTTTCATTACAAATATTTTTACTAAATGACAAAAATTATGTTTTTCATAACGTAAGGGGTGACAACAACCTTTCTGCCACCGCGAGTATTATTTGATCTTTGGCTTCCTCAATAAGCTGTAATGTTTTAAAATAAAATAAATACCATATACTCTTTTACATATTTTTGTATTGAAAATGGTTTTGATAAAGGATTATTTTATGTCAATATATTTAAATGATATATTTTTATTGAAATGTTGAAATGTTATCATTCCTTTATATTGGTTTTCTGTGTTATGATTTTATTATGATACATTGAAATTTGATGGGTGGTTACATGATAAACCAAATGACGGGTGGTGTTGTGAATACCAGGACGGGTGATTACATTATTACCTCCAATGCATTGGGTATGAAAGTCAGTCGTATGGCTATTCCATTTAGTGACATCTGTGGAATTCGACCGTATGATTATTCTATTTAAGTATGTTTATGTTACATGTTACCTTTATATGTTATGTGTTCTTTATATAGGTTTGATGGTGATATTTTGGTTACAAAAGGGTAAATAATGATATTTTATTTAGTGCAGAGTATTACTACTTCATAAAGGTGAAAAGTATTACTTATAATTAATTATACACGGTTTACTTGTTGGTTTAAAAAACAAACAGTTTCCTTCTTTGTGGATCCCTTACTGAGCTTTTAATGCTCATTCCATGTTTTTGAAATGTTTTCCACAGGACATAAAGATGAATAGGGTCGCGGATGGGATCAAGGAAAGACATGATATCTAAAACATGGAACTATACATGTTTCTTTTTAAGAATTTTTATTTTATGAAAAAATGGAAACTGAGTAGAAGTTTCTACTTTGTAATCTTTTGAAATGTAATAGTTATATCCTAATTCTCTAAAACTCTAACCTGAAAAGATCCTCAATGTGAGTTATTCATTTAATTCAAGATTATGTAATGTATTAAGGCTGGGTCCTTATACCAATTGTCCCTTTCTAAATATTTTTTTCATTATTAGATGTCAGTTTCTATTAATATAACTTTCAAGTATTAAAATTTTGATAATCAAAATGAATTTTGGAAGTGAAATTCATTTTAATTGTGGTAGAATGTAACACCACATTATTTTATCAATGATATTTTTGAATTAATAAAAAATATCTATTGTATTGAATTTCATGCTATAAAAAGATAATCATGAAGTATATGAAACATTATGTTTGTCTGTTGTTACACAAAATACCAAGTTCCTTCAATAACTTGTGTTACACAGAAGACCAAGTTTTACCGAACTACAAGATACTATTAATTATATTATTAAAAAATTTATTATTGTTTCCTCTATCCATTGTAATTTAATTATGATTAAGATTATATAAATTATGAAAATATAATTTAAATAAATAAATATATATATATATATATAACTAATTTATCGACAACAAATTAATAAAAAATCAGAGTAGAAACTATTTAAAAATAAAGATATTAATTTTATAAAAGAACTATTATACAATACACAAACAAATTTTATCTCAAAAAATTATGAAACCAAATTCAGATGAATTATTTTTCTAGAATTAATATATAATATATTCAATAAAATATTTAAAATTCATCTTATGTGTTTTCTATACAAAAGATATGAATAAGTCTACTTTAATACATAAAAAGATGTAATTTTCTTAAAAGGTGACTTAATCACCTATTTATGGAATAGTTATTTTTCAACATAATTTTGAAACATTTATAAAGTTTATTTGATAGAATAAATTTATTTTTTTGGACTAATATCAGAATTATCATAGGAGGAATTTCTGTTATTTTTTTAAGATGTTTCATTTTTTATGAATAGTGATGAATACTAAATTTTAATTGAAAATTACATTTTAGATTAAAATATTTTCATAGATATGTTATATTTTTTCGTAGAAAACTATATATAGTTTAATTTTACATATATTAATCATATTTAGTTTATTTTAGTAAATTTCATGATGAAATATAAAATAAAAACAATGTTAACATTTGATCTTTTCTATTTGAAAAACCTGTTTCTTCGAGACATATGTGTGATTAAATTTAAATTTCATTCTACTGATTCTATTAGTTTTGTTTTGAATAATGGATTACATATTTAGAATATAAATTATATATAAGGTATTAAAACCTGAAAGTAATTTTTTCCTATAATGATTTATGAAAATAGGTAAAATTAAACACAAAGATAAGGAGAAAAATATGTTCACTAATGGGTGAGTCTTTAAACATAAGAGAAAAATGACCTAGAAACTTGTCTAAAACCCATTGTATGTCCATAGTATGATAGTATCCCCTATTTAGGGAACAAAATTCAATATTTTATCCACACTATGTATGGTACACCTCCCAAAATTGTATACCTTTACATATTTACTATAATAGAACTCTAGTTCTATTATAAAAGTACATTCACTCTCACCCATTATTCACACAAATCCTGACTTTTATATCGAAAAAACTATACCCAAACCACTTAAAAACTTTCTTCCTAATATACTATAATCCTTAAATTAGGAATACATCCCACTAATAAAGTCTTTTAGTGTAAACAAAAAAGAGACTTTTGAAGAATATATAATGTTCATCAATGAACTTTTTGTTTTATTTATTCCTAAAACCTCTTAAATTATTTTCCTATAATTATAATATTATAAAATAATTATCTTAAATAAACTAAGATGTTTTTATTTTATGTTAATGACCTATAACCATAGATAATTCTGAAAAAGGGATAGGTAGTCATCGTTCTTCTATACGACAGACTACAGCTTCACGAACCGATGTCATTCATTCTTTCCTTACACCCAATTGAGGATTAAAATAACTATGGAAATTATTTTTGTACATATAAAATTTATAGTTTATTTAGAATTATGTAATTATTATATAATATATACCTTCATTACTACCATTTTGTGAGAATACAATAATGTCGTTCGACTGTACAGGGGACTACCGCCACACGAAGCTTTTTAATTCATTCACACTTTACATAGAAATTATTAAAGATGATTATAATATAAATATGTGATATATTTTACATAAAAATAATATAATAATAATATATAGATCATTTAATTTTCCTCTTTTTTATGTCAAGATAATGGAGACAGTGCTCAGCGTACGTATGACCTATTATTCCCATGAATGGTGTATTTCATTTCATACCATTAAATTTTATGGTTTAATATAAATAAATATATAGAGAATATATATTATATTTATATCATTTTTATCATTATTTATATTATGAAACCATGATCTATTTATGAGTACCATGTATAACAAGTCAAAACATTTATGAAAAAACCAGTTCTTACCTAAAATATATGTAAAACATGGAATTGTTTATAAATGTGTAATATAAATTCATAATTAAATAAAATACGGTGTTATATATATTGGTATGGTTATTTATTAGATGTATAATAAAATAATATTTATCATACATGAGGTTTTATTGAGTAGGATGTGAGTCAAGATTCAAGGTAAGGGGATTTCTAGTCTCACTTGTATTTTTGCGAGACTTATGCCATATTCACCACATGTTTATTTAATCTGGTGAATATATTGAACTATGACATGTTATATCATTAAAATAATTAATTTAGTGATATTTATTGTATCACGTGATTTTATTCTTTCACAGAACTCATGATTCAGAAGATACTTGAGTATTAAGGGAACTCTATCTCGCTTTTATTTCCTATGAGACTAAAGACAATTTCATGACCGACTTATTGAATGCCATGTGTATCTAGAACATGGATGTATTTTGTGATTATTATAATAATAATTTTTTTAACATATAAATTTTAGTATATCTATTTCATGGGGTTTACGGTTGAAACCTTATGAAAGCTGAAAGAGCATTTTGCCTTGATTTTTCTTCTTTGAGACACAAGTTATGTTATGAAACTATATTCTTTTACGAGGTGTATATAGTACCCCTTTTCAATGTTATATAATTAATATAATTATATTAATTATATTTTATACTTTATATAATTTTATTCATTTATGGGTATTATGATTCAATGTTACCAAAGTGATAAGAGATTATTACTTAAATCCCATCCTTTACCATGATTGTTTGTTATTATGATTCAATTGATGAAATATTATGATCTATATCACAATAATTATGATAAAGTTTATTATCACTTGGTTATTCATGAAATATCCATGTAATGGTATAAATTTTCCACTCGATAGTACTTAAAACAATTATGAAAATGTTTTTAATAAAATCCATCATTATTTATCTCTTTAGTCTGAAATAGGTATTATCCCAAAACCATGTTTTCTAAAAAAAATTAAAATATATTTTTTGTTCACCTATGATTTTAATAATAACATTTTACCCATGTTTTTTTACAAAATGGATTTAAAAGGAATATTATTCTCATTATTTGATCAAGGATCTTTTTAATTCTACCGACATTATAAAAGGAATATGTTTTTACGTATACATCATGTGTATAGTTATTAATCGTCATGAAAACTCTATTCAATGAAGCCTCATTTTATGTTTTCATGGATATTTTAAATGAAAAATATTTTCAAAATGTATTATAGATTACTTTATAATTTATCAATTTCATTTTCAATGAAATTTTTTAAAAAAAATATTACATTATAAAAATATTAATTCCAAACAGAAAGGATATTTTCCTCAAGAAATATTTTAAATGATATTGAAAAATTATTTTCAATATAATATGACAAAAATTGGTGTTAATAATTTCTTACTATGGATATAATACCAGGGTAACTTTCATATTCTTTTTTGGAATGGTTTACTTTTTGATTACACGATGTTTATGATTCTTGTTGATATTCAACATTTATATTCTTTGAATCCTACTTTTCTTCATTGGTAATTCACCATTGAAATGATTATGAAACATTTATCTACTATATAGGTTAATACATAATGAAATATTTATGGAACCAATTTTAGTTAATGGGTTTTTATATGATTAATGTTTATGATCTTCTGAAGTATGTATGTATTATTTCTATATGTGACTGGTGGTACCTATACCTCCCTATAATTCAAAGTGTATTGATAAATTTTATGTTATATAAAAGGGTACACGGGTAATTAAAACCTATTAGAAAAAATTTGGGTACACGGTTTGTTAGTTGAATCCTAAAAACAAGAGAGTACATAGGTTCTTATACCAATCCCAAAAAGATAGTGTACATTGGTTTTTATCCCATTTTTTAAAACAATAGGTTACATTAGTTTTTATCTAATGTATATAATTGTGATGGTACATGGGTTTTTTTACTGACCCCAATTTATGTACACTAGTGTTCTTCACAATCCTAAAATGTTATTAATGACTTTATGACTAGACTTGAAATAATATCTTCTATTCATAGATTCATTCCACAAGTTTGTGTCTTATGAAAATGTTATCCTCTCAATACTACTATTATTTTATAATTTTCTGATTCATCTTAATTGATGTTAAATTTATTCTGTAACTATTGATTACAAACTTGGATATGATGGTATGACCTTCTAATGTTATGATCATGTTCTCATAACCTTATGCTCATGATTATTATTAAATATCTCATTTGTTTACCCTTATTGAGAAAATGATCTCACCCATTCTAATGTTTCATTTCTAAAGGGTATGAATAAAGGTATTAAATAGTAGAAGTAAATGGGAAGATCATTTTGGGAATCATTGAAGAACCTTCACAAAGATAAAGGATGGTGTTATGTGTTTCTTAATATAATAAACTATGAATGTCCAAATGAATATAAATTTTAAGGGGTGGAATATTCATATAAAATGATGTGATATCCATGTATGATAAATATGGGTCACTATAGAAAAATATCAGTAAATAGGAATCAATGTAGTATAAAACTATAATAACTAGAATGATATACAGAAAATACCTACCACACATTTCTAAAATTATCCCTAAAATTATTCAAACATTGTTATCAATATTCTATCATATAGGTCCCTTTACCATTAATTCATCAAAAAAATTTATATAACACACCATGATTTTATGATATATGTCTTTTTAAATAAATTTATCCCTTTCGACAACTTTTGAGACACGCAACCTTGAGTCTGGATGAACCAAAATTTAGTATACCATTATAATATAGTTATAAATATGAAGTAATGAATAATAATAATTAAATTATGAAAATTATATATTTTAAAATTTAATAAAATTATATTCATGTAAATCAGAAGATTAAAAATTAAAATAATACATCATTTATTGAAATAGAAATGATTTTCTATAAAAAAAATAATGTGCAAAATTTATTTTTTATCTTGAAAAATTATATTAATCTGTATCGGATAATTAACTTTATTAAATTTATATATTATATATTCAATGAAATTTTTATCATTCATATAATATTTTTTTATTAAAGGAATAAGAATAGATCTACTTTTAGGCTTAAATATTACATTTTTTAGAAAAGGACATTCTTCTATTTTTTAGGATTATTTAAAAAATAATTTTTTTAAAAAATAGAAAACAATTTTGAAAATTTAAATTCATTTTTTTATTGTACATGTAAATATTATATTAGAATTAATTTATGTGTACTTTATGAAACTATTAATTTTCTAATGATTAGTGAAAATACAGATTTTTATTACAAATTGTGTTTTTAATTACTTCATTTACAAGGATAAATTTTAAAAAAATGCTTTTAAAAGTAAATATGGTTAAATAATAATATTATCAAAACAATTTTAGTAAATGGAATGAATTATATATTGAATTTTGATTAAAAAAATTTCATTCTTAAGAAAACACTTTCTCTGGAAAACCATTTCTTCATCACAATTGCTGGTTTCATTTTTTATTAAAATCATTAAATTATGTGAATTGAATTTAATAATATGTATTAAATATTTTGAATAATCATAATTAATAATATTTAGTAATTTAAACTTAATTTTTTGTCATAATTAATTGTAAAAATTTTACAGTTATATTACCATGGTTAATTCTCTAGGAGGTTTAATGGGGATAAAACTACAAAGTGAATAGAAAAAATGACAAAAAAACTCTTATAATTAATATTTATTGGAAATATTTAAAAAAATTATTTGAGGTATTTGAATGATATTTTTTGGATCGATCTTTCCAATTGTGTCATTCACCTCAGTTATGAAAGGGAACCATATCCCATAACTTATTCACACCACATAATCCATCTAGCTTGGAAAAAACAAAGAATAATCTCACCAGAACATCCTAATCACATTCTAGATATTTTTTTGTTCCCAAAAGACCAATTCTATGTTTTTTAATAAGTTATCCAAAGGAGATTATATTATTCAAAGGAAGTCATCTTTACTAAACTCCGTCTTATTTACTTTTTATTTTACCACATCCAATTATGAATTATAATTTAAAATATAATAAATACAATATATCTCACATATTCATATTTTATTATTTAAATTTAATAACTTTTATCCATCTCCTTCTATATCAAATGGGTAACAATTGTCTCTTGTCTGTACAGGGGATTATCACCTCATGAATCAAGGTAGTTGTTTTCCATCACCAACTGTCATGGATAATCATAATAATGGAAAACATTTATATATATGATAGTATGATATAATATATATTTTATAAAATTAATATATATTATATTTACTTTCCCTTTCACCCATTTAGTTAAATATAAAAAATCTCACATGTATATATGACTTATTATCTCAACGAAGCAATGTGATTCATTTTCCTTTTCCAAAATCAAATAAATTTTTAGCAAAATGTATCTAATGAATAAATATGATATTTATATCATCATTTTATTTCTAAAGATGATGGAAAAATTATAAAATTACTTGGAAGAAAACTTATAAACCAAAATATACATGAAAATGAAGTAGTTTTTACCCATAATAATAACATTAACACTGAATTCTTAATAAATGGGTGCTAAAATATTATAAGTAAAAAATTTATGATATGATATATATGATTATGTTTATGTAAAATATGTATAATAAATATAAATTTATTATAATTGATGTTTAGAAAAATATGAAGGATATATAACATGGGTTGAGGTATTCATTCACAATCACAGCATTATTAGGGATTTTTTATGTTAAATTATCCATTGAGGGAATTATTTTATCTCTCTATATAATATATAGTGTATATTCTTTTACATATTTTATTTATTTAAATTATATGTTTCCGTTATTTTCAACTCCTAATGTTCTTAAGATACAAAATATATTTTTTTGAGGAAAATCAAAAAAAGTTATACTCAGTCATAAATACTTTTCTTATATATCAATATCTCCCTTAATTTTTTTTAACTATTTTCAAATTATTTATTAAATAAAATTATACCCATGTTTTATTTTAAAAAAAAATTGCTTAAATGTAATCTTTATATTTTTTTTATGAATGAGGATGTTCTTCACTATTTTTAAAAAATTATTAAAGGTGTCCTTTTTTCACTTTTATAGAAGGAATGAAATTTTCCCATTTCAGGACCTCCCAATGGTTGAAATATTAATTTACAAGTTTCAGATCATACCAATGAAATTTCTTCCACAATATTTTGTTATTTTCTTTTTCAAAATAAAATGCATACATTCCTTAAGAAATCATAAAATAATTTTTTAATGTATATTCTTCTATGTCTACATTATTTGGTGAATATTATTGTTTACTAGGGATGTAATATTTTTATACCATTAACTATATTCGACTATATAGTTTTTTATTATGTTTATTGATTGTGGAAATTCTTGAAATTTTGTTTTATAATTTTTAAATATGAATATTTATGTTTATTATGTTTTATGCCTTTAGAATTATGAATTCATTCGTCCAAATAAGTGATGGTTGTGGCCTGATATAGACCCTCAACACATTGTTGGGTCCCATTTGGCATACTAGGTAAGCTCTTTGGATGAGGAATTAACAGTTTCTGTATTATTTCTTGGAACAATTCCATAATGGAAATTTTATGATGTCCAACATTATGCATTGCATCATTATGAAAATAGTTATTTATGAACATGTGATTTTTTAAAATCCAATGATTTTCATGGTATGTTTCAATATCATGTGATTTTTTACATGGAATTATATGATTATTATTTATTTTTTACATTTTATTCATTCCCTATTAGATTCAGTTGTGTGTGTACCCTCACTAATCATCTAAAATCACACCTTTTTAATGATTCCTTTCCATAAGATTCCAATATGTATATTATGATTAATATGCAGGTATATGATAAAAGTTATAATGATCTTCTCAAATAAAATACTATAATTTATATTATTTTTTCAAATGTATTGTGAGATTTAAATATGTATCTAGTTTTCAAAGGCTACTAAACAATTTGATTTATTGGGATGTTATCACTTATATCTAGAAAGAAATATAATAATTTTACCACCAACTCATTCTTACTAGGGTTGGGGCCATTAGAGTTAGTAAAAGAGACTACTTATTATAAACCATGGGAACTTGATTTATAGAAATATAGATTAGTGTATATAAACATATAAATGAGTATGAGGATAAGAATAAGTATTTGATTTCATCATAATGTTTTGGTAATTTTGAGATTATGTAATCTTCCTAAAAAGCCATTCCCATCAATAAACTAGAAGTGTAAGTGGTTTTCGGATAGATGCATATAGGTTTAATACCCCTTAAAAGAGTTGGTTTTAGTATATATTGGAAATCATTTTGGATTTTGGTGAATGTCTCTAAACTAGAAATATGGTTTCACATTCTTGGAAGATATTGGTTAATTAATATCTTATTTAAACCCCATTCTAAAAGATTTATATTTTTTTATGATTTCAAATATTCTCAAATAAATCATTTTTATTATTCTAAAATTAGTTATAGAAAAAATTTACAATCTTACTTTTCTGTTTCAATAGTTTTTTAACTATAAATTATGATTTATAATGATATATATTTAGGTTTTATCCTAGTGGTTAATGAATCCTAATAATCTCATATCAAGAAAAAAAATTTGGGGAGGAGAATTTGTGGTTTTTTATTGGTAGGGTGTCTTGAATAGTGCAGGGAGTTTCTGTAGGTACCATAATATCATAGAAGCATATGATATTGGTGGTAATGATAATGGGTTATGGAGTGAATAGATCCCTAATAGAAATATGTCAGTGGTTTGGTGATAATGGATATGAAAGAAATGGGTGAGAGGTGTAGACATCATTAGAGGAATAATAATGGAAGATATTTTAGAGATTCATTGTGGAAATATGTTGTAATGATTTTTATGGGAGCAATATCTTTCGAAATGAGATAGTGGGACCGACTACATAAAAGATACAATTTTCAAGGCATGTGCGACACATAGGGAGGAAAATGTATATCTAGATCAAAAATTACAACCCCTGGATATGGAAAAGTAGATCATGAGAAAACCACTAGTATTGGTAACCAGATTAAGAATGAAGAGGGAGTATGGATTTTTCTTTCATTACTAAGAATCATTTAGATCATCATTGGGAAATTATAACTGATCAAATATGTTGGATGAGAGATCATGAAAACAAAATAATATAAAGAGGGTGGCTCAATGTGTGTAGCCCTTGAATCCATGGGTTATGTACCTGGCCTTGTGTCTCTGGGACAATGTTTCTAGTAGGGTTCCCTATAAACCAATTTAAATATGGGGTTTATCAAATTAAAAAAAACAAGGCCTTAATGTTTATGAGCGTGATTCAAAAGTTTGTGATATAATTTACTGTATGGTTTTTCTCAAAATTTTGCATACTAGAAGGAATTGAAATTATATCAATACATGTAATCCATGTAGGTATTTCCCTATATTATAAAAATAATAAAGCTAGAGAATGAATTATAGTTATAGATAAAAATTATAAATATATTCTGGTAGTTGAATCACATTAGAAAAAATAATCATGATCGAATGGATCGTCCTTCTGATCCACAACATTGTGTGGAAATTTTAGACCACTTCCTGTATAATCAACCTCCACCATATAATGGGACTAAAAATCCATTTTTAGATGAGGAATTTATAAGATCAATAGATTGTATATTTTATTCCTTGGGAAGTAATCAAATGGAGAATCTTTTAATTGTAGTTTATCATCTCTCAATGGATGCATATTAATGGATGATTTTGATTCAAAACACTAAGGATGAGGAAAACAAATTATCATGGAATGGAAGGATATTAAAAAACATATCTTTGAAAAAAAATAATAAATAATGAGTTGATATTTAGAAAAAATTCATGTTTATAAGATAAAAAGAAGATGAAATTGTTACTATGTATACAAAAAACATTACATGGTTAGAAAGGTATACTAGGAACTATATATGAAGTCCAAAACGTATGATTAACTATATTATTCATGGGTAAAGACAATCCTTCAAATTGAACATTCCTCTAAAACATTCTCATCATATAAGAACATAATATCATGTACAATAAAGGTAGAGACTGATTTCTCCAAATGTAATGAATTCATAGAAATGAATGATAAAAAACCACCAGAACACTATGGAAAAATAATTATGGAAAAATCAATGATAAAAGGGTGGAATTTAAATCTTTTAATAAATATAGAAAAAACACTATGGAACTTGCTCACTATGAATGGGAGTTTGCTTCATGTGATGAGATAATGGCCAGTGTGATCATCATATCAAGGGAAAGAAAAAATCTACCAATTCTCAATGTTGTAAATACAATGAGATAAAGAAATTTGAAAATAATTATCCTAGGAATCATTATAATTTTCCCTAGAGAAGTCTATGGGAAAATAAAAATATTATGTGAATAAAAAATATGAGGTTAAAGTTCATATTGATATGGTGGTAAGAACATTAATGATATCCTAAAATTTATATTATGATTTGTTTGATTATGGATCACCATAATATTTTATTTAATATTTTTTTCCATAGAAAATAGAAATTTTTCTAGCACCATAAGAAGGGTGTTATCATTAAAGTTTCCTAGTGGAAGTCTAATTGAAATAAGGACATGTCAGTCAGTACTCATATCAAAGAAAAGTATATTAAAATTTATTATGAGGATATATAATTCTATATCATTATAAGGGAGACTTTATCATTTGATTTATGTCTAGATCTACCCCCATCATAAATTCTAAATGTGTCCCTTGTGGAAGAAGAGTATACACAATCTATGAATTAAAATGTTAATCTTCTAATTGAGGATGTAGATATTGTACAATAATAAATTAATGTATACACTGAGGAATTACCTTGACACCCACCAGAGCAAGTGGTTTCATATTTTATTAATTTAACACCTAATTAATTATATATATTAAATACTTACTCTACCATTCTAACTATGAAATTAGTGGAATTAAAGAAAGAACTACATGTTTTATGTAATAATGGATTTATATGTCGTAATGTTCAACATTGGTTATCCCTTGATCATTTCATTAATAGGAAAGATGGATATTTAATGATATGCAATGAATATAAGGATATAAATTCTATTACAATAATGAAAGAGTATCATCTTCCCCAAATTGATGAAATATTCAATTAACTTCGTGGAGCTCAATATTTTTCAAATATAGGAATTTATTATGGGTTTCATTAATTGTGATTAAATAAGTAATATGTTCTAGAAAAGACTATATCTAATGAGGTATGGACGTTGAAAATTTATAGCAATTCCATTTTGATTAACTAGTTCACCCTTTATTTTTTATTGATGTAATGAATATGTTAGTCATGTGATATCTTAATAGTTTTGTTTTGTTATATATTGATGATATTTTAGTGTAATCTAATTTCTATGAGGACCATGAGTATCTCTTGAAGATCGTTTTTAAAATCGTTTATGAAAGGAGTTATCCAATAATTTTAGAATGTGTAAATTATGGATTATAATTGTTTATTTTCATGGCAATATAGTCTCCATAGAAGGATTCTCTATTGATACTATAAATAGAAATCCATTCAAATATTTTAATTTAAAAACTTTCACAACTTAGGTAAGTAGTTTCATTGTATTAGTAGGATACTATTAATTATTTGTTCAATTTTTTTCTCAATTGGATAACCTAATAAACATATTTACTCATAAGGGGGAAATGTTCATATGGAAAATGTAATGTGATTAATGTATTGAATATTTATAAAACTGATTAGATAATTACCTAATCATTACTCATCCATCATGAAATGATGGATTTGAGGTATATAATGATTCATTAATGAAGGTAATTAGTTATTTTACATGTAAATAATGATAAATTTACAGAATATGTATCCAGTTAGTTATAGAATCATGAACAAAATGATCCAACTCATGATCTTGAGTTGGAATCCGTAATATTTAATCATATGATATAAAGAAACTATCTCTATTAAAATTGATGTTAAATATACACAGATCACAAGTGTTTGAAATAAGTATTTTTAAATAATGTTCTTCATATGAGAAAATAATGATGGATTTAGCTTTTTATGGATTATTATTTTCTAGTGCACTATTATAGAGGAAAGGAAAAAACAGTGAAGGATGCACTAAGTAGGAAGAATCATGGAGTTATATCCAAGATGAGGATTGATATGGATTATATGTTTATGGATTTTGTAAATAATGATTGGGTAATTTTTAGAAAAGGGGAATTATTACTCATTTTTTAAATGATTTGAAAACCACCTCTATTAGAAATGATAAAATGTTCTCACACTAATAATGACAATTATCAAATGAAAATTGAAGCTGAGAATAATGGGAAATTAGAATAAATCATATTGGAAGACTAAATTTTATAATATAGAAAGAGATTATGTGTTCTATATATACCTGAACTTTAAAGGTAATTACTATATGGTTTTCGAACATCAAATTTATCTATGCACCCTTATAGAACCAATATGTATTTCTATTTGAAGAGTAATTTTTTGGATAATATGAAGCATCAAACTGCTAACTATATGTCATGATTTGTAGTTTATCGAAAGGTGGTGGCTGAGAGATAGTATATTATAGAAGTAATTCAACCCTTATATATTCCTATGTGGAAATTGAACGAAATTACTAAACACATTGTTATAGGAAAAAAAAGAATCCTAGAAATAATGATCTAATATGTCCTAATGTTGATAGTTTTAAAAAATAGGTATATTTCCATGAAATAATATATGATTTACATTAGAGACACATTGACTACTCTATATTAATGTTTTTTATGAATTTATGAGACACCAATTTTAATTGTGTCTAATCATGATCCACTATTTACATTAAAGGTATAAAAATATATTTAGTATTGTCCTGATATTGACCTTCATTTGAGAATGACTTATCATCTTGAAAGTGATGGATAATATTAACGTCCTATAAATACATTAGAAGGCATGTTTAGGTCATGATCACTTGACTTTAGTGGTATATGATATGAGTATTTACCATTGGTAGAGTTCCCCTATAACAATTAAATACATTAATGTATTCAAATGCTTCCATATGAAGAATTATATGTTAAGAAAATTCCTACAACAATATTTGGGGATGAAGTAAGTAAATGGAATCTTTTACTCAAATAACATTTTGAGGAGAAAACAGTAATGGTAAAGACTATTCAAACCCCTATTATAGTACCCCAATTATAGAAAAAGAGATATGCTTATAATTGAAAGAAATATTTTAAATGTAAATTGGGACGTCATGTTTTATTAATATTATATCCATATATGGGTTTGATAAGATTTAGTATGAAAGGAAAAATGATCCCCAGGTACATCAAAAGTTTTGAAAATTGAGAATTAATTGGAGTTGTGACTTACAGTTTGGAAATTATATCTTTCCTCCTCTATGTACATAATGTGTTCCATATATCTTTATTAAGGAATTAAATTACAAATACAATGTATATAATCTCCGATAATGAAATAGAATTGGTTAGTGAAATATATTGTTGTGAATATCCCATCCATATTTTGGACATAAGAGAACAATTGATGGGGAATTAGATGACTCTACTTGTAAAGGTACATTGGAGAAATCATAAGATAGAACTGATGATTTGGGGACATAAATAAATTATGAGGAGTAACTACCCAAATATATTCATGACGTTTAATTCTTTAAATTTAGATCTTGAATTTTGTTTTGAGACCATAATGTGACACCCCTATATTTTCTGATATATTTATTTTCAAATAAAATTAATCTCATCAATAACATGTGATACACAGAACCCCGAGTCTAAATGGACTATAATTTAATATATTGTTACATAAATGAATTTTAAAAGATGGGTATGAATAGAAATAAATAAATCATTAAAAATATTTGGTTTTTTAATTTATAAAAAAACTAATTGGTTGTCAATTTATAACAAAGGAAAAAACCATTTGAATGTAAAAGAATTTATTTATAAAAATAATGCATTTATGTGGAAGGATATTTTTTATCTTAATAAATTAAATTAATAACAATTATTTAATGATTTTAATGAAACATATATATTATATATTCAATTATTTTATTTACCATTCATATAATAGTTTTTCTACACCTGGGATATGAACATATCCTGTTTTATGCTTAAAAACATCATTTTTCTATAAAATGGGTTTATCGTGTTCAATCGTATTTTAATAGTAATTTTTACAATTCTATAAAATAAATTTGAAAAATGAACTTAATTTTTGAAATCGATATTTCAAAATTATATAAGATTTATATTTTTTTATTTTTTGAAAAGATTAATTTTTTTAGGAATAGTTAAAATATATATTTTTAAAAACAAATGCCTTTTTATCTGAATCATCTAATAGGATTTTTATATTCTCAAAAGATATTAAAGGTAAAAATATTATTTTTTTAATAATCAATTTTAGTACATTGGAAGTAATTTTATGATTAATTTTAAATTAAAATATTTTATTCTCAAGAAAACATTTTATTTAGAAAAAAATTTCTTTATCCAAATTACAGGTTTTATTCTAAATTAATCTTTGGAACACATCTCTGAAGTAAATTTGTTAAAATCGATTCCTTTTTATTAATATGAGAAATTAATATATTTTTAAAGGTTTTTTTGAAATAAATTTTTTTTTATTACCGTACGAAAAGTTAAAACAGGTTTACCGTGGGGTTAAATAGAAATTATAAAAGTTAAAATGACCTAAATAAATTTATAATTTCAATTTCATATTAATATATAAAATTTATCTCATATAAGGATAAACAATTCCTCTTTTTGGAACCATTTTTTCATGAAATTTTCTTGATGTTATTTTAAAACATTGAAATCTTAAAAGTGTTCCACTCACCACAATTATAAATATGAATATACACCCTAAATTATTCACACATTTTAATCCATTTAAAATGACCAAACATTAACAAACACTATCCTGAAAATCCTTATACAGATTCTATATGTTCTAGTATTCTCAAAAGACTAACCCTGTGGTCCTTAATAAGAGATCCAAAAGGTTTTTTCCCATGAAAACATTATCAACTTCACCATGATTATTATTTTTCTACGTCATCCTTTTTTACCATAAATTATGTATTAAAAATTAAAATATATTATGAATAATTTTTCACTTATTTTACATTTTTTTCCAAATTTATGTATTTAGAATATTTCAAGGGATTATTTTGTATCCAGGTGTTGAGATGACATGAGATTTCATGGCCCAATGTGCCTAGAAATAATTTTTAAAATATATTGAAAATCATACACATGTAGTTTTTCTAAAAAAGTGTAATAACAAATAAAATATGATCTATATTTGAAATATAAAGGCATCGATGAGTTTATAGGGTGGGTTTTATCTTGGTGTGACATATCCTTTTTTGGTGCGGGTGGTGTTTGAAAAATTCATTACTAGAGTAAACTGAATAAATTAACTAAATTAAATTTATTTATTTTTAAATGATATAGTGGCCTAATTTTATAATTTAAAAACACAATTATGGAAGGTTTGGTGGGTTATTCACATAATTTTATGAATCATTAAGATCCATCATAGTTTTTTGGTGGAACTCTATTGAAAGAGAAAATATGGCTTGAGGTTCCACAATCAGTGTGGGAAAAATCAAACGATTATCCAAGCAATAACCACACAAATTCGTTATTCATTAATAATATATCCAAATTGGGTTAGGATATTAATTTTATTTTCATTTATCCTCAATAATTATTTTGATGACTTACACGAATCAATAAACCAATTAATTGATTCACATATCATGCTTTTACGAGTGTGGGAGGGTTGTTATTATGGATTGTGAATTTCTTGTTGATTGTTTTTCAAATCTCCTCATTCATCATTCAAATAGTAATGAATCGAGGTCAACACAGACATTGGTTAAGTTTCATTCCTCATGGTTTTTCGTTTTTCTCACTCTTTCACCAATCATCCATTCATCATGTGGAAACATCATATCTCACAATTCGATAAAAAATGTTAAATCAATCAGTATGCAATCATTTCATGGAAGAATGTATTGGATAAGGTATGCACAGGTGTGGTTATTGGATGAAAAATAGTAGTAGATATTTTTGAAAATTCTTGAAGAAATATGACCACCCAAAATCATATCTCTTATGACGATCAACCTTTGTGGACCCAGATCCACAATCCAAGGGTTGGATTTGTGAAAACATTTGAGGTGATGATGATAGATATTGAATATTTAGTAATCTCCCTGGGTTCTATAATAAACCTGACTATATGAAGTGTATTATCAATAAAACATGTTGTGTAGTCCATTCATTTCATCTCTTGGGTTTCAACAGGGAGGAATGTATCAAACATCGTGGTACACATAGCTGAGTAGGTCTATGTGTACATGGAGTACATACCTAGGAATGTATGTGGAATTTAATGTTTTTTGGTCCAAGAAACACATGGTGAACACCATGTATGACCACTGAGTGTGTTCAACTAGTACATGACTAGGAGATCATTTGGTTCCTACATGCCACATATAGAGATCCACACGTTATATACATGAGAAGGTACATAGTCACGAGCAAGATGGCACCCCAAGTTTTGGTATGACTCCCATGTACCCTTGGGACAAGACATGTATTGAGAAAAGGTACATTCCATTTTAGTAAAGGACAATGTTAGTAACATTTTTAGTGAGACATGCCGTGTAACCCTAGGGATAAGCCATGTACTCCTTCGAGGAAATATTGGTTTATGCATTCATATCTACTCAGCCTTGTTGTAAGATTGTATAAACTAACAGTAACTAGTATCAGGTGAGTGTGTTACCATTGTGTATTCCTATAAGTGTTCAGTGCAGTATCTCATTCTCATCATAAAGAGTTCCCCCTCTATAGTTTCTTGAGGGTCTTTCTAGTGAAGTTGAGTTTTCTTATTATGGAGTGAGTTTATTCATTCATATTTAACTACTGACTGAGTGGCTTGGAACATGTATCCCACCAAGATTCTTAGAAAAATATTCATTTCCCATCCTGATACCATAGATATGGTTTGTCGGAGTTGATGTAACAAACACTTCATGAGTGTTGATCCCCTATCTAAGAGGATTCCTCTAGTAGGATGTTGTGTCCATCGAGTTATGTTGGGCATTGACACCCTATCATTATATCATGAACTGATCTTCATAATGATTTGTATTCTTATTGAGTGTATATCCTAGATATACCCTCTCAACTTCCATTATGATGAGACCTAATGAGTGTGACCTTAATGATGAGTGTCGTTGGTGGAAATATATCTTGTGGAGTGTTTTCTCTCAGTTAAGCATTGTTTGGATCCTTCGAGCATGAATCATAGGCTAGCATTATAGTTTTGATCTTAAATTGATACTATGTGACTTTGTGGAGTATATTTCAATATTATTATTATATGTTTTCTAAACATATTACATTATAGAGATAATTGTTACACATGATTCACTGTGATTGGTGATGTTAGGTTGTCCTACTAGGTATTGTTATACTCACTCATACATGGTCTACACCTATATTATTCTTGTCTTAAGCAGGTTACTGACCTCTTTAGAGTTCTTGGATGACTATGAGTAGGTAGATCAAGTTTTGGATAGCCATAATGAGGTGTATACAAATATTTCATCTAATAGCACTCCCCTATTTTAAAGTAAGTGGGAATTTACTTCCACATTTTTTGGTTGGGATTATATATAGACCCCGTTTTATGTTTTATCAAAGTTTCTTTCATACTATGGTTGTGGAATTAATGATTTATTCATGAAATTTTTCAGTTGTTTTACATTTCATCTTTATATGGTATTGGATATGTTTGCGCGCGTAGAGGTATCTAAGGAATATGCCTCTAATGTGTGTGATATTCCTTCTCGACACTAGTTTCTAGCTGATGGCCTATTAGTTACGTGCTGGGATTAGTTTCATCTCAAGCCTCATTATGTTACGTCATAGACAAAATGGTATCATAGAGGTACTTATCCTCAGTTGTTATGACATACCCTATGTTTGTGATTGACTTTTTTAAATTAATTTTTCTAACAATTTTGATTGGTTTGGGAAATAGGAAAATTGTGTTAATGTTTTTTGAGTAAAGATCCCAGGACATTGAGTCTAGTGTTGGTGGAGTGGCTAATATATCCATTCACTATGACAGTGATAAACAACCTATTGACTTGTTATTTATAGACATTGGTTATAGGTGAAACAGTGTTACATGCATCATATAGAAATGGGTTGTGGTTTTGATGTTTTCCTTTATTCAACTCCATAGATATAATCATCGATTGCAGTTCATATTGATAACTTTTTAGATGCCCCTATAATGATAGCGAGATAGGATTCCAAGAGAGTGTTTTCTTAATGAATAGATGAGTATTTTGGTTCTAGTCAAAGAACCCACTCAATAGGCGTTTACTCTAGGTGGGAACTGATCTATAATCCCTCCATATTCAACATCACATGGATCATTCTATGGATCATGAATATGATAATAGATTTTTTTAGTAGTCAATAGCTTCAGTATGGAATGATGATGGTATGTGTAGGATAGTAATTTTATGTGAGTTTTAGTACCAGGGATCACTGGGGTCCCATGACAATATATAACATTAGGAAATAGATATTTGAATCAAGGTAGAAATTCATGTTTTTGATATCTTCCGATCCTGAATGGTCGATTGGTTGTGCTTAAAACCCATTTTCTCCATGGAGAAGTAGTTTTCTCCAGTAGCACTCAAAGATGATGTACCTCTACAGAGTATGTATCATGGTTTTCATTGTTAGAGATATCATAGGTATTGTGGTGATCCAGGACCCCATCCACATGTGATTGAGGATTGGTGCGAACCTGTGGTGGGAATGTCATGTTTGGATGGGACCCCTCTAGATGATGGTCATGGTGGATAGACATCTCTAGTGTGATGTATGTAATAAGAATATCATTGTGTTAGTGATGATTAAAATACCATGATACATAAATGGAAGAGTTAAAATTCCACTATTGATATATGTTCTAAAAATATGATCCAAAACCTTGTGGGAGAGTCAGTTCCACACAAATAGGATATTTTTTAGGTTTGGTGAATGAGTTTATATGACTTATACATTTGAGGTTGTGATTTGTATTAAAGAATCAGATCAATCCCCTATGGTGGTAAATATGTGGTCTATGGAAATAATGAGTTTGAAATGGTGTGATGTTGTAGAGGATTGAGTGATGTTTTAGGTACAATATTTTTCTTCACTACCCCAGTTATAGTTTTGAAACTATGTTACAATACACTTTTCCAAAAGTATATCCCATGTTTGATACTTAGTAACACAAGTGGATACCTATGGGCTCGACACTTATGTTGGAGGCTCCTAGAAAGAGGATCAGTGTTTTCACCCTTATATCAATAATGTGACCTAAAAATGGGAGGAGAGAGAGAGAGAGAATCACATGGAAATCATTCTGAAGTGGTAGTGGGAACCTACAATGTTCTTAGCAGTATTGATTGGTTTCCTACTATTCCTACTTAGATTATTTCTACTAGTGACTATAGTAGTGCTTCCAGTTTGATGGGATATATTTTTTCTACTTCAATAATGATTTATCCCTAGATATGTTAGGATGAACTCATTCATCGGTAGTTATATTCCCTTTCATATCAATAAACTAGAATTACCCTTGGAGTGGTGGAAGTTATTAGTTTTTTTTCTTCTAATAGTAGTGGAGTAAATTGTTGTTATTATAAAGAATATATCATGTTGACCTTCCATCAAGATTTTTTTTCAATATATACATACATCATCAATGGCATGATATCTATGCTAGCATATCATATGACCCAAGGAAGATGTTAGAGCTAAAGGTTTTGTTGGTGGAATCTATAGATGGGAGGTATTTATAAGGCATAGTGTGTTTTCATGGTCATCTCTATGTTGTTTTCAAAAGTGGAAAATGATTTCATTAATTTGGTTATGGATTGGTGCCACTTGGAACATGTTATACAAGAGATTGTATCCACTCTAGAAAATTGATGACTCATTAAACCAGTTGATGGAGGAAAGGTAGATCTTAGAGTTTTCCTTCAGATGGGTTATCACTAGCTCTAGTCGGGGATAATGATATACCAAAAGTATAATTTTAAAGCTACTGCATTTGTTTTTGGATAGTATTGATACCCAATGGATAGTTTTATGCCATATAGAAATTCATAGACCTATGGAATATATCCTTAATAATTCTTAGATAGTTCATGGTTGCCTTCATCAGTGATATCAATGTGTCATTGAAATCATTGTTTGAGCATGAGAAACATATAAGGACGGTGATAGACATTAACTGGGAGTTCATGATGTATGAAACTCACGGGGATCTAGATAAATATTCAATGGTCCACATCATGTGATTTTTATTCACTAATATGGTAGTGGTAGTGGACCCTGTAGATTTTTTGGTGGAGTGAGATTGAGGGACACCCAGGGTGTATCCAATCCAGTATAATCTCACAGTACGGTTTTTCACTGGCTGTTGTCAAGTGATGTGGAAAATTATTAACTACATTGCATTTTACCATTTAGGGGTGAGGATGGTGTAGCTTACCTCCATTTGATATTTGATACACCATGTATTCTTCAGATATTTAGTGTGGTAAGGAATGGGAATATTAACAGAGAGATAATGTGTGATCATGTATCAACTAGATACAGTCCTAGAAGAATTCACTTGAAGGAGGTAATGACTCCATCCATTTTTCAGCAAAGAATAGCGATTATAATCATGATGTGTGAAGAGGTTTTAAGGTGGTTGTTTATATTTATATGTACATCTATTGGTGGTGAGGATGTAACAGGTTGTATTGGCATCGGTTGGGTAGCCAAGGGAGTTGCAGCAAGTTTCTTTTTTAAACTCATAATATTTTATTTATTAATGCGTGATGAGAAACCCATATTTTTTGGATATTTTAGAAACTTTTTGAAGCATATGTTAGTTTATACACATGGTTTTTCCCTAAAAAATATTCATTTATTACGATTCTTACTTTGAATAACAATTAGGGAGAGGATGTGAGAATCATTTGGGGTTGTAGTTACAGATTGTAAGTGTATTTTACCCTTATCAGCTAGATATGTAGAGTGGACCATTATGGTTTTTTGTGAAAATGATTATGTTTTGAATTCCAATTTTGAGCCACATTTGGGATGGTTATCTACCATTAGTGGGGTTTTCATATAATGATGATCACCAATCCACCACCAAAGTAGCACAATTTCGAGGCCAACAATGAGGGATATTACATGACATTGTTATACTTGTAGGATCTAGTGGGTAATAGTGTATGGGTCCTTGTTTTTTATTGGTGTTGGTTTTAGAAGGGTGAAGTCCTCGTGAGTCCTCAATGGAAAAATGATAGATGCCTTTAGAGTTGGAGAGTTATGGAGTTTTATCCATGGTATTTTTCTATCTCTAGTAGTCTTAGGGTCTTTCATTTCTTATTGTTTTTCCAGTTTAACAAGGTGGTGTTCCGTTTAACACCAAGGCTACAGGAGTTTTTAGATTTCTTAGTGTTCTCCAAATGACTTATCTTAGAAGGAATCTAAAACTCCCATTTTTTGATATCTACCTTCGTGAGACGAGATATGGGATTAGAGTTTCCTTTTAAGGGAGTGGGTAAAATTTTCAACCAGTTAGAGAAATACCCTATATGGGTGAGTTATTCTCATAGATTCATGCTTGTTGATAGGAAATGAAATCATAGGTAGAGCTCACAAGAGTAGGAAACCCAGTTGAGAGCACAGTGACCTTTCCTTTTTCTTATTTTTTCTTTTTATGGACAAAAATCCACGAAGTAGGGAATAATGTAATTCCTAATTTTATTCAATGTAAGACTTCAGTATATATCTAAGAATATTTATAGATTCTGACATATATTTTGTGTGAGGTTTCGATTCCTGGTGTGCTTAGAATTAATTATTGAAATATATTATTTATATTAAACATCATGCGCATGAAGTTTTCATGAAAAAGTGAAATAAAAATTATACGGATTCATAGATCATAAATTAATGGAACTGTTCAGTTCAAAGAATGAGTTTTATACCTGGAAGAACATATCCTTTATCAGAACTTGTGATTTGTGAAATGGTCAACACTGTTGTAACGTAAATAAAAGTTGTTATTTACATTATTTTTTATGAAATGATGAACCTACATAACCAACTTTATTAAGTACATGATCATGGGAAAATTTTAAGGTTATACACATAACCATAAAACCATTAGGATACATTGGATAACATTAAAGGAATTCTGTTGGAAGAAGACAACCAAATTGAGTTATCACGATCGGTGTGCAGTGGAAGTAGATGATATCACCAATGACAACGATATACCTTCATTATTAATTCACAATTAATCCAAATCATGGAACATCATTTTTTTATTTGGATTTATCCATGCTTATGATTTCTATGATAATCATGAATCAATAAACCAATGAATTTACATTCATATCATGTGTTTTCGAGTGTGGGATGGTAGGGATATAGGATTAAGAATTTTATTTTGATTGTTTTTATTCAATTTTCATCCAAATCAAAATGACATAAGGTTGACATGGACATCTTCCATGTTCTATTCCTCGTGATGTTCTTTTTCAACCATTCACCGTGTCTTTATTTCGTCATCAGAAAATCCATTTGTCTGTGATTGGACAAAAATATCGGTAAATAAATTATTGCACAACCAATTCTATGCCTAACAGCTTGATATCGCATATTGTGGTTTTTATTGATGAGAGTATCATTTTACGATGACACTTATGATAGATCAGATCATATTAGGCATGTGTGGCTGTGGTTATTAGATGCACAACATCAGTGGTGATTCAGGATGATTCTCGAAAAAATGAGGCTACCATAAATCATATCACTGGTTATGATCTGCCTTTGTTCACCAATATCCTCAATCTATGGGTGCATTTTCTTGTAAATTTTGAGGTGGCAGAGATGAATTTTGAATTATAATTATCATTACTTGGATATTTGATATAATTTACTAAACAATGTGTAGTGTCATGAACACATTCCATGTAGTCCTTTCTGTGAGGTGCGAGGGTTTCAACATTGGTGAAATTACCACACTCCTTGTGACCTGTGTCATACATTTTGTGACCCTTATCTGTGTATCTCTACCTATAATGGGAGTTCACACCCAGGAGTCCAGGTGAAGTTTTATGCTACATGGTCCATTCCATAAGTCATGTACACCCTGGAAGGTGGCTCAACATGTCCAGTGAGTACACAATAAGGATATTATGTCTTTCCTACACACCATGTATAACAATACACATGTTGTGTTATTTGTAAATTACATGGTTTTGAGCAAGATGGAATTTCAAGTACTGGGATGACTCTTAAATGTCGTGTGACCTTAGGAAACTACTTGTATTGAGAAAAGGTTCATGACATATGAGTGTCCTACACGATCAATAATAAACTTAGTGAGACATGTAATGTACCCTAGGGACACTCCACGCACTCCTTTATAGTCGGATTGGTTTCTTCATTCTTCTCAACTCATATTCACTGAATACATGTGTGAGAAAAATTGGACCAGTATTTGTTAAGTGTCTTCACTTAGAATATTTCTTTAATGGTTAGGTGCAGTATCCTATTCTCTTCATAGATATTGACTCCTATTTAGTTTCATATCTACTTGTGTAGTGAGGGTGAGTTACCTTATTTTATTGTGAGTGGACTCAGACCCCTTCGACTACTGACTTAGTGGATTTGATCATATAACCCTCTAAGAGGCTATTAGTGATACTAATTTCCCTTCATGATATATTATTTAGAGTTTTTTTAATTTTGGTGACTAAAATTACATTTCCATCAATCCACTATCTTAGATGATGTTTCCAATATGTTCTGGTGTCCCCTAGGGATCTTTAGGTGTTTCCCCCTAACTGTGTATCAAGATCTGATATTTACATTGGGGTGTAGTATAATCATGTGTGTATATAAAATTCACCATTATATCATCCTTTTTGTTTAATACTGATGAGAGTGACCTCAAGGATGAGTTCCTGCAGTGACATTATACCATGTGGAGTGTGTTCTCCCTGATAAGAGTTGTGTGGAACCTTCAATCAGTATTCCTAAGATATCTTTTTAGCTATGATCTTAACTTGAGAAAATGTGTATATATTGAATATTTATAGATATAATTTTTTTTTGAAGAAATATACCTAGGTATAGCTGGAAATTACACTTTATTCTTTGTTCTTTGTAATTTTGAGGTGTCCTACTGTATATTGTAATACTTACCCCTACATGGGCTCTACCCACACGTGTCAAGTCTTATGTTGGAGATGAACCTTTTCTAGTGTAAGTTTTGGACAATTAGTGGGAATATATGGTTTGGTATATATTTACCAAGTTGTATACCATTATTTCATTTCATAGTAGTCCCCTCTATTTGAGCTTTTGGGACTTTACATTACTATTTTGGGTTGGGATTGCATTTTACCTCTTTTTGTTGTTTCTAGTAATTTTAATCAGACTATAGTTGTGGGAATTTAGATTTTTGATTTCATTTGTTTATGTTCATTTAAATTTCATTATTATATGGGCTTGGATATGCGTTTATGTGTATAGGTATCTATGGAAAATACCACCCATGTGTGTGATATGCATTCTTGGCACTAGTTGGTAGTCGATGACCTATTTGATGCAGGAATGGGATAATCTCATCTTATACCATGTTCATATGGGACATAACAATCTCACATACGGTTAGGATGTTATTATTTTTCTGGAATAATATGTTTTCATCTCTTTCTCCATCAAATGAGAATCAAAACCATCGGCCATGTATATGGTGGACTACCACCTTATGAACTGTGGTAATTTGTTTTCCATAACCATCTCACATGGATATTAATAAAGTTGTAAATCATAAATATATAGTATATATTGGAAATTTTAATGAATCTTTAAATGTAATATATCTTCCACTTACATTCCCATTAACCCATTACATATATTATAACATCTCTCTTGTGTGCGTATGAACAACCGTCTCCATTAAGTGATGTGATTATTTTTACATTTAAAAATTTCATGAATGCTTAGCAAAATGTATCTAAGGAATAAATATGATATATATATATATATTATAATTTTCGAGGTGAGGGAACATGTTAAATGTAAATTAAATTATACTATATAAAGAACATAAATGAAAAACGATATCTTTATTACCAAGAACAATAATTGGATCAAATAAATATGAAAAATTATGTGATAAAATATAATAAGTAAATGATATATAGTTTAAAATATATGGTTATGGTTTTATAATATATTTATATGAAATTTATATTTATTATTCTATATTTCTTGATATATACAAAGGAAGAATAACCTCAAGTAATGGTTTATTTCATAATATTTCAATTATTATGTATTGTTTAGGTTAATGTTTTCTCTAGATAAATTAGATGCTATTTAAATCATAAAACCAATATATTTTTATCTCCCCAATTTGTTTATAGGATTTATATATTTTCCTTTATTTTCCTATATTAAAATAGTCATTATACTAAAACCATTTTTTTATATAAAATAGACCTTTTTATTTACTTGATAAAGATTTTTTCTCCAATATCCATATTTTTTATAAAATAATTAGTATTAAAAAATTAATTATTAATATAATTTAAAACCATGTTGAAAATTTAACAAATTGTTAAAAGGATTCATCCTATCATTTTTTAATCATGTAGTTTCTGATTATTTTTAGTAAAGAGTGAATGGGGTGTTTTCTTAATTGTGTGGAATGAATGAAAATTTACATCATCATGACCGCTCGATGATTGAATGTTTTAATTACATGATTCAAATAATCCATCAAAAAAATTAACATAATATTTTGGAAACATTTATTTTAAAATGAAAATGGTATTCTCTTCAAGAAAACATCAATTGATATTTTTTAAAAAAAATCTTGTATGTTAACATTATTTGGTGAATATTATTATTTTCTTGGGATATAATATTTTTAGACCTTTCACTATATTACTACGGATGGATCATGTTTATGTTTATTTATTAGAAAAATTGTTACTATTTTAGATGATATTTTTCAACATGATGGTTTCCAATGATTATGTTTCATCGCTTTTTTAGAATGAATACATAATATTTAGTATGTGGTGAGAAAGGTATGGTATATACCATCGATGTATTGAATGATCCAATGTAAAATTTGACCTTATATTCATTAGTTGGACAAAAAATCATTTTTCATTATCCCTTTAGTCACATAAATTAATCATCACATATCTATTAGACTCACAGTTTCTTTAATTTTCCAATTATACAATGTGTATGCATGAGTTTTTACAATTTAATAGTTTCACAGAAAATGTCATTTCATCATAAAATTATTTAAATTTTCTTTGATTAAAAACACATATAAAATTTATATAATACACAAAGAATTTTTGTATTAAAATAAACAGGATAATCATGATTAGGTACATTTTGAGCTATCATTATTTCACAAAAGAAATAAAAGTCCATATCCACCCTAATTGATTAAAATTAAAAGTCAAAAAAATTACAATGGAATTCAACAAATAATGTAAGAAAATGTAAAAATAGAATCAAAATAATTCAAAACTATAAGTAATTAATTATAATTACCTTTATTAATCTAATACACATAATGGATCATAAATACACAACTAAAATGTAGTGTAATGAAGTATATAGAATTTAGAAACTTTTCATCATGTAATAATGTTCCTATAAAGCCCACAATCATACTAAAACATAGAAAATGATATAAAAATGTGAATAATCCCCAATAATAAAATTGTGGTAATAAATACCATCTTTATATTAGTGGAAACCAATAAACTTTTCTAGATCATGAAAAAAAATTTAGTTTGTGATCAATATAGTATTGGATTCCAAAGGCTTAAAATACATTTTGAATTTCTCACTAGACCGCATGTGAGCCCTAGAATATTATTTATTGTTTTTTTAAGTAACAAATATATTAAAAAAATAACACATTAGAAGAATATATTTCTTAATCCATGTCATATATCTTCAAAACTCCAAGTAAAACTAATTTAAATTATTTCAAAACCCTTAAAAATTTTAAACAGCCCCCAAAAAATATAGGGCCCATAAAATTCCATTCTATATTGATTCTTATTATCAATATGTGATATGATGTATCTGTAATAAATAAATATAGAATCTGATACCTTACCTAAATTTTTCATTTTTATGTATTCTCTGAAAAAAAACATGTTTGAAAAATTCATGAATATGAGGAATGGTCATCACCTCAATATAATCTCACTCCATTGGTTAAAAAAACAAGATGATTACTAAATGATAAATCCACCACAAATTTCAAATTTCCTCAAATAATCAAAGGGGATTTGTCTAAATGATATTTCTTAATATTTTATTTTTAATATATATAATTTATCTCACTAAAAAGGAGGTAAATATAATGAATATATAAACCCATATTCTATTGAAAGATCTCCAATAAACCCAAAAATAGAATTTCCATTATCCCATATGTGCCAAAATTCCTACTCCTAATCAAGGTGAAATGACATGGAACACATGATCACACACATTGTAAGGAAATTGTTAATTAATCTCATCTACATATGTTTTTTCATACACATATCAATATATAAACTCCCACATCTCAACTAAGCTCAACCATTGGTTTCTTACTGTAAACTAATCCTAATAAGACACACCACTTGTAATTCACTTACATGGTTCACCATGAGATAGATAGAGTAACTTATGACTGTATACCCTGCCACCATATATATTAGATTCACCATAAAACTCAGTAACTATTTTAGTGACCTAATTTTTTATGTTAAAAATGGTATCATATATATTTTTTATTGATATATTATATAGTTTTTAAAATAATGGAGACTGGATGGATGGAACCTAGGTGGGAATCTATGCATGTGTCTATCTATAAACTGTATAGTGGACATACAAGTTTCCATGGTAGTGGGATTACTTTTATTGGTTTTTTTTATAAAGTTTTATGGTATTTAATAGGTGATATTGTAGAATTCATGGATTATTTATGTTTTCTTTTTCAATAGTATTAAGAGGGTTTGATTACATGAATTATTATTCATCACATAGGTTCACATGTTTTGTGCCTACTTTTACGGGACATTTCAAGTTATAAATTGGTTAAATAAAAATTATAATCTATTTAGTTTTTTCGTAACCACATTATTAATGAAATATAATTAATTTAATTGAAGGATTATATAATATTCTCTATATACATATAAGTGTGAATAATGTATGAGTGCATGCAATATGAGAATTGTATCTTGGTCTGTACATATTTGGTATATTTTATTATCTCTTTAGTAGACCATTATGTTGTGTCTTTTAGTGTGGTTGTGTTTATATAAAATTAATTTTTATGATTTCAGTTGAGAATATAATTTCAATGTATATGAATGGATTTTTTTTAAAAAATATTTCCTTGATGACATCATGTTGTGTCACCCTGAGATAGTCCTAAAGAAGCACATAAGGGATTGAATACTTTTTTTACACCTCTGGATATCTACGAGGGATAAGTTGAGTATCGTCCCAAGGATATCCCAGTGGTTCAGTTTACTAAACCTGTATAGGATGTGGTTTTTTATAAATATATAGTTAGAAAAAATAGTGGAAATAATCTAGAGCAATAATAACACACTTCACCAAAGACTTCCTAATACAACATCTTGTCACATTACAATTCTCTATGGAACCTCAATATGATAAGAGCTAGGTTGGGATCAATGAGGTAATAATGGAGATGGTTGAGACACATAATGTGATGTGGGAGGTGATAGAAAATTTATGAATTAGTGGACCTTAAAAATATATTGAGGTTTTATTTTTCTAACCATAATAAATGAGATGATTTTCAAAGAGGCCAACAAATAATGTTTTCTATGGAGTTCATTATAGAGTCTCTTAAGATTGAAATTTAACATGATTTTTTTATTCTCAATTAGGGATAAATTTTATTGGAATAATATTATCAAATTTTTGATGATCTGTAATAGTTTTATTCTTTATTGTAGGGTAATGATTCTTAAGAGTCTTGATTGTTTGAGTTCAGCCATATACCATAATTGATTTTTCTTGTGAGGATGTTCACACTGACATTTTGTTAATGCTATCTAAAAGGGCATTAATATTGACAATATCTTGGTGTATGATAATTTGATTTTCTTAAATCCAATACGAAGTGACCAAGGTTATTCTCTTCCTATTTGATTCATATGTGAATCATTTAGTTCTAGGAAGATGTTGACTGAATA
The DNA here is from genome assembly GCA_963277665.1 of Viscum album. NCBI lineage: Eukaryota > Viridiplantae > Streptophyta > Magnoliopsida > Santalales > Viscaceae > Viscum > Viscum album. Next base: position 1,937,762,016 of record OY728128.1, read on the forward strand.
TTGGTATCAAGATAAATATTATTTATTTATTTATTTTAAAATTAAAAAAAACTCCCATCATTGACATGGTGACATTAATATGGATGAAAATATTTAACATTGTTCATTTAGGGTGTATTTTAGATTTTATAATAACAATATTGACCCATATAGTGTAAAAACATTATTGTCATGGTAATTGAAAAAATATATATAATTCATGTTAAAACAAAGATATTGGGCTAAAAACGAAATCCGGACATGTATAACTATTATATGATGATATCATTTAAACCCATATTCATCTTATATTCATATTATATCATTTTGGAGGATTTTTTCTATGATAATTATTTTATATTAATTTTATAGTTTAAGTAATTCTAGGAATGACCCTCCTCTATCTTGTAAATAGGAACCTACACTCCAATTTTCATCTCACATAAAAAAATGGTTCATTGAAGAACTAAAAAATACCATTATTAAATCCCTCCTCAAATTATATATTTATTTCTATAAAAAAAATATACCATATGAAGGCTTTGGTTATAATTCTAATGATATTTTATTAATAATAGGTTTATTTCTTTAATATACATGGTAATTTTTCTTCTCCTTCTACCCCATTGAAATTATATTAATCCATGGTGATATAATAATATCAGTATATAAAATATTATGATATGCTCTTATATTAATTTCATAACCTTAATCCATCTCCTCTTCTATAAAATGTGAAATGAGATGATCGTTCATGTGTATTGTGGACTACCTCTATGAGAACTAATATAATTAATTTTTCATTACTTCTCATCATAGGTGGTTATAACGTTATATTATATATATATCAAGAAAAATTTTATCATTTTGGAAAATTAATATATAATATATTTTCTTACATTAAATTAATGTAAAATTGATGTCATCATTTCGGTGTATATGTAGCTTTACACATCATAAAGATTTAGGAATAATTTTTCATTATGACATCACATGGATGTTATATATGTGTGTATTTACATAAATAATACTAGCAGAAATTTTAGGGTAGAGCCATATTTATTAAAAGGAAAAATAAAGTCCCTTTTTATTCGAGGGAACCCATTACATGACATGAAGCCCCAAATCAAAAGTCCCATGCAGTAAAAGACCAAAAAATAGTAGCTCGAAGGCCCAATGGAAGAATCAACCATTACACAACCCAAGATCTATCATGGGACCAAATAGGCCCAAGCTAGCCTAGCACCTGAGTTCCACTCGCCCCCATCAGAGTGCCAGACGACCATTGCCAACCGACACACGCGCCGCTATCCATGACCCCTGCACTTCATCGGCTAGAACCCATTCTGACCAGATCTGGAGTTTGACCAGATCTGGAGAAGATCAAAAAGTTTGACGCCATCACGAACCGTGTGATATAATTCATGTTGTAAAGCATTATTTAATTTTGTGGTGTACTTGTTACCTCTGAAATGAATTTTTACATGTTAATTAATTTAATTCATGAAATTTATAGATGAATATTACACTATTTTTCCCATGACTATTGATTTTAATGTATCCAATGTTGTAAATGCATTATATTATAATCTACTTTCTTTTAGATATTATTTTGGTTCGTGGTTAATTATGGGGAAATCATATAAAATTATTTTATTGAACCACATTAATTTTTTTCACATAAGTTCTTGAATGTGTTTAAAATATTTTGTTTCTATTTTTTCCATTTTCAATAAAGAAACATCGAGAACTGATTTTGCAAGAAATAACACTATCTTATCTTCTTTTAGATTTGAAATATGAATTTCAAACATATGTTTTAAAGAATTATTATACGTTTCAAAATTATTTATTAATAAATTTTTACCCTTTTATTATTTTTTACAAAAAAATGTAAAAGAAATATTTCAATTATTTTCCAAATGAGGTACTTTTTGAATTTTTTTATAAAAGTGAAAAGAGAATATTTTCTTTCAATTTATATAGAATGAAAAGAATTTACCACCCTCATTTACACTAAATGATTTTAATATCACTATATATATTTAAATATTTAAATTCAATGAAAATATTTTCTATATCATGTTGAAACTTTTCCAATTTTAGAGATGTGATTTCAAATGGAAAAGGGTATTATCCTCAAGAAATATTCCATGTGATATTTTAAATAAATTTTCACCAACGATGAAAAACATTTACGTTACAGATTCCTTCTAAATTGTGAATGTATTCCTTTTACATAAATACATATATCATTATCTATTTCATTGATGTGGGAAGAAATTCACTATTATCATAAATGAAATAACTTATTCATGAATTCAATTTTGATTATGAAGGGATTAATTATTAGGGAACCCATATATTTCCAAGTGATATTATTATTTATATGAATTATGATTGAATTATTTTTTCTTCGAAAACATAAGCATGTACATGTTATGATTGGTCTGCCCATACAACACTCCAATGCATTGGGTAATGTTTTTTCCTCATGAGACATTATATATGAGATTATTGAGTAAACCAAATCCATTATGGGACTCCATCTACAATGTGTGGTTATCATGGAAGTCATCCTTGACATATGTTTGTGTCATGTTATATATTAATAAAACATGATTATATTGGAATGATATTATAACACCGTGTTCTTTATGTTATGCTCTGATGTTATTATATGTGAACATTTTTTTATGATATCATGTTAGGCCTATTTATCATGTTTACTCTCATACTAGGCTTTATAACTGGCCCCTTTCATTTATGTACTTCCTTGGTAATCATATGTAGTTTTGGGACCATAAATGGATTTTGGAGCTCCCTATGAAGAATAACAATAGATATGTTAGGTTTTAGTTTCTTTTTTATAAATTTTTCATCTAGTCTCACAAAGACACTAGACCATATGATATTTGGGATGAAATTATTGTATTTTTATGTTAAAAATCACTTCATAATTTTTTTAAATTAATTAGGTTGATATACATAGAAGAAGACATAGAATTCTCAGAATCATAGAATGAATGTGGCCATTGTCATGTGTTCACTTGATAGTGGATGCAGAGGTGGATATAGACTGACAGGATAATACTTCCTAACATTGGGAATTATAGAGTGATACCCACTGTTAAATAGTCATAAATTATGTCATATGTTACAATAATAGATAATTTTTCTAATTACCATGGACAAGATGGAATCTTTAATGACTATATTTAATCGAGGTGTGATGGGAGACCCCATTAATGCTAATAGAGTATTGAGTTGGTTAAATACTTAGATCAAATGGATTCTAGTGATAATTTTATCTGAGAAAGTGATAGTGATAAAAAGGAGAATTCATAGAATAGTGATAAGGCTCTATCAATTGATGAGTTAAGGGAGTGATTTCATTACATACTAACCATTAGATTCCACAACTACCATGACGTTATTATTATGAATTTATGTCATTATTTTTTGTTCGATAACATGAATTTCACACAACTTATAACTTTAGAGAATCATGGTCTATTAGGGATAATATTATAACACAAAATTAATCCCATTATATTATAGTTAAATGAAATGGAATTATAAAAGTAAGTTATTTTTTAATAAAATTAGATGATTCTAATTCATTTAGTAAAATACCAATGACTCGAGAGAAACTATTTTTATTAATTAAATATATATATATATATATAAATTATTATTTTTAAATATTTATAACATTAAATGTATTAATAAAATTAATCTAATTATTATAAAACTAAATTAATAATATCCAGTAAATTATTTTGTAAATGTAAAGAATAATATATAATTATTAATGGATAAACAGAAATATTTGTTTCAAAAATGATTTTATTTTAAATATTACTTATTTTTTCATATTTAATGATTTAATTTTAATTAAATATGTGAATTATATTAAAAATAAAACAATTTACCATTAATTTAATGATTTTTTTAATTAATAAGTATAAATTTATTTTTATATTTATCGTATATATTTTTCTATAAATTGTTCATTAGGGGTTTTATATAATTTTATTAAAATTTATATATGTAATAATTAAAATATGAACAAAATTTAATGGTTTTCATACTTGGAATCAAGAATTATAGATTTGGTAAAATAACCAATTTAATTTTAAAATATAATAATAAGTTCATATGGTAAAAGATAGTCACCTCTTTAAAGCCTATATAAGATTAAAGGGTTAAATTAAGAGATAATGTCATAATTATCACGAAATATTAACTATAAACGTTTATATGATTGGTTGAGTACAATTCGCTTATCATATATTCAATTGTCCACTAATTTTAGCCATTTTTAATTGAAAATGAATTTACTTTTATATAAAGTGCTAAGTATTTTAAAAAATAACACCCATTATGATCTACAAAAGGACCCCTCTTATACCCACTTCAACACACACAATTTCCTTAGAACTTCCATTGAACACCTTCCAAAATTATTTCCCTATAATGACCTTACATTCATGAAAACCATTGATTTCTAGAATATGTCCCAAATAAATCATTTCATGGAGGATCATTTAAGAGATGATTCACATCTTTAACATAAGTCTTATCACCTCCTCGGTCATTCTATTATGTCTACATATTCTATTTTTTTGAATATGAATCACTATAATAATAACATGTTTTAAAAATCATTGATCTTTTGAAATGTGATATATTTTTACAATATAATAAAATGTTTTCACTCATTCAGTCATTGTGACACATTGTTATATTTGTCAGTTTTACAACCTACATAAATGATGTTTCAATATTTATATTATTTTTAAATAATAAAACCTAAATAATGATAATAAAATTTAATAATAAAAAATTTATATAAAAAATTTATAGTAATATTAATCCTTTTTATATTATCCAATATATTTAATTATTTAGTTAATTAAATTATCTTGTCAAAGGGGATTTTTCAACATTCCAGGAAAACAATCACCAAATTTTACATAAAATGACCATGAGACTCTGGAACTATAAAAAATAACTACATAATAAAATACATATAATTATGAAAACAATATCAATGAGATTGTACTATATTTTAAAAACAAAATAATAAGTTGGTAATGAAACAATTTACACCAAAAAATTATCTTTAAAAATAAATAATTATTATGTAGGTAATTAATTGGGCACGAAGGTATTCTCTCATGCTAATATCTCAAATCAGTTTAAATTTATAAATATGAAACCCAACTTATCTAAAACTACTATAAAGTGGTATAAAATATATATGTACTATACTATAACCTATAAGGAATAGAAAAAAAATATTCAGTAGTTAGGGAGTTTACACTAAATATTAAACTAACATAGAAAAGTGAATAAAATTGATGAAATATAAGGTAATGGAATAGATGAAGAGACGATAATTGGAATCTATGGGTTTTTTTCATATTTAAACAAATCATAACTCAAATTTTTATATCATTCAAATTATTAGCAGCAATACATCGTAGGGGCATTTTGTTCGACATCTATATATTAGAAACAATTATCTTGACCCATTGATCCCTTTTTAAAGTTAATATATAAACAAACCATATGCATTAAAGGAAATCACTAAATGAAAGGTAATGTTATGTTAGCTCTCACTCCACACTCCCCTATACCACATTGGTTTTCATCCCCAAATTGGCATCATTATCACTATGAAAATAGGTAAAATTATATGAATTAATTCCAATATGAACCAGATGAATATGAAGAATTCAAAATATTAGAACAATTGGAAAAAATATGTATACTTCCTCTTCCCTAAATCCACTACCACCATGAATCTTATCCAAACATTATTTTTTCATCAACCATTAGGGAACTAATAAAAAAGATTAAATATAAATTACTATTGTATATTAAAATCATTGATTAACAAATAGAAAAATTACTTGAATTGTTTTTGAAAACCAATAGGTGTCCTCTATATAACATAATAAAATAAATAAGGAAAATAAAAACATAATTTAGGTATCCACTAGTTGTTTATTTATACATTAACTTTGCAATATATCTTCTTGATTTGTAACTCATACATTCCCATAGTTGTTGATCAACATCATAGTGAACGATAGGCATCCATATATAGATTTCGTTTCTAGAATATATGAGTCTATATTTCCATCTTATCTCTCATATATATTTTCATATTTGGATCAATTGACCCAATATTATTCATAGATAGGGTGTAAAAACTACATGCATGAATGCTCACTTATCTCCCATTATATATCGTCAATCATGTGCTTAGAGAGAGATATGTCTAACTGAATACTTCTTTATAGATATATCTTCTTTGGAATATCATGTTTCTTGTGGCACAACCAAGACTCATCATCATCTATCTATATAATGGAATAATTTTAATGTTATAGAACTCCTACCATGATCTATTCATTACAAAACCATATCATGGACCTCCACACTGTAGGGAAATTCTTATATACATATTTATTTACACACAAACCCCTATAATTCTCAAATCACATCCATCCAAGATGTAGTATATTTCTTAAACCATATCACCGTATTTATTCATTATTTATCCTTCTTAATTGGCTATTGTTATGTCAAACCCTTGACATGGCATGTTTATTGATTCAAGAAATAACCCTTACATACATTCCATATGAATATTATAAATCTTTTAATGGACTATTACATTAGATTATTTCCATTATTATAAATAAAAACTACTACACTTATAAATTTATCAAATTTTTTACTCTTATATAGTAACAATTAGTCCTTTACATAGCCTCCATACAACTACCCTTACTCAATATAGACGATAGGTACAATGATGTTCTCAAATCCAGTTCCTTGATGCATCCATGAGAAGGTAATATCCTTCATTAACTATAATAATATTCATCCATGGTGTATATGAAAACCCTGTAACATATTATCATATCTGTTCATTGTTCCTCTTCCATGATTCTTGTGTCTAGGATATTGTTTGATTTTCCATAGGGAAACTAGAATCCATGAAACATATTATCTAATACATTTAAGTAAAAATTATGTATTATGACATATATATCATTGAAGATTTAGTGAATAACATAGATACCTTGAAAACAATTTTAGTGATATGGATTAGGATTTGAGATTCTGGTGAAACATGGCTACACAAAAATGGTAATATATCATTACTGAAATGTAATAGCATCACTAAAAGTGATGAACTATACTCAATGAATATACATATGATAATGGTATAGACCAAGGATAAGTTGCATTGTTTTTATATTGGGTTTCCATTATTTATTTAGATGAAGATCTCTAGTGCCACCGTATGTTGACCTCTTCTTTCGAGCACCTCCACATGTCACAAAATCCTCTCTTTATAGTGGGAGATGATGTAAATCTTTAATGAACTTCTATTTTTTATTTATATGTTTACAAAGGCACTAGACCTATAAAATTCATGAATGTCTCATTGTTTAAAAAAATATTTTTAAAATAAAATAGGGGAATAAGACAGAACACAAATAAAGAACACAAGAAATATGATAGGTAATAGCCTTATGTCCTGAGAGTCAAGGGGGTCTAAAATAGTGGAGTCCAAGGGAGTCACCTTAAATAAGTTTGACACACGTTGTAGTAAGATAAAATTTAATGGGGAAGGAAACAAATTAAATTTTAAGGGGACCCAAACATGAAAGAGAATAATCTACATTGTTACCCTCTCTCCAAGTATAAATAATATCTATGTGGTCATTTATGAGAGACATAAACCTATGAATATGGTAGGATATGGACTTGGTAGTATCAATGGTGTTCTAGAGAGAGTTTTAAAATGTTTTGGAATCCTTTTTAATCAGTACCTGTTTAATCATCTCAAAGAAGATGAACTATATACCTTTCAATATAGATAGCGCCACTTCCTTGATGGAATTTCCCATCTCAAAGGAAGATTAAAAGGCAACAACTGCACTACCCCTATGATCCTGGACAAATAAAATCCCCTCAAAATTCATGATTCAAATGAACCATCAATTTTAATCTTTATGTAATTTTTGTGGGGTGTTCATCCCACCCAATTGTAATGAGGAATCTTTATTTGTATGGCATAAATGGAATGAGTTGGAGATATAATACATATGAGGTATGGGTTACCTTCCCGTTTTCTTTGAAGAAACCACAGGATGGATACCAAACTTCTTATTTTATAAATAAGATATATCATTAATCAAGATATTTCTTCAAATCAAGACATGTTTCAAGAAACCCAAATAGACTAACACATAGTTTCCACGAGATGTATCTTCCATCTTTATCAATATTATTCCTCTCAACTCCCTAAAACCACCTATGTAGGAAAAAACTACCATGTAGTTATATAGGAGTAAAACTAGTGAACTATCCCATGGAATCCCACCTTAATATGGCCCAGTCCCTCCCAAGTATTAAGTGACACGTCATCTCTTCTTCGAGGTTCTAATTATAAGAGAACTTGATTTTAATAGTGATCCCCTTTTTCTTCATCTTCATCTCAGTGGATAGTTCATGATGCCATTTATTCTATATGATAAAATTGATCTTTAGGGGGTATTAATTTTCATTATATAATACGATTCTATTCATCCCACACTTTCATAGAGAATAATGGTTCCCTATATTCATTTAGGGAAAAGGCCCCTAAGGATGTAACTATGAATATATCATTATGTTACCAAGTGAATATTCATTCAAAAAAATGAAATATATACATAGGTAATGAATGGGTAAATATATTTGTTATTAGGAAAATTATTATTTAACCTTGGTAAACTAAAATTAGAAAACATTAGTGACATTCCTTGGGATAATTCTTTATATGGGATAGCATCCTAATGTTTTGGTATTGATAATGGATAACCTTGGTAAAATTGAATGTGTCATATATTAAATTAGATGTTTCTTTATTTCGATATCCTATAACTTATTTTTCATTATTCCTTAATATGACTATTGTTTCCCACACTAAAATTTTAGGTTTTGGTCAACGGATGGATCTAGGAGGATTCATGTTACTGATAACGAACATTGAAATGACTGTCCTCATGAGAACCTAAATGAAATTAGTGCTAGAATAAGAAACGTTTTAATTATGACTTATGATTTATCATGAAATATGATTAAAAAATTTCACTAACACTATCTCATAGACTCATCATAGAAGATAAGTGTTGATTTTATTAAGAGTTTTTGTGGTGGAGGATATGAATAAAAGAAGATTTAGGTTCCTATTTGCAGTGAATGTGGGAAGAAGCACTCAAGTAAATTTTTTATAGGAATAATAATATTTTATTGTGTGGAAATGAAGCCAATATATAAAGTAATTAAGGATAAAAATTTAATATTTAAATAGACTGAAATAAAGATCATCCAAAGGTAAACATTATATTTCAATGCCATATGTGTAGATAATATAGTAGTTATTCAAGAAAAATTTATAATTTGATACTTAACTCGAAGACCACGTAAAGACTTTTGAAATGGAAGGATTTATATTTTTAAAGATTATGATTAGAGAAATATGTTTTAGAAAAGTTATATCAATGATATTTTAAATATAAGTATCATGAAACATATAAGGATTGTTCTATATTATAATTTTAAAACATATGGTTAGCTGGGAAAAAATATTATTGACATTGATAGGATATTATTTGTGAACATGATATTTATTAATTGATGAATATGTAATTTATGTTTTATTTATTTTTATAACATTTTTGTATTTATGGAATACAATCAATATTTTGTGGAAATTTTTCAATAATAGGGATTGTGTTAATTTTTTAATTCTTTTCATGTCTTTTTAACATGACAGTTATGGATACTATTATTTGTTTATAATTTTAATGTTGATGATTAGTTCAAAGTAATCGATGACCATTTTATTGGTTTTAAGTGATGGTATTTTTAGGTGCTTTGAATTTTTTTTGAAAGAATACACTATTTATTTTCATATAAACCATTGGGTTTTTATATTATTCAATTATTTTGTTATTTATGGTTTATTGGAAAGTGAAATATAGATAATTTTTTTGGATTCAAAGTGATTCATTGACAAGAAAATATATTCAACGACATTTATGGTCAAGTGAAGGATTACAATTATGATTAATATCTAAATTTGAATTATTTTATTTTGGGTTAGCTTCACTATATAAGAAGAAAAATTATTGGTTTAACCTGATAATTAATAATATTTTGGGAGATGTTTCTTTGGGATATATTAATATGTGATTTAATATGAATGATTTTTTTGAATGTGTCAAATTAAAATTTTTAGGATGTCTGTTGAATGTTTTAACATACCATTGAGGTTTAAATAATCTTACATTTTAGATATATTTTTGTAATTTGAGATGTAGGTATATATATTGGGTTGATACTTGGATTATATTATTAAGTATTTAGAGATTAATGTTTTGTTTCTTCATATGAAGGATTATACAATATGAAAATTATATCTCATTATGCTAAATATTTTTTGGTTTTGATTAGTAACTGAATTGAGGATGAATATATTCATATACTTTTTTCATATATTAGAAGTTTTTTATAGTGAATTAGGAATAAAATATTCATCTTGAAAACTCATTGTCTGTGGGAATCATATTAGATTGTGGTCAAAATAGTTTAAAGGATGAAATTTTTCATTTCCTATAAAAATATTCCACATGTTTTTAGTATATATGGTAAAATTTATTCCTCAACTCTTGGAAAGAGTTCATGAAACATAAATTTTTTCCTAATACATTTATTTCCTATTAATTGATGGAATTTTCACCCATAACAGATTTTTTATTATTTTTTTTCCTTAACTTTCTCTTGGTCATGATGTATGTCACTCACTATTAGTCCTTGGGAATTATTTTTCTCTTTTATATATATATATATATTAATTCCCAATAATTTTATCATATTTGGGGACATATTTTTTATATTATTCCATATAACCTTCATATTTTCCATTCTCTCTTATTATGTAGATGTTTTACAAAACCTTTTTATTGTATGGGTTTTTTATAAAATGAATTCTAAAATATCAAACCATTAACAACTGATAAGAAATCCAAAATTTTGGGCATTAAATTTCATATGGGGGGAGAATGTAACGCCTAAATATTTTATGAAGTAATTTTTTCAATTAAATTTTATTTCATTAATAGACTGTGTTAAATACAACACTATGATTAAAGAAACCATGATATAATATAACCTTTTATTTATAGAGAATGTTATGACCAATATGATAGGTTAGTTCACAAGGATATGATTAAATAATTTATGAAATATATTTAAATATATTCATAATAATCAATAAGTAATCACTCATTTTTTATAAATTCAATTTATTCCTCAAAAATATATTTTCTTCAAAGAAAAATATTCCCTTTTTGAGAAAAAATTATGATAAATGTATATAAATTTTAGAGAATTTATAAAATGAAAGTAATTTTTATATTAGAATATTAAATTATCTGAGGATTTATTTATTATAAAATTCAAAGAATATTGACTTTATGGTGACTATAAAAAATACATATTTTTATTCAATACTATATTATTATTTCAAGCATATAAAAATCTGATATTTTAAATGGTTTCAAAGTAGAATTTTTTTTCTTATATATAAAAACAAAAATTTAATTTAATGTAATCAATTATATGTATGAAATTATTTTAAAAAATTATATGTTAAATTCATATTCATAAAAAAACTCTTTCTGTCCATGAATGGTAAATTTAACCTAATAAATTAAATTTATCTATATTTTTGAATAATCATAATTAGTGTAATATATTTTATACTCAGTGATATTTTTAAACATGCATATAATATTTTTTTATCCATGTCCTAATATTGACTTGGGTTTTATGCTTAATTTTTTTTTTCTAAAACCAATATTCATCGTGTTCAACAGACATATTTTAAAATTAATTTCCAAAATTTAATTTTTTTAAATTTAATAAAATTGATTCCTTTTTTATAATCAGGACATTAATATTTCATAAATATGAAACATTAAATTTTCGTCAATATGAATAGTAAATGGGGTCCAATTAATCACCTCAGTAAAGGTTAAATCTGGTAAAATGGAGTTGTTTAATTGACACTTGTCATTGAATTGAATTTGAACACTTTCATATTTGGATGAAAATATATTTTATAATGGAAACATATCCATGAAAATGACCTATATAGTATTTAAACCAATGTATGCTTAAAAATGTCAATCTCTTAGTTTAAAATATATCATATATTTCTAAATAGGGATAAAAAAGAGTTATAAATGAATATATTTGTATATTTTTACAATAATAAAATTATTTTCATGGTTTAAATTTTTTTATATGTTTCATAAACTATATATTTATAGTAAATAATTTTAAAATACTAACATAGTATTTATTATATTAATAGAAACATAAAATAAATGATTTTGAAAATATAAAAGTTATCTAAGATGAAAGAATAAACATGTACCATAAATTTTATAGATTTATATGAGATATTAGCAGGGTTTTAAAACATTATATTATAAGTAAAACTTTTTATTGATTTATTTAACATAAAACTAAATGAATTGTTCTAAAACAAAAAAAATGATTTTTTTAAAATATTTTGTTAAGTTATATAAAATTCATACCAATATTATATTATATTAATGAAATGTGATATAGTTTTAAACATAAAACATATCTCATTTATAGATTTCTTTTTCATTTTATAGTAATATTATTCACCAATAAAAGGTAGAAAACATCAATATCATGGTATTTTTCAAAAGGGATGACAAATGGTTAAAAAATATAAGGATACAAATGTGATCCAAACATGTAAAAATTGTATTTTATGATATTATTTCCCTCTTTGTAATCATAACTTATAATAATGTCAATTTGGTACTATGTGGACATAAATATTAATTTATATTTACTAAATGTCATAAGAAACTACAAGAGGGAACCTCCCATCGATTATAAACAAGCACTATTCCATTATTTTCATAACCCCATTTTGAAACATCATGATCAAAAACCCTATACCATGATCTCTTATACACTCCCATAGACAAATTAAATATGTTTTTATTTTCCCAAAATACCATCACTAAAATCCATAAAAGGATATCAAATAGATTAATTTCAAAAAATAGGCAATCCATTTAACGGATCCAATTAATTATTATTATTATATTACCTACATTAAATGTATTAAAATTTTAAAAAATTTATAAAATAATTATCCTAATTACTTTAAAATGTAATTATTATTTTAAAACCACCATTATTCACCCTCATTCAGTGAAATGTGGTGTGATGTTATGACTCATGTGTAGGTACAGTTTACTATCCAAACCTAGTGATATGATTCATTTCTCATCACCAATTTATTAATGGGGATAATTATGTTGATAATGTTTATAAAATAAACTTATTAAATAATAATATTTTAGTAATTATAAATTTATATACATCTACTTAACTTCAATACAGTTGGAAAATAATAATGTTGATCATGTGTACATATGGACTACCACCTCTTTGAAGTGATGTGATTCATATTTCATTTTAATTTTACATGGATTGTAATAAGGATGTATTTAATGATCATATATGATATATATTATATACTAATTTCACTACCCATATGAAAGGGTCCCATTTTTTGACTCCCTAGACCCGCCTGCAAAAGTCCAGGGGCTGGCGACAAGCTCTGAGTTGGTATATCACTAAAACTGGAGGCCTTAGCCTATGTACTTGTACACACACATATCTCTTATCATATAAAAATAAAAATGTAATAAACTATACACCCATGTATGGATACATATAAATCCCACAACTGGAGTATGACCAGAAATAAAGGAATGCAAATAATGATAAATATAAGATATTCCTAAAGTGTTTGAAAAAAATTATAGCATGAAGTAAAGTACTGGGGATTTTTTCCAAAAAGCTTCTAGGACACACCTCAGACAGCCCGGTCTCGCTAAGAATCATCTGGTCCTAGTTTGTCAAGATCTTTGTCAAAAGGACAATTATCTACATAAGAAATGACACATGTGGGAATAGCCTATTCTGGGGTGAGTATAACAATACTCAACATGAAAACCGGAATCCACAAATCATATAACAAGGGAAATACATTCATCTCTACATATATATATATTTCTACAATACATATTTTAAGAATATCCATATATACTCAAATAATACACACAGTCTAATAATAATACACAACTATAGTATACCAGCCTAGGATTCCAGCTCGAAGGATCCACCATGTAGTCGTTCGGGAGAACACACTCCTAAATCTAAGTGCACTGATGAATTCTATCTGAGATGTGGTGCCCAAATGGTCTCTTCACTAGAATTACATGATGATAGTCTTAATAGAATTAGATACACATATGGGGATAACTCCCAAGACCATGGGGTTATACTAACAACTCATTCTGGATTAACCCACTATAGATAGAATAGATGCTCGTGTAGTTTTGGGGACAAAGATACCATGATCTCTTCCTAGGTACTGAAGATGAATAGTAGATCTCACTCTGAGCCTCACAGAGGGATTCCAAAAACAATATCCAATAATCCATATTGATGGGATAGTAGGCCTATGTGTAGTAGATGATCTAATACTAAACCTTATGGAATTGATAACGGTAACACTTGATAACTAAATGTGTCCATGATATGGAGTACAAGGGCTCCATGAAATGTCTAATAAATTAGACATCATATAGTATGGTCACACACCATGTCCCTTCACCCTGGGTCATGCTCATGTAAATGACCCATGTTAATTTCTCATGTTTGAGTAGAAGTACAAGGCATGTAGTTTCTCATGTAGTCTACCACTGTGCTAGTACATGACTTTAGAATGTGTACATTTTCCCGTGTACTAGTACATATCTTAGAATATGTAATTTTTCTAGGTTGTGTCTGTGTGGGGGAGTACATAATGTGCTTCGACCCATGTACTACAACCTGTGTTTGTGTACCACCCAACATACACATTGATTCTCTCACGGTGGACCACATGTCATGTGATAGGGGTCACACATCGTGTTGTACTTAATTTCCTCTAAAACCCTAGCTTCTACACAACGAAATCCCTCATGGTGTGCATATATGGTATAAATTCCATGTAACATTGGATTTTCTAGAAATCTAGACCCATTTCATCACATCTCAACCATTACTCATGCCTTAAATCTGGTGTTTTTTATCTTTAAAATCACAGATCAAGGCTCATGGATTCATTCCATCACCAATTAACACATTTTGTGGCTTCGATCCACTTGAAAAATGATATTATTCCTCATTATTCATTACAAACTAAAGAATAAAAAAACCATGTATCCACATCATCTAATAAAATGTTTCCTCCATCATCACCCCACCACCATGTTGTACCGATCCAAAATCTATGATATCAGATCATTGCGCCAAGAAACATGTGAAAAAATATTGATTTCATCGGTAAATGTCAAACCACCATCCAAATAAAAAACAACCATAATGAATAGAGAATCGAGATAGAAAAGAAAAAGAACAAATCAATAGGAACAGACCTTGATCTATGTTCATTTAAATCTCGATTCATTTCCATTAGAGCTACTATCAATGAATTTAAAACCAAAAAAAATTCCCTTCATAAAACCCTATAACAAAACCCATCCCACAATATGCATGATCCAAAAATCCTTCCCCGAAATGATTGATTCGATTTCATCATATAAATTAGGAATGGTGACAAAATCTAAATAAAGAAATGCCATACCTCAATTTATATCAATCAATGATGAATAATGGGGTTATTTCATGATCACTGGAAGGATCCTTTGAATGTATTTATCTTCAATCATTAATCATCAATCTGCTCATCATTCATCAGAGATAGGTCCTCCAAATCTATTTCTAATGGATCTCCAATGGTTCTAGGATTATGTTGCTCCACCAAAAATTCCCATATAATAATCTACTTATTGAATTTTCAGTCATTATGTCTTGAAATAAAAATAAAATTATTTAATTAATTAGTTTTCTCATTTCCCCCACCCATAATGACATTTCAAAAACAACCTACAGTAATTCTAGTCAGGTCACCCCTAGGGTAAAACCACTATTCTGAACTCAATAGTGCCCTTATATATCCAATCTTGTCTACTTTTTAGAAGTTATTTAACATTTTCAGTAATAATATGTGACTGATCTATTTAAAATACTTAATATATTTCAAAAATTTATTTCGGGCACACCATACCTTGGAATCTCATTTCTTTTCAACTCCTATTCTAAAAAATAATTAATAAAATATTTAAAAATAATACATTGAACAAAAATTTCATCACCTTCTCCATATCATGGGGCTTAACATCCCCAAAAATCCAAAAAACAAGGGACACACAAAGAGATGTTGGTACTAAGCTTGAATCTGAGCAACCCTCTCCCATGTACTCTCTTGAAGATGCAAGTCCTATAATAAGAAATGCACTAAATGAATAGATTTCCCATTTATAATGATCTCATATTGATCCATTGTCACTAATGGGTACTCAAAAAATGTAGTTCTTCGCCAATTCCTATATCTCCTTAATCGATAACATGTAATGGGTCATGCATGTACCTCATCTGTCATGACACATTGAAGATGTCGTTTTCATAGTCTAAAAATACAGGTAGAGATAAGTGGTGAACACCCTCTCCAACTCTAAACTATATCTATAATGTGACAATGAACCACATAGATAGCATACCACCCAGGAAAAATATCTATAATACACATCAAGGTGAATCCTGTAAGAAAACATGGTTCCCTTTCATAAACTAGAAATGGATCCATCATTTTTCATATAAGACATATAACATCTCTATGCATTATACATATTCTCCTAGATGATCAGTACCTTCCCGAGAGTTGCACTATCAAAATCTAGGCCAATGAATGTTAACTCACTTTAGTCAGTCCAACTAAATGGTGAGCTATAGAGTCGCCTATACAAAGCCTCAAATGGTTCCATATCGATGGTGGAATGGTAACTATTATTGTATGCAAACTCCACTATTGTTAGGTGATCCTACCAACTATGGAAAAAGTCCAACATTAATTATTATATCATATCCTCTAGAACCTAAATGATCTGCTCACTATGGTCATTAGTTTGGAGGTGAAACACTTTTATCATGCATAACTAAGTCCCAGACACCTTCTAAAATCCCTTATACAACCAAGATAAGAAATGGAATTAGTAGTAAAAATGGTCATCTTTGTAATTCAATAGAGTCATGCTATCTCCTGTATATAGAGGAATTAAAACCCATCTATTGAAATCTACTGTCAGATTGCTAGGAAGTGGTGCAACATGGTGAGTGGATCCACGACCACCCATATGGCATCATGTCCCCTCGATGTATGTGGTAATTCTATCATGAATTTCATGTATATCCCATCCCACATCAATTATGATACTTCAAGGGGTTGAGATAAACCCACTAGAACATGGTTCTTGGCCTTTACTTGCTAAAAAGTAAGGCATTGAGAGCCAAACTCTACAGCTACATTCTTCATCCATGGCCACCAATTGGGATGTGAGAGGTCCTGGTACATGTTTTACACACCTACATGTACCACTAAAGGATAGATGTAAAACTCTCTTAGAACCTCCTCATGTAATGTCATTGGTACCATCATGCACCCTCTGTAAATAACGACATTCCCCCCACCATTAGAAATTACATATGGATCATGTCTAGTGGGTATTTGAGTATGTAAGGTCTCAAAGTTGGTATCCCATAGTTTTTCCTACATGGCTCACATTATGATATTAGGAGTGAAAACCATAAAATCGAGTTAATATACTCCATCTCCATCCATAAAGGATAACATCAATGAGTCCCACTACTCTGACTCCTTGTTCATCAACTACATACAAGATCTCATTTTGAAAGAATATGCTACCAAGTTCACCATCCATGGATTATAGACAATTTCAAAATCATATTCCTAGAGGAAATCTATCCATATCATATTTTTCATGTTAATATGCTTCTGAGAGATGATATACTTGAGAATCTTGTGATATGAATAAACTATAAACCACTCGTTGATCAGGTATTGTTGCCAAATATTTAGTTCAATGACTACTCCTTGTAACTCATGATCTTGGTCCACGTAGTTCATCTCATATGGTCTCAAATGATGTGAACCATAGTCAATCACCTCTTTACTCTATATCAAAACACAACCATTCCTGGTTCAAAATGCATCAAAGAATGCTACTTACATAACACCCAACTCTCACAATCTCAAGATGGGAGATCTCATCGAGCTCTATCTAAACGGTTGAAAAGACAATTGGGACCTATCTGACTACATGAAAGGATTCCTATTTCAGGTAAAACCTATCATGGGTACTGATATTCTAGGAAAAACATGTGTGAGTCCTTGGAAATAGCCTGAAAACACAAGGAGTCATCATACCACCATCATGATCTTAGGTTGCTCCCAACCTGAAAATGCCTAAAACATAGATGGATCTATTTCCACACCATCTAGTGAGAGACCATGTCCCTAAGAGTGGACAATATGAATCCAGAACTTGAACTTTGATGGATTTATGTAATGTTTGTTCTCTCAGATCATGTCCAAAACTATTATCAATTGACTTGCATGATCCTCCTCGGACAACGAGTACACAAGGATATCGTCGATGAATACTACCACAAACCAGACCATGAATGGATAAAATATATCATTCATAAGACCCATGAACACAGTAAGGGAATTATTCAGGACATAGGGAATCAACAAGTAATCATCATGACTGTAGAAACATATGAATGACTTCTTTGGTATATCCTCATCCTGTACTCACTACTGGTAATAGTCTATCATGTGGTCAACCATCAGGAACCATAGTTCCTATGTCAACCAGTTAAATACGAAATCGGTCCTCAATGTTTTATGATTGTTATAATAAGTCACCTGGTTTAAGAACTGGTAGTCCAAACACAACCCCAATCTCTTATCTGACATCTTAGAAAACAAAAATATGACTTCCCAGGGTGAAACAAAAGGTCAAAAAATGGGGTTCTTCTATATTTCCTCTAACTGCGTCCTTATCTCGCAGAGATGTGTGGGATCCCACCGATATATTGTTGCATATATTGGTGCCATCCCAAAGTGTAGATCAATTCAAATGTCTATCTCGTTGTGGGGATGTAAACCTAGAATATATTTGGTGAAGACGTCTTCATACTCCACCACTACTACATGAAATTAATAACTCATAATATCCACTACACCGTGGGTTAGACAAGTCAACCGGTGGGTAATTGGCTGAATTCTCTTATATATTAGTATATCTTATGCTTAATGGGTTTCATCATCACTAACTTAGGAGAACCTGGTTTTGTCATTGTAGAAACACCACATCCTCCACATAAAATAGTCAATCTAGGCATAAACTCTAGATAACCCCTCAATACCATAGTTTGAATTATAAGGCCTCACTTTTAATATAATGATATCCAAAAAAACTCTCACCTCCATGTGTCAGGTCATAGAATCATCAAAAAGTGTGTGATCAATGAGTATTCTTCAGTAGGATTCCCCAAATGGAAAGGGTCAATCCAAGGGCTCAAACAGGATATCTATGTCTTGTATAAGGTATATTAGAATAAGGTAATCTCTAGAACTTATGAATTTTAGTACTAAAGCTATGGTTGAAAAGACAATGATAATTCCTCGAATCAATCATGGATTGTCCTGGTCATAAGCTTTGACCACCTATAGCTACCCCCACTCCTTTTATCCAGCTCCATGATCCTTGTGTGGACTACCTGGGGGTGGCAGTGGTAATAAATCAAAGTATTAACCACATACTACTACCATCCGATGTCCTATATGACATTAGCTTCTCTATGAACCAATCTTCTCCTGCCGCTACCTCTTCCCTATCATCCCATCTATGGTATCTTTAATAGTTGTATGGCTGGTTAGAAAATCTTGTGAGAGATTTCCACTATCACCACATGAGTATCACCACCTTTCATTGGGCTCACTAGACCAACACTAGGATACTTAAACCATAGATACCCTATCCAGGGACCTCCTCCTAAAATTACTCTCATGTCTAGGTCCTTAATACTGATATTGGATCCCCACTGCCAAGGTCTCAGTTCCTGATTTCACAGTACCGACAACCATTTTTTATATCTACTCAGAAAAAAAACACTCTACAACCAAAGATTTTTCTATATCCCCAACATAGGTCGGAATGAATATACACAGAAAAATGGTTTGTATGTCTCTACACAGGTCTCGCTCGAAGGTTTGATCCCTGAAAATTCGGTCACAATTCATATCCATCGAGTACCTGGAACAGTTTTTTAGCCTGGTTGAATACTCAGATACTATAATGTTTCCATGTTGAAACACAAGAATCTCATGGATATGTTAATCCCTCAGTGTATTTGGTGAGAACTCCTCTCTCAGAATGTAGTCAAACCTTTTTAATGGAAGAGTCGCCTCATAATAATATAGGAATCTAAACCCTACCATTTCTAAGCTAAGCTATTAAGATGGCTCGCTGCCAGGACAACCATCTAATATAATAACAATGTTCCGTATTTTACATTAATACTTGATTTATTACATAATACTACACCTAATACAACTGAGATGATTGAAAAATATATTTTTTCTAGTAATTAGATACATAACATAACATTATAAAACATGGACTACAACATATTTATTGAAAACTTCTTTAAAATATTCAAAATACTCCTTCAAACTTAAAACATCATGGGATATCCTGGGGAAAACCATAAAAAATATGTGAGAAATAAATGACAGTAATGGAGTAAACATGGAATAATGTAAATAAAATAATTCATGTTATAAAATATTCATATTAATGTATCATAAAAGGAACATGAATAATATGGCATGATATTTCTTGATATTCACAACATGGGATATGTGGCGACCAGTTAAAACACTACATCATAAACACAATTCAAGGATAAGTCTTCCATGAAATCATGGTGGAGGAAGTCCCATAATGGAATTAGGTACACTCCTATCCCAATAATATGTATCGTTATTTTAAACATTATCCAATGCATTGGAGCGCTATCTAGTCACACCCATCATATTCATTTCATTCCCATGCTTAGGTTTTCCACATAGATCATACAAGATGGATTCATTCATCATCCTAATTTATTCAATGATCAATTAATGTGGAAGATATACATGTAATCCCACTATAAAATGTATGTGTCAATAAATGTGAAAACCCATGATAGGAAATGGGTATGGTATGAACTAAAAAATATTTTACGTGTGAATGATCGTAGTAAAATTTTGGTTGCATAATGCCTTCACATAAAGATTCATAAAATTGTGTTGATGAGAGATAAATGGGACTGTAATCATGTATAAATTAAATGCTAATTAATAGGAATATTAAAACTAATATCCCAAAATTAGAAATATTGAAATAGAAGTTATTAGGTAATGGTGAAACTTGAATAATGTAATGAATCATAACCATATTTTGTCATGGTAACAGGTGTACAAAAAGGATCATGAGAGGATTAATGAGATGGATAGGGGGTCTAATAATATATACATTAAATGTAAAGTAAGGGAAATATATAAGATCATATTGAAATAAAATCAAATTTAATTTAAGCGAAATTACATAAAATAGGTTCTAGAATGGAAATGATATTAGAGAAATCCCTTACAAAATTTCAACATAGTAACGACTTAGGTAAGGGTAAAAATGAGGGTGTATAATTGTTATATCATCCAAATAATATCAATTTCATAGAAAGGTAAAAATAATAAATAAATTAAAATAGAACCAATTGAAATTATAATGATTAATATCAATGAAGGTTCTTGAATTGAAAGAAGGAGATGAAGGGGAGGTTCCCTTACGAAATCTCGACATAGTAACAACATAGTTAAGGGTCCAAATGGGGGAGGATAAATCATCCCTAATTCTAATAACATAAATTGATATTATGGAAATGATTATAAATGAATTAAAATATAATAATTTTAAATTATAAGAAATAACATCAAATAAGTTTCTTGAATTTGAAAGGATGAGAGGAAACTACCATACTTGAATGTGTGACTCCCAATGATTGGGAAGGGAATCTTGAGAGATTGGGGGTGCCTTAGTAAGAATCTATAGAGTGGAGGGAATTCTTTGGAAATTCTCAAAAGAGTTTAATTGATGATAAATGAGATCATGGGTGGGATTATATTGGAAGAGTGGGGATTTATTTGTTATTCTTTGTTTTTCACACTGCATAATAAAATATCAAAAACAACAAACCATACCAAGGTTTTTGAAAATTATATTCAACCAAATTAGAGAGGACTAAATTATTTTATAAGTCCATGGGACAAAATTATTATAATATTACCATTTCTGATGTAGAGGATAGTCACACTCTTATATAAATGATTTTAAAATATTAAAATATATTTTAAGTCTGAGAGGATTCATAATGGATTAACCAAATAGATCAAATAAAAATATTATAAAATTATATTAATGGGAATAAAAATATTTAGTCAATTTTTATCATTTATATTACTTATTAAAAGACTTATGGGTATTTTTGTTGTCATAAGTCACAAAGTATATTTATACAGTATTTAATTTTTACCCAAAAATTCGAATTTCATAAAAAATTAAGAAAAGTTTAACGTTAGAAAATTTAACCATCCTGATTCCAAAAATATTCCTTAAATATAATTATTTATTAAAATATGAATATTTATTTATAAATTTAAAACTGATATTTATTGAAAATGGGGGATTTTTTATAATAACATTTTTTGAACCCTTATGGAAATTACATCTGAATTTATAAAAATAATTTGATTATTTATATTTAAAAAAATTATTTAACAATGATATTTTATTTAAATGTTATTTTTTTCGAAAGACCATTAATTCATAGTTATCTTAATTCAATTTGAATTTTAAACAAAAATAAAATTTATGTTTTATTGATTCGAAAGAAAAATAATGTATAAGGTAACTATAATTGGATAATAATATATTCATTATTCTAAAACAATTTACATATTAATATTTCTATGGTCTTGATACATGTCCTTTAATACACTATCGTACACCTAAAGAGTACATTGTGCGATGGTGGGGATTCCATGGGACGATTCAGGGAAAATGATTTTTTCCATTATCTTGATGAGCTTGAACTTCTCTCATAAACGATTATGAGTAGGATTACGTTATTGGATATCAGCTGGGGTTTGGTCTTGGGAAAATCCCATAAATACTATCTCCCTTAGAAGATCTGATAAATTGACTTCATAGGTTGTTATCCTACTAGTTGAGGCCATCAATTCCATTATTTGTAACCAAATTGACGTGTTAAAACCCTATATTTATACTAGTACTATGATCACTGTTCAACAGCTATATTTTCATTGGTAAAGATAAATAAAATTCTTATAAATCCAATTGGATAAAAAAATGATTTAATGTGTTCTCTATAACCATAAGAAATTTAATTAAATCAATAAGATGAATTTTATTCATAAAAGTTTGGTTCATTACAATCCTCTGCCTTTTGGAATTTCTCCATTGAAAATTTTTTCCCACACAAAAATAGATGAGGGTAACTATGCTTTATCACCTCATCTGTGTCCCATGATTCTTCTTCAAACATGTGGTTTCTCCAAAACACTTTGATAGGGGTGTTGTCTGATTTAGGAAAACATTTTCTCAATAATCGAATATCTTCACCATCTACTCTTCATGGGAAATATCATTTTTCAATGGTAGAACCTATGGATTGAGTATATGTGGGTGGTCTGGTATGTACATTCTCAATATGGATTCGTGGAAAACATTATGTACCTAATATATGTTTATTGGGAGTGCTAGTTGATACTCCATGGATCTAATGTGACAAGGATCTCAAAAGGGAAAATATACCTTCGAATAATCTTTCCCTTCTACCCATATCTCACCACTTTCTTCCATGGAGATATGCAATGGAATGTTATTTCTGTAATATCAAATTCTAGGTATCATCGATGATTTTCCACATAGATCTTCAATCGAATCTAAACAACCTTCATGTGCTACTATGTAGATTTAATCATCTCTACCCTTTCTTCAACCATTTCAGGACCTAGAATTTTTCATTCCCCAACTTCATCCCAACATGTTGGTGTTCTACACCTCTTCCCATAAAGGACTTCATAGGAATCCATTTGGATTCTCAATTGGTAACTATTATTGTAAGATAAATATACCAAATAAATATGTTGGTCTCGTATTCCTTTGATGTCCATCGAACATGTTCATAACATGTATTCTAGTTTTTTAATAGTCCACTTAGATTGGTCATCATTTTGAGGATAGTAGATCATTTTGAAATTAAAATCAGTGTTTATAGATTATTGGATACTTTTCCAAGACATGGTGGTGAATATTGGATCTTGATCAGATACAATCAAGGGTGGTACTCTATGTAGGCATACCACATACATTATACATATATCCATGTCAGTTTATCTAGGGATAAATCCCTTGAAATCAGAACTAAGTGTCATGTATTTGTAATATGGTCCATAACAACCAGATGACATTGTCTACTTTGGATTTATTCAGATGTCCGGTGACAAAAACCATGGTGATGTTTTCATATTTCCATGATGGTATGGGTAACAGTTTCATCATCCCCATAGACTTATTCCTTTTAGAAATCACTTACTGACATACCATGCACTTTGACTTATATTCAGTGATCTCCTTCTTAATGTTTTTCCTCCAATATTGATCTAATAGATCTCGATACATCATTATGGTTCCCTGGTAAATGGAGAAATTCAAACTATGTGTATCATCCAAAAGTTTGTTCTTTAACATAGGATTTTATGGAATACATAGTCTTTCTTATAGTTTCAAATTTATTTTGAATTCCCACATCATCTTTTTTTGCATCCTTTATATTTTGAAAGGAGAAGGTTGAGAAATAATTTGGGTTTAATTTATGATTTCCATGTCCCTCCTCATCAATTATAAGAATATTGGATCCTTATAAAATCTCAACAATTAAAAAATTGATTGATCCTTTATACATAGAGCGTCATTATCTTTATTCACTATTCCAGGATGGTAGTGAATTGAGAATTCATAGTTATATATGACCATATTTATTAGTGTATATTAATAAATTTCTATGTGAATATATATTGGATACTTTTTTGATTTGTGTATATTCCACACTTCTCCTCAATGAGATAATACTGACATATTTTCAAACTGATGATCACTGCATCCAATTCCAGATCATTAATCAGATAGTTCTATTCGGGAACATTCACCTACATTGAATCATATGATATAATTTTTTCATTTTTCATTAACACATATCATGTTATAATAATTGGGGAATTGCTGGATATTATGAAAATTTCCCCACTTGAGGGTTGTGTGAGAATATGGGTAGTGACAAGCCTCCTTTTCGACTTCATAAATCTTTTTTCACATTTATCATTCGAATATAACATGAATCCCTTCTATGTTATTTTGGTGAGATGGTTTGAAAATTGCGAAAATTTTCTCAAAACATTGGAGGTAATATCCATATAACCCAAGAAAACTATAATTATCTATCATGGATGTTGGGATTGGCCATCTATAAATTTCATTTTTATTTTGAGGATCCACAGATATCTCATTTATTTCGATGATATTTTCCATGAATGACACATACTTCAACTAGAACTCACACTTGTTGTATTTTCTATAGGGATTTTCCTTTTGAAATTTATTTGTCATAGTTCATAGATTATCTTCATGCTCCTCCTTCGTTTTTGAGAAAACAAGTATATCCTCTCTAAAGTCTACCAAGTATTTTTTGAGGTAATCTCTAAGACTCTATTCATAAAATTCATGTAGATTTTTGAAACATTAGTAAGTCTGTTTAGAATCACTATGAACTCATAGTGCTAGTACCATATTTGAAATGCAGTCTTTGTGATATCTTCTTTAATCACCCTTACATGATAATATCATGACCAATGATCCACCATGGACAAGTATTTTTCTCAACATAGCTAATTAAATAAGTCATAAATCTATGGAATGAATACCTTTTCTTTATAGAGATCTTTTGGAGCTCATGATAATCAATGAAATGGTGAATTGTCCCATACTCAATCTTGATGAAGTTAAATGGTAAACCCCATGGTGATGAACATTTGTATATGAATCCTTTATCCATATTCTCTTGTAGTGGTTTCATAATTTCCTCATGTTCCAAAACATCCATCTATATGGAATCTTTGATATTGGAAACACCCTACGTATATTCTCAACTACAAATTCAGCCTTTCATCTAGGAGGAAGTCTAGAAAATTCCTTGGGAAATGCATTAGCATTTTCCCTCTCAATAGGAATGTCTTAAGGGATGATAATTTCCTTAGACTAAATCAATTGAGCCAGATACACTTACTCATAGTTTAATAATAACCATGATTGAGAATATTTTGTTAAAAAAGATTCATCCGCCTCCTTGAACTTGTATATAGTCAGGGGTTGATTTACCATACAGAGAGTGATTTCCTTCTCGTGTAAACATATGTTGTATATCTATAGGGAATGCAAATCCATCCCCAAAATTACATCAAATTTCACCCAGGGAAGTGTGAAAAGGATTTCTAGTAATTTCATCCCTTAAACATTGACATGGGAGATTTTATATTCTTGGTATGTAATAACTGATCTATTATATATTTTCATCAATATCTATACATTAATTCTTCATAGGGTTGTTTTGATAGTTCTAGTAAACCTTATTGATCTTAATGAATGCATAGAACTATGGATAATAACTATATATTTCACTTCATGATTTCGGTTATACATTATCCAATATAGACTTAGGGTTGAGAAATTTTATACAATTAAACACATAAATGGTAGTTCAATGGAATTAAAGGGATAACTCAAAAAATAAATGTCTTTCCTTAACATATTAATTTCTAGACTTTGATCTATGATATCCATGATCTATTTCATAAAATATATATTTTTATAGGAATTTTTTTTGTTCCATTAATAATGGTTCACAATGAGATTATGAATTTACCAAAGAATATCCTTTAAGAGTGTCAAACCATTTGAGTAGTAAATATCATCTTCCTACACTATATTGCCCTGAATCAGGCCCGAAACATCTTGTTAGAGTTGTAACCTCTAGATACATATGTTCCAGAACCACTTCCACTTGTAGTATCTAGACAGGGATGTATTTTCTCGATAAAATGCATACTATATAATTATCAAAATATATTTATTTTATATTATAATTAGTCTTATCCCTATGGATTTCTATAGAGTTCTTTAATCCTATGTCTTATTCTATAGTTTTCGAATCCTAAATCAATAAATAACTAATCTTTTCATCTGATAGTGACTATAAAAACCAGGCTCTTTATTTCAAATTAATAAACAATTTATTATATAATAATACACATAATACAACCCTTGTGATCGATAATTCTATTTTATTTTGGAATTATTTATATTACATAACAACATAAAACAAGGATTATAAAATATTTATTGAAAAATTATTTAACATTCTAAAAATAATCATTCAAAATTAAAAATGAATGGGATATCCCAAGGAAAACATAAGAAAGGGATGAGATAAAAATCTCGGTAAGGGAATAAACAAGTAATAACATGAATGAGATAATTCCTATTAAACAACAGTGTCATTGTTAGAAATAAAAGTAACATGAATAATATGTGATGATATATCATGATAATGTTAAAATGGGAAATTTGAAAATAACATAAAACACTGCATCACAAAGAAAAGTCAGGGATAAATCTTCCAATACATAATGGTCGATAAATTACCATAAGGAATCGGGTAAACCCATGTCCTAACATTAAGTATCATTATTTTAGATATAACCCAATGAATTGGATCTATATATGGGTGCACCCATTATATTCATTTTATTTTCATGCTTAAGTATTCCATATAGATCATACGACATGGATTCATTCATCATGATAATTTATTCCACGATCAAGGAATATGGAATAAATAAATGTAAGTTCAAAATCAAATGTATGTGTGCATTAATATGAACACCCTTGATAGGAAATTGATATGTTATTCACGACACAATTGTTTTGGCGTTGAAGATCACAGTGAAATTTTGGAAGCATAACAGTGTAACATAATGATTCATAAAAATGTGTTGATTAGATATAAAGGGTATATCATCATGTAGAAATAAAATGATAATTAATAGTAACATGTAAAATCAAAAGGCAACATTAGAAATTTAGCAATAAAAGGAATAATGTAATGATAAAACTTATATAAATAAAGGAGTCCAAACTATATATCAGCATGGTGTATGTGTAATTAAAGGATCTTGGGAGGCTTAATGAGAGATATAGGGGGATCTAATTATTTATTCATTAAATCAATGTAAGGTGAATTTATAATATTATATTCCAATATTTTTAAATGAAATTTAAGATAAATAACATAAAATAAGTGGTCGAATGGAAATGAGATGAGAGAAATACCTTATGAAATTTCAGTATAGTAACAGACTAGGTAAGAGTCAAAATGAGAGAGTATAAATGTTATATAAAACAAATAATATCAATTGGATAGTAATATAATAATACTAAATCAATGAAAATAAAATAACTCCGAATTATAAATAATAATTTCAAATATGGTTAATGAATTGAACGAAGGAGAAGAAGGTGAGGATCCCTTGAAGAATTTTGGCATAGTAACAGATTAGCTAAAGGTCTTAATGGGGGAGGATAAATGATCCCAAATTAAAATAAAATAAAATGGCCAACAAGGGAGTGATTATAATTTAATGAAAATATATCCACTTTAAATTACAAGAACAAATTTTAGATAAGTTTCTTGAATTTGAATGTATGAGAGGAAAGTCCCTTACATGAATGTTTAGATCAAAAGGCTTGGGAGGGGCTTCTTGTGAGCTTGGGGAACCTTGATAGGACTCTATGGTGTGTATGTAATAGTTTGTACATGATCTAATGGTTTTAGTGAAGAGAAATTGGATCCTGGGTGGTTTTATATAGGAAGAGGGGGGGTCTTTATTATTTTGGTAGTGGACCCAACATAATAAAATATGTAAAAACATTGACTACCCCATGGTTTTCTCTCAAAGTTTCTTCCAAATGGGAGTGGATTATATTATTATATACTTCCAAGGTCTGTAATTATTATAATAATATCATTAGTGATGTGGAGGTGACTCGCACTCTTAAAGAAATGATTTAAAAATCTTAAAATACAGTATAAGTCTTAGAGGATTCATTATGGCTTTATAAATTAAATAAAATAATATTAAAATAGAATTATTTTAAAGGTAAAATATATATTTGGTCGTGTATCCAATTTACATTACTTATTACATCACTTTTTGGTCATTGTGATTTCCTAAAACCCAACATATATTTATATGGTAATTAATTTTTACCTGAAAATTAGATTGTCTAAATAAAATGGGAAATATATGCCATTGGATTATTTCGACATCCTGATTCCAAAGATAATATTAATTTTATCTAAATAATTTTATAAATATTTAATTTTTCCCTTTTTAAATAAAAAATGACATTTATTGAATATGAGAGGTTTTTTTTAAAATATCATTTTTTGAACCCTTATAAAAATTAAATTTCACATCATAAAAATTAAATAATAATATATATTTAATAAAAAATATTTAATAATGATATTTTATTAAAATATTATTAATTTTAAAAATCCATTAATGGATAGATATCATAATATAATTTGAATATTATGCAATAAGATTATTTGGGTTTTGTTGAATAAAAATAAAAATCAGTTACAAAGTAACAATAATTGGATGAAAATATTTTCATTATTATATAAAAAATTAATTTAAATATTATTATTTCTTGGGCCTTGATACAAGTCTCTTTATGACACTACAAAATTCCCTAAATAATTAGGTGTGTGTTGGTGGGGCTTCCATGGGGCCGTTCGACGAACATGGTTTTGGTCATGATCTCGATGTGCTTAAACTTCTCCCATAAATGTTTTTTCTCCTGCTTAAGATGTTGGATCATGGCATGGGATTTGTCTAGGTTAAAAACCATAAATTATATCTCCCTAAAAATATTTGTTAAATAGGTTTTATAAGTTAAGATATTACCACTTTCAGCCCTCACTCCCATTTTCTATAGTCAAATGGTCTTCTAAGATCCTGTATTTATACTAGTATTATCATAACATTCAACATATATATTATCAATGGTAAATATTCTTAATGTTATTTTAAATTGAATTAGATAAAATTTAATAAGTGCATTTTTTTTCAATGAAAATAAAACATTTAATTAAATCAAAAGGGGAATTTTATTCATAAAAGTTTGGGTTGTTACATAAGATTTGATGATTTCCAAACTAGATGAAAAGCACTGGACACCTCCTCAAGATAGTCCATAGACACTTGTTGGTCGGGGTTGCCTTGATACTTGTGGGTTCACTATCGCTGAAAGTCATGAATAGCTCTTTTTATATGCATCTCATCCACTGGTACTGTGGGTACCACATACTTCTCCATAGGTTGTAGTATAGCTGGTGCCCCACCCAAATGTAACATTTTGGGAACTGGTCCCTATATCAACACATTATCATTAATGGAATCATTTGCATGATCATGATATTGAATCCTAACATGCTTACATCAAGGAGGAATCCTGAAAATAAATAAGATGTACCACAGTCAATAAGTATATCTAGAGTTCTAACTCAGGAAGGACACAGAAACCACTACCCCTTCTTACATGAATCATGTACCATTCTTCAACCTAAAAGCATTATTATCATGAAGGAAGTTGAACAATTGATCAGAGTCTTGGTTTATGGATACATCAGCCACCACACCAACACTGGACTCCCAAACCTAAAATTAGAACTCAAAACACTTAATATTATTTCCCCAAACCAATCTCATAGGCCTCATTCAAAATATAGAACTAACCTCTCTAATACCACTATGCCACGACCCATCCCAAAGGGGCCCATTCTGTGACTCCCTCAGCCCCCTCAAATATGTCTAGAGCTAGTGAATATCACCAAGTAGGCATATCACTAACATGTGAGGCCTTAGCCATTGTACCAATAAATACGCTAACATATACTAGAATATACAATGATTAAATGTAAAATCAACTAAACAACTATGTATTTATACATCAAAATCCCACAACCAGAGTATAATGGGAAATAAAAGAAG
Source organism: Viscum album (assembly GCA_963277665.1). NCBI lineage: Eukaryota > Viridiplantae > Streptophyta > Magnoliopsida > Santalales > Viscaceae > Viscum > Viscum album. The sequence goes on from OY728128.1 coordinate 1,937,793,400, forward strand.
GTAAACATTGCCCAATAGAATCCCACTATAATGAGTCTCAAACACAATTCCAATGTGAAATTAAGTACTGGGGACTGCTTTCAAAAATAATTTAGAACACACTTCAGTCTATCAAGTCTCATTAAGACCCATCATGTCCTTGTCCAACAAGGACTCTGTCAAAATATGGACTATCCTCACAATACAAGATGTGTAAAGGAAAAGACAGTGCATGGGTGAGTATAACAATACTCAGTAGGACACTGCATAACCACAAATCAAACAACAAGGTAAATACAGTTATCTCTTAAGAGGTATATATCTACCACACAAATAATAAAAATATCTAGATATACTCAAACAAGACACACACTCTGATGGTAAGTCGCATCTATAGTATACTAGCATAGGATTCCAGCACAAAGTTTCTTCAAAGCACTTGTCTGAGAGAACACACTTTGTAGCCTGATCTCATTGATGACATTTTTTTAAGTGGTACTTTTCATCGGGTCTCACCATTATAAATACATGCTAATATTTTGAAGAGAAAAAGTTACACAGTTGTGGATCATTCCCATGACCATGGGGTGATACCAACAACTTAATCTGGATTAACCCGCTTAATAGAGGATCTATTCTCATGGTGTGTTGGAAAAAAAGATATCGATATCCCCCCTAGGTAATTAATATAATCATATGATATCCCTCTTGGACTTACGGACGGACTCCAATGACTCTCTCTAAGAATTACTACTAAAAGGTTTGTAGTCCTAGGAGTAAAGGAAGATTTCTCACTGACCCTCAGCGGATAGATAATAGGAAAGAACCATAATAAAAATTGTCCAATATATGGAGGACAAGCTCTTAAATATATTTATAATAAATAACATGGGATGTAAAAGGGTTGCATGTTTTTTACATTGACCCTAGGTATTACCCGTGTAAACATACCGTGTCTATTTTCCATCTCCATGTATAAGTACACAACATGTAGTTCTTATATGTAGTCTACCCATGTTCTACTACATAGATATAGCATGTGTACAAGTGCTCGTGTACCATTACATGCCTTATCATGTGTATATAGTATCATCCATGTCCATGTGTGGGAGTACATAGTGTTCTCCAACCCATATACTCCAAACAGTGTATGTTTAGTCTTTGAGGTCCACAACGAGTCTTCGGGGAGGGAACACATGTCATGTGATAGGGGTCACAATATGTGTGATACTTAACTTCCTATGAATCAATAGAGGCCACATACGGGGCACATGACATATAGATTTTTCTTACATTCAATGTAATCATATATTTTCTGTAAATCCAGATCTAATTCTCAAAATCTAGTCTATTCCTCCAGCCTTTCATTTATTGATTGTTTCATTGAAAAATTGTAGATCGATCTTCATCGAGTGATCCCATTACTGATTAACATGTTCCAATCCTTTAATCTACATGGAAAATGAGATTTCTCAACATTCCTTGTTATGTAATGATGAATAATAAAATCATCTATCTACATCTATGGATACAATGTCTTCTCCATCATTACACAACCATCATGTCGTGTCGATCCAATATATATGATATCATATCATTGCACAAAAAAATGGGTGTGTAATGATTAATTTGAGATGTAAACATTGAACTTCCTACCAAGAAAGGAATGCATGTGATGAAAAGTAAAATGGGAGAGAAAATAACAAGAAAAAACCAAGAGTAGTGGACCTCAATATATGCTCATGTTGATCTCGGTTCATTGTTGATAGAACAACAATCGAAGAATCCCAAATCAGAAATAATTCTCCAAATAAAATCCTCCTAACAAAACTCATCTCAAAATATGCAGTCTAGGATTTAATCCATTAGTCGATTGATCATGTTCCTCATAAAAAATCAAGAATAGGGATGAAATATTATTAAAAAAATACTCTATCTCAATTTGGATATATCTTTAATGATTAACGGGGTTGTGCCATGATTTTTGGTGTCATCCTTTGAATATGTTGATATTCAATCATTGATCAATGATTTCATCACAGTTTGTCTGATAGAAATCATCAAACACTCTCTCTAATGGATCTCTAATGGTTCCAAGGTTATGTTGATAACAATAGAATTCCCTCACTATATTCCAATTATATAATTTTACATCGCTGCATCAATAAATAAAAATAATTTAATTTAATTAACCGTCTTATTCTCGTTCAAGCCTACAATGACTTTTCCACAAATGACCAAAGATAACTATGGTTAAGTCATGCCTAGGGTAAAACCTAAGTTCTGAACTCAATAGTTCCATTTGATTTCTGATATGGGCATCCTCTTAGTTGTTTTCCAACTTTTTCAAAAATATTATGTCTATGTGCTATTTAATTATTTAATATATTTCAAACATTTATTCCAGGCATGTCGGGCCTTGGAATCGCACGTCGTCCCAGTGCTTCGTCTCGAAAATAATCCATAGAATATCCAAAAAACAATACATGGAAAATATAATTCATTTTTAACTAATTAATCAATAAATTTTTTATTCACAATATTTCTTCCATTCTATCCATTGAAAAATGGAAACAACATTCCTATGTACGTACAACATATCGTTTCCATGAATGGTGTAATTTAATTTTCTATCACTATATTTTATGAATGACTACAAACATGTATAAAAATAATATATATGATATTTATATAATGATTAGAACTATTTATTTTTATTGAAACAGAATGACCAAAACTACCAACCTGTAACTTAAAAAAAAGTTCATATCACCCAGAATAATTATTTCAATAGAAATGTCTTAAGAAATAGGTGATAAAGGGTTAAAAGTAAAAAATATATGATATTATATATATTATTATAGTTATTTAAAATATTTATAACAAATAATTATTTATTATACATTAGGTTCCAATTCATATGATAGAAGTCAGTCCTAATGTAATGGGCTTATAGTCTTACTTTTATTTGTGGGAGACTTATTCATAATTCACCACTTTTTTATTCTGGGTGTTGTATATACTACCCGTTTTACATTTTATATTTTCAATATTATTATATTTATTTAATTTAATGTTGAAATTTAGGTTATTATTTTATGGTAATAATGACTCAAAGGATACTAAAGATGTAATGGTTTTATGTTACAATCTCATTGGTTTTTAGGATAGTTTTGGGTTATGCATCAAATGATGAAATATTATGATCTACCTATCAATAAACAATAAATTTCATATAATCTGTTTATTTCATGAAAATAAATGTTTTCCATTCATTTTAACCCTTTTATACTCAATAGAATAAAAATACATTTTCAAAGTAAATCATCTTAATTTTAGACTTTGGTAAAAAATGTTTTTAATCCATATAAATTTTTTTATATAAATGTTTTAAAGAAAGTTTATTACTTTTTTGAATGATTTTATAAATTATTTATTAAAAAAATTACATTTTAAAGAATTATTTTAAATGAAATTTCTTTTCCTTTTTTAGAAATAATCTATTTTTTACTTTTTAAAAAATGTGAATGGAATACCTTAGTTTAACTTATATAGACTGAATATAATTTCCAGTAGCCATGAAAACTCATTTACTTTAATCATAGTGTATAATCTTTTAAGGTTTTTTTCAAAAATAATTCATAAAAATTGGGAAATTTTTATGTTTTAAAAAATATATTTCAAAATAAGAAAAAATATTTTTCTAAAAAAATCTTCTAAGTGATATTTAAAAATATTTTTCTATCTATGATGGAATCATAAATATAAAATATGTATTACTAGGTATGTGGTCCAATGATAACATTTATAATATTTCTATCTATGGTCATTCTTGATATTGATGATATGTTTGTTAAACCCATTTGTTTTAAATTTTTTATGCTATAATGATTTGATGAAATTTTTATTAATAACATTTTAATTTTATTGGTTATAATGTGCTGATATGATGAATTTTTATGATCTTTTGGAAAAAAAATGTTTGGTTTTCATTTTTTTAGAATGTAAATTTTATAACCAATGAAGATGGATACATTATTATCAATGATGGAGGTTGTGTTTTATCTATGGTTGGGTGAGACCTATATAACCCTCTAATGAATCGAGTAAATATTTATTTTTCATACGATATATAGGATAAGAAAGGGGAGTGAACCCAGTTCCCCAAGGAACATTTTCTTCTGTGACTTTCATGGTTGATAACCATGACTACTATGATTGTTTGGGGAGTGAAACCAAGCTAATGCAATATTATTGGGAGAAACCATGACTATTGAGATTTTTTTTATAGTAAACAATATCAACTATGATATTCAAATCACTAAAGAATTAAATACTAAGGAAATTATTTTACATGCTTATGTGCATGCCCAAATTATATCTCTTACAATAATGTTATGCTCTCATGGATCATGTTTTTTTATTCTATTTTGATTGAAATCTTTTGAACTACCAAGATTTATTCCATTACACATTTTTATAATCCTTGATATATAGGTTATATTTTCAAATATTATGATTATATTTTCAATCCATAATTTCTATGTTTTCTTTTGTGATCATTTATTTCTCATTCTTACCCTTACCGAGCATCTGATCCCACCATTTTTATGTTTCCTTTCCATTTTTTATTATTAAATGTAAAGTGTATTATTTTTATAATAAGGGTTATAGTTATAAAGAACTCAGTGGGAGATGATGTATATCTTTTATGAACCTGTTGTATGTATGTCCATGTTTCCAAAGGCATTAGACTTATGTCATTCTAGTGTGTATTTTTATATTATATAATTAATAATCAATTTAAAATATTATATATATTTTTAGTTAAGATATGTGTCATTATACCATGGATAAGATGGAATAATATTTAAAAGGAATATATTAAAACATTTTTAGAAGAGAAATATCTTTTGACAGTAAAAACATATGAATAAAGGACATTTTGGAATGTAAAATAAAATGGATTTACAAAAAAAAATTGTTTTCATCAAAATTATGATAAAATAAATCTATAATTTATTCCATACTAAATAAAAAATAATAAATGTTGTCGAAATGGAATAAGTCTCAGTGAAAGTAAATTGAGATGATATATCTATTACCTCGTCTCATAACATTCTATTTATTTTCTTTATCTATGGTAGAATATATTTTCCGTAATTATATACAGGAATAAAAAAATTATTTTTTGTTGCATATTCATTATATAATTTAATTAATGTATTACCATGTCTTATATAGTTACTTTATCGATTAATTTCATATCATATTTTTTGAGGATGTTCAATTCATAATATCCAAAACATCTTCAATAAATCAACCAAGGTCGAAGAGTGTCAGTATATCATCATATATATAATTTTATTCATAGTATTATAATATTATTTATACTTTAAATATAATTTTTTAATCATCCATGAAATGTTGATTTCAATAAATATTGACATTTCTTTGTATATGTGGTGTTCCACACAAACACATGACCGAAATTATTATTATGTAATTAGATAAAGGGTAATAATGAAAGTAATATTTTATATTTATATAATCATAAATATTTAATGAATATAATATTTATTGATTAAATCCATCATTATAACTATAATTGTTTTGTTTTGAAGAAACCCATCAATTCATAGAGATGGTAGGCCGCATGTACACAAATGCGATGTTTTTATTTACTATTTGATGGAAATGGAGAGAAAAACTTGATATCCTATAACAATAATAAAAATAATTATATTTATTGTATTTAATTTTTTATGTTATGATGGATACAACATATAAAATTGATGTGGAGGATGAAATAAATGACAAAATAGTTGGTCAATATGAATACCTATTTATTTAGAGAACATATTTGGTGTACACCGCATATAAATTATAATGATAACAAAGGATTTATATAAGCTCTAGAGTCAAATTAAAGAAAAATTGCATGGTATTACTTAAGGTATTTTCTTACCATGATTGAAAAAATTGTGTGATTAAAGGATGAGAAATGGAGAACTTTTATAAGTGGGGGAATGGACACACATTGAATTTTGAAAAATATTTCAATAAAATAAATCTCAGATACATTTGATTTAGATGAAAGGCACAAAACATTCTGAGAAAAGATGTGACATGGTAAAATAAAAATAATACAATAATATTTATACATGTTTTAGATATATTTTAGTCTTAGTCACTTTTTAAAATTTCATTAAACCAATTTTAACCATAACTATATTTACATTATATTTCCCCTGATAACATAAATATATGACCAAACATAAAAGGGGTCATTAAATAAAATTTGGAAAATACAATTCAATTTTTTTTTCTATTTTATATTTCAATTTATAGAAGTGGTGAAATTAATGATAACATCTATGAATAAAATATAATAAAACCATTCATTGGAGAAAATTAATTTTTAAAGATTAAAATGAATTTCTTCAGATTATTACCCTAATAAAATTAATAAAATGAATGCTAATTTGATAAACTGAATATATAATTATCTTTTTTAATTGTTTATCTTTAACAATTGTGATTAATTTAATATTTTTAAATGAAAATACATTGACCTCATAAAATTAGTTTAATGAAAAATATATTTTTTACATTAAAAATATTTTGTCTTAATTTCAATCCAAATAATATTAAATGCAAGATTGATTAATCATTTTTATAATAATAAATAATATTTCTTAATATAGTTATTATAATTCATAATTTCTATTCAAAAACTTTGTTATAATGGTAATTTTTTAGTAATTATATTTTTACATTATATAGTTATCCATTTATTCTTAGTGATGTATATTCCACATATTATGGAATATGTTACATAAAGGAAATAAATTCTAAAATAATGTATAGTAAAATTATACACCTTTAATGAAATTTAATCCATGCAATTTTATATAGCATTGCATAAAATTGGGATAAAAGTTTTTTTTTAAATCACATTCATGAAATAGAAGATATATCATATAATAATCAAAGTGAAAACAATTATAATATTTAGAAATATTTTTTATTTAGAACCCCATATTACATAAATGGTCATAAGAGATCCATTTATGAAAGGAATATTGGAAATATAAATTTCCTCTATAATAACCTCTAATCAGGTTCCCACATAAGTTGAACATTAGTAGGAAATGAAAAATATGGATATGGAGGAGAAAAATAACATCAAAGGAATAAAAATTCATAGCAGAGGACATGATTGTGAGATAGTTCATGTCTAAAAATAATAATTCATTAATGTATAAATAATACATAAAATTATTCATAATTTAAAATAATGTGAAAAAATATATTTCATGGTATATTTACTAAAGTTGAGGGATTATTTTACTACCATGACAGATAATATGAGACAATATACTTACATGATTTTTATGAATTTGATATGAACATTTTAATTAATTTTTAGTGCTTCATTAAATTTTCACTTCTACCACTGTTGTATATCAGAGCTATACCATTGGATTTATCATAAAAAATTTCTAAAATATTTTTTATAGGTCCCCAAAACATATGATTACTTATGACCATTCATATATATTTTATACATAAAGGTTATAAAATATTTTCCCATTAACCATTTCTATTACAATCTTTATACCAAAAGTTATTCAAAACTGTTAGTATATCCAATATATATGAATTATATAACAATTTATTCCTTGAACAGTTGGAATATAATAGCATATACAAGTGGTTCTTTTAAATTTTTGTTATAACCTTTCACACTATAACATCCTATCTATTTGAAGAGTTATTAAAACATAATATTATATTAAAAAACCATAATTTTTTTCTAGTAATATGATTAAGGTTATAAGTAGTTCTTTAGGAGAGTATTGGGCTCAATCAAAGGTTAATGATCCAAAATATGGAGAGACATACCGATCCAGGCTGTTAGTGAAAGGTTAGTTCCAACTCTGCAACTCAACCCTGTTGGGTGGTCCAGTGCTCTGCCTATGGCCACATGATTTTCCCTATCCATGAAGCCCAATATACACTATTATACAGGTGTTTTGTACCAAATGAAAGAGGCACTTTTCATAGGCTGCACGAAGTTATTCCAACTGTTCACTAAGAGCATGCATGGGAGTGTCTATTGATAGTGGCTTCCACACAATTGGAGCATGTTTTGGCAAACCATGTGGCCGAATCATGTTACCTAATTAAAATGGATAAAATAATGATTTCACCTCCTTTACTTTTAAAATTCCCCCATTTATTTTTTCTTTCACATTGAATATATACAACTCCCATTATAGATCTCCACCCCTAAAATATTATTTTTGGTTACTCATCCATTTATGATCATAGTCAACCACCATTCATTTCATAATATTCCTCTCAATAAGAACATCAATCAATTTACTTTATTTTTTAGTTTATTTCACCGTATTTTTCACTATTTTTGGGTAAGCTAATATTCCCTTTTTTCAAAGAGTTTCATTTTTTTTTAAATTTTATCTTTTTTCTACATCGAATATGACTCCAACAATGGATAAGGGATAATCTAATAACCAAAGGTAGGTGTTACAGTTTGTTTATATAAATGTATCATTATATTTTTTTTATACACCATTATTCTACATGTCAGACTCCGTTGGTGAGGCCACATAAATTTCAACTAAATAATATTAAAATATAAACCATGATTAATATAGTTTTAAAATCCCAGGAATTAATGTCATTGGGAGACAACCCCGATGTGAGCCACCTGAAATAGTGTTCCTTCATTAATGGTTTAATTTCTCCATTCCATGAATTCATTTATACCTTCAATTCAGGTGTACAAAAAGCCAGATGTATTGAATTTAATACCTTATTTAAGTAGAGTAAATTTCATTCCAAATAACCCCATACCCCTTCCTAATGTTGAGGTCGATACAATGGTCCTGACATAAGGAAATCTATGGTGGAATTGTCATGGCTAATAGATTATATTTTGAAAATGATTTTCAACAGATATAGAGAGATACTTTAATTATTTATAGAATAACTTATACAACCTCACTAGGTGGATAACTAATATTATTTACCAATGAATGATTCATGGTTCCCAAGTCAATTATCTTGGACGTGAATGGGGGGAGATGTTAGTATACCATGGAATAACAGATACATGGTTTCCTATGTAGAATTCCATATACAAGATCTGAGGGTTATACCATTAGATCATGCTAAAAATGACACTCAGTTTCCACTTATACATCACCTATGTAAGGCTCTTGTTGTGACAGATTCTTATAGTTCTCATGATCAGATACTTGGGTTCCTGCTTATGGATCTCCAAGGATGGGCTTATGAGGCATCTTTATTAATAATTAAGGAATAATGTTTACTAAGAACTATGGTGTCCTTTCAATATATTTAAGGATGCATCCTCCAAGGAAAAAAAGACACCTCGTTCGATCCATGTTTAAACTTTATTTCTAAGGACCAAATTATTTTTTTCATACATGTATTCAGGTAGAGGTATAATGTATCAACACCCACATATATAAAAATAAATAAATTTATATGAATTCAATTATATATTCCATATGTACATGTTTAACTTAGTTTAGAGATATATGAATTGGGGTGAGTTAGGTAGTATCAGTCGGGTATCCCATGGGAAACCCAGACCGATGTTTTTTACTTATTTATTTCTCTACATTTATCCTTACCCGTACACTGCTAATTTTATATACACACACTTGATAATAATATAAAACATTTTTGGTGGCATACTAATTTTATTTAACACCCAATTGAGGACACCTATTAACCCCCCCCCCCCCCCCCCCCGCGAACAAACATAATTAATTTAGGGATAGACAATGGGAAGTTCTCAACTTTCAATCTTTCATTTTACGTACTAGGATAGAGTATGAGAGTAAAGCACCAATACTAAGCTATTGATTCTATTAGATGTATATTTTGGTCATTTTTTAGAAAATTTTTATATTCATGTACCCCTATATACCATATACTAACCTTTAAATATATATTCTTCACCTGATCATCATTTTTGTATTTGATATTTATTTATTATAATCTTATTTATTATCTGGATGATTCGTTATTCCACTGTTCTTTATTTATTACCTTCTCTTATTCTTAACATTATTTTTTAAATATTTACTACACTCTGATCAACAGGGAATAGTCTTCCAATTGACTCACCCTATGACTTCCCCAATAGTCAGAATCCTTTATGGAATGGGGAGGAGAACTTGAGGCCATATGGCCTAAAGGCCTGGGGACCTACTTAGTGTCATCCATTGTGGGATGCTACAAAGTTTTATTATAGGTCCTTTCTTCTATTTTCATAAAATTTTTGTATTATAAAGGAGACTAGAAACGTGTTTGAATTTGGTAATGAGCATATTTCATGGAGTATTTAACTCACATAAAGGGGAAAGTCCAAATTTTCTAGGATGTGTTATTTCTATTTTTGTTTGTGCCTCTTACAGATGTACTAATTTCACCATTAGGTGGCACAGATTTTTTTTAAAATAATTTTTATGGATTATATCATTAACTACTTTTTAAATGGTCATATAATAAAAAAGGAGTATGATCTCATGAATAATATAGGAACATGAGGATTCAGTTGTCATACATTATTCCATTCCATATAGGAATATTTTTTTACTTCTTTATCTGTATTAGATGTGATTCTTGTGAGCGCCTTGATTTTTATATATTTAAATATACCAATGTGTCTTATAAGGATAAGATAATGGGATTTATTAGAGTTTAGACATCAATTTTAAGAGTGCTTCCGCAAATATATTAATGATTTTACCTTATTTATCAAAATATACCATGTCTGCTCTAGGAACAACTTGATCCATGGGATGAAACATTAGTTAATATTATTACATGAATTAAAAAATTTATTTATAAAAAACATACTTCTATTAACTTTGAATGGTTAATCATTCAATCAAATCATTTTTTTGACCTCTTATAAATAGTTATCATATGTAAAGGCTAGAATGTAGTAACATGGAATGCCAATATAAATTTATATAGAATATCGGCCTTTATAAATTGGAAGTGGTGAATCCTATAACTATATATGTGATAAATATATTAATATATATAAGTATGAACAAAAATAAATTTACTATTTTAAATGAAATGGTTACCATTAAATAATAATTCCTCTTGAAAATTAATTTTTTCCCATTATACCTTGTAATTAATAATACACGTACAGAAAAATATGTTTAAAAATGTGAAACATTGACCCTGACCTGATGGTAGTATTGGGTGGCATATGGTATCTCTTATGACCATTAAGATATTATTACCACCAATACCTATATTTAGGAGTATGTAGGGAGGTGTGACTCATTTAGAGAAAGGCTATGTACCTATCATTTCCTTTTTTTTCTTGAACATGTCTATGGTATAATCTATTATCAGGTGTGTGTTTCTCAATAGTGGATCTATGATTCAATGATGTCTTATATTATTTCACCCGGAAGGTGGCGTCGACCATGCTTTGAAGGTGGGGGGCCCTCAGCAACCAGTATTACCACTTGTTGTTAAACATGAGGAACCCCTATTTTTCATCCACTTATCACCAATGATCAGTTCTGAGATATCATATTATGCTTAATGCAATCTTCATAAAGAATCATGAAATACACCTAATATAGAAGTGTTGATATGGTAAATCCAAAATTATCTTCCATCCACCTTCTTAGGGGATGGTGGTCCTCGTGCTCTATAATCATGGCTAGATGCCATGTTATACATCATAGAGTATTTTAATATGCCTCCAAAGTGGATTGTCCATATTGAATCTTATGTGCTTCATGATTCTTCCAATTATTTGTGGGATGCGGTTACCAAGGATGGTCTTCATCAGGGTATGGTCCAAGGAGACATCCAGACTTCCTTAAGAAATTTTATTTATGTAGATGCTGAAAAAGGACTGTGCTAGTTAATTTTTGTATCTCAACTATGATCTTTTTTCTATGAATAAATATTCTAATTGTTTCACCATGATAAAATGGAATACACCGATTATTACTGGTGGAATGTTTGAAATAGAGATACAATTTCATGATGGTTTTGCATATATTATAAGAGTATAGGAGAATGTCCTTCGATTGAACACCATTTCAGATATATTTAACTAATACCTAATCACTACTAAATAGCTAAACGGAAGTATATAGTGTGAGTCTGGGTGTCTTTGAATCAAGATAGGGATGTGGTTTGTGTTTTGCTAGGAAACGTCACTTCTAGTATGCTCACAGTAGTAGTTAGGGTAAGATAAGGGGCACTAATGGTTTTTTGGTGTGTCACCAGAGTGGTAGAATATTACATAAGAATACCCAATGTACGAGGGTCCCAATTTATTTTCATGATTAGAGAAGTATGGTAAACCTTCGGGTTTTATGTTGAAATTATTATATAGTGCCTATTATGAAGTGATATTCACTAACACTACATTTGGGTACATAATCAGTGGCTCCATGCAAGGAATAGTATTGGATTACTACTGACTATTCAGGTTGAGGGGTTGGATATGCCTGAAGATGTCAGAAATTATTGGTACAATGAAAATAGAGAGGACCTTATTAGGTTAGTCTTTTTTTCATCTCTAGGGCATACAGATTACCAAATCATTGGAGATAATCCTACTCTTGAGGAGAAAATTCTAGGTCATTCTACTTGATGATGATCTATTCTGGTATCCTATAAATTAGTTTCTTTCTTATTTCATATAGGTTATCCACACTCCTTTTTATCTATGGAAATTATGGATAGAATTAGGTTGAAAGTATTTCACTTTTATTTTATTGTGACTCTAGATAATACTTTTGGAGTGTGATAAATGATTATATTATACTATATGGATTTTCATCTTGAGGTGGTAAGATATATCTTTCTATGGAATTTTTTTTTTCAATAATAAGAGAGGCATGAAAATTATTCTTTAGGTGGACTATTTGGTACAATACCATTCCCATGTTGATTTCTATCGCTAGATGGTGTCTATTACATCACTCAAGGAGGTACATATGTTCACATGATAGAATGGGACGTCCAATAATACATAGTTTTACTAGAGAAACCTGGGCTAGGAGGAGTGAAAAACCAATTGTCTAGTATCCTTATGTGTGATAAGGGAACACAATTTTTGTAATTCCAACCTATGGAGGATTGTTTCTAGGAAGTCTTCCCTAATGACATCTCTATATTACCTCTTGAGATAAAGGTATAATTTTCCATTCAGATAGTTCCAAGAGTTGAAATAGTTCCCATTACTCCTCCGAGTATGAAAAAAACAATGATCCAATAGATCAAAAACTGATAGTGGTCCTAGAGAATAATGGTTTGATATGACCACGTACTTAACCATGGTTTTAAAATGTCATGTTCCCCAAGATGGAGGGTAGTACCATCAGATGTTACATGGATTAATATGATTATATTTAAATTATGATAACAATCTAATATCCACTACCTCATACTGATTTTATCTCCAGTTATCAATAAGAAGAAATCATTTTCACTACTATATATTTGAGATTAGGCTACCACCAGGTGAGTTTGAGACCATCACACAAAATATGTACAAAATTTTCGAGAATATTCCACTTCTATGAGTATCTATTTATGACATTTGGTATTATGAACACACCAATAGTTTACATGGATCTAATGAATTCGGGTTTTCACATTTATTAGTATTATTTTATGTTTGTCTTAATGTTTAATATCTTCAAGTTTTATAACTCTAACACATCCATTCCAAATATCATGAAATCATGCAGACTACACATAGAGAGAATTAGTTATACGAAAAGGTCACCAAATTATTCTTTTTAATTGAAAAAAATAATGTTTTTCGGTCAAATAATTTTAGAGGAATTAGTATTTGTTTACCTAGAGAAGGTTAGATCTACGGTTTTTAGTGGGAATCCCAAGAACTCTTAAATATACATATTTTCATGTGGATGGATGGATAATAAAATAATTTTAATTGGGAATTATCATTCCTAGAGGCACCTCTCATGAGCTTGAATGAAGAGTGTGTTAATTTTTTATGATTAGAATCCTATGAATAATATTTTTAAGATATTATGTAAAGACATCCTTACGCATTGATTCAAACTCTACCAAAGTTGGAAAAAATATATACAGTTTATTTTTGACAAATTGGGAATCCGGATTGTAGTAGTTTTCATGTAGGGAGATTGAGTTATAGCATAAGAGTTCATATAGATAACACAACATTAGTGTAATTACCCAAGTTATCATCTCAAGCTGGCATATGTGGTTCATGATTAATGTTGTTAAAGGAATTATATTTTGGGGGATTGGTTCAACATTTTCAAGAACCATAAGTGTCTCAAATACATTTCTGCACATCATGAATTGAATCTCAAGCATCAAATATTTTTAAATTACCATCAACAATTCAACATTTATATTATTTATACACTCATAAATTGAAATACATTAGAGATTCACTCAGCTGAAAGACTCATTAAAATGTCATCCAAGAGGCCTGTTGGGAGTGGAAGACCGTGGACCTATTTTCTAATATTATCTTGGAGGTTATGGATATCATGGGAAACTTATTTTATAAGAATAAGTAGTAAAATGATTCCTTCTAGTATGGGTAAGGATGAGATATCTTTAAAATCCTAAGGCATTAGTTCTACAAGAGTTTGTTTTAGATGAAGATACACCACATGGATGAGTTAATAATGATTAAGAGATATTGAAATTTCTAGGGAATGTTTGAGTTTTTATAGACATACGAGAAGAATTTATGTTGGAATATCATAAATATGTTTGGTAAGTGCACCTTGGGAATAACAAGATATATTGAGATGCATATTTTCAGTATAGGTGGACATGTTTTAAGGGTAGGATTATAGGTTTTATTTCATGGTATTCCACCTTTCAATAGGAGAATGTTGAGAACCAATAGCCAATTGGGATTTTACGGCCAATGTTTATTCCTAAGTGAAAATTGGTTGACAACACATATGATTTTTTGATGGGTTTGTAGATATACACTTGTGGAAATGTTGTGGTATGAGTTATTGTTTATAGGTTAACCATTATATCACATTTATTACCTATCATAGATACCTTCTTTGTTAATAAGTTGAATGTGACTTATATTTGGGAATATTTTCTCCTTCAGGGTGTTCCTCTCTCTATAATATCAGACAATGATGTCTATTTTACATCTCGATTCTAGAATGAATTAAAAAAATAACTTATTCAAATGTGATCCTGAGTAAAACAAATTAACCTCAAATTTACAATCATTCAAATCTTAAGATACAGGTGTTGCGGAAATAATCATTGAATTTTTCCTTGATTTTGTGGGTTCTTGGGGAAAATAAATAGCAGACATTGAGTTTTCGTAAAATAAAATTGTTCATGAAACTATTCTTATGGACACCTATGATACCACATATCATATGTCATGTTGGTCAACCATGTACTTATTAGAGGCTGATGAGGCAGCACTTCTGAGACCTCATATCATTTGTGATACCTCAAATCATGTGTAAAATATTTAGAAGTGTATGAATATATCTTATTCTTGGTATAAGTATTATACTAATCATATTTTCAATAAATATTGATTTTTAGGTGTCATGTGTAGTATATTTTGTAATTTTAACAAAGATAGGGTAATAGAATGATTTAGGGACAAGTAAATATATACCATCATTATTTCAATCCATTCATGATCGTGGAATGAGTTAGGCTGGTAACCTATCGATTAGATATAACTCATAGGTATTAGGAAATTCACAACATATTTCATGTATCAAAAAAATCCATTATAATTTTGAACCACCCCATTCAATTCATCCTGTGGATATTTATCTTGATTTAGATACATTCATTGGGGAGTATCCTATACATATCACTACTTAAATAAAAATAGATCTCAAATGTAGGTCAATTTCTATGGTACATGTGTTATGTCAACATATTTGTGTACATGATGAGACCTAGTAATGAGAGGCTAATGTTTGCACTAAGTGGCCAAAACTTTTCTCTGATTATTTTTTACCACTCTCAGCAGGGAAACTAAGTGATGAGTTGTTTTATGGATGGTAAGATGTAATATCCTAAATTCCCAAAGATGTATAGTAACATAACATACTATTAAAAACCTCTCATTTTATTCCAGAATTGATCTTAAGGTGTTATGTTTTGGTTATGGATCATCTAAGTCTTATTCGAAGTCTAAAGATCCCAAATTTTGAGAGGTATACGGAGCTGCATGGTAAGTGCATGGTTAGTGATAAATGTGTGAATCATCCATATGGGGTGATCTAGTCATCTTCCAAGGGTTTTATGGTTTTTCCTAATTATTCCACCTTGGCTTTATATCCATGAAATTGATAATGACATTGGGGAAGAGGCACTTTCTACAATCTATGAATTGTCAGTCAAACTGTGCATTAATATCGTTCAAGGGGGTGTCTATAATAAGTTCATTTTGCATTATTGGAATACATTTTGTAAACCAATACTACTAAAACATTTGAACATTAAGATTTTTAAAATGATGATTTTACCCCTCCTTTATTTTTATCTTCTCTCCATATTTTTTCCCTTCCACGCACAATAGATCCTTCTCTCATTGAATCTCTCCCTACAAAAACTATGAAATATGGTTACTCATCCATAAGAGCTCAGAATCAACCAATTTTAATTACATTGGATTACTCTCTGTGAGAGATTATTTATTTTTTATTATTTTATTATTTTCTCTCAACTTTATCTAAAAAAAATTCTGTGTGCTAATATTCAATATTTTTAGGGAATTTTTCTATTTTCCATTTTTCTCTTATTCTACTTCGAATCTGAACACTACAATGGATAAGGAATAATATAAAACATGAGGTAGGTGGTCTAGTTCCTTTCCATGAAATTCATGTCTTATTTCTCATGAGAAAATGATCCACACTCAATACTCCTCTGGTTACACCTCCTGAATGACTAAAAAAGTAAATTAAATGATAAATAATGTTTTTTGTAGTCTTATAAACCCACTAATTAACATCGCAAGGTGACTAAACCAACATGATCCACCATAAGTGTGTTCATCCATTAAATGACTAATAGTATCATGAATTTAATTAATTTAATCCATCATTTTAGGTGTGTAATATTCCTAACATAATAAATTTAATGCATTGATTAAGTGGTATGAATTTTACTCTAGCTAAACCCGTACCCTTTCTATAACTTGACGATGATATAGGGGTCTAAAATTAAGGACTCCTAGGATTCTCTCATTGATACTTATAAGTTATAATTTCAGAATGAATCTAAATATTTTGGGATTAGTCATGGTTTCTTTTATAGAATACCTTATATGGGATCATCGGGGTGATGCATTATGTTCTTTACCCATGAGAGATACCTAGTAACTATATGGATGACCTTGGATGGGCTCGGTGGGTAATGTCTCTATACCATGCCATAAGTGATACATGGTTCACTATGTGGAATAAAATAGACATTCTTAGAGGGTTCTTGCTTTATATTATGCTGATAATGATATTTAGGACACACTTACAGATCACCTTGGATGGACACTTACGGTCATGAATACTTATAGTTGTCATGGTGTGATAGTAGGTTTGGATTTCCACTGATGGGATGAAGATTTAACTTTGTTAAGAACTTAGGATTTATTTTTTATTGACAACTATGTATTTATTTTTCAAAATTTTAAGGATGAATCCACCGTGCTATATAACATGCTTGGGTGTTGTATATGTTTACACCTAACTTCTATTCGACTAGTTATATTTTCAATACATGTTTTCAAGTAGGATTCTAACTTTTCAACACACACTAATATATATATATATATACACAATCATTCAATTATATACTATATCTATATAGGTTGAACTTGGTTCATAGGTACCCTTCATAGGCTGAAGCGTATAGTGTTGGTCGGGTATCCCATGAGGAACCCAGACTGAGGTGTTTTATTGATTTATTACTCTACCCTTATATTCACTCGCACACTAATAATTTTATATGCAAATAATAGCTAGTTTTAGAAACCATTGCTGGGGGCCTGCTAAATATATCTCAATCCTTATTCAGACTGCCTATGGTACCCAAACAGATTTTGGGATTGCAGTGATACTAAAAAAGAAAGCACCCATCCTTTGATGAATGATCATTATTAATAGAATGGAGTACAGAAGCAGAGGACTGATCATGTGTGTATGATTCTAGAAGATGATTATTTTGGTATTACTGTATTTTTGTTTAGAAAGTTGTATATTCTTATAAATATGTATCCTACGTACTTCCATTTTTTTATAGCATCATGACATTACAATAATTTTTTTTATAAGATATTGATTTAGATTTCTTCTGTTTATTATATGGAAGATTTATTATTCTAATTTTTGTTATTTATTACTATCTATTCTATGTATCATTATTATATAGCATTATTCTACACTCTGATCAAGAGTGAATAATCTCCTCATGGACGCACCCTTGGACATCACTATCAATAGAAACCCTCTAGCATATGGAGAGGTGAACTTTTGTTTATGTGGCCAATCATATTAGGGAATAACTTAGTGGAATCCAGGGAGGGTCGCTACATGAGAAAATCCAAGCCGAAAAACCTCCTCCACATCCCAATTCACTCAAATCCATATTAAAAATGATAAAATGCCCTCCAATTTCTTCCCCAACTACGATGATATATCCCCATCATGTGTTTTGATTTCATTATTCTTGATAAAAATTTAGTGATTCTCAAATCCTTCATCTCTTATTCCATTAATCATTATTTTTATGAAAGAAAACATTCTCTTATACGAGTTTATGATTTTATTCTTCTAGCTTCATTGAAAAATGGTTTGGATTGATTATATTTTTTTTATTTCACAATAAATTTGATTGTTGGTGGTGTAACTCACTTGATTTAGTTAATACCTAATTCATTATAATTGAAATATAAACTTATTATTTCCTATTATATATAAGTTAAATCAGTAATTAAATATTTTAAAACTTATTTTTGAATAAATTAAATGGTTATGAAATTATTATTTTATATATATTATTTTAATAATAATAAAATATTTATATTATGTCTAAAATACGTCTGGATTTGATATGGAATATATGGTCTGAATATATAGATTGGTAAAATATTCATGAAATTTGAATATAGGTAGAATTTTTTGTATGAACATCAATATTAAATTATGTTATTTAAGTGAAATACATATTTATATAAACATAATTACCTCTATTTTGATATATCAAATGATAGGGTTTTATCATGACTTATGATTATATGGGTTTTTTAGTATATTTTTTAATTTCATGTTCTATAATATATAGTTACATAGTTTAATACTAATTTAATATTTTTATTGAAAATCCTCAACTAATTCATTTTTAGGGTTTCAACTTGTGATATTTAGACCACTATGCATACCATGGATTGTTTATGATAATAAATTTTTACATTTTATATTATAATTATCATAAGGTTTAGTTTGTCAGTTATGTTATATATTTATATATATTATATTACTATATATAATTACTATTCATTGATTTAATGTAAATAAATATTATGATTATATATATATATACAGATTTTTTATATATATATAGATATATATTTTTCTTTTACATTATAATTTTAGTATATACTAGTTCATCAGTTATTATTTTATATAAAATGACAAATTCACATTTCATTAAATTTATTTTGGATATGAAATCAGTGTTATTAAATTTCTTTTACAACATGGAATAATTTTTTTAGCAAAATGAATTGAAGATGGAAGTATAAAACTGATCATAACTCCAGTAATTTTCAAAACAAGATAGAGATCATGCTTTTAACAATGCTTCATATAGTGGTATTATACAATTACCATGTTATAATTATTTAGGAACACAATGGATGTTAAGGGATGAATGTAGCTGCCATATATCCAAATATAGTTTTCAAATAAACTATTATGTGTGGTACCAGAATTGGGAAGAAATGCAATATTAAAAAATTCATGATCTAAAGAAGGGGATTGTATTATAAAATTTATTATATGTGTGGTTTTTATTTATTAGTTTTCGTAAGAAATATACTATTCTAATTCCATAAGATAATAATACAAGTACACTTGAATCATGTCATGGAAATGATAATGGTGATAGAGAAACAATTTTAAATATGTTCTCATGACTCTAGAATATCATAAATTTTGTGTAACAAAAATATTAAACTTTTAATATGATCGTCTGATGGGAAAAAATATTTACAGAATTTATAATACTATCATTGATTATATTCATACATATATGAAAGAGTTACTTCTAGATGATGCAGATATTACCTTGAACCATTATACTACATGGAAGATAATTGACCAACATTAATTTTCTAAAAACAAAATTCACGATTTTATGAATGATTTTATCTTATTAAAAGAGGGAACCTATATCATAAATGATTATATTAAATATGAAACACCTCAGGGGAAGCACAACTTTGATTTATATAGAACATTATATTTACTAAAAGTATCAAAAATCTTTTCATCCCAAATAAAATATCAACAAATATTTCATAGAATGATACTGTGAGAAATAAGGAAAATAAAAATTCTATTTATCCTGAAAATAGATCATCATGACTGAAATTTGATGCTTGATGCCCATATTTTGTAACTGAGGTGCATACAATGAGATTGTGCATATTATTTGATGGTTTTAATCAAGAAATTTAGTTTATTATTTTGAACAACTCTTGAATAGTTTTCATACACATTTATAACATTCCTCTATGAATGATTTTGAAAAAAATATTTGCATTCTTGAGTATAAAGATATCTAAACCTTCTAATACAATTTATTATATAGATTTATACTGAAAAAAAAATAATTAATGATTTGAATAATCATCAAAATGTCGGTGTGCTCACAGTTAATTCTTTTTTAAATGATAGATTTCCAATGTGTGTTGTGCTCATGATGATGATAATTAAATTTCCCATATATGTAATGATGTCTTCCAAGTGAACTGAGGGAAAACATTCATGTCAAACTTTTATGAATAATTAATGATATATAAGTCTTAATTATCATCATAGATTCTATTTAATGGGACATTGATGATACATTCTTATGCATTAAGCATATAGAAATAATTGTTGGTGAGATGAAAATACCATAGAGACTGAAAAAACACCACAATTTGTGTCTATAAATGATTTCCATAATGAATTGTAAGATTATATTTTTAATTTAAAAAGGTTCAGATGAAATATAGAAATAGGAAGATATTTTTTCACAGAATCCAATTAAAATTAGAAGATGAAAAATATATTCTTGGAGATTCCCGTTTAGGAAACAAATTTTTTATATCTTTGTTTAGATGTGATTTAAATTGAAGAAAATATATTTTAAAATTTTACTTATATTATTCTAAATATCATGGGGATGATAAAAGATGATTTATGATCGCATCATTTCTCATTGGATTAGGGTATCAAAATACATTTTCATCTTGTTTGTATTAGTAGAAATAAATAAAAGGTTTTCTGTGATTATTATCTGATAAAACCATTTGAAAAAAGTAAATTTATTGATATAATCTAAAATATCAAGGTTCTAGATGTCTATTTATATAACATGTCTGTACATTTCAAAAATAGATATTCAAAACTAAAATATTTTATGACTTGTGATTCTCATATCCTTTTTCGCATCTTTATTCTAACAACAATCCATCTTCTACTATCCAATAATGTAAGAGTTATTGCGTTTTGATTTTGATATTTTTTCAAATTCCTTTTTGATAAAATTTGTAAAAGTATTTCATTAAAACAATTCATGATGAAGAACCATTAATTTTATGTTAGATAAAGAAAAATTTCCATCAATATTTTTTCACAATAAAGTCGTATCTAACTTCCCATCTTCAAACTAAAAGAATTCTTGGAGGAAATTTTTATATTCATTGAATGTATCTAGTTGGAAGAAATACATAAATTTTTTGTCCTACGTCTAGATATGGAATCATCCAAAATCTTCCTTTATGATTAGATATTTTTTCCAGAATTTTTGTATTATTTTTCCACATATTTGTCTGATGGGACCACAAGACATAATTTATGAATAATAATTGAAGAAGTGAAATTTGAGAAAATTAAACCTTGTTTCCCCCATTTATAGAAGTATAATGAATTATTTGATCATATAAATTGAATACATGATTCTCTGAATATAAGGATATGGAACATCAGACGATATTTTTTATCTGGGAT
Source organism: Viscum album (assembly GCA_963277665.1). Classification (NCBI taxonomy): domain Eukaryota; kingdom Viridiplantae; phylum Streptophyta; class Magnoliopsida; order Santalales; family Viscaceae; genus Viscum; species Viscum album. Next base: position 1,937,815,719 of record OY728128.1, read on the forward strand.
TTTTTCAATTACTATATCATGTAAGTAAATAGAACTTGTATCTATTATCTCAGCCCATGTAATTTGACATATTGGTTAAAATAATTCTAATAGTTTATGTAGGTAACATAATAAAATTATATATATAATTAATTATTCATCACATTAGATATTGAGACAGAAATTTCATACTAGCAATTTTCAGGTTGGTTGAAATTGAATGATGAATCTTTAATGTAATAAAAAATAATAATTTAATTTTAATATTCATTTGTATTTCAGGTAATTATTTTTCATGTTGAATCTTTGTCTAAATAAATAAGAGCATTGTATTATGATCCCAATTCTATGGTTCCTGAATTTAAATCAATTTTTATTAATGGGTATAAATTTATTATCACTGAACATGTAGTGAACATGATAACACAACCTGATGGTGTCCTGGTAAATGCCGCAATATATTGTTATGGTAGAACATTTGATAGTATCCCTCAATATGATAGTGTATCAAATTATATATTTGTTGAGAAAATAATTATACTGGATAACTACTCTATGTGTCGAGTGAGTATTCTAAAATTCATGTTATTAGATTCAATAACAGCAAATGGAACATTTTTTGATGAAAATGTATTTTGAGTTATTGACCTGACTCACATTCATTCTGTTAATGAGCCATATAATTTAGAATTATTGGTCAATATATTTTTATTGTGAAATATCATTTGATCCATGGATTTAGGGTCATTCATAAATTAATCCTAAGAAATAGTTTTGATGATGGTGGCTATGAAATATAAACCATCACATCCCCCATTGGAATCAATCAATATAGTATATATAATGATTCAAATAGTTCAATAGTATGACTTTATTGTGAACCTTATGCTCTAGTATAGAATATATTGAATCATCATAATCACTTATCATTTATTATTCTTTATATCCACATGTGTTTTTTAGGTCTGTATTATCCAAATTTATTTAATGATGATTTCAAATTTGTTTCCTTCAAATTTACATTCATGTGTGTTTTTAAAATAATAATATTTCTACTTTAATTGAGTTTCATTTTCTATTATTCAATTCATCTATGTTGGAAACAAATAGACCAATAAATAGAAACAATCCAACTAGATTAAAAAAGAGATGGATTGAAAGGAAACTTGTTAAAATAGATACAATGGATAACAATAACAGTTAGTAAGAAATACCTATACAATAAAATGGAAAAATAAACAAATAAAATAACCCAAAATATGAACAAAGTGACCTAAAATAACCAAAAGAAAAATAAAAAAATTAAATGATCAAAAAGGGGCAAAATGACCATACAAAAAATGAATTGGATCTAATTAAAAATATAAAAATAAACTATATCATTCCCATTTTTAATAAGATAATTATACTGTGATTACATTTATATGTCTCTTATTTAATGTTTTCATATTATTTTCATTAAAGAATATATTATTATGTTATTTCACTGCATATCCTATATTATTTTTCACAATTCGAACCCTTAATTAATTTACATAAAAACTTATATCTTGTTTTAATTAAAAATTAGATACATATTTCTAATTAAATGCGTATTTTTTCCAATGGGGGAAGTTAAAAAAATGAGAGTTTAAAAGGGAGAGGATGAATGATAATTATCGCCTAATGATAGATATATGAATTCCAACTATAGTTCCTCTTATGGGTATTCTATTTAAAATATATATCAGTAACATATTGTGTCATGTCATTAATAATTGTTTTTGAAATATTAATCGTGAGCCACCATGTAAGAGAGAATTATTCCCTAAAAAACTCGTGTAAAAAATGATCGATCAGGTGATTCAATAGCGAGTGGTACTAGAGATACTCACACCACTCTTTATACATGGTCACACCTAGACCCCTTGTCAGAATCACTATGTAGAAAACCCTTTTATCACACTATTCAGTTAGAGTTGTTGGATATTTTTATTCCACGAAAACATTCACCTCCATTTATATGTGATCCTCATCATAAATATTTTCATTATTTGATGTTGGATCCCTTACCGAATCTATATAAGCATTTTCCATATACTTCTATGCCATCTACTTTTTCCAAAAAACATTCTCTCTAGAATTAAATGTTCATGCACTATTGAATTCTTTTCTGCATAATTCTGAACCTCATGTGAATACTATTAATCACGATTAAACAATAGACCTAACTGTTACATAAGTCGATGATACTCCATTGTCTAGGAATTTAGTTATACTCATTGATTATCATGGATCATGTAGATTTTCAGAACCCTTGTAAAAAATTCCATAAATTATTTTCATTATAGGATAAAATAATTTAATATTTGTCTTATATTATTTCACATATGGATCCAACACTATATGTTAGTGTGGCGGTACATTCATGAAATATGTTTTGAACTACCACACTCATGTGTTGGTTGAGAACAATGAGTATAATCAAATTATTTTTAAAGATGTAAGGGAAGTTAATATTATTATAGTGGTTCATTCCAAATACTTTGATATCAATCAAATCAAGCCACTTTTTCATAGAAATTGGGAATGTGAAATGAAGCATAATTATTGAGATCAAATATGGGTTTGAAAATTCATAAGATTAAATATTATATTTTTATGGTATTTATAGGAATTAATATTTTGGTTGTTTCTTCATTTTAATTTTCTTGATGGTGAGAGTGTGAGGACACCACAGCTAATGGGATTAGGGGAGCTATTCAGTGTATATAAATATGAGTTGTGTAATTATATGGTTTCTAATGTTGGAATTGAGTTAGTGGATATACAAATTCAGAATGAGTGTCTTGAAATAAAATATTATGAATTTTATCTCATTTGAAGAGTGGTGAGTTTAAGGTATTTAAAAAATTGGGTAATTTTTGAAAATTATATTGATTTTCATTGATACTCTATTGTGTATTGTTGAATTTTAATTTTATTGAAGTTGTCAAAAACAAATAAAAAAACATTTAATGTAAAAATAATCTATACACTCTATATCGAACATTTATTATAAAACATGGGAGGAATTATGTATTTATAATTGATATATTTAATGTGTAATAAATTATGAAAATAATTATTTCTTGACATTTTAATATTTAGGTAATTTGTAAACCCAATGATCTCTATATTCTATTAAATTCCACGACCCATGTAGTTCAGAGTTGGTGGTTAAATTGATACCCTATAAATAGAAACAATAAAAAACATACTAAGGACATAATAGTTTATTATTCTAGTTAAACTAGTTACATACATGATATTCATAATACATTTTAGAAGCATAAAACACATACTTCTTTTTATTTTAAAATTTCATTATTCCCCTTAACACATCAGTGAAAATAAATCACAAAACACTACATAGTATCCTGAGGAAAATAAAACCTAAGAAAGGAGTCATATCGGGTTCCCAGTAAGGGTATGGATACTATAGAAGGAATCATGAATAAATCATCATAAATAATATGGAAAGGAAAATAGATGACGAATATTCCATTTAAAAAATAACTTGTGAATAGTATGGAATTAATAAAGGATGATCAAATCATCCAAATAAAGAATCCCAGGAGATCATTATTTATCTAGTAATATTCTAACTAACCAAATACTAAAATGAAAATCAATAACATATTTATTTATAGTGGGATTCATAATGTTTGATATATAAAACATATTGTGAAGTCCTTAACCAAGACATCTCAAAATACTGGAGGGTCTTTCTTCCAGGACATCTACATAAATGGTTAAGACCTCATCCAAAACAAAAGATAGTTTTTTCTCAGGAGACCTAACGATGCATCGAGGGGCTATACGGGTCCCTAATCATCACATATTGTGTCATATAATTATCTCATATAAATGAATAATACAATTGAACCCATATTCCATAAAAATCACTAAATTTCCATATTGGAAGAATTATTATACTGAATGTCAGTACATCCCCCTAGTCAAAATGTGCATAGAACATCTGATAAATACAATTTATGGTATTATTAGATAATGTTCACATTATAATACTCAAATAAATATGTTAAAATATATGAAATTACATCAAAAAGTTCATAGGAAAATTACTTGTGGAAAATTCCCTTTCTCGTTAATAAATAAATTTTCAAAATAATAAAAGCACTCACATAATAAAAAAATAATTTACATTGAACAAAACTGTTTAAAATATTAAATAAATATTAAAATCTTTGAAGTTTCATGATGATAGGATATTATATTAACGAATAATAATTTAAGAAATATTCCACTAATACTTCTATATGAAAAGTCAAAAATTACCTCAATCCGAAAATGAGAGTTAGATTCCAATTTATTTTTTTGTAAAAAAATTAAAAAAATGTATAAATTATATTAAATATCATTCAAGAATTGTAAAAACGATTTGAAATATTTTTAGAATACATGGAAAGGGAAGATAAATATTCATCAGTTGAGACATAAAAATATTCAATCTTGAATAATGATGAGATTTTGATATACACCTTTATCGTAATGGTAACATTTTCATCCCATCTCCCAGGAAATTAATAAATTTAAATGAAACATTAAATAAATTTAATATAAATATATTAATGGTATAAAATATCAATGGTTAGTTAAAAAAATTACATTAAATTAATAAATTTTTTATATGACATATATCTCATGGAAGTAAAAGTGGGATGAGAAAACCCTTACCGTAAGTCTAAATTCCATCCAACGGAACATAGGTATTCAAATATTTTTCAACAAAACCCCCTTTTAAGGGTATAAGGGGGATCTCTAATAAAAATCAATGACTAAGGACAAATCATGACCTGCTGGTCATGAAATACAAACCATACTGACTACATGGAGCACCCATCCCCGGTAATTGAACATGAGCACTTCATTGATGCAAGGATGAGTGGATAAAAAGTGTCTTGTGTCAAAGCATAAGCCCGATATGATGGCTGATGACATACCCTTTCAAATATCTGATTCTAAAAAACACTTCAATGATGAACGACAGCTCTAGAACCTCCTCTGGGCTTTGATACACATGGTCGAGTATGGGTGCATCACCAACCAATAGACTCATAAAAGAAAATATTCCACATTTTGAAATCACAGGTCCATAGATACTTCATCAGTGACCATCCTAGACAAGCCTCACTACCCTTCACTATACTCCCATGGTAGTGCAGTCACAGAAGTCCAAATGACAATCCAAAGGGTGCAAGTTCAAGACATCGTCACCTAATACTGGGTGGCCCAAACCCGCACCAATGGAACACCACTAATGAGAGGATATAGGTCATCTTGAAACATAAATGACACTTTGGGAATGGATCTGCTCCGATAAGAACCACAGGTGCACCCTTACAAGGTTCAGAAACCTCACTATAAAAATAATGCATATGGGAATAGGAAGAGAAGAACCAACGATGCCAAACCAATATTACCAAAACCAGATCCCCACAATTGAAGAAAATTATAGCAATAAGAGATCTTCCCAGTTGAAGTAATTCATGGCAATACCATATCTACCCAGTTGAGACAAATGACAGAAATTACAAATAAAAACATGAAAAACTCATAGAATTTGCACCCTAAAACTAACTCCCCCTCTAAATCACTACATATCATGGGTTGGTCTACACTATAAACCCACTGTGGACATGCCTGGAAGAACTAGAATCCAAGAACTAGGACCGCATCGCCGATGCTTGAAGGTTCATGGAATTTATGTATGTTTGAGCCGCACATAGCTTCATCATCGACAGAAGGGAAAGCCTCACAAGGCTGAGCTCCAACACTCCACCGAAGAACATTGTTGCCAACCCTGATAATCAGATGCACGGATGTTCGATGACACTATGTAGATTCGGGAATAGAAGCATCAGCTGAATTGAAGCAGGTCAGAGGGGATAGGGAAACTACAAAAGGGAGAAAACCCTAGCTATTGTGGGTTTGGGAGAGGATGCCCCTCAGTGGCCCTTCCCAGAAATCACCATAGCTCTAAATTCATTTTTTCATGATCAAAAAACATGTATAATATATATATATATATATATTAATTATACATCTTTTCTTATACCATAGACTTATATATTACTTACATATAATATATTATCACTAGTTTATCATTAATCCATTGTTAAAATCAATTTTTTGGATGGCGACTATTTTTTCATGTATGTTTTAACTCGGTAGTTTCGATGAAAACAATTTTATTATCATTCCATAATATAAATTATATTATTCTTGGTATAAATATCATTACTATTTAATATATATATATATATATATATTCATCACAGAAATATAATTATAGAAAAATGAGTTTCATCATTCATAGAGATAGAATGTGGTACCTATTCTTTAACATTGTGTTCATATTTAAATGGATGTAATTAAATAAAGGTATATAATATTTGAAATTTATAGAATAATTATTATATCGTATATATAATATATATTAATTAAATATAACCTTATTTTCATAAATGTAAATCTTATATGAAAAATGGATCACATAGTATTGTGGGAATGGTATGTCATACGTACGCATGATCAAGTTATAATTATTCACTGGATTAGATGGTAAGAAGGTAGATAAGATATTATCATTATAGTGGTATAAATTTTTTATAATTATAGAATATAAAAATTAAAACAATTATAATAACCAACCATAAAAAATGTGTTGAAAAATTAATTGTATCACTACATGAAGACGGTAAGTCGTATGTACGCATGAGAGACACATTCAAATTCCATTTGATGGGAAATAAGGAGGATAATTGAGGTTTCATTACAATTGTAACATTTAGGTATATTAATTACACCGCTATTACTATTTTATCATAAATATCACATATTTAAATGATGTAAAATAATAAGTAAAAAAATTCAAGTGATCAGTTATTGAGATTACCTCTTCCTTAGATGAACTCTTTTGGATATCCTATTAAGGAGCCTAGGTTTTCTCATTTGAGGAGATAAGAACCACTAAAATATGGAAATATAATTTTATAAGAAATTTTTTTATGTTAAGTTTGAGAATGAAATATTAATGTGGTGTAAATAACTGAGGGATGAGGTGCTCTTATATTATTGAGGTGAGGAACACTTTATGAGTTTCTTAAAATATTAATTTATTCTAAAGTTCTTTTAACGTGAAAGATGGATGAAAATTAAAAAAAATAGAATATATGTTGTATATAAGTTGAAATAATATCATCTAAAAAAATGTTATACATGTTTTGGATATATTTTTACCCTTTCCTTTTATATTTAACCCCACCTTTTAACCATTTTTACAAAGAGCATACTATTAAAATATTCTACCTTATAAGTGTGAATAATGTTACTATAAAATGTCCAAAAAGACTAAATAGAACATGGTAAATGATATTAACCACATACTATACATTTTTATGTAAATAATATTTTGAATAATTTTAAATCATTTAATTTAATATTATCTTCAAAAAATATCAATAATATTAATTTTGAAAATATACATTTAGTTTTATTTTAATATCAGCATGAAAACAAATGAATTCAAATAAAATTAATCCACACCTCTCCCATTTATAATTAGTATCTATAAAATTAATGTGTCAAATGAATTCTTTCAAATTATTCAATTTATAATTATCTTAGTATCATTTATTTAATTTTTCCATTAATGTTAGAATTTCTACATTAGTATTGTGTAAGCATTTAAGGTAATTATTTAATCACCGAAAATATAAAATAAATTACCGCAATGGATATATGTGATTTTAGATTTAAAATAGTATTTCTAAAAAAACACATATTTGGGTTATCCAAATGTAGAAAATATTTTAAATATTAAAAAAAATATTGTGTCCTTTTGGAATTTTCATTATATAAAATACTCTAAAGGCCATAATCTCATTGAAATGCTTAAAAGGTTCATATAACTGAATCTCAGATGAGTATGGATGAAATTATGAAATAATATTCAGTCATATTTTAGGTTCATTTTATAATCCTTATGATAATATTTTAAACCATTACTAAACGGATTTATTATTTACTTTGATAAAAATATTAAATGTTAGTAAACATATTGCCCCAAATTAAAAGGGAATTAATTTTTAAATTTTTAAATTCTGATTCTAAATATAGGAACCAGTATTTAATAATTAATTTTATTAAGTGGTGGAAATTAATTTATTATTAAAGCACAAACACAATGAAAATCAGTTTTTCCAAAATATTGATGTTTAAATATAAATTTTTTTACTACCAAATTAAATTATGAAATAAATTCAAATGAATTTAATAAAATTGTTAATAACATAATAGAAATTATTATTTTTAATAAATTTGAAACTAAAATGTAACTTTTGAAATGGTTGAGAAAATTACATTTTTTAATTAAAATCATTATTTTTCAATATTAAATGGAAAATATATATTTTCAAAAAAATCATAAAATTTCACTCTCAGATAATTCTGATATGATTATTTAAAAAATGATATTATTTTAAAAAAATAATATTTTATTTAGTTTCAAAATAAATTATATAAATATTTATCTTAAAAAGGATTAAAAATAATTTTCCAAGAAAACATTTCTCTCAAGTGTAATAGAACAATATAGAAAATTGAAAAAATATTTTCTAAAAATTATTTATTTATTTATCATTATGTAGTTACTTTATATAAATTTATGAATTTAGTTAATACTATTTATAAAAAATAATTTAACAACTTTTTTATAATGGACATATATAAATAAAAACAATTGGGGGTTTGTTCAGTTTTAATGTTGTGTGTCATAAACTATTATTGAACATGGTGTTTTTTGAAATACTAGGGTGTTACATTCTCCATAATTAAATAAATTATTCCCATATTATTTGAATTTTGTTCCATTAAATTGGCTGACAATTGAAAATTTCATAATGCAAAAGCCATATCATAAACAGGTATCCTAAAACATATTCCTAAAAAGAGGGAATTAAACTGGAAAGGGTCATCAAAAATAAGGTTTTTGAATAGAAAAACATTATTTGTAAGTAGAAAATATGGATATGGAATTGAAAATAAATTCCAATTGATTAATATAAATTGATAGATAATATGGTATTGAGAATGTTAACAACCAAAAAACTATAAATCTTTGATGGGTTAAAATTTCATTGATTTCTCAGTAAGAAAAGTAAATGGATAATTTTTTTAGTTAAAGGTAGTTTTATTATTTTCTAAAGATAATTATACTATAAATATTTTCCACACAAGAAAATATAGAAACATTATTTCATTTCATGACATATGAATAATATCATTCTTTATATATTCTGTGATCTATATAAACTTCATTTCTTAAGCAAGAAGAATAATATTTAGGATGAGTATTTTATGACTTAATAAATTTTCAGAAATCATAAAATCCATAAATAATTCTTTCAGCCAATAAATATTTATAAAAACATGTTAGAGAAGGTTTTATAATAATATAAATCATAAATTATCCACAAACAATAATATCCAAAGTACAACATAATTCTTTTCATAAGTAGTTAAACAGAAGTCTCCTCCACAATATTATTGACAATATTAAAATACCAAAAAAATTATTGACCATTAATAATTTGAAAATATAAATCACTTCATAATGTCAGATTACAATCAAGGGAATACATTGATCACATATATTAATAACTTAAATTAACATTATTCTTTTAAATATACCTTAAATAAATAAATAAACATCATATTAAAAATTATTTTAACCTAGAATAATATCACATACTCTTCATCTTGCCCTAAAAACATAATAGCATTCATCCCAAACAATCCCTTATGTAAACCCTAAAGGTAGGATATACATTACAATAATGATGCGCCTACCATTATGTCATTAATAAAAAAATCAAAAAAAATTAAATTTTTTTTGATCCTATATAAATTTTCCCAAAATATATATATATATATATATATATATATATATTACAAATCATTTGAGTAAAACAAATAATGGCTAAGAACTCACATTATCTAGTGGTTAGAACTACAGTCTTTTCATCCTTTGGTTGAGGATTCAATACCTAAATCCTTGTCATTTGCGAAGTTCTTTCCCCCATCATTTGATTTTTCCTTTTAATTAAACAATAATATTCCCCCTTAATGTGATTATAATACTCAAATATAACATTAATCATCAAATGAACATTTTTTAATCGCTATTGTTTTATATTATATATATTCCAAAAATTTTATGTATGTTTTATCCAAATAATTCATATTTACCAAAAAAGTTCATGAATCAACCAATTCCGAAAATCAAAATTATTAAATAAAAAAGAGAGGGGTTCAACCGGTATAAGGAATTTTACACATATGAGAGAAAATAACATCCCACATGTCTGCATCCACCAAATGGGTATATAAATTAGGTGTTTTGAATGAAAAATTGTTACTAATACTTGTGAACACCTTTCTTGAAAAGGATTCCACAACCTAGTTTGTTTCCTGATATGAATGTGGAACAATCAATTTTACATGATTTACCTGGTTCATGCAACAAATCCAATGAGGCATAATCTTCTAAGGAACATCCCTTTTTCCAAGCATTAAATCCCTCACTGCAGTTTCAAAATAAAATTCCAAAAATATATATTTCTATTTGTACAGAACAACATAATTAATAACATGATTGATGGACCACAATTCAAAGTCTTAAGAAAACCCAATTCTAATAAAATGAGAAAGGTTTCCTTTGACAAACCAACGATTGGTGCAGAAAGCACTACCACAAACTGACAGACCTGTCATACCTGATACAGCACCAATAACATTGATTTTGATCCATAGATTAATATGACGAATCTAGAAGATAGATTTGAACATTAGGTTATATTTGGTTCTTCATATAATGCCCAGTGATCTCGGAATATATAGACCACTAAAAGAATTATGCATCTCTCCATTTTGATGACTCGATATAGAATAAATTTCTTTATGAATAACAATGATGATATTAGTAATTGAAGGTGAAAATCACTAAAATATCTTTCATTTAGGGCCAACTAAACTATACGAAAAAGTGTGGCCACTAATACGAGAATCAGGTTGAACACCTGCTCACATAGGCTGAAAGATCTTATCAACAACTGGTGTTGTCTAACCAGTAGATTAGTGAAAATTATTAGCCCAAAAATACCACCAACATACCTCTATATGTCTCCTTCTATGTTGAATTCAATAAAAATATGTTTCACATTTTCCACATTCTTCATGCATAAGTGACAAGACGAGACTAAACATTTTCCAACCCTCTGTAGTTGATCTTGTATCGGTAACATATTCTACCATATCCTCCAAATACGAAGAAATCTAGAGGGTTTAGTAAAATGGACTTTGAATTTTGAAGGCCATGATGGCTGGGCATTAGAAGCACCACACTACATCCGATAGAAAACCTTCATACTGAAATTACCATCCCTTTTGGGTGTCCAAACCAAAGTATCCATATTTATAAATGAATAATTCATTATTTCCATCCTAGTATGAGGAGGCACAAAACAACCTGGAGTGTTAATGAAAGTAAGAAGATCAGTAATAGTCATCATTTCTACATCTACTAGAATATAAAAAATATCAATAAGAGGACTACATAGATAATACGTAGTCCAAAAATTAAGAGCTTACTACTGAGCCACCATCTATACAATGTTATTCATTTTTTATTTGAAGGTATGCTTAATATATGGCTTCACAGAAGAGGAAAGTTAATAAGAATAACTAGTTTAGAGTCTCATCTTAAACCTATTTGAGAGAAAATAACATAAGAGATCATCAAAACTTATAATATTGAATGTGAAATTTCCAATAATCTAATCATTAAATATCCTTAGGTCTTTAATTCTATGTCTTCACATTTCAATCGGATTGATGTACTCTTTCCTAGCAGTAGTGATCAACTTCTTTTTCATAAACCGAACTAGTCCATATTTATTTTTTTATCAAACCATGCAATTTATTGATAAAACCTATAAACCATCTATATAAACATAAGGAATAAGAGGATTTGGATATAATATCCAAATTGACAATACATATTCTTCATTTCTTGACACATGTATTTACTTATCCAGGTAGCTAGTTGATTAATATTTTTAGAGTATATAATGACAGGATACTGCCTCTTCACCTTTCCCCGGAATAATGGGACACTAAAATTATTAAAAGGAATTGGTCCCTTCCTCACTCCAATCCTTGTAATAATTTTACTTTGTCTTCCCACATTAATTACCTCACCAAAAAAATAAATGATTTATTCATGTTCATGGTCTAGCCTACAACATCTACGAAACGATAAAAGAGATATTTAATCATCAAGATAGTGGTTTTATAATACTTAAAAAAAGGGGGGATGTTAAGAGCGTATAAGAGATGTGTCAGAGTAAAATCATATCTCTCTGCTCTAATTCAATTATATAATCCATGTTGAGAAAGATCATTAATTAATATTCTCATATAATCCTCAGAGATATAAAATAAGATCCCTTAGCATGGATTTCCCGGTATCACACCTCTAGTGCATTGATAGAAACCCTTGGGTGATACATATATAAGGATTGATAATCTTGAAGAAGTAAGAATGTTATTGAAAAGATTAATAATGGACATTGAAAACCCACACTTCTTAATAACCTCAATAAGGAATCTCCACTTAATCATATCAAAATATATTGATATGTTAATTTTGAGAGAAAAGTATCATTCCTTCTCTTTCCTTCTCATAAATTCGATACTCTCAAAAGCTGTGAATAACTAGTTTTAAATATTCATACCCTTTAAAAACCCATATGGGTTTGAGGTAATGTGATCATTGAAAGTACTACATAATTTATTCATAATAATTTGGATGATAATTATAGGGATTTTGTTCCCAATAAAAACTAGCCAAAAATAATTAATGTCAATAGAACCCTCTTCCTTTGGAATCAAGGCAATGAAATGAGAGTTTTTTATATATGTAATAGAGTCATTGAGGTAAATTTCACTCACTGAAATGGAAATATCATCTTATAATGAATCCCCATAAAACGTGAATAATTTATTTGTAACTCCATCTAGACCACCTTAGATGTCCATATTAGGATTAAAGAGTCCCAAATTGACTTCCTCATTTGAAGGGGTTGAAATTAGCTCATAATTTTGATCCTCTTCAATACATAAAGGTATAATGTTAATTATTTTGGATGTGGTGTTTTTTCCATAATCAGAATATAACCATTAGAAATACTCCACAACTACATTAGAAATATTTTCCCTAGAAGTGTTCAAGAACCCATCAATTCACATCATAGTAGTCCCTATACTTATTTTCTTCTCTTTATTTAACTGATGAAAATATGTTGTGATTCATTCAACCTATTTCAAGAATTTTAAATTTAGCTTATTGTGTTCCAACCATTCCTTTGTATTGAAGACCACATCTTTTGTGGAATGGGATAAAAGTTCCTTTCTAAATGGAGATATATGGTGCTGATTTCTGATCTGGAAATGTGAGAGCTGATTTTTATCATCCCTAATATGAGAATCAAGATTCAAAAAGGCTTGCATGCTCTTGTTGTTTAGAATTTCCTTTGTGACCTTAATTTTCCCACCAAAATATTTTAGTGGGCTTCCAATAATAACAAATATTTGGGACTCCAAAATGATCTCCCTATATCAAAGATTTAAAAGAAACATGTATTTAAAATGAAAGGGCAATGGAACTGACCATTTGATTAGATTAGAGAATTACACAATGAGAAGATTGTTATCTAAATAATGCTTCGGGATAGTAAAATATAAGACCCCATTAATCTAACATCCATCATTAATATGAATTAAGAACCATTCAGGCACATTTCCATGTCTCCCATTGAATGTACATCTATCCAATGTAAATTCATCTCCAACAAGGAAGACCTCTACAAGATTACATTTTTCAAGATATAATGAGAACTCATATGCTAGAATTTTTTTGAAGCATGAGACATTTCATTATTCAGGATTCATCATACTATTTATGTCTCTAATGACCATACATTTATGATCCATGTATTCATAGATAACCCCAAAGTCCCTTCATAACTCCATTCTTCTGATGTAAGATGTGGATGCCTAAAGAAAATAAATAGAGAGTATACCATTTGTTGTGTTAAGAGAAACTAATACGCAAGGAGCATTCCTAATGCATGATATGATTTTTATGCTATCATTATTAAGTATCCAAATATGATCCATGAGAGAGTCATATAAATTCTAAGCAACAAATCTATTTCCAAGAGAGGTCCACTTGAAATACATTCACCTCTCAAATAGTATTTTTGGTTCAGATATTCCAATGAGCGTGGGATAATAGACGACACTTTAATTTCTATGGGCTCTGGACGTAAGGGAATTCTCTATTCTATAATAATTCCAAAAGAGAATCCTCATTAATTAGTGTATTTCCCTCTTGTTGGAGGCCTGTATTTTCTAGTCTCATCCAGTTGAGATTTATTTTTTCTATATCTCCCCTTCGTTTTTCTTTTTGTTGAGGCTTTATCCTTTATTGAATCATCTACAACTTATGTCCCAACATGGAGCTGACGCATAATAATGTTATTTCTCTTTGTTGAGGTTTTATTCTATTCTAAATCCACATATTATATCACAACATTTTCCAGACCCATAGCTATGTCACATTCATTATTTCTAGTAGATATGTCATGTTCAGTCTTCCCATTCTGCTCAAAATCATGCACCTCATAATAACTGAAAATTACTCTCAATGGAGTGATTTTATTGTTGGCTGCATGGGATTAGGGGTACTATCAGTGATACTCCTTCATCTAAAAGCCTTTGATGCATCAAACTAAGATAAATGAACTTCATAATTGACTTCATTTGGATTCATTTCATTATTGTGTACCTTATATGGTTGTTCCGAAGGAGGAGTATGATTTTCTGATCCCTACAGAACATGAACAAGCTACCCATAATAGTGAGACGACGTGATCTACTCAGTGGAAATCATCTCAACCAACTCAGAAGATTCTTGTTGCCCATCACATATCTTATAAGTATTATTCCTAGAGTCTTTTGTGGAAGATCCTATATGAGGTGTGTCCCTAATAGCCTAACCAGAAAAATAAAAGAGCCAGAGGAACCTTCAATAGATTTTTTCTAGTGCCCATAATCCTGATTAAGCATCCCATCATCCGGGAGAGTGACATGAATAGGTGACTCATCATGTGAAATCACCTTCAATGTTCGATATGCAGCTCCAACATTAGGACAAGGAACGTGTGAAGAGCTATCAACAGTAATATGTCCATTACCAAGAGCCATGCCCAAATTAACATCAACTAATACCATATTATGGATAAATGTAATTAAAACATCCTTAATCACTCTAATAACCTATATTGAAATTGGTATATTTCCTCATTCATTATAGTAAGGAACATAATGATTCTCAACCATAGCAGTACTAGTATTGAATGGTACTAGAGCCAAATAATCTTTGAGATCTAGAAGTGGGATATTGAACTTCTCTTCCTCCTTCTACATGAGGCATTATCATTCTCCCACACCACAAAAAATGTACACTCTTTATCCCAGGTACATTCATGATAAATATGATAAAAAACAATTACAGTGCACACATAATTTTTGTTTCCTCTCATATTGGATTTTCAGCTTCATGCTATCATCTCTTTTATTAAGAATAACCTCCTCCACTATGCTATTGGACATATCAACTTCAACCACCACCCTCAAATAATTCATAACCCATGGATTATCCATTATCATGTTCATATAAATGGTATTTAAAACTGAGGAGGTGAAATTCCATAGAATCCTTGGATACTAAAAAAACCAATTTAATCATGAAATTCGAATCCAAATCTAAAAATGTGAATTCCTAACATTATCCAGGATTCAATGGATAACGTCCAAGTTACACACATATAAGTCATTTAATTCATTGAAAAAAATTTACTTTATAATATTTATATCCAAAAATGAAACATCATCCCATATATATGAAAGGTTCTTCAAGGAGATTCTTCCCACATTATTCATAAAAAGGATATTGAAAATTTTTACCTCAATGTTAATTTCTCCTTGATCTTGCATTATAGTCCACCATCCCATTATTTTATGTGTTAGGAATCTCATAGATCACTACATTGTTAATAACATTTCAAGATAGATAATTCCACATAATTACCAAATCATTTTTTCTAATCATCATCCTATTAGTTTGATCATAATCATCGAATTGTCCCTCCTATTTTATGATAACATGATTACTTTTTCTTTCAACCATTGAATAAAACCAAAGGAAAAATTTTATGGACAAAACTATAATAATCATAGTGATATATCAAATAATTATGAAATATTTTTCCAATGATATCTAAATAAAGACACTTTTTTACAATATATGAGTCTTTAGGTTTAACCTAGTGTTTTTACGTTCACTACCAAATCTATTGGATTTTATCCTGTACATAGATTTATCCTAGAATTCAATAATTGGGTTATATTTCCTATTCTATGTTTTCATAAATCTTTTTCCCAAGGTTTTTAGTAAACCTAATCTAATACTAACTGTTGCGACCCTGACTCTAGTATCCTAGAGTTTGTGGTCACTTTAGTACATTTATATGTGACTCCTGAAATCATATCCTAAAGGATATAATAGTTTATTAGACATATTAAATAAGATATATGGTTTAAATTCACATTAAATTTGAAAACTATAAAATTAATAAAGTTTATTCATTGAGAATTTCATTTTTCCACTTAGTCTATCCCAGTATATCAATCACAAAACACTTCCTGGTATCTTGCTAAAGAAAACCTAAGAAAATGGGGATCTTAGATACTCAATAATGGTATGAGTATAGTGGAAATTGTAATGAATAAATAATATTAAACAATACTATATAGTAAATAATGAAAACACATTCCATTCAAAAACTAACATGATCTTAAATTCCCAAGAATAATGGATGATCTGATAAGTCAAATAAAAAATAACATGATCTCAAAACATATCCATAGATATTATATCTAATATAATGATCACATGGACATAAATAACTAATTTTAGAATGATATAAGGAATAATTCCAGATAGTGGAATCATATCATCTATGCCTTAGCTAAGACATCAAAAAATATAGTCAAGGCATAAAGCCATAACAACTACATAAATAGGTATGTCCTAGGCCAAAATGAATGATAGTGTTTTCCATGTGACCTACTGATGAATTGATTGATTATATCATGCCTCTTCTTTCACTTATTAAGTCCAATGAATTCCTCATATGAATAAATAATACAACTAAACCCACAAGCCATAATAATCCATAACTATTTATATTGGATGAAATATCATATGGAATGTCAATAAATTCCCCCATACAGAGTGATGATAACCATATGAAAAAATTTAGTGGATGGTAATATTATACTATATCCTATAAATAATACAAAAAAGGTTGTTGAAATTGTTGAAAGTATTTTAAAAAGGTAAATGGGAAATTAATTGCGGAAAATAAACATTTACAGTGAAAATGAATTTTTTAAATTAAAAATTTACACATTTAATAAAGAAATAATTTTGTTTTAAAAGAACCATGTAAAACAGTAAAGTGATAAAAAATCATTCAGTCATAATGGTGGTGGGAAATTTCAATCAATACATATAATTTAAAAAACATTTTTATCATACTTTTATAAGAAAATTCAAAAATAACCTCATTCAGAAAAAGACATGAAGATTCATTTTAAAATATTTTTCAATAAGTAAAAAAGGGTAAATATAACTTCAAAAAATAAATGGATAATATTAAAAACATTTTTTAAATTTTTTAAGAAAACATAGTCATGGAAGAGTAACATTCATCAGTGAAGAGTTAAAAATCAATTCTGAATACGAATGAGATTGTGAAATAAACGATTACCGCTATGGTAAATTTATAATAGTAAACACATAAAATAAATTAATTAAACTAAATCACTAAAAATCATGATGATAAATATATTAAAGTTATTACATATCAAAGGGTCATTATAAAAATCACACAAATCAAATAGTGGTGAGTATAGAATATTTCTTTATGGAAGTAAACGTGAGATGAGAAACCCTTTACTCATTCCTAATTTCCCTCGTACACTTTAAAAACACATATATATTAAATTTATATTTATTTTGAATTTATTATTGAACCCTAATAAATTATATTGTTTACATATAAAATTTTATTTTATTTTTACTAGCAATTCATTGTTAAAATTTGTGTTTTATGATGTAATTGTTTCGTTTATCATTTATGTTATTATTTGGTACTTACAGTACATTAAATTTTATTATGGTTAAATAATATTCAAAATATTAATCATTATAAAAATATAATATTTATTGAATATATTGATATCTATAGTCTTTTATAAATATAGGGATATAAAAATGACTTACATTATACATGGAGATGGTTGGTCATATGTACGCATGAACATGGTTTTCATTATTCAATATACATAACAACAGTAAGTTAAATAATATTTCACATTTTAATAATCATTACCATATCATATATAATATATATATTCATCAAATATGTCCTTATTACCATCCATGTAAATAATATATGAAAAACGATTCCATCGCTTTGTGGAGATGGTAGGTCATATGTACACACGAGTGATGTTATCGTTTTCCAGTGGATTAGACGGTAAGAAGGTAAATATGATATTAAAATTAATTTGGTATCAAAATTTTAATATTATCATAAAAAACCAATATACCCAACATAATCCCACATCAAAAATTATTGTGATGAAAAATGAATTGCACCTCTATGTGGAGACGATAAGCCATATATACGCATAAGAAATACTTTCACACTCAATTTGATGGTAAAGTGGATAGATAATGAAAATTTCATAATAATGATAACATTTTTGTTTATTTAAGATACTAATTAATCCATTTTATGATAAATGACAATGATTTGTAGAGGAAAAAGAAGAAGTCAGAAAAATGTGATCGATTAATCTGATTGGGTATTCTTTGGAAGAACTAATTTGAATGTGCTATTAAGAATCCTAGGATTGGCCTTTTGAGGATACCACCACCTATATAATGTTTATAAATATTTTTTAAATATTTTTTTCTAGTTTTGGTCAAGATATAAGGCTCAATGTCGCGTAAAAATGTGAGGGATGGGGTTTCAATTTATAATATAAATGAGGGGAACTTTTGTAATTCATTAAATTATTAAATTAATTAAAATTAATTATCTTTCCCAAATGCATCCAAATAGATATAATTGTAACATATGGTTTAAATAAGTGTTAATAATTTCATCCATTAATAGTTTTAAATGTTTTAGATATTTTTTCACCATTATCTTATAATTTTATCCCCTCGTTGAACATTTTTACTATTAGAATTTGATTAAATGTTTATACCCTATAAGGTTAAATAATGTTACTATAAAATGTAAAATAAACCATAAATTAAAAAAGGTAGATTTTATTACATTTATCCTTTTCATTTTTCTGAATACGATTTTTATGAACTTTAAATCATTTATCATAATATTATTTTCATAATATATCTATTATATCAATTTGAAACTATTTTTTAATTTTGACATTAATATAATCCTAGAATGAAAATAATTCTAATATAGTTCATCCAAACATTTATAATATTTCAATTTATCTTTAAAATTCATCAATAAAATTAATTCATTCAAATTATACTACATTTAATGATTAAAAAATCTTTTTAATTGTTTCTATAAGTTAAATAATTACTGTATCATTGTCGTGTAAGAATTTCAAGTAATTAATTATTAATGAAAAATTAAAAGTAAATTACCATTATGAAGAGAAATATTTTTTATTTAAAAATTTTATTTATAATTGAACATATCCAATGTTAATCACTATGTTAAAAATATTATATTTTTAAAAAAGAGGAGTGTGAAAGTTTTTACATTTCTTTACAAAAAGTATTATAATGGTCATCGCCTCGTCAAAATGAAAAAAAAAATCATTCTATAGACTGTTGTATGAATATGGATGGTATTTACTCATTGAATAACACTTATTCACTTTTTAGGGTTATTTTATAGTAAATATCATATTATTTTTAAATATTAATTACCTGAATTATCCTTTGATATCGTAAAAAAATTACGAATGATACTATTAATATTGACAAAAAGGGACATTTATACTAATTGAAGACCTCCTCATTCAAAATATGGGATTAATTATTTAATATTAAATTTTAATATGTTGTATAAATTAATTTATGATTAATCATCACAATGAAATAAAAAAAATTAGAAAAATGACCATTATGTATAAAAATGTTATTATACAAAATTCAGTTATGAAATTGATTCCAATGAATATAATTGTATTTTTAATAATATATAAAAACTAATTTCTTTACTTTGGAATCATTTTAAAATAAAATTTAATATATCAATTGGATGAATGAAATATAGTTTTCAATAAAAATATGTATATTTCACTATTCACTATAACATACAAATTTTCAAAAAAATCATAACCTTTCATAGTAAGATAATTTTGATATTATAGCTTCAAAAATGAAAATATGTTTTAAATATATTTTTTAGATGTCCCATAAAATTATTTATAATTATTTATCAGAAAAAACAATTTATGAAGAATTTTTATTTCTAAATAAAAAATTAATATTAATAAAAATTGAATGCTTATTTAAAAAAATTTATCAATGTTTTTTTATTGTGTAGGTATATTAAATATAAATATCATAGATCAGTTAGTACTATTAATACCCCCCATTTTACTTCTTGGTTATAATGGTCATATATAAATATTAATATTTTTGGTTTTGTTTAGGCCTAATATTGGGAGTGATATACTTTATCAAAGATAGTGTACCTTTAAAATATCAATGAATTTTATTCAAATCTATAATTAAATTGTTCTATTACTATTTAAATTTATTTTTTGGAAGTCAAGTGTTTGTTATTTGAATTTTACTTTATGGGAAACCCCATTTTAAAAAGGTATAATAAAGAAACCTCTTAAATGGATAGAAATGGAAGTGGAGAGGTAGTTACAAACGTAGGTTTCTAAATACGTGAAAAAATTCTAGAAGAGAAAATATTTATTTAAAGAGTAATTAATTACTAGGTATTAACATGTGGTGATATATAACTTTTTCATGACAATGTTAACCATCAAAAAACCATAAATTTTTTAAGTGTTAAAATAATACTGATTTCTTAATGAGAAAAGTAAACATATAACGTTTTTTACTCAATTTACATTTCTTAAAGTCAATGGATTCATTTACTATCCTAATAAATAACATAAAAAATATACTTTCTTGATTTCCATCCCAATCATAAAAACAATATCATCGCTTGAATATTCATTAATCTACCTCTATTTCATCTCTCATGCCAGGATATAGATATTCAAGATGAATTTTCTTACATGAATTTATTTATGGAATCATAAAATCCTTAAGTCATTCATCGTCCTCTAAATATTTCCTAAAATTGAAATAGTTACACATGTTATCTTATAAGATAATTTATACATAAACCTAAATCAATAATATATAGAGCTCAACTTAATTCCTTCCAAAAGTAGTAAACTTTAATGATCCTAGAAAATATTACTAACCATAATAAAAACATAAAAAAAAATTAAAAATTTATCACTCTACAACATAAAAAATTTTATAATGTCACATTCCAAACATTTGAATACATTGATCAAATATACTATTTAAGGGTATTAACATTATCCTTATTCCACATATCTCATTTAACACTTATTATCAAAATGTTATAAAAATTAATATCAATGGATATCTCTTATTCTTATGATTATGCTTCTAGAAAAATAATATCATACATACCAATTATTCCTTTATGCTAAACCCAAAAGTTACATATAATTTCAACTAATTAAGTCTCTCCAAGAATTTCATTAATCTCATTAAAATCCCAAATTATTTTAAATATATTTGATCCTATAATATGCTTTCCAAAACTCATATATTAAATATCAATCAAATATTTTATATAAAAAATGTCATAATGACCAGTAAATCATATAGGCCAATGGTAGGTTCCCCACCCCTTTCTCCCTTAATTTTTAGGTCCAATACCATCATGTGGCCTAGCTGAATTTGATGGGTTGTCACCCGACATACATGTTTTTCTTTTTTTAATAATTATAACATTCCCATTGAAAATAATGAGCATCCTCCAAAATTACAATAATCGTAAAATCTCATTTTTAACCTCTATGGTTTTCTATATGATATATACCCAAAGTTTATTATCCTTATTATCCCAGTAATTTATAAATATCTCATCTTTAAAATTATATAAACCATAAATTTTTTAGTATTTTTATTTTAATGTCAAAAAAATCATTATCTCCGAAGTAACATTTATGAAAAAACATATTTTAAAACAAAAGGTTATATACCTATAAATGGATCCCATATTATCATGTCAAACTCTCATCACATAAAACATAAAAGTCAGTATATTTTCATTTAAAATTATAATAAACCATATAATTATCAACCAAATAAAATTTAATTTTATCCCAATATAAAAAACATATTAACGGTTATCATTCCCTCAATCGTGTTATTTTATAAAATTTTACCTATTTATTAAATATATATTCATGGTTATAAGTATCATTCAATATATACCTTAAAATAATTAAAGGAAACTAAAAAGGGGAAATCTTTAGATGTTTTATGATTCCTTTAATGATAATTCAACTGATAAATATACTTCTACAAAATAGAAACATCAATTCATTCACTTAATAATTATTATATAATAGTTTCTTCATTGGACTAGGGAGAATAACCTAGTTTAGTTAATTATCTTGGATAATTCCCATATTCTCCATATATGATACTTTTAATTCCTTATAAATTTGTTACTCTAGTCCATTTATATCGAAATAGAAAACATCCTCCCCCCCCCATTTGAGATATAATTTTAGATGATTATTCCCACATTCTAGATAAAAGGAAATTTAGCAATCTTACATCCATGATCATTGTCACCTGAACATAAATAAAATTAAATTTCCTCTTATTTGAAGTGTTTGTAATCTAAATAATGTTTACATTGTTAATATTATATCATGATAGATGATTAGAAATAATCAAAATATCTTTCTCCCTATTCCTCATCCTATTTGGTTTCCCAAAATCATAGTATTTTCCATCACATTGGGTGTTAAAATGATTACTCTTGGTTCCAATAATTGACCATAATTAAAAATTAATCTGTAAGAAGAAAAATACAACAATTAGAGTGAGATATAAAATAACCGTGGAATATTATTCATAGTATATCAAAATCACGACACCTTATTCTCAATATTCATGTATTTAGTTTTAACCTTGGTTTTCTAGGGTTGTTAAAAAATCTATAGGATGTTATACTATATATAAACATATCCTCAGTGTTATTCATTCGGTTATATTCCCTAATATATTGTTTCCTAAATCAATTTCCCCATGATTTTACTAAAAATTATCTAATACCAACTGTAATGACTATGAACCTAGTATCCTAGAGTCGACAATTACATTGTTTCATTAGAACTATATATAAGAATTCACATCCCAATGGACTGAATAGTTTTTTAGTCATGATAAACTAGAAATATACATTATATTCATATGAAATTTTAAAAACATAAAATACTCGATCTGTTATATTTATGAATATAATTATTTTCATTAACATATTCTTACATATTAATCACATAACACTTCCTAGTTATCTATGGAAAATAAAACATATGAAATGGGTAATCTTATATACTTAGTAAGATTATGCCTATATTGGAATGTATCAAGATAAATATTTATAAACAATATGGAAATGTAAATAACTAAAACTCATTCCTTTTAAACAATAACATTTGCAAAAAATGGATGGAAGAAATGTTGATCAAGAAACCATTATAAACAATCACATGATCTTGAAACATATCTCTGGATATTATAAATATTCCAATAATCATGTGGACATCAATACCATATTCCATAATGATGAAATTCATACTATTAAACATATAAAACACATCATCAAGGCCTCATCAAATACATCCAAAAATACTATCAACTACATCTTCCAAGACATCAATATAAATGGGTAGGGCCATGACCAAAACCCAATATAGGATATCTCTTGAGACCTACTGTCACGACCCGCCTTCACCAAAAGGAGGGAAGGGTCATCAAATTTCCAAGATATTCCTTCTTTAAGTTGAAGGAGAAATAATGACCCCCGAAACTCACCTTCAATAGGTCCCGGAGTGGCGACCAGCGCCAAGGGTATAGAATCACACACTAAATGGAAGGCATTACCCTTTTTCTTTTAATAGGATCAGTAGATAAGATAGTAAAACCCACAACACAAAAAATGAAAGTAAAAGTAAATCCATGAACCATTCCCAATGCCTATTACAAAAGTAAAAAAATACACAATGTATAAGGAGACTACAAAGAAAGTACCAAAAGAAAGAATGACTGAAACTGTAACGATCTGTCATAAGGTCTGAGCTAGTATGGTCCAGCATGATCCCTGAAGCCCTCCTAAACACCTGAAGAGTGTTTTATATGCGTAGGGTGAGTATACAAGTATACCCAGTATGGAAAAACAAAAGACTCCCGTGCACAAGTGGGGAGGCATACTAATGCCCTGTGAGAAAAGAGATAACCAAGAACCTAGCAAGGAAAATAACCATCCAAACCTCACCAATGCACACTCCCCAAATAACGCAAGTCAAGTAATGTATAGTAATATAACATCGATGTTTGGGTACCCTGCGCCACATTCCCACTGGTTATTAAGGACATCCTATGCATCGAACCAATCCCGCCATTCTCATCGCAGTCCCACTGCCAAACCCCACCCGCACACACCTGGGCCACAACCTCACCGAAGTCCCACTGCCAAACCTTGCCCGCACACACCTGGGCCACAAACTCACCATAGTCCCACTACCAAACCTTGCCCGCACACACCTGGTCCATAAACACTATCATGCCCACAGACACCTGGGCTACAACTATCACATGTAACCACACCTGCAAACACCTAGGCCAGAACTACCACTGCCATGACCAAAGACACCTGGGCATCATCCCGAAGATACTTGGGAAACCACCTGCCCGCACACACCTGGTCCAACCACTGAAACCACCCCGCCTGAAGATTCTTAGGCTAATAATGGACCTCAATCCATCACAGGCTACCCGAAGATACTTGGGCTATCCGGGAAAGGGACAAGAAAGAAGCTAATAACCAGTCACTAATAGAAGTGTTGGGGAAAACACCCTCCCCCATGAATGGGGGTGTTCGGCACTAAGTGATCATCTTGGGTGGGGGCGCAAAGAAGAAACACAAAAACTACAAGTATATGTATAGGTAACAAGCACTCACCTAATATAGGTTTTTCTTTAGGCAGCCTAAAGAACACTATCCTTACTATTTATTCATAAGAGAAGAGAACAACAACAAAGCACAAGTCACAACCCACACCAACCCAAATCCCCATTTGTCCCATCCTTGTCTTCTTGTTCATTAATAATGTTTAAATAAGTTTCTGCACTACTGGGTAACTAACAGCATATGCACAAACTAAGGGAAAAAGTTACAGCCAACAACAATTTAAGCAATCACACCCGGTTCTATTGCAAAGTCACAACAACAAAGGGATAAGGGAGATCCCTCAAAGTACTGGAACCAAAGAAAACCCCAAGATACCGCCCCATGCCCCACAATATCCAGGAGCCAACAGTTTCTCAATAACAGAGGATCCCACCCCAATTCGTGATATAAACAGAGTAACCACACAGCCTCAGATTCTCAACCAGCAAAAGTATAAACGCAGGGGATCCCATCCCCATCCAAATCACCCCAGCAACCAAGCCCCCATCAAAGAAAACCATAATGTCACCCGAAATTGGCCCACGAAGGAAGAACAACCAATATCACCAACACAAAGCAGGCCCAAGCAGGTATTTTTCAAATTTAAAAGATTTAACACACTCCATGATTTCAATCCCACTGGGCTTAAACTGGGGTTATCATATAAAAAGTGTTGATCCTCATGCTTCCAATTTATTTAGCCGAATATACATAATTAACCAATTTCTTTCACACAGTAGGTTTCACAACCAAATTACAATCCATTTAAACATCGCACGGGGTAAGGGTTTATTAGTGCACAGAGAAAGACCACCAACAGCCATGATTTTTAGTGGGCATAAGCCTGCACAATTCAGAAATCATTAATCATGAAAGAGGATAGAAACAGAGCAGCATCATCAATCACACCCCTCCCCTTCATTCTTTAGAATCTGTTTATTATCTTCATTAAGGTTTGTTTCATCCAATTCTACAGAAGTAGTAGCGTACCCACCTAGAAAGATACCCAAAAAGGAGAAACGAATGTGAATACCCTACCTGATTGATCAAATATCGATGTCTAAGTCCTCACTTGGAAACTGGAATAGGAATAGTAGGAACTCCACGGAACGCGATCAAGAGAACTTCGTAATAGGGGTTCGGCTCGTCGGGAGGAAGGGTACTCTGAGCAGGATGATTGAGAAAAAGAAACACAGGGATAATCCTTTAGGTTATAAAGGCTGATACAGGTTGATATAGAGCATGCTCGGGATGGTCAAGATATGAAAGAAAACTCAAAACTGCGTAAGGAGCGGGATCATGGGTTGACCACTCGGCTGGGACACCTCGCACGACTGGATTAATTTTTATTTAGTAGGGAAGTTTATTTGTTTTTTAGATATTAATTATGGGCTTAAAAATTTCCTTGAAACACTTCAAAAAGTTAAAATGGCCTAAAAGTGGGATAACGGGGGAGGTTGCAGAAGAAAAACCCGTCAAGGCTGGGTGACACCGATTGGTCATGCCGATCGGTCACGCCGATAGTTGGCAAAGGAAGGGGTCATGAGGGTCTGGGCCATTACATCAGATACCTCTCAAACCATTATCACCCTCGAGAATCAAAACCAGACCTGGAGGGAGGGGGGATCCGAACAACCTCCCTGGAAGATACCTCTCAGGAGTGAACCTCTCTGACATAGTAACATCTTATCTTCTGAACAAACACAAACGCCCTACCTCTCCATCCCCGTCACACGCAAAACAAAAGGGTCAAACCATCCAGTCCAGTGGGAGAGGGGTTTCCCTTCCTCCATGTTTGAAACTATCCGCTTTGGGTGGCACTGACTTGCCCGCATGGGTTTAGACGCATCTGCTTTAATTCCTTTTAACTAGGGATCAGGTCCTCCCCTCCCCATTCATTAGGAAATATCACACACACATCCACAGAAAAGGAAACTGCACATCCATAGCCGACAAAGTAATCATTACATAGAAAACAAGTACCGAAAAATGAGGATAAAAGTCAAAACAACTCGGGGTATTGGGCATGCATCTGCGCTTCCCTCTCCTAGGTACTTTCATCAATCCCACCATGTCTCCATAACACACGAACCAAGGGAATAGTTCACCCATGAAGCACTTTCTCCTTACGATCCTCGATCTTGATTGGTCGTTCTATGAAGGTTTCATCATCTTCGATATCTATCCCTCCCCAGTCGAGGACGTGTGAGTCGTCATGCAGATATCGCCGGAGCTGAGACACATGGAATACATCATGTATTCTCAGTAGCGGCTGTGGTAGTGCTAGCTGATAAGTCACTTCACCGACCTGTCACAACACTTCGAAGGGCCCGATGAACCTGGGAGAAAGCTTACTTCCTCTGCCAAACATCCACTTCCCACGCTGAGGGGAGACCTTCAAGAATACGTGGTCCCCGACCTCGAACTCCAAGGGTCTCCTACTATCATCGGTATATGACTTCTTCCAGTTCTGAGCCGCCTTCATCCTCTCTCGTATAAGTTGAACCTTCTCTATCGTGCTCTATACCACCTCTGGGCCAAGAACACCCTCTTCCCCAAACTCAGTCCAGCACACGGGTGAGTGACACGGCCTTCCATATAGAGCTTCGAATAGAGCCATTCCAATGTTAGAGTGGTAGATATTGTTGTAGGCGAACTCTACTAGAGGCAAGTGCCGCACCCATGCTCCTTTGAAGTTCAGGATGCTTTCTCATAGAATATCCTCTAAGGTCTGGATGGTGCGCTCTGTCTGCCCATCTGTCTGGGGGTGGAAAGCAGTGTTCAGATGTAGTTCGATGCCAAAAGCATGATACATTCCCCTCCAGACTCGTTAGGTAAAACGTACATCCCTGTCCGAGACTATGGAACTCGGAACTCCATGCAACTGCACTACCTCGTCTACATCCTTTCGTGCTAAAGCGTCCACTACACTCGTCCCCTTAATCACTAGGAAGTGAGATGACTTCATCAACTGGTCCACTACTACCCAGATGGAATCGCATCCTCCTTTCACTTTGGGTAGTCCCGTGACGAAATCCATAGAGATGTCATCCCACTTCCACTCGAGGATATCTAAAGGTTGCAACAACCTTCCTGGAACACGGTGTTCAGCCTTCACCTACTGACACACTAGGCACATGGCCACAAACTCTACCACTTATTTCTTTACTCCGGGCCACGAAAACTACCTCTTCAGACCCTGGTACATCTTGGAAACTCCTGGGTGCACTAATAGGGGTGAGTTTTGGAACTCACTAAGGACTTTTCCGTGCATCGCCTCTGGAACAAACAACTTTTTCCGGAAAAGCATCTGGTTCTGACCATCCTCCGTCCACCCTTCCAGATCATTGCCCTAGTCAACTCGGTCACACATCACTTCGCACTCTAAGTCTCCCCACTGAGACTCCTCCACCTGAAGTAACAGATAATATTGTACTATCATCTGATACAAGCATCCTCTACCACTATCCATCCTCCCATCCAGGTGAAGGGCATCCAACTCCTCCATCGCCCTCCAAGTTTCCGCCGACTCTCAGACTGCATCCCTCTGCAACTTACTGTTCAAGGCATCATCCACCACGTTTCCTTTCCCTGAGGTGTAGGAAATCTTGAAATTGTAATCCTGGAGGAACTCCATCCACCTTCACTACTGTAATTTTAGGTCCCACTGGGAGAAGATGTACCTCAAGCTTTTGTGATCTGTGAAGACCAAAAAGCATTCTCCGATGAGGTAATGTCGCCATAACTTCAGCGCGAAAACGACCGCTGCAAGCTCCAGATCTTGGGTGGAATAATTACGCTCATGAGGTTGTAGCTGCCTAGACCCATAAGAGGTCACCACTTGTCGCTGCATCAACACACATTTGAGGCCTTTCCCTAAAGCATCACAAAACACCTCATACGCGTCCCTTCTTCCGGTAGTCTCAGCACTGGGGCACTAACCAACTTCTCCATTAGATAGTTGAAAGCTACCTCGCACTGCTCACTCCACGTGAAAACCTGGTCCTTCATGGTAAAGGTTGTCAAAGGTGCTACAACTCGGGTGAAGTTGGGTACAAACCTCCGATAGTAGCCTTCCAGCCCGAGGAAACTACGGACCTCTGCCACGTTCTTGGGTGGTGCCCAAGAAACAACTGGCTCAACCTTTGATGGGTCCACTGCTACCCCCTGCTCGGACACTACGTGCCCAAGTAAGTTTACTTCACGCATCCAGAACTTGCACTTTGACAACTTCTCATAGAGCTGGTGTTGTCGTAGGACCTCCAAAACCATCCTCAGGTGCTCAGTGTGGTCCTCCACTGATCTCGAATAGATTAGGATGTCATCGATGAACACGACTATGAACCGATCTAGGTACTCCTTGAAGACGAAGTTCATAATCCCCATGAACATAGCTGGAGCGTTCGTAATGCCTAAAGGCATGACCACAAACTCGAAGTTCCCATATCTTCACCTGAAGGCTATTTTCAAGATGTCACCCTCCTTCACCCTCAACTGGTGATATCCAGACCATAGATCGATCTTCGAGAACCATCTTGCCCCTTTTAGTTGGCCGAAAAGATCATCTATCCTCGGAAGAGGGTAGCGATTCTTGATCGTCACCTGATTCAGCCTCCTGTAGTCTATGCACAACCTGAGACCACCATCCTCCTTCTTTGTGAACAAGACTAGAGCACCCCACAGTGACGCACTTGGTCGAACAAAACCCTTTATCATCAGATCATCAATCTGAATCTCCAACTCCCGCAGCTCCGAAGGCGTCATCTGGTAGGGAGCCATCAAAATCGGACGAGCACCAGACTGTAAGTCTATCCCAAACTCGACATCACGTCTAGGGGGTAGAGTCGTTACCTCTTCAGGAAAGACGTCCATAAACTCATTGATGACCCTGGTACTTCCACCATCTGAGCATCCACTGACTCTACTGACACCTCGGCTAACATGGAGAGGAGGGGTTCCTCTCGCCTGCTGCCCTTCTGGCCACTCTGCTCACCGGTGAAAGTAACACGTCGGCCACCCAAGTCTGAGAAAACAACCCTTCCTCGGAAGTAGTTGATGATGGCACACACAAAGAATAGCCAGTCGATGCCTAGGATGACATCGTATGGTTGTATCAGTAGCAATAGTAGATCCCTGGCTGACTGGTGTGGACCTATCATCAGTGTGCATCCTCTACAAACATATAACAAGTCAGTCTAACCCCCGACTGGTGTGATCAGAACTAGGGGCACTGGATGTCTCTTGGCATCTAGAACCAAATTACGGGATATACTGGGTACAACGAAGGAGTTCGAAGATCTAGTATCGAACAAGGCATAAGCAAGGGTACTGAACAAACTGATCGTACCTCGAACAACATCCGGTCTAGCTGGAATTGCTACCTCTGCGGCATGCAACTGTCCACGCCCAGCTCCTCTGCCCCTCGTATGTCGGCCGCCTCCCCAACCACGCCCTGGTCGAGGTCCCTAAAGAGCACCCTGAGGTCGGCCTCCCCCTGCAACATCTGCCATCGGAGGAGCGGGGGATCACTACCCCTGCTGTTGCTGCTGAAAGGGCCTCGCTGAAAGCTGCTGCTGAGGCGGGTGCTGGGCATGTCCGCCACTACCATACTGAACTCGGTCCGGGAACTGATTCTGGAGATTTCCATGGCTCCCACAGACAAAACACCTCGGTCCTGGGACCAAACGGAAAGGGCGAAGACTGGGGGACCAGAACTGGAACTGCTGCGGCCTACTCCCTGCTGGTCGGAACTTATAGGGTCCTGATGCTGGAGGCATGCTTTTGATGTCCTTCCCCTTGGACGAGCCCAACTGGATCCCCTCTCGTGACACACCTCCCAGCGTGTGCATCCTCTCAACCACCTCTGCCTTATTCTGGACCTCCAAGTATGTCGGAATGGCGAAGGGGGTAACAGCGTACTGGAGGGAGGGTCAGAATGCCTCCTCTAAACGTATCGCTCGAGACTCCTTGTCTGGAAAGAGGTCTGGAGAAAAGCAGAGGAGGTCCTTGAACATGATTCCTAGCTCCCTTACTGACATACTCCCCTGCTGGAGGGAGAGTAGCTCCTGCCTCTTCTCCACCTTCATTTTAGAAGAGTGGAATTCTGCCCAGAATTCCTTCTCAAAATCAGCCCATGCCACATCAACCTCCCTCCTATCCACCAGGTAGAGCGTCCACCACTAATGCGCTGCTCCCCGTATCTTGCTGACAGCCAGTGGAACCCAGTACTTGGTCAGAGCTTGGATCAATCCGAAGTCTATCACCAGTTCCTCTATCCATCCCTTCGTCTTCATGTCAGAGGTGCTTCCCTCGTACTTCTCTAGGGTCTGTCGCTGGAGGGCTCGAAGTGTCTTCTGCCACTAGTCATCCTCCTCCTCCCGATCATCCCTCTACTGATCGGCCAAGTCAACCACATGGGCCTTGATTGCCCGTACAACTCATGGTCGTCTCCCTAGTTCCATAGCTGCAAGGTAAACAATGAATGCCTAAGCCCAAGTAGTGCAGAATATTGTTCTTACATTTTATTTGACATATTTATTTATTTTTGAATCCCCAATACACCCAGAAACATGATAACACAAGTCATTATGATGCATGTACCTTTCCTAGGGTCTCTACCCTGCAATCAGTGTAACCTCACTTGGTCGTTTGGTAGGTCCAGAGTCCTTGCATCGATTCACGTGGGGCCCTAAAATCCTGTGTCCTAGCCAGTCTTCCCTGGCCTAATTCATGCACCAAGGTCACCCAACACCGTTTCCCTACCATCCCATGTAATCCTCACTGTTCCAAACTCCATACTCCATCCGATCTCTCAACCCATCCTCTGATACCATTTTGTCATGACCCGCCATCACCAAAAGGAGGGAAGGGTCAGTAGATTGCCCGCCCCTTTCTTCTTTATGTTGAAGGAGAGATAATGACCCCAGAAACCTTCCATCAATAGGTCCGGGAGTGGAGACCAGCCCCATGGGTATAGAATCACACACTAAATGGAATGCATTACCCTTTTTCTTTTAATAGGATCGGGATATAAGATGGTAAAACCCACAACACCAAATCTGAAAGTAAAAGTAAAGCCATGAACCATTCCCAATGCATGTTACAAAAGTAAAAAAAATCCACAATGTATAAGGAGACTACAAAGAAAGTACCAAAAGAAAGAACAACAACAATTGTAATGATCTTTCACAAAGTCTAAGCTAGTACGGTCCATCACGATCCCCGAAGTCCTCCTGGAAACCTGAAAATACTTTTATATGAGTAGGGTGAGTATACAAGTATACCCAGTAGGGAAAAACAAAAGACTCTTGTGCACAATTGGGGAGGCATATTAATGCCCTGTGACAAAAGAGATAACCAAGCACCTAGCAAGGAAACTAACCACCCAAGCCTCAGCATGGAACACTCCCCAAATAACACAATTCAAGTAATGTATAGTAATAACACATTGATGTTTGGGTACCCCGCGCCACTTTCCCACTGGTTATTAAGGACATCCTACGCATCGAACCAATCCCGCCATTCTCATCGCAGTCCCAATGCCAAACCCCGCCTGCACACACCTGGGCCACAACCTCACCGCAGTCCCACTGCCAAACCTCACCCGCACACACCTGGGCCACAACCTCACCGCAGTCCCACTACCAAACCTCACCCGCACACACCTAGGCCATAACCAATCTCCCACCCGCAGATACCTGGGCCACAACTATCACACGTAACCATGCCTGCAAACACCTAGGCCAGAACAACCACTGACACGCCCGAAGACACCTGGGCCTCATCTCGAAGATACTTGGGAAACCACCCACCCGCAAACACCTGGGCCAACCACCACAACCACCTCGCCCGAAGATTCTTGGGCTAATAATGGACCTCAGGCCATCACAGCCTTCCCGAAGATACTTGGGATATCCGGGAAAGGGAGCAGAAAAGATCTAATAACCAGTAACTAATAGAAGTGTTTGGAAAAACACCCTCCCCCATGAATGGGGGTGTTTGGAACTAAGTGCTCAACTTGGGTGGGGCGCGAATAAGAAACGCAAAAACAACAAGTATATGTATAGGTACCAAGAACTCACCCAATCTAGGTTTTTCTTCAGCCAGCCTTACGAGCACTATCCTTACTATTCATTCATAAGAGAAGAAAACAACACCAAAGCCCAAGTCACAACTCACACCAACCAAAATCCCCTTTTTTCCAATCCTTGTCTTCCTGTTTAGTAATAATGTTTAAATAATTTTCTTCACTACTGGGCAACTAACAGAAAAAGCACAAACCAAGGGAAAAAGTTACAGCCAACAGAAATTTAAGCATTCACACCCGGTTCTATTTCAAAGTCACAACAACAAAGGGATAAGGGAGATCCCTCGAAGTAATGGAACCAAAGAAAACCCCAAGATACAGCCCCATGCCCCCCAATATCCAGGAGCCAACGGTTTCTCAATAACAGAGGATCCCACCCCAATTCGTGATATAAACAGAATAACCACACAGCCTCAGATTCTCAACCAGCCAAATTATAACAGCAGGGGATCCCATCCCCACCCAAATCACCCCAGAAACAAAGCCCCCATCTATGAAAACCAATAGGTCACCCACAATCGGCCCGCAAAGGAAGAACAACCAATACTACCAACAAAAAGCAGGCCCAAGCTGGTATTTTTAGATTTAAAAGATTTAACACACTCCATGATTTCAGTTCCACTGGGCTTAAACCAGGGCTATCACAAAAAAGGAGTTGATCCCGGTGCTTCCAATTTATTTAGCCGAATATACATAATTAACCAATTTCATTCATACAGCAGGTTTCACAACCAAATTACAAGACATTTAAACATTGCACGAGGTAAGGGTTTATTAGTGCACGGAGAAAGACAACCAACGACCATGATTTTCAGTGGGTGTAAGCCCACACAATTCAGAAATCATTAATCATTAAAGAGTATAGAAATAGAGCAGCATCATCGATCACACCCCTTCACTTTATTCTTTAGAATAAGTTTATTATCTTTATTAAGGATTGGTTCATCCAATTCTACAGAATCAGTAGGGTACCCACCCCGAAAGATACATATAAAGGAGTGATGAAGGTGAAACCCCTACCTGATTGATCAAAGATCGATGTTTAAGTCCTCGCTTGGAAACTGAAACAGGAGTAGTAGGAACTCCATGGAACGCGATCAAGAGAACTTCACAACAGGGGTTTGGCTCATCAGGAGGAAGGGTACTCCGAGCAGGATGATCAAGAAAAAGAAATGTTGGGAGAAGCATTTAAGATATAAAGGCATATATGGGTTGAGATAGAGCACGATCGGTACGGTTAAGATACGAAAGAAAAATCGAAACCACGTAACGAGAAGGATCGTGGGTTGACCATGCAGCTGGGACACCCCACACGACTCAATTAATTGTTATTTAATAGGTAGGATTATTTGGTTTTTAGATATTAATTATGGGCTTAAAAACAGCCTTGAAACGCTTCAAAAAGATAAAAAGGCCTAAAAGTGGGGTTATGGGGGAGGTTGTAGAAGAAAAACCCACCAAGGCTAGGTGACACTGATCTGTCCCACCGATAATTGGCAAAGGTGTCATGAGGTTCTAGGTCATTACACCTATATATGGATAAAGTGTCCACAATGGACCACTCATATGACTTAATATTTCCAATTCATTCATCATTTGAATAAATTATACCACTTATTTAACATTCCATAACAATCAAGAACAATCCCTATTGAAATAATTATGATTCAAAATGCTATTACATTCCCTATATTAAAAATGATCCTAAACCATATAAATAAATATGATGGATGGAATAATTTGAGTACATAGTCAGATTATGTTTCAAAAAAAGGTCCTTATAGAGATTAAACCATATTAAATGTTTATTAAAATAATTTCTTGAGAAAAATAACATTTCTACATTGAAAATAACTTTTTAAAATCTAAAAACCTCAAATATAATAATACAATAATTTTATATTAATCAAACCTTGAAAATATGTAAAGTAATCTTCAAAGAATTGATGTATAATGATGAAGTTAAATTCGTCCTAGGTCATGTAAGATAAAAAAACATTATTTATATTTATGTAAGAAAATTATGAAAAAGTACGTTGTTCAAGAAACAATGGGAAGATTCCTTTAAAAAATATTTATTCAAAACGACATAAAACTATAAAAATTATTTTAGAAAATAATTGGGGAACACTAAATAAAATTAAAGTATTATTTTAAATCATTATCCTAGAAAATAAATATTCTTCAACTGAGACTTATAAATAAACAATCCCAAATATTGAGGACATTATGAAGTAAACCCTTACCACTATGTTCACTTTTGTATCATAAATACAATAATTAAATAATATCAAATGAAATATTTAATACCATAAAAATACATATATTCATGATATAACATAACAAAGGGTAAGTATATAAACCAATAAAATATAATAGTGTTGAATATGGAAAATGTCTCATTGAAGTAAAAGTGACATGAGAGAACCTTTACCTCGGGTTTGGATTCCTTCATATATCTTCAAACCCCTTGTATAATATATATAGATTTATTATAAAACTATTTCAAAACCATAATATAATTTATTATATAATTTTAATAGTTAGTGACCCTTTTAATAACAATCCTTTGTTAAAATCACTTTTTAGGTGGTAACTATTTCGTTTTTGATGTATGTTTTAAGTCACCTATTCTAGTCCATATAATCTTATTGTGGTTAAATCAAATCTATAATATTATTATTTTTTAAAATATTATATTTATTTATTATATTTGTATTTATATTCATCCAAAAATATTGGGATAGAAAAATTAGTTACACCATTAATGGACATAGTAGGTCGTATATACACATAAACAGTTATTCAATTTTTCAATTGATGTATTGAAAAAATTTAAGATTTTTTCACTATTATAGAATTTTTTTTATGTCATATATATATTATATATTCATTAAATATATCCTTATTACCATTCATTTAAGGTGTAAATGAAAAAAATAACATCATTTTGTGGTGACTATAGGTCGTACCTATGCACATGCGACATTATCATTTTCTAACAGTTTGGATGGTAAGATGGTAGATATGGTATTGTCATTATAGAGGCATAATATTTACATAATTATCATATATAAATATTAAACCCATAAAAATAAAAATCCCTTAAATATGGTGATGGAAAATGAATTTTATCTATATGTGGAGATGGTATGTCATACATATACACAAGCAATATTTTTACCATACATTTGATGGGAATGATGGTGGATAATGGTGGATTCATAATCATGATAATAATTAAGTATTTTGAGGATAATAATTTTTACATTCTATTATAAATACAATAGACTTTTTGGAGTTTAAACAATAAGTAAAAAAAGAAATTTAATTTGTTAAGGTGTTTACTTCTTCTTTGGAAAAACTACTTTGGATCTCCTATAAACGATCCTAGGGCTAGCCATTTTAGTATAATATAACCACAATAATGTGTATATGTAAGTTTATAAATTTTTTTGCAATGGTATGGTTGATTTAGGAGGCTCAATGTTGTGAAAGGAAGTGAGGGAGGAGGTTTCCTTTTATAGTTGATGTGAGGAGTACTTTTTTGAGTTTTGTAAAATATTAATTTAAAATAAATTATCTAATATCTAGAAATTTATAAAATTAATGAAATTAGAATATAATATGAAGATAGGATGAAATAATATCATAAAATGAAATTTTGATATGTTTTGGAAATGTTTTCACCCATAACATTGATTTTAACCCCTCCCTCCCCCCTGTTAACACTTTTGCCTATTCCCATACTATTAATATTATATACCCACTATAGGGAAATAATGTTACTATAAAATTAAAAATTATCCATAATTGGAAATTGGAAAATTTTATTAACTATACCCCATTAATTAGGTATAATATATTTCTTTAATATTATATCATTTAATAATATATAATTTTAATAAAATTACAACAATGTCAATTTTAGAACAATTCATTTTGTTTGACATTAATAACATCAATAAAAAATGCATCCAAATATATAATTTTTAATTTTTATCTTGAAAATTTTTGTGTCACATTAATTATATAAAATTATAGTACTTTTGATTATTTTAACATTGTTAATTTTATTTCTTATTAATTAAATAATCACTACTTCAACGTTGTGTGGGTATTTAAGATAATATTATGATTATAAAAATTAAAAATAAATTACCTTAATATAGATGAATTGTTTATAATTAAAAATAGTATTGATAACACAACATATCCTCTAGTAATCCATATTTAAAAAAAATGTTGTAAAAAACAATAATGTAACATTTTTGACTTCTTGTTACATAAAATATTATAAGTACGATAATCTAATCAAAATGGTAAGGGCTCATATAACTGAATCATGGATGAGCATAGATTAAATTAATCATAAAATTATATTTTGTAAGGTGATAGGGAAATATTTAGGTTCTTATCATATTATTTTGAACCCTTAATTACTTTATTTTCACATTAGTGTGGTAACAAATATTACTAAAGTTAATAATCATATTAACCAAAATTTAAAGGGACCTATTTACTAAATTTTCACCTTCTGATTCAATACGTGGGATCTATTATATTATATTCAATATTAATGATCATTATATATCGATTTAAGATTTAAACCCAAAAAATAAATCTTTATAATAATTCATTTTCAATCATAAAAATGTTTTGATACTGATTTTTTTATAGTACTGATTCACTACTGGAATTTCGGTGTTTTATAATGGGCAATTTGAGATGTAGCTCATCGTAAAAATGATTTTGCGAAGGGGTCCTATCGCAAATAGCTCGTTGTATAAAACGGCGTCGCAAAAAGTATTTTTTGTGAAGGTCTTGTCGCAAATAGTTGTCTGATTAAATACATTATATATATAAGAACCTTTGTGATGGGCCCATCACAAAAAGTTTTTGCAATGGGATATCGGCTCATCGGAAACAGCTTATAAGAAATAAACCTGTTGCGATGGGCTCGTCTCACAAAGTTATTGCGATAGTAAATCAACCCGTAAAAAACACTTTTAAAAAATACATATATAAACTACTTGCGATGGTGCCCCATCGTAAAAGGCCACATTGAAAATACTTAAAAAAATAAAAAAATTATTATTATTATTAAAATAATATATATAAAAAATATAAAAATTCTCAATATTTGCAAATACTTAATAATATACTAATAATGATAAAATTATAATAAATGAAAAAAAATATAATTAATATTATTAAAATAATAAAAAATAGAAAATAATAAAATTCTAAATATTCAGAAAAAATTATAAAAAATTCAAAAAATATTATTATTATTATTATTACTGAAATAAAAAAACATTAAAAATATAACACTAATAATAAAATCTAAAATATAAAAATATTAAAAATAAAATTAAAATTCATATAATAATCACCCCAATATAAAAGAAAAAACTTTAAATAGTTCATATTACAATAAAATTTCAATTCAAATGTTTATAACAGAACAAAAAATCACTAGGGGATGGACTTCTGGGGGAGCTGTAGGAGCCGAAGGATATGGTGGAGGAAACTCCATCACTAAACTATGAGTCATACGGCGCATATACTCCATCTGATCATGTTGTTGCTGCTGCTAATGACGCATGTCCTCCTCGTACTGCTGCTGCTACTACTACTGTCATCGACGCATGTCCTCCTCGTGCTGCTGCTGCTGTCATTGATGCATTACTATTTATTACAATTTATTACTATTTATTACTATTTATTACTATTTATTACTATTGATTACTATTGATTACTATTTATGACTATTTGTTACAATTTATTGCAATTTGTTGCAATTTATTACTAATTTTTAATAATTTTTACTATTTATTACTATCTATTACTATTTATTACTATTTATTACTATTTATTACAATTTATTACTAATTATTACTCTTTATTACTCTTTATTACTAATTATTTTTAATTATTATTAATTATTACTAATTATTACTAATTTTTTCTATTTATTACTAATTATTATTATTTATTACTATTTATTACTATTTATTATTATTTATTACAATTTATTACTATTTGTTAGTAATTATTACTAATTATTACTAATTATTACTAATAATTACGAATTATTACAATTTATTACTAATTATTAGTCATTATTACTAATTATTACTAATTATTACCAATTTATTACTAATTTATTACTAATTTAATGCTAATTTGTTGCTATTTATTACTATTTATTATTAATTTATGGCTAATTTATTTCTATTTATTACTATTTATTACTATTTATTTCTATTTATTACTATTTATTACTATTTATTACTATTTGTTACTATTTGTTACTATTTATTTCTATTTATTTCTATTTATCAATATTTATTTCTATTTATTATTATTTATTAGTATTTGTTTCTATTTATTTCTTTTAATTACAATTTATTTGTGTTTATTATTATTTATTAGTATGTATCACTATTTATTACTATTTATTAGTATTTATTAGTATTTATTACTATTTATTTGTATTTATTAGTAATTATTATTAATTATTACTATATACTAGTATTTATTACTATTTATTAGTATTTATTACTATTTATTAGTATTTATTACTTTTAATTTGTATTTATTACTATTAATTAGTATTTAATTAGAATTATTAGTATTTATTACTAATTATTTGTATTTATTACTAATAAGAAGTATTTATAACTAATTGTTAGTATTTATTATTAATTAATATTATTAATTACTAATTATTAGTATTTATTAATAATAATTATTATTTATTACTATTTATTAGTATTTCTTAGTATTTATTACTAATTATTACTAATTATTACTAATTATTACTAATTGATACTATTTATTACTAATTGTTAATATTTATTACTATTTTTTTCTAATTATTACTCTTTATTTTTAATTATTACTAATTTGTTTTAATTACTAATAATTACTGCAAAATACACCTACTAAATACTAATTACCACTAATTATTTATATACATTACTAATTATTGTTAATAATTATTAATTATTACCAATTACTAAGAATTAGTACTAATAACTTAATTTTATTATTACAATTAAATACTGATGAAAAAATAATTTAAATATAACTTAATTACAGCTAATCAACAATAATTAAAATTAATATAAAAAATGAAATAAATACTAAATTAAATAAAACATAAATACATTTAGACTCGATCTTTTCTAATTGTACGCGGCTTTAAAACTTCTCCGTACAACAACTAACTCTCAAAAAAATTCACTCTAAAATTGAAGTTCAGAAAAGCAGAGGAACAAGAAATTTCGGTGGAGAGAAGAAAAAACGGAGGGGATATATATAGGTTATCTTAGTTGCGATGACACTATTAGCGATGAGATTCCCGTCGCTAATAGTTCTTTTTTGTGAAGGGAGTTGTGGCATAAACCTTTGACCGCATTAAGTACGGTCAGTAGTTAAAAAGTTATTTGCGATGAGTCCCATCACAATAATTGAACTACTAACACACTTTTGGCGATGGGACAACATCCCATCCCAAATAGGTTTTTACCGCTATCGGTTATTTGCAACGGGTCCTGTAGCAAATACCCTCTGGGGGTCCGGCATTTGCGTTGGGCGGTGCCAACCCGTCGCAAAACCCTTTCGGGCGGTTTGTCATGCAAACTGCGCCAATCCGCACGTATGTTTTAGCGACAGGGTGCCTATTCTCGTCGCAAATAATTTGTTATTTGGGATGGGTTGGCCAACCTATCCCAAATAACTTATTGGACGGACTATTTGGGATGAGATTTATTCTCATCGCAAATAACTCGTTGCAAATAACAGTTTTTCCTATAGTGATTCCAATGAATCTAATTGGATTATTTATAATTTAATATTAATAAATTTTTGTTTTAAACCATTTTAATATAAAATTTAACTTTTAAAATGTTTGAGAAAAA
This sequence comes from Viscum album, assembly GCA_963277665.1. Lineage (NCBI taxonomy): Eukaryota > Viridiplantae > Streptophyta > Magnoliopsida > Santalales > Viscaceae > Viscum > Viscum album. The sequence goes on from OY728128.1 coordinate 1,937,857,253, forward strand.
ATACAGTTTTCAAAAAAAAATTACATTTTTCACTATTCACTAGAAGATAGATATTTTCAGAAAGACTAAAAATTTCAATATAATATAATTTTGATATGATGGTTTCAAAAATGAATTTAATATTATAAAATAAAATTTTATAGATGTTCCAAAAAAGTAAATGTAATACTTTATCACAATAATAGATAAAAAATTAATTTTGAAAAAAAAACATATTTCTAAAGTAGAAAATTATATCAATGAAAATTGAGTACTTATATCTTAAAAATAATACAATGACTTTTAATTATGAAGGTACTTTATAAATATATATATTTCATAACTATGATAATACTAATCATTCCCCTAAATTGAAAGGCTAGGTTATTATATCCATATTCCAATAATAATATTTTGGTGTTCATTTAGGATTGATCTTTCTTATCGTATAAGCTATCAAACATAGTGTTATTTTAATATCTGGAGGTTTTATATCCCCCACCCATAAATAAATTAAACTAAAATTAATTTTAATTTTTTTTGAAAATAATGGATTTGACGTTTGAAAATACTATTGTGGAAACCCATAATGTAAAAATGTTTTATTAAAATATCCACTTAAAAAGAGGAAAAGGTACATGTAATGTTAATCACAAAAATACATTACTAGATATGATAAAACTAATCAAAAAAGAAAATATGGAAATGAGAGGGAATATGAACACCCTATTATTAATCTAATGTGATATAGAATTTGATCATGATAAATTTAACCATAAAAAACTGTAAATCTATTATGGGTCAAAGGCCATTGATTTCTCGATAAGAAAAGTAAATAAATAACATTTTTATTTTAAGGTAATTTTCCAATTATAGATGGTTTGTTTTACTATACCTATAAATAACTAGATAAAATAAACTTACTTGATTTCAATCCATGTCTTAACCATAGTCTCAACTATTGGTTATTCTTTCATCTATTTTCACTTCATCTCTTACACCAGGATATGGCTATATGAAATTAAATTTTTTTACTGGAGATCTTTTAATGAATCATATAATATATAATCAATTCCATTGGCCTCTAAATATTTTCCATAACCAAAATCATTACAATAAGTTATCTAATAAGATTTATAACACATTAACCTCAAAAAATAATATCAAAAGCTTAACATAATCCATTTCATTAGAAGATAACCTTAAGGAAGCTTTGAAATATTATAGACCATATTCAAAAAAAATTAAAAATCTATCCGTAGAAAGCATAATGAAGTTCATAATGTCACATTCTAAACATGTGAATACCTTTCTCAAATACACAAATAACAATAATTAACATAATCTGTATTCCATACATCCAATATAACACTGAGAAAAAAATATATTAATGAATTAATTTTTAACCCCAAACATTATCTCCTATTATTTATCTTTCACATACAAATAATATAATAGAATTAATCACCAATAATCCTTTATATAAAACCAAAATGTTACATATACATTAATATAATGAAGATTATCATGTAATTTCGTTAATCACATAAACTTCCCAAAAATATTCAGAAATATTTGATACTATAATAGAAATCAAAAAATAAACATATTATTTATCTATAAAATCATGTAAGTAAAAAAATTCTTACTAATAAAGACACCACATAGTCTAGTAGTTAGTTCCACACCCTTTTTTATTTTCAGTTGTTGGTTCAACTCCCATCCCAATACCGGATGTAAGATGTTTTCAATTGAAATATGGGTTATCCTTTTTCTAAAACTATAATAACCCCAACATTATGAATAACTTCCACAAAAATAACATTATTCATCAAATCACCATTTTTTAACCGCTATGGTTTTCGGAATGATATATTCCTAAAAATGTACTATCTCTTTTTTCAAAATAATCCATCAATAGCTCAACCTCAAAATCATATTATCCTTAAAGGTTATCAATAAGATTAAAATTATTTCCATAAAATATTACAACTTTATTCCTCAAATAACCTTTTCAATAAAACATACACTAAACATGAAGGATTTTATTCCCATATATGTCTCCCAAAATATAATATTGAACTCCCATAACACAAAACAACAGAAGGGGTATATATGAATTTAAATTTATCATCAATCATAGAAATATCATTGAAAGAAACGTTAGTTTTTAATTAATTTCAAATATATTTTAAGGGTTATCAATCCCTCAATCAAGTGGTTTTATAAAATATTACCTTTTCAGAAATTTACATTTCATTATTATCGGTACAATTAAATATATACATTAAAACCCAAAAAATACTAAGGAAAAGCCTTAAATTTTTCATTATTCATTTAATGTGAATACCATCTACAAAAATACTACTATAACACAAACAATTCCATCCTATCACTACAAATATCTTCACACCATAGGTACTTCTTATCCTATGGAGTGAACTTTGGGAATCAGATCATTGAATTCTCATGATATACATATATAAGACCTTTAATTCCTTGAATTCAATTTAATTGATACCCTTAATAATTATACTTATATAAACATAAAAAACATACCTCCAAAATTTTAGATATTCTATTATGTTTTTCTTCCAAAATTCTTCATAAAAAAGAAATTGAACATTCTTACCTCTATGATTATTTCCACAGGAACATCCAAAAAATTCAATTTTCTTCTTATTTAATGAATTAATAATCTCTCTGAATATTACATTGTTAATCATATCTCGTCATAGCCTATTATCATAGTATAAAATTTTGTTCTCTCAAGTCATCATCCAACTTGGTTTCTCATTATCATTGAATCATCGATAATGTTCAGTGGTAACATGATTTCCTATGCTTCCAATAAATTAATGAAAATAAAAATAAATTTATAAGTATTGAAAACAATATTCGGAGTGATCTATCAAATAATAATGATATATTTTTCATTGGATGTCAAAATAATGGCACCTATTTATCAATAAATGAGTCTTTAGGTTTAACCTAAGTTTCTTATGGTTCTTTCCAAATATATAATATGGTATCCATTATGACTAATTATAATCAAAGACTATCATGGGGTTATATTGGCCAATATATGTTTTATTAAATCCAATTCCCATGTTTTTTTCTAAATATTCTCTAATACGAAATCTAATGATGCTAACATAGTAGACCATATCTAATGGTTACTTTTTCACATTGGGAATAGATACAAGGAATCACATCCAAAAAGGCCGAATAATTTGTCATTCTTTTTAAATTTGATACATACATTAAATTAAAATTTTATATTGAGAAAAATACAAAAACAAATTGTTTGAGAACACTATTATTTTTCATATCATATCCTTGCATATCAATAACAAAACACTATTTGGTTTCCTGTGGAAAATAAAAAAAGGGGTGAGTTGAAATTATCTGTAAGGGTATGTGTACAACCAAAAATGTATTGAATAAATACTCATAAATAAAATCAAATGGTAAATAACAAAAACACGTACTATATAAAAAATAATTTTTTCATAATATAAAACAAATAAAGGAAGATAAAAAATCCAAATATACAATCTCATGAGATCCAAAATTATTCGTGGATATTTTAAGTAAATTTTTAATCACATTGATATCAATAATGGAATTCATAATTATATAATGAATGTTACTAGACATCTAAAAGATACCATCAGGGCCGCAACCAAGACTTCTGAAAATACCATCAAGGAGTTGTGCCATGTAATCTACATAAATGGGTTATGCATTGGCCAAAACCTAAGATAGTTTTTATATTGAGTCCTATAAATTCATTTAAGGGGTATATTGGGTCCATCACATGACTTACTATATTTGATAGAAACACCATATGAATAAATAATAGAACTTAATTAAAATGCATTAACATTCAATAACGGTCTATATTGGAAAAATTGTCATATGAAATATCAATACTTTCCCACAATAAAGTCAAAAAAAATCTAAATAGATATGTTGGATTGTATTCTTATATTATATACTTGTCATAATTTTCAATAAAGTATGATAACGTAGATTAAAATTCAATAAAACATTCACAAAACAATTTCTTGAGGATAATGCTGATTTTACTTTGAAAATAACTTCTTGACATTAAAAAATGTGCACGTAATAAATAGATCATTTAATTAAAAATAAAAAAATTAAAGTAATTTTTAAATAATTTAGGAAAAATGAATGTGGTAAATTGAACTCATTTTATATAAGTTGAAAACACATTCCTTTTATACATTTGTATGAAAATTCATTAAGTACATCCCTCAGAAAATGAAAGGCAGATTCCAATTGAAACATTTTTCAAAAATCCTTAAAATACTAAAATTAGACATGAAAAACAATCATAGAATAGTAAAAACTTTTTTTCAAACATTTTTAGAAAATATTTACAAGGAAAATAAATATTCTTTTACTAAATATTAAAAATAAACATTCTCGAATAACAATGATATTGGGTGATAAATCCATACTACATTGATAAAATTTACATCATAGCCCATATGAGAGAAATAAATTCAAATAAAACATTAAAAAACATGAATATTATGATATTAAGGATATAATATATTAAATGTGAATTATATAAACCACACAAAATGAATAAGTAGTGAATTTGTAATATGAATCATGGAAATAAAAGTGTGATGAGAAAAGTCTTACCTTGGATTTGATGTCCTTCATACATGATAAAATATCTTTTATAAAAAGTATATTTTTATTATAACTATATTCCATAATAATAATATCATATACTATTTACTTATAATATTTTATCACCTATTTTTTATTAACTTATTGTTAAAATCATGTTTAGGTCGTAACTATTTTGTTTTACATGTATTTTTTGATTCAGTAGTTCATGTCCTTATACTTTTATTATGGTTCAAATAGATCCGTAATATTATTCATGGTATTAATATCATATATTTGGAATATATTTATATAAATATTCACCTGTAAAGATAGGGACGTAAATGATTTACATTGTTTAGGGAGAGGGTATATCATTCATATGCATGAACAATTGTTTCCTTTTTCAATGGATGAAACAAAAGAAATTTAAATAATATTTCAACTTTAATAATAATTATTATATCATATATATCACACATACTCATAAAATATATCCTTATTACCTTCCCTTTAAATCATAAATGAAAAACATATGACATCACATTATAGAGATGTTAGGCCGTACATACACCCAAGAGACGTTATAATTCTTAAATGGATTGAAAGGATTTAATTTACATATTATATTACCATTACTGATTTATAATAAAGAACTAATTATCATATGAGAATTTTAAACTCAATATAATATACATCCATAAAATATAGGGATTAAAAATGAATTTCATCTCTATGTGAAGATTGTAAGTTTTAGATATGTGTGGGTGATGTTGTAACATTTCATTTATTGGGAAATATGATGGATAATTGATGTTTCATAATCATAAAAATAAAAAAGTAAAATTTATGGTAATTATGTAACCATTTTATGAATATAAAAATATATTTAGAGGAGGTAAAACAATAAGCAATACTGATAGTGTTCGATTAAAGAGATTTCTTCATCTTTGGATAAACTCATTTGGATATCAAATAAACGATCACAAGGTTGATCGTTTAAGAAGATTTTTTTTTTAGAATTTGTATAAGGAAGCTAAGAAGAAATTTTTTTCGAGGGATGGTGTAGCTATAATCCTAAATGTGATGTAATAAATAAAGAGATGAGGTGTCCTTTTATAATTGAGTTGAGAGGCACTTTTCGAGTTTGATGAGATATATAATTAATATAAATTATTTGACATGTAAAAATGGATAAAATTGATATAATTCAAATATAGGTAAGTGATAAGCCGAAGGAATTTCATATGTGAAAGTATAGAAAATTTATGGATAAGTTCTCACTATTATATTTTAGTTTTAACTCCCCTATTAACCTTTTTGACCGTTACCATACTATTAAAATTTTCAACCCTCTATGGGTCAATAATGTTTATATAAAATTACAAACATACCATAAATGGACCAAGGTAGATGTTATAAACTATATCCTATTAATTTTGAAGAATATAATATTTTTATAAATTATAAATCATTTGATAATGTATTATTTTCAAAAACAATAAACCTTTGAACTATTTATTTACTTAGAATTTAATAACATACTGAAAACAAGGGAATTCAAGTAATATGAATAAAAAACTCTATAATATGTAATTTTTATATTTAAAATTTTTTTCTAACATTAATTTATTCAAATTATTTTACATTTAATGATTTTAATACCATTTTTTAAATTTTACCATTAATTAAATAATTATTAAGTTTTATTTTTTTGATAATTTTTGTTAATTATTTCTTCAGCGCTAATTAAAAATAAATTATCATTAACAATTTAAATCATATTTTTTAAAATATGGTATTTACAATAAAACAGAATATCTTATTATCCCTATGTTAATAATATTTTTATTATTTAAAACAAGAGTGTGATATTGTTTAATTTTCATTATATAAACTATTATAGCGGCTGCAATCTCATCAAAATGAAAAAAAGGTCACATAACTATTTAATGGACGTTTATGGATTCAATGGACTAATATAATAAAATGTATCATTTTGTTAGGGTAATTTAATAGTCTTTATCATATTATTTTTAACCCTTAATTACAATATTTACCCTTCATCCTAGTAATAAAACTTACCAACATTACAATTCACATTGAGGAAAATAAAATGGTACAATTTAGTAAAATTTTACTGCCTTTTTCCAATTATATTACATTTTACTTAATATTAAATTTAAATAACTGGTTGAAATTAATTTATGATTAAAACACAAAATACAATGAACAAATGTTTTTCAGTTAAATTCATTTTGAAGTCTACATATGTTTTTATTACAAATTCAATTATAAAATTGATACTAATGAATATAATTGGATAAATAATAATACAATGAAACTAATTATTTTTATATTGAATGAATTTTAAATTAATATTTATCTTTTCCTATGGTTGAAACAAATTACAGATTTCAATAAAATCTTTATTTTTTCACTATTCAATGGAAAATAAATCCTTTTAAGAAAATAGGATAATTTCATTAAAAAATAATATTGAAAAGAAGTTTTCAAAAATGATTTTATTTTTATAAAATAAAATATGATATATATTATATAAATAAATTTTATTAATTAATTACAGAGAAAAATTTTTTGTATTAAAACATATTTTTAACAGAAGTTTAAATTACATAAAATTGAGTATATATTTTCTAAAAATTATTCATTGATTTAGAATTGTTTTGGTACTTTTTTCATAATTTAGTTAACAAAATTCATAAACTATTATTTAATTGATATTTTTTAAATTAAATATTTAAATTATAATATTTTTGGGTACTTTTTGTCTTTGTGTTGCGAGTCATATACACTATCAGAACTTGTGTTATTTTAAACTCATGGGGAGGTAAAATTTAGCTTTCATTCATAACAACCTATATATATGTAATTTCATAAAATATTAAATGGATTAAGAAATAAATTAATCTCAATTCTATACATAATGATATAACTAAATAAAAAAGGACATATAATATGGAAAATTTTGGTTCAACAGAAAAAATTTCAAAACATTATTCAATTTTTACAACCTCTAATTAGTAGACTCAAAAAAATAATAGACTTATATTTCAGTATAATCATTATATTTATGATATATCAAAAAAAAATTTCTTCCAAATAATGTTTCACATTATATGGATAAATAAAATAAATCATACATAATTTTTAAATCTGCATTATGATAGAAAATATGTCCAAAATTTAGTCAACTTTTACAACACATAATCCATACATTATGCTTTCAATCATATTGTCATATATTTAGGCAATTTCCAAAAATTAAAAAATATAAACAATCACCATAATCAGAATCATTTATCTCATGAATGTCACTATATAAAAGAAGAACTTATAGTCTATAAAACTATTGTATGATAGGTAACATTTAATAACATCGGTCAATTTTTATACACTTCAATCAGTAGAGTGAGCTTTTGATATTATTGAATTATATATTTTAAATTCCATAAAATTTTAAAAATATAAATAAAAACAAAAATTAAACTAATTTAATTCAAGATATATAAAAGTAATAAAAGAATATATAATCTGGAAAACTATTGTATAAATTAAAACCTTTTAGAAAATTGCTTAATTTTTGCACCCTCCAATAAAAAATTCAACTTTTATACATTTTATCGTATATTTAAGTAATTTCAAAATAATTCTAGAGGAAAAAAATAAACTGATTTATGAAGTTAATGATATGTCTAAATAAAAAAATAACATATAATGTGGAAAACTATTGTATGATAAAAAGAATTTCACAAATTCTGTCAATTTTTACACACTCTCAATAGAATATTCAGATTTCAGTCTTTTGAAAATATATGTACATAATTTCATAAAATTTTATAATGTCTATGAAACAACTTAATACTAAAAATATATAATATTAAATCTTTAAATAACTTAATCACATATAATTTAGAATCTTTTATAAGACAGAAAATATTTTAGAATATTAATGCATTTTTAGAGCAACGAAACATTTGATTCAAACATCATCATAGATGAATGAAATGTTGATAATGATATATTATTTTTAACATAATAGGTTTTATGAAATAATAATATTTATATCTATATTTCTTATTTGATATAGAAACACATATATTCTGGATAACTAATGATCTATAGAAAAATTGTAGAACATCAGAGAAATTTAATTTGTTAAAAACCACAACAGCCCAAGGACTCATATTGGAATCTGTAATGCATAAAAATATGATGTAATATAATAAAATTTGGTCAAATACAACTGCCCAATTACTTAGTACTATGAGGGTGTTTTTAATTTTTTAATAAAACCTTGGGTTTGATTTTATTTTCATTGTTACAAGGGTTTTTTAATCTTTGGTTTTAGAAGTGAAGCATTGGTTTTTAAAATATATTGAAAAGTTTTCCACTAATTTTATCCACCCTAATAGGTTATTTCTGTAATTTTACTTCACTATCGATGTCCATAATTTTACAAATTTTCATTCTTAGTGTTTTATTTTTCTATGTATGGTTAATTTATTGTTATTTTTATTCTTGGTGACTTCTTTTATAAACTTTGGGTTTATTTGATTTTAATTCCCATATATCATATATTTTTCCCTCTCCTATCATCCATGCCTCATTATACATCCCATCCCATAACTATACATGGCTCTTTCCCCATCTTCCATATATTGCCTCACCCTGAAATACATCCAGAGATCTAAACAATGAATAAAGACTGGTAATTGGTATTATTAATCAAAATTATCTTCTATATCTATCATGGGATACTTGAATATGCATAATTCATGATATCCATATCATATAACTGCTTGATTGGATTTATGTACTATAAAATTTATTAGCTTTTCAGTTTAACTACCTATATCTTTATTCCACTAGTTGGGGGTTCTTAGGTGAGATTATTCCTCAAAATTTTCTTTATTTCATCCTTGTTATATCAAAACAACAAATTTATTTATTACAACCTATATTGATCACTAAATTAAATCGTTTACATAATAATAATAACTATCATAACTAACCAAAACCCACCTCAGTACACCATAAACACAAAACAATTTCACATTGATTTCAAATTGTCATTTTGTAACATTGTTACAAATTAAATAATTTTTCATTTACCAATCTCAATAAATAATCACTCACACTACATTCCCATAAAAAACCAGCCAAAATATCAACACTTTATTCATACATTAACCATTCCAAACCCCTTCCACCATAAAAAACACATCAACATTAAAATTATAAAAACAATAACCAATTTTCTAGAATACTATAATAAAAATTGGGATAACAAGAAAAAAAAATTGAATAAAAAAAATTATTTACTACCACACACAACATCGCGTATTCACTTAAAATCATAATTTTTTATTAAAAAATAATGTATAATATGAACTTTTTTAATTTGGAATAGATATATTTCTTATTTTCATATTGAAGTGACATAAAAAATTACATATGTGATAACAAATATAATAAAAAAAGGATTAATATAGGTCATTCTAATATAATATAATATAAAAATACATAATTCACAAGTGATTCATGGATTACCATCCATTTAGATTAATCTAGTTAATTATATTTATTTTATTAATTTTAAACTTTTTCTTAGTGAAAAGATATATATGATATATCCAAATTTAATCAAACTAAATGTGATGTATGATGTTGAATCCCATAACTATATTATAATCTACAAATAGTATATCACTGAGAAAGAGTAAAAAAGGAGCTTCACCACCAAATATAAATAGAGTCCGCAAATGACATATCTAATGAAAACTATGTTCATGATATTTTAGGATCACAAAAAAATCTAATTAAACACCATATTCCATAGTCGCATGGAAATATTTAATGATAGAAAAATAATGATAATAATATAAAGGAAATAATGAAAGAATATTTGAAAGAAAAATATTACTTTAACTTAATCATAATAATCACAATCCTTAAAACCATAATTAAATGACAAAGATGAATATATAAATAGATTATGGTTAGATTCAGTTTCATAAATCCAAATGGTTTGATATATAAAAAGGTAATAGATAAATATATACTTATATTTTAATGAACCCCATCACGTTATAGCGGGGACCTCACAGTAACCTAGTTTGTGGCCTCTAGTTGATTTCACAATTTCAATGCAGTTAAAATATAATATCCCTATTTCTGATTCTTTCATTAGGGCATGCACATCCATCTATCAAGGATGACGAAGATGAACTAGTTGTTGCCCCGTATTCTTGCTTTCTAAAGGTGGGCTACATCCGTCACTTATTGAGGAAAATTTTCTCCTTGATTGAAACAAGATGATGGGAAGTTGGTTCTTCCTTCTATGGATTTATTCTCAGAACTCATTACCTAGTCCGGGTATCCCTTATAGACTAAGATGTTGTTCATTAAAACCATCCCAGTGCCATATCTTCATGGATGCTGGTTAATTACACTACTTCTGTTGGGACATTATATGGGGTCTATCCAGGGAAGCAACCTCCGGTAAGTGGAGTAGTCACGTTGGGTGTCACTGGCATGTCTGGACACTGGAACACTACTGCGTTTTCATTTCTTCCTCTTATTATAGGGCTTATCTAAGGAGAAAAATCCTGATGCATCTCACGTTGACTGCGGGGAATTATTTGTCATAGGCATGTATCTCAGGTTTTTTTATGCTTCTCATGTTTAACATAGGGTATGCATCGAGTTTAACGTCTAGTGGAGGGATATCAAAATGATTGGAACACTGACTAGAGTGAATCAGATTGGTGAAACCCCTGGAGGTAACACCGATGTTGGGGTTAACGCGTGGTTAGTAACCCAGTTACTGCTACGGGAATTGAAGAGGTGAATTTTCATGATCTCACCAGGATGTGGTGGCCCGGGTAAGAATCAAGATGGATAACGGATAGTCAAGTGATGAGGATGGAGAATGATATAGAGTCGACTTGTGGGAGATGGTGATGTTGGGAATGAGCCTTGAAGAGACCTCCTACGTATCCCCATGCTAAGGAAAAATGTCCATGTAGTTCAGGATGGGGGTATAGAATCAGGGTGTGCATAGAGGACAACGACCCGATTATATACTAGGGATAACGTGTGGTTAGAAGCCTGAGTTTGGTCTTACACCACTTGGATGGACTAGCGATATGGGTCCCAACAGAAGGGATGAAAGTGGCTTACCACTATGGTTGGGTTGAAAATGGCTTACCACTGAATGTGGTTCAAAATGGATTACCGTTGAATGAGGCGCAATGGATTACTACTATATGGAGGCACAATGGCCTATCGTTGGATGGGGGCACAATGGCTTACTGCTGAATGGGGTAACAATTCTTTACTGTAGGATGGGGTCACAATGGCTTTCCACTATATGGAGTCACAACAGCTTATCGTTGTATGGGATCACAATGGATTACCGTTGGATGGGGTTGAACCTCCTTGAGGCTTCCTACGTACCCTGTCCAGGAGAAAAAGATCAAATCCCACGTAGTTTGGGATGGTGGATGTAGTTTAACTTCATGCAGGATGAAAAGGGGGTATGTAGTTTAATGTCATGCAGGACGAAGGTAGTCCTAGTTGAAGGGGGTCAGATATAGTGGTTGTAGGGCTTGACCCTCAAGGAGGCTTCCAACGTACTTTTCCATGGAATGGATCAAATTCCACATAGTTTGGGGTGGGGTTAGTGAACCGATATGAAGGCAGATGAGACCAATAGATGGTGGGATTGAACCTCAGGGAGGATTCCTATGTACCTTGCCTTGGTAAGGATCAAGGACGATTTAGTTTATAAGGGGTGCGGGACTGACACTCTAAGCGGCCCGGAGGATGTCAAAGTCGATGCTTACTCTATTCCCACATGAGTCATGCTCGGTGTGAGAAACAAGAGGTAGCAAAGACCTGACAATCACATCATGAAAGGTGAATCCATGGGATGTGGAGTGGGCCTTACACATGGTTAGCATCCCAAAGAGGAAATATGTGCTTACGTGTGGTTAGTATCCTAGGGATAGAGATATTGGGACTTACTCCAGGGTGGAGGTGTAGTGGAGGCAATGCCCAAAAGGAGAGGGATTTAGCACCAAATAAAGGAGATATCTGGTGCCCATCCCCCCTCTCTGGTCATTGTCCAGAAAAATGATAGGAGGATCGGGGATACTTCCTCCCATAAGAATGGCTAGGGGCTTACACCCTGGTGGTTACCCTCTCCTTATGGACAAATACCTCTCCAATAAAGAGGATCTCATTCCATGTGAAGAATGATTTCACTCTCTTGGAGACTAGTGGGTGTGCAGAACGTCCAAGGTAGGGAACCCCACGTATGACGCATGATCCAAGGTCATAGTCTAACGTCATGTGCTGAGGAAAATGGTACTTGGTAGTTTAATGTCCTGTAGCTCAGGAAAGGTGGGTTCACTCTGCACCCCTAAGACTTACATGACTGATACCCACCCGCCCATGTGGAAGCGAAGGCATCAGAAATTCCATGGTGAGGGGTATCATGGTGTGATACATTGAGGGGTCCACATTAGAGTGGCTATGCGAAAAAGCAATAGTAGTTAGCATGCCTATCTGAAAAATCATTATGTGATGAAACACAACTTGAATCGCCTCCCAAGGGTCCTTGAAGATACATTGTATGAGACTAGAGGGTCGTACAAGAAAAGGGTGTGTAACATAGATTCTTTGGGCGTAAGAAGCACCTGAAGAAGATGTCTGAAAGAGTGACATCAAAGAGAAAGGGTACACAAAAGTAGGAAGGCTTGTGCTCAAATGGAACAGATGCATGGGAAAAGCCGGGGTGAGCAGACCTAGAGGTTTGCGTGCAATAGTAGAGGTTTTCGTGCAACCTGAAAAGCTGCGTGGAAATGGTCGGGTTTGTGAGAAATTGAGTATGTTTGCATACAAGAGGAGGTCGTGGTTTTGTGCACAACAAAACGGTATTGCGCGTAAGAGAAAGGGATTGTGTGCAATGGAAATGGATTGCGTGTAAGGGAAAGGAATTGCACGCAAGGGAAAGGGATTGCGAAGAAGGTAAAGGGATTGTGCACAAGATAAAGGGATGGAGCGAAAGGAAACCAACGTTTTTGTACTTGGGTGAGGATCAATCCATAGTGGTCCTACATGAAGGAGGACTATTGGGAGACCAAGAATGAAAAATCTCATATCATAAATCCATCTTTTACGTGCGGGAGTGGTGTTTTTTGCAGAGAAGATACGGTATGTATTTTCTAACTGTCAAAAGTCGATGGGGCACCTTTCTATTTATAGGTTCTCAGGGTCACCAAGACCACTTGAAAGTTGATAAGTATGGAATATTCGGTCTTGGTGTCAGCCGTGCAGAATATTTTTCACCCGTGTCTGTCTGTTGGAAGATTCCATGCCCAGTGTCGACCACGTGGATGATTTCACTGCTGGTGTCGGCCGCACGGAATATTTCGCACCCGTTGTCGGCGGGGCACACATTTTCGTGTCGGGGTGGCTACGTGCAAGTTTTTGTACCTCTTGAAAAACTCTTTTCAACCTCGTGGTTTTTCACATAGGATAGCATTTTTTTTCATGCACTGTTTGTATTATTCATGCACCACATCTGTTCCTCCTGGAATTAGTCGTTGAGTTGAAATATTTCCTCAGTTATCCGCAAAGTCCCACTTTAGGCTTTAGTAATATTTCGGCATCTACAAATTCCCCCCTTGGAATCAGATCCGCGAGGGCACATGAAGGTCGCATTTCAAGGGAAACATCAAGACATCAAATCTCACGAGGTCAATGCGTGTAAAACCCTTCAGTTGTGCGCAAAATAGTGAAGTTACATGTAAACTGCTTTTTGTGTGCATGCGAAAACCTTGATCCGCGCCTATAATACCCTTACGGGTCCTATAGACCGTAAATTTCTTTTCATGTGATAAGTACTAATATCTCCTACGTGAAAAAATATCCCCTACTTTTGCGCGTAATCTTACTTCTGTTGCACGTAATTCACGAAGTTTAGTTCATGGTTTTTCGTGTAGAATCGGCTTTTTTCATGCCGTTGCCTCAGTGTTTCACGTTGATTTCTGATTTTACATGCACCATACCAGTCTTTTCACGTGAGCTCCTTCGGATCTAACCTAAAGAAGATGGCTGTTAATCAGGCTGATGCTGAGAGAGAAGCTAAATACGCCGCTCGAAGGGACGAGATGGTTGCGAACCCTAAGGCTTATGGTGCCTAAAAGATTGTATCCAGCAACCAAACTCTCTTCAACATGTTGACCCCATCCTAGAAGGAGTATGCATTGTCTGAAAACCTACCAATATGGGACTTTAGTATTTTGGAGGAGGTACCCATGCTAGGATTTGAAGTCGACACACCGTGGTCATTGGTGACCCGCAAAGATGATCTCTCGCGATACAATATTACTAACGATGACCATCCTGCTAGATAAACAAGACACATTGATGTTTACATCCTAAGCCTCAGGACCCGGACCATCTTGGGAAATTATCCTGTCACTGAGGGTTCTCCGTCTCATTACACAAGTACTTTCTAATAGAGCATCACCGATAAGACTAAAGGTTGGTTGTAGGTTTGTGACATGAGGTTTGGAGGCAACTTTACAAGTGAGTGGGCCTGAGAATATTGGGTACTGCAAATGTGTGATCAATTTGGGGCTGAACTATGACACATTGGGTTGTTCGAGGTGGTGTGGATATCACAGTTCCATTTCTACTGCCAGCATGAACTTGTGTCAGAGCTCTTTACCCGGTGGTCCCCTGATACCAACACCTTCTATCTCCACCATGGGGAGGTTTGTATCAGCCTTTGAGACGTTCATTTCATCAGAGTCATTCCTTTGGATGGGAACTATTATGACGATTTCCTTCCGACAATGAATATCTAGGGAGACAGATCACAAACTCCCGTCCTGACATGGAATCTATTAGATCTGGCCATTGAGAGGCAGGTGGTTAAGGATTTTTTGAAGGACATCACCTATTCAAAGTGGTTCATCCGGTTTCTACCAAGAGACCAAAATTTCAAAATTCTAGGGAGAGGAAGACGATGTCTGACTATGGAATAGAGAATCAAAATCGGATCATACTGGTGGATTCTAGAGGCTGGAGAATATCAATCCTAGGGTTTTAGTGTGAATGAAAGCTAAGACCCAAAAGTCTGGTATGCCAGATTTCTTGCAACCTTCCATAGTGGGTGGCTCCTGCCGGTGAGGGACACGAAGATGGGATTTCATCCATAAACATTGGTGATGGCTGGTATTATGGACACTAATCATAGGTTTAACTTGAGGGGTCCTTGTGTTGGCCCGTTTGTATGCCATCCTAGGGCGTATTTCAAGAGGGGGTTCACTGAGGAGGATTCGTGGCCCTTTCTAAATTCTTCATGGCTGGATAGCGGCTCACTGTGGTGGATACACCTTTCCAAATTCCATTCTCCCCATAAGTAACTTTCTTCGGACTTCCTTATTGAACACATTTGGGGTCATTCCATTGATGCTCAATGAAGAGGGGTTAAGGATCAAGATTAGGAATCACCCCAATTTTACCTTTAGTTCATTCCCTACCCCGGCTGGCTAGTTGATAGACTATAGGCATGAATTACTAGTGAAAATGGAATACTTCCAGAGCATTAGAGGTGGAGTTCTTGCGGCCCAGGTCGACGGGAATATTCTTTGTGAGACATACGTGCCATCAAGATTTGTCAGGATGTTGGGATTCCTTCAGAGGATTCCAAAGAATGTGTTCGGAGAGGTATGGGAGGAGAGGCATCCATGTGTTCTTCACCAAATGTGGTTGATGTTTAAAACTTGTGGCTCTAGAAAACTCAATATTCCCACCCACACCAGATTTGATACTAGCCTTTCGATTAAGCACGCCGAACATTGGGTTGTGGCATACCCTGAAGGGATTCTGCAGTAGTGTGCATGACAACTCAAGGTGGACAGTGTAGAGCCTGAGCTGCGAGAGAGTAGACAAGGTTCCATCAGGGAGGAAAGTCCAAGAGATGTAGGGAAACTGGGCCAGGTCACGCCGTGACAATAGCAGTGGGAACATCACATGGTGAGGTAGTGCCTTCATCGTCCGGGGGAAGAGGGGATCGTGAATAGCCTCTCAGAGTAGTCATGGATCTTCCCAAGAAGCAGATAAGGTAACTGCTTCAACCTTCCATCAATGCAATCTTCCCTAGGATGTGGACAGCTTGGTTGACCCTGCAGCAGTCGGTGGGCACGAAGGACCTTTGGGAAAAGATAGTGCGAGATGGAATCTAGCTGCCAAAGGTTGAACTTATTTGGATTGATGAAAAGGTTAACTTCCATCGTCAGCATATATATTTGACAACCATGGACACGTATACAGCCCAGTAGAGTCGGCATGAGGAACCACCTCTCCTAGTGAAGGTAATGCTCGGTTGGGAGCATGATCCAGAAACAATGTCTTCTGAGGGTGACGACAGCGATAAAGATCCAGAGGGCAGTGAGTCAGAAGAGGAGGGGAAAGATAGGGTGAAAGAGAAGGAGAAGAAGTAAGGGAACATGAAGAGGAGCTTGGAGGTGGATGGTCCCAAGGGATGGCCTAACAAGGGAGTCTTCGGAAGAGTGGTGATATTGTCGGATCTGATATAGACATAACTATTCAACTCGATGTATCCCTCAATCCTTATCCATCCTTTTACTTTTTCCATAACTTGTAATCTTCTATCAAATTTCTGTATATCCTGCTCAGGTACATATTGGCACTGACCAATAAGCTCCATTTCGATGGGGGAGGACGCACTGATAGAACAAGGTGGGGGATAAGACACCCATTATTGAGATTAAAAGAACAAAAGGATCTCCCACTATGACAGATCCGTTGATGACAGAAACACTGGAGGCCGATGTGATGAGTTCTTGTAATTTTTATCACTTATACTCCTATATTTTCCATTAAAGGTCCCATTTGATCAAGGAGTTCATTGTTTTTGTAGTAATCAAAACATTGGAGGATTGAAAAGCCATCAAATATAGGATATCTACAGATGCCTCGAAGAAAAACGCACTGACCCACTCGGGATCCACTCCTCAAACCGGGTCATCTCATTCACTTAGTGAGAAAAGATCTATGGATACAAATGATATCAATGTCAAAGCGGGGTATGAAGTTGGCGGGGGTGATTTTTTTGGGGTCGAGGTGAGAGAGGAAGGCCTCCCACATATTGAGGAGCCTAATCCCTTGGGAAGAGTACTAGAAGAGGATCATGCAGTTCATCTCTTGGCTGTTTTCCCTAACTATCAGCCTAAAGACCCCGAGAATATGGATGACTCTGATTCAGAAGTAGCAGATGAGAGACGGATGATGTGGTGTAAAGGATATAATAATATCGAACTCTTCCTAAATCATCCACAAGTATAATTGATAAAATAGAAGGGATCACTCTACACCTAGTTGTGGTTTCTCTGTGCTGGAGGGGTTGATGCTCACCGTCTTCATCTAATAATCCGTGACCACATGGATGAGAAGATATGTGAGAGAATTGATTGCTTTGACATCTTCTGGTGCTAGAAGGAGTCAAGGAATACCCAGTAATTTGTGAAGGCACAGTAGGAGGTCTGATTCCTTGAAGATTAGACGAAAGAAAGGGAGTCATTCATTGCAAACGGCTCCACGCTCGTTGAGGAATTGGGGGCCCTGCTGGCAGATTCCTAAGAGAAGATAGTGGAAACGGGTCACCAAATGACTGAACATTAGACTAAACAGGTGAAAGCACATTCTAGGGTCAGTGAACTACACTCTGTGGACATTTATGAAGAGAGGGTTTTCATGTTTTGGGAGGAAATCCTGGAGGCAACAAGCCAGAAGGTAGAAGATCTAGAGTGATCTATCCAAAATGATGATCATTAAGGGACATGTTTTGGCTGAATCCATAAACATATTATTATTTACTGCCTCCAATTCTGAATTGTAGGCATTTTCAAAATATTATCTTGTTAATTTTAATGCACTCCAATCACAATCCAAAAATAAATTGCAACCCACTCCTAAACCCATGTGTTTCAGTCCCGATATGAGAAACAGGGGACACTTTCACTATTACATTATTTGAATCTGGGGGTACCAACCATACATCGGACATCCGGGATAGAAACGACCCATCCGAGATTCTGAATAGAGAGAGGGGATAACCTGAATAGAGAATGAGGTCCCTAGGATAGTTGATGTATCACTTCCCCAATATGCTCTAGTGCACGAGTGGGGTAACTCCAGGGGAGTTAGAATAAATCCAAACATAGGGGAGTGGAATGTGTGAATCATGATACCCAAAATTTAGAAGGCTGTGAGGAAGAAATGAAAATGAAGGATAACTATTGACCATGTTTGAAACACAATATCCTTATTGTGGTAGCCTGAAATGGGAATAAGAAATGATGGCCTACTGTTGACCATGTTTGAAACACGGGGCCTAACTCGAAATGTCATACATTAGTTCTCTGAAATAGTAGACCGTGATAGTAGACGAGCACTGGGCTGAGCATCCATACTGTTAGGGGGATCCTTTAAGTGTTAAAGAGGACGAGGGTCTAAATAATGGGTATGTAATGTGTGGATTATGGAGTGATGGGTTGTTCTAATGAAGTCCTACACTCTTGAAACTACACCACCGTGATGAAAACATGTTAGGTGGGCGCATCGGTCTGATGAGGGATCACACATACTTCCTAAAAAGGCCTCTCTGATAAGGACCCGGAATCCTCTATAGTTTTACATCATACAAATAAGGTTGATGGATGTGTAGTTTAAAAGTTGTACGGTGAGGAAGATTCTCATAGTTTAAATGTCATACTGCCTGGACCGAGATCAGGCCTGAGGGGCCAGAATGGTCAATGACCCTTGGAAAGGCCCAAAGAGAAATTTCTGGGCATGGCTACATATCCCATACGGATGAGAATCAAGGAAAAAGTAGTTCATAACATGGCATGGCCGGAGACAAATGATGGTAAGGGAAATCATCTCTAGCAAGGGATATGGTGCTTTCCATGACTAACATGGGGTATCCTAAACATGTTTAGGGTATAACCATAGTTTAGTATCCTGCATTGAGGACATATGGACCCGTGCAGTTTAACGTCATACGATAGGATGAGGATTGAAAGTGGAGATCTCAGGAATGGATAATGTGATTCGGTATCTATAAAACTGACATGAATGAGGACCTAAGAAGTCTGCAATACACCACGTATCCCTAAAGGAAGTTTTTTTTTCAGGTCGAGGGACCAAAATTGAAAGTTAGACTAGGACCAAGGCAAGGTACCTGGACATTTTTACATACCCCATTAGGATGGGAATCAAGCTGTATGTAGTTCTGGAAATGTATTTTAATGTCATGTGGGATGATGAAAGGCATGTGTTGCGTGGTTGCGCCAGTACACTTCCAACAAGAACTACTAAGCCCACGTGAGTTGTGCTTGATATGGGAAACAAGGAGTAGTGATGGGACTTTCCTAGCATAGGAAGTCACATGTTAGGGGTGATGGGACTATTGGTGAACGACTTCCCAATAATGTTGACCCACCTACTTGACGCACCTAGATACATGATGGGGTAATGTCGAGTTTGTTGGAATTCCAATTGAACAAGAAGAAGTGGAAATGTGTGAATCATGATGCTCGAGATCTAGAATACTTTGATGGTGGCATGATGATGGGGAATAATTGTTGCCCATGTTTGAAACACAACATTTGTTTCACGTTATCTAGGAATGAAGGCAGACAAATGAGGGTTGACGGCTGACCATGTTCGAAACACTGGACCTGTCACAAAATTTGTCTGAGGTCCTCAGGGATGTTGTCCCAAGACGATTGGTAAGCTAACATGTCATGAGACCAAGCAATAAAAGGGGGTCCCTTCATATTTGAATGAGGATGAGGAGCCAAATAACAAGCTCATGAAGCTTGCATGTCAGATGAGGTAATTTCCCTGTGAAAATTCCACACTTCGGGATTTTTCTTCCAACACATCTGAGTACGAAAATAAGACGTATTAGATAGCGAGAATAGAGTCCCCCTCTAAGGAAAAGGGTCATGAGGTTGCATGATTCCAAATTAATGGTCGTATAAGGGGCCATTAAGGGGGATTGATTTAATGGATTGTGCACAGGGTGGCGAAGTGGAAAAACGTGATGTGAAGTTCCCATATAGAGATCTTAGTTTAGGGTCATAGAACATGGACCAGATTGGGAAACAACAAAGGAGGCACATGGCACAACTATTGTAAAACCCGACATTAATGAGGAACCATGAGGTACTCGCCACACCACATGTTCACAAAATGGTTCGGGCCTAGGGGCTGAAAGAGAAGGGACAGGATTTTAGATTCCTAGGGCTGGACCCAGACACAATATGTCTGGGTGTTCCTATGTATCCCATGAGGATGGGAATGAAGCCTTACATAGTACTGTAATATGTCGTGCAGTTCAACGGCTTGCAGAAAAGACATGGAGTGGTCTTAGTTTATGGTCATAGAGCTACGACCATAGATGGAATTGAAGGAGGGAGACACGCGGTGAAGTAATTACTAAACCCGACGTGAATGAGGATAGTGGGAGCCCGTATCACCATAATGTGTCCCCCAGGAAACATCTAAGTCGGGGGAACAAAAGTGAAAGTCAGGTTAGGCCCAAGGAAAAGTGATCGAGCATTCCTACGTACCCCATAAGGATGGGAATCAAGCTATAAATTATTCTGGGAGATGTCGTGTAGTTTAACGTCTTGTTGCAATGATGCAGAGTGATATTAGTTTATGTTCATGGAGCTCAGACCATATGGTAGGGAATGTGGGAGACACATGGTGAGTTAATTATAAAACCTGACATGAATGAGGACCTGGAGTCCAGATCACCATGTGTTCCTCGAGGAGGTTTTAGGTCGAGGGACTGAAAACAAAAGATATGTTATGCCTGAGGTGAAGTGAACAGGAATTCCAATGTACCCCCTGAGGATGGAAATCTAGCACTACGTAGTTCTGAAGGTGGCATGGTAAGGTACCAGTGCCAGAGATAATAAGGTCGTGCGGGTCTGGCCCTTTCACCAAAAGAAGCATCATTTAATAGATCTTGTTTGTCCTTTAGAATGAATGGTTGTTTTCTGAAAGCGACGGACCTAGGATAGATAGTCCAGACATCACCACAAGAATCAATCCATATAGAGGTGTTGAAAAATAGTATGGTGGGTGATCGACACCAAACATGATATCCCCTTGAGTGAGGACACCATGATGCAGTTCCATTTTTCATCGTGCGTACAGGATGATAGTGTTACAGTTTAAGGCTATGTGATGGGACCAACCATGCACTTTAACTTCGTGCAGTATAGACGTAACATTTTAATGTCGTGTGGGACTAGGAAGCATAGTTTAGAGTCATATGGCTCAGACATAAACAAGAGTGGTTAGGTTTCAGAGGAAATGTTCATGGAGTGATAAAGCCTACCCGATGCGAATGAGGACGAGGCCCACATCACACCGTGTGCGATTCTAAGAAAGAACCCTCGGATTGAGGGGATAGAAAATGTTGGAGAATATGGGGTAGGAGAGACTAGCTCTTAGTTGAGCAGGACCCACAGACGAGATGTCTGGGCGTTCCTACATATCCCATGCGAATGGGAATCAAGCTAGACATAGTTCTTGAAGATGAGGTATAAGGGGATCTTAGTTTAAGGACTTAGTGCTTGGACTAATGGATAAACAAAACTCTTCCAAGCGAGCACAGACCACGATCCTATCCCTAAGCCCGCGTGAGTCAAACTCAGTGTGGGAAACAAGGGAGAAAGTGGTCTTTGAAACATATGCAATACACGTGAAGGGGAATTCAATATGGAGCTACAAATTACACCTTACCGTGGATTTGTCCTCCTAATGTGCTAATGTGCACTGAGGGATTGTACCATGAGTGTTTAAATTTCACTAGGACATGATGGTGTTAAAAATGATATGAATCATATAACCGATATTTAAGGCTTGAAGGGATTGGAGTGATGATAGAGGATAACTTTTGATCATGTTCAAAACATAACATCTATATCATGTGACCTAAAATGGGAACAACATATGAGTGTCGACCGCTGACTATATTTTCAATGCAGAACTTATATCAATTTGTTGTTTGAAACCCTCGATGATGTTGGCCTGTAATGGTAGTAGAGCCTTTGGGCTGAGCATCCATGCCATTTGGGGGTCCCTTCAGATGTGAAAGATAATGAAATCATAAATGAAGGGAAACATAAAGCCTAAAAATAGGTGAAATCATGTCCAGGAACAATCTGACACTTAAGGATCTGAACTAGAGTACTTCTAAGCACATTGGCGTATCATCAAAGAGGGTAAAGGGACCCAACATAAGAGTTTTCGACTCAAAAAGATGAATGTAGGGAAAGGTAATGAAGGGAACTCCGGAGAGATAGGTATGTGGTGTGGTTGTTATAAACATGACGTGAATAAGGACATGATTCCACACCACATTGTATACCCCTCTCCTGGAAGAACGTGGGGCAAGGGGCCAAGATGATAGGGAGGTTTCTAAGAGATGGGTCTGGATGTGAAGATAATATGTTCCGGTGGTCCTATGTATCCCATAAAGATGTGAATCAAGCCACATGTTGTTCTGGAAAAGGATGATGTTCTGCTTATCATCATGAAGTAAGGATGCAAATAAGGGCAAGATACACCACTGAGGGACGGATACATCATGAAGAGTATCCAGATGTGAATGAGGAAATAATCCCATTACACACCGTACAATCCTAAGTGAGAACTTGGGCTAGGGGCTCAAGAAGTATGAGAGACCTGAGGTTGGGCCACATACAGAATGTCACAGCCAGCTTGCAGTTTATCATCTTGTAGTGAGGACAATGGTGACCTTAGTTTAAGTTCATAGAGCTCGAACTGTAGACTCTTATTTTAATGTCATATGAATAAGACAATTGAGTGGGGAGAGAGAGTCACCATGCCTATGGAATACTACAAAGTGGCAATGATGATAGAGGACAACTGTTTACCAGGTTCGCAACATAGTATATGCCATTGTGTGACTAGATTTAGGGGACAAGTAATTGAGCATCAACCAATGACCACAATCACAACATGGGATTTGTATCAATTTTTTTCTCGAAATTCTCAAGGATGTTGGCCCGTCAAGGTAGGAGAACCCTTGGGCTGAGCATCCATGCTATTTGGGGGTCCTTTTGGGTATAGAATATGATAGAAACTCGAATAATGGGGCCTACGATGCCTAGAAGGGCCTGTGCTTGCAGAAAAGATGATAAACAGAGGGATGTCTCAAAGGGGTGATGTGTGGCATGGAAAGATAGCCCAATGGGAATATGGACAAGAGTTAATACCACACCGCACACTTCTAAATGAGAAATCGGGCCGGGGGGGCGAAAGGGTCGAGGGACCGGAGGCTAGTGTCCCGACCAACTATAGTCAAATGACCTCTTATATGGATATTTCCTTACCTCGGCTCCTAAGACCATGTCAGAAATGTTTAGTGTGGGATACAAGGAGTAGGACTAGGCTCTCCCTTTCACATAAGTGTCCAATTGATAGAATCACACTCCTGTCTGAGGCTGACTGAAGCTTGAAGAGACAACGGGGAAGAATGACCCTCCCACTCAATATTTGGGACATATGGGGATGGTGATAATGAAAAAAGAAGACTGTTAACAAGATTCAAAACAGAACATCCACATCATGTAACCTATGTGAGACAAGACACAAGGGGATATCTACGAGTTTGGTGATGGGCCTACAATCAAAATGTCCAGGTATTTCTAAATATCCCATAAGGGTGGGAATTAATTCATACATTGTTTTGAAAGAGCCATGCAGTTTAACATCATGTGGTAAGGATGTGGGAGGATTAGAAGAACAGGGAGGGTCACATGGCATGACCTTCATAATATTTCCATGAGTGGGGCCAGAGAATCTTAGGCTGCGTCACATGATATTTTTTGAGGGAACTACACCCAAGAGGGGTAGCCAAACGAGAAGAGCGCAGGGCTGGACTTAGGACAAGGTGTCCAAGTGTTACTACGTATCCCATGAGGATGGGAATCAATCCATACATTTTTCTTTATATGCAGTTTAATGTCTTGTAATATGACACACATTTCAGTATCATGTGGTATGACATATAGTTTAACATCATGGAGGGCATTTTATAGTTTAAGTTCATACAAGACATGATAGTTTAAGGTCATGTAGGACCCTAATGTAGTTTAGGGTCATGAGGGACCATAGGGACTCTAGAAAAGTATTTACTGAGGAACTTCACATTGGTGGGAGGAGTTATACACTCACCATCCATGGTAACCAGTGAGTATGCACCATTGGAGTAAACCTTGTGAACAACGTAAGGTCCTTCCCATTTGGGCTCCAAATTGGGTGGTTTCCTACCAGGTATCATTGGTGTTCTCAAGTCCAACACCATGTCACATTACAAGAAGGAGAAGAGGTGAAATTTCATATTGAATGATCTGGCCATCTTGTTCTCATTATTTTCTAGATTGTGAAGGGCACGAAGCCTGTTCTCGTCGATCTCTTCCAATCCATCCAGATGGATTTCACCTTCATTATCTAAGTCTTTATAATCATAGACAGTTGTGTGAAATGGGGACGGTTGTATCATGATGGGTAGGATGGCCTTTATCCCATACACTATGGAATATGGGGTCACCTAGGTGGAATTACGAGTCATCATTTGATAAGCCCAGAGGGCCTTGGGGAGCTTGTCCTACCAACTCTTCTAATTCTAACCAACCAATTTTTTGTAGAATTTTAGAGAGGTTTTTGTTGAATTCCTTAATCTGTCCATTTTCTAGTGTATGATAGAGAGAGGTATGGTTTGAATGGATGTTTTACTTAGCTTAAAACTTCTTCGGCTCAGTTGCTCGGATGTTCGTGCCGTTATCGGTGAAGACAGTGTGAGGGACTCCAAATCGAAAGATGATATTGGAGCTCACAAAGTCAATGATGGAATGGGGCTTAACCTCTTTGAGTGGAACTGCCTCTACCCACTTGGAGAAGAAATCTGTAGTAGTCAAGTTGAATCTACACTGATGAGATGTTGTTAGTGGCTATGGTCCGACAACATCGATTCCCTATACCGCAAAAGGCCAAGAGTACTTGGTGGAGTGGAGAGGCTCTGTCGGCCGATGCATGATGTTATCATGAATTTGGCACGCATGGAACCTTTTGGAGAGCTTGATGCAGTCATGGATCATAAAGGGAAAAAGTAACCCAATCTCTAGATCTAGTGAGAATGTTTCAGCCCGGTCTAATGATCCATGAAAAAACTAGCATGAACCACCTGCATGACATGGGAAATCTCGACTCCTTGAATTCATTAGAGGAGGAACCCATTAAACCCATGCTTGTATAGGATATTCTTCTGAACAAGGCCATCCTGGAGAGTAAAATGTAATGCATGGAATCAGATTCTCTCGTGATCGGCCCAATCTTCAAGGAGATTTTTGTTTTGAATTTACTCAAAAAAAGAGGTTCTCCAGTCATGAGTCACATCAATCAATGTATCTGGGGGACCTGGGCTCTAGATGTAGAGGCACCAGCAGAAAGGATTCTTACTTGCAAGTAGTCCTCATCATATGAAGTGATGAGAGAAATTAATCTCCAGTGTGCCATGTGGATAACCAGATCATCCTATTCGGGCTCTAGAAGTTGTAACTACCCAATATTTTATAGTATGTTATTTCTTCAATGTAATTCAATAACTTGCACTACATGCAACACTGAGTTCAAGCGCACCACTACTTACCAAACTAGTCGTTCAAAAGCGGTTATGAATAATATTAACTTAATTTTGAACTTTATATAATACTTATAATTATCGAATCCATATTAAAAGTTTCTTGGAAATCATGTAAAAACAAATTCATTTTTCAGATAAAAGAAGTATTTTTCAAAAAAAAATTATCACCTTTTAATGGAGAACCCTTTTTATATCCAATATTTGAAACTTTTATATATTCAATTTGACAAAATAAACTTCTTCTTTAGAATCAGGACATAAGAATTTAGTTTTAATAATTTTTTTGTGTTTTCTGATAACTTTCATATTTGGGTGAATTGTGAAAAATAATATATTTTAATTGAAAACAAATTTTTTAATCAAAATAATTTATAGTGTTGAATTATACATTTTAGTGATCTGGAGGAATAATTAGATTATATTTTTACCACTTATTCCAATTATGGTCATTATAAGTAATTTCACTTTGAAATTGGATATAAACAAGTGTCAGTCTTTTCATAGTTATTATTTCTTAAAAATTCACTTTTTTGTTTTGACAACGGGAATTAATGTTAAACTAATTAATGCAACTTCTATGTTTTGCAATTGGTAAAATAGAATTCATTTTTTATTTCTAAATAACAAATTTATCTTAGGGTGAATTTTTTGTAATTTTCTGAAAACTTTCTATTTTTGATAAATAGTGAAAAATACTAAGTTATTGTTTAAAAATGACTTCTAATTTAAATAATTATTTATTTTATTTAAATTTATTTTAGGTAAAAATATATAAATAATACTTATATATGTTCAATGTAATTCATTGGAGTCAGTTTATAATAATTTCAGATATATAAATATTTTATCGAAATTTTTACCGTCTTTTACCCACCTCCTATGAGCATTTACAAATTTGCATAAAACATAATTTTACTGCTTCTGTGAGTTTAATTTAAAAAATCTGAGAGACACGGTTGATATCAGTAAGTAAAATTTGGTTCAATAATATGAAAATAATTTTTTTTTGAATAGTAACTTTGGAATTTTATTTACCACGGTTAAAGATAAATAGGGTAATTCAAGATAAAAAGAATGTTATAATTATAAAAAATTACCTTAACACTTATTCTAAACTTATTGGATGGGTCATGGCTGTCCATGGGCATACATGGGTCTATTTTGGGACCCCATGGAGCCACTTATGAATGATAATGACAATTTATTTTAATTTACATAAAGTAAAAGCAAAAATGGCATAAACAAATATTTTCTATTAAATCATTTTTTACATGAGGTTATATAAGTTATATTTTCAACTATAAATATTCATTAGAAATATAAAAATATTTCTTACATAATGGTATTTTATTTATATTTTTTAGACATTAAATAATTTAATTTATTTATGATACAATGATGATGCAGTAATTACCTAATTAATAAAATATTAAAATATTTGATATTATAAATTTCCAAATAAATGTAATTTGAGACTTTTTATGAATTCCACTAATTTTATATGTTAATATGACATGTTACGGTTGGTTATATGAATTTTATTCAGAGTAATAATGCTTTTAATAATTTAGAAAAAAAATACCAAATAGTGTCAAAATTGACAAAAAAGAGTTTTTAAAACAAATATTATATTAATAATTGATATTATATTCCTAAAAATATAAGGTTTGGAAAAAATAATTACATTTTTATATTTTTATCATTAATGAACAACTTGGGGTTCTCTTGGAAGTATATAGTATTTTTTTAACCATATAATATAAAAATACAAAGAGACATGGTAAATGTCAAACTATTTAACTAAGGTTTAAATCTAAAAGATAAGGATATTATATTGACCCAAACCTATATAAAACCTATTGTTTGATTGGTTTTGGACCCATCCCCACCATCTCCTTTAAATACTTCATTTTGGAGTCATTGGAAAACTAAAATGAATTTCTTATAAAATAATTTTTTATGTTTTTCTAAAGGTGCCCCTCACCCCTCTTATAAAAGGGCACTTCTCCATCTCTCAAATTTACACCCCCAAAGCCATTTGGATCAGCCAACCCCTGCCCAAATATCCTCCAAACTATACTAAATTCATATTAGAGGCCTTCCTTTGGTCTTAAATCCAACCTAGTGATCCTTTTTGATCAAATCAAATGGAAGAACCCGAAGAAGGGGTAATGATTTCACCACCCTCTATCAAGTTCTTGTATTCTTCCACTTTATCTTTCTTTGTTATTACAGTAACAAAATAATAACTCCAGTAACTTATATATACTGTGATGTTATCATAAATATGGAATAACCATATTCATTATTCTATCCATCCTATGAATGATAATGTCACCATGCTTGCGTATGTACGGCTTACCGTCTCCACGTCGTGGTGTAATTTGTTATTCAACACTATATTATTTGGATGGATATAATGATGAGTAATATGTATATAAATAATTAAAATAACATGATAATGTCTCTGTAAAATTAATATACCATCCAATTCCAGACCTATAAGAAAATGATATTGTCATTCGTGCATACGTACGGATTACCGCCTCCACGACGCGATGAGATTCATTTCCACGTTAATCGTTCATCGACGATTATAAAAATATATATTACTAATAAGTATGTAATATATGAAATAATAATGATACTGGAGATATATATATATATGCATTTATTTACTTACATATATTTTATTCACTTACTTCTGTTAAATACGATATGAAAATAGAAAAAACATTTATGCGTACGTACGGCCTACCACCTCCATAAATGGTGTTTTCTATTTCATATATCTATCTATTATAAATATTTATATTCTAAATATATATGATATATGAATCAAGGTTTTTATTCTGAAGTATTTTAATCATGATCTAAATGATACAGTCAAGAATAACATGTTAAAATAAGTACGATAAATAAAGCGATTATTACCTGAAATGTTAATTTAACAAGAAAGTCATTATTTAATGGGTATTATAAGGTCGTAAATGAATCATGTATGATATTATAAAAATGAATATGGTTCTGGTATAATCTAATATCATACAGTGGTCATTATACATGAGGTTAAACATACCCTCGTCCAAAGTAAAGTGCATGGTAATGATTAATTTCACAATCTCTTAATTATCTGAGGTTGTTTTTACGTAAGTATCTACTGGGACATATTTATTATCCATGTCCATGTTTCATGAAAGAGTTTTTGAAGGGATTATTTTAAGGTACTTTTTTACTAAAACATCATTTTAAATTTTTTAAATATTTATTCCAATAAATCATTCTCATTAATGTCCATGTTTTCAAAATAGTTTTTAAGAATTTATCTATATGGAGATAAATGTTTTTAAAATTTTAATTCCTTTAAAATGTTTCAAAGTGGTATGGGACACTGTGATTCAAAAATTTCATTTAATTTCTTCCTTTCTAAATTTTGTGACTTTTAAATGTTTTCATAAAAAAGGTATATTTCTCTCAAAGAGTTTTATAAATCATTTTCATCTATATCGACATCCTTTGATGGATTTTAAACTTGTTTGAAGTTGATTTATTATGATACAAATCTTCCATATTGTATTGAAGGATTTGTGATATGTTTGACTGTGGATGTGTTATTTTTATACCATTCATTGTTTATGGTTAAAGTATTGACATTTTGAATGCTAGTTTTAATACGAATGTTTATGTTATATTTCAACCTTTTTAGATGAAGAATGTATTGGACTTAGTAAGTGACTGGTGGATCCCACTATATCTCCTTGATGCATCAGTAGGTCTCATGAGACCACTATACGTGGAATTAGCTGATGCGTTTCCTAAATAGATATATGGTTTTTTCCAGGCCCTTAATCATATATAGATGTCTTGGCCGAGGCCATGACAAAATGTTTCAGAATGTCTAGGATTATACATTCTCTCGTTATGAAAATAATATTGAAGGTTCATGTGGTCATTCGACTAGTAGAATACCCATGATTATGTTTTATTATAGAATTATTTACTAAGCTCATTTTCCTTCCATAAAAGTGTTCATGTTTATTACTGGTAAAGGCATGTGTTTCCAATTATTCACCATGTCTAATATTTATGTTTTCTTCCACTGTATTGCTTACCCTTACAGAGCATTTGAGCTCACCCCTTTCTGATGTTTCATTTTCCCAGGATTCCAAGAAGTGTATTATGATTGATAAGAAGGGTTAAGGTAGAGGATTAATGGCATTATAAAAGGATAATTTATGTTGTGTTTTATTTTATAATGTGTAATGTAACTTTCTTATATGTAATTTATTTTCCAAGGCTAATAAACTGATCGGTCTTTCTGTACATTATTTCTTGTAATCATGAAAATGTATTAAAATAATGCATTGACTCTGGGTAACTGGGGTTGGGGTGTTACAGTAGGTTTCCAAAGAAGTTCAGTACAAACTTTGGAAACTAGATTAAGATAAACTATGATTAGAGAACATATCCCTAAGATAGAAATTGAGGATTAGTATAGAATAACTTCCTAGAATTTTGGTACATAAGAGATTTTGTGAGTTTTCCAAGCAAATACATCCCTGTCTGGATACGAGCAGGTAGAGACGGCTCTGGAACAAATGCACCTAGGGGTAAAATTCAAAAACACCACTTTGAGCTATACTCGAACGAGAACTGGTGCATGACAACGGGCCTTGATGCACTCTTGGTTATGGAACTTTCGAGGGATATGCTTAGGATAATTCTCATTTTCTTTAAAAAGGATTATGAAGGTTTTATGAGTATATACTTCCTAAAAAACATTTTTTATGATTATGGATTATATCCTTAAACTATTCAATTTATGTTAGGTATTTTACAAGTTTGGAATTATTCATTCCAATTCATAAACTGACCTAGTGTATGCCATTATATAGAAATGGCACCCAGTAGGAGGAATGTGAACTCCAGCACTATGTATGATCCAAAGAGTAAGAAGGATAATATCTTTCATAATATTAAGCCAACATTTATAAGGGAAATAGTCTCCCATGTATTATGAAAATATGAAGAAATAATATCATGGGTTAATAAGATAAGTAAATAATTCTCTAAGTCCTATGGCTTTGAAGGGAAGCAGGAGAGGAAAAGGATGGAAGAGAGAAATATGGATAAAGGGAAGAGGGAAAAGAAGGATTTTTTCATATGTGATCACTATGTAATGAATCACCTTGGTAAATTCTTCAAGGGAATGGGAGTTTGTTATAAGTGTGGAGAAAAAGGACACCAAGTACGTGATTGAAAGGGTAAGAAAAAATATTCAAATGTACAATGCTTTATCTGCAAGGAGTTGGGACACTACACGAATCAATGTCCCAGTCATCAGATTATACCTTAAATGATGCTATTAGATAATAATTAAGTTATGATACTACCTCATATGAAAGGGAATGACGTGTGTTCTTATGTTGTTATTATTTAATAATTTCATTTGACTGTTGTATCAACAATATACTTGTTATATGAATTATAGTGATAAATATGTATTGTACTGCCATACTATTTTATTGAGGATTTGAGATTATATGGTTGTAAGAAAATTGAATTAATAGTAAGCTACACTTTTTGGGAAAATACATAGTTAAAGGAAATGTAATCCTTAATATGGTTTGGATAACGAGGTAGTGATTTTGGAATAAGAGATGGTTGATTTGGATAAATTATATTGGATATTCTTGACTTCCTTGGAACTGATTAATAGTTTTTTTATTTCATCATTGTAGGAATTTTCAATATTTTTGATATAAGGAATATATCCACTATTATATAATGGATAATGGAGCATGAATATAATCAATAAGGTTTTATGGTAACTCAAGGTGTTACCATGTTTTAATATAATACATGATGAAGGTGCTCACATGATATTACGTGGAAAAAGGATCTTCATTGTGTTTAAATTCATTATAAATTTTCAAGTCTGAGTTTGGATAGAAGTATTTTGGATAAGTCTAAAGGTTGGAATGAATTAAGTTTGAAATTAGATACTATTGTTAAGTTTATTTTATGATCTTTTATAAAAAGGATAACACGCAGACTATGTGACAACCCGTCGCATCGGACAAAGCTGCAGGAATCGAACCAACAACAAAAGTATGATTGGGATTTATTGCCTACCAATGGACTATGTGAAGTCCCTAGATTGTATAATGTAGTTTCTTTTTTTTAAAAGGTTTTATTGGTGAATTATAAATTCATTTTTTTGAATCCCTATATGAATAGGATAAATATAAGATTTTTTACAGTTCTATTATCTTTTAGAGTGAAAGATGAGTTTGTGGTAGAAATTAGTTAAAGTTTGAAACTCTACTTTTCAAGTATATATTTTTTTATCTCTTATTCTATGAAGAAATTAATTCTTAAACTTGAGGTAAGGGATATTAAAACTAAAAATATGTTATCCTAATACCTTATGTTTTATTGAATCGATGATATTTTAAATCATCATAGATTGATGGCTTTGAGGCCCTCAATTCTACAATTTTTTATGACTGATGACCTCAATAACTCCCTATAAATATTTACATTTTTTCTCCAATTATGTGTCTCTAATTTCAAAAAATTTTCTTCTAATCGAAGTCATAATTTTGTGGTGACTTTTTCATTAGCCTTTTCCTCTTATTAAGACTAAAATTTTTAAACCCAATTTACGATGTGGGTTTTCCCACAAAGGTATTTTCAATTTTCAACCTTTTATTTTCAAAGAACAATTTCAAATTGTGAGGATGCAATTTATTGAAGGAGGGAATAATGTAACAGACCAAGATTTCATAGTACACTATTTCTTCAAAGTAATTCAATAACTTGAACTATAAGCAATACTGAGTTAAAGTGCACCACGACATACCAAACAGCAGTTCAAAAGTGGTTATGGATAGTATTTACTGAATTTTGAAGTTTATATTATCCTTATAATTTTAGAATCCATATTATGAGTTTCTTGGACATAATGTAAGAACAAAATCATTTTTTTCTGATAAAAGAATATTTTTCAAAAAATTCAATTTTACCGCCTTTTAATGGAAATCCCTTTTTAAATCCAATATTTGAAACTTTTATATATTTAATTTGTCAAAATAAACTTATTCTTTAGAATTGGAACATAAGAATTTAGTTTCGATAAATTTTTGGTGTTTTTCTAATAAATTTCTTATTTGATTGAATAGTGAAAAATACTATATAGTAACTAAAAACTACTTTTTTAATCAAAATAATTTATAGTGTTAAATTATATATTTTAATTGTTTGTAAGTATAATTAGATTATATTTTTACTATTTAATTCAATAATGGTAATTGTAAGTAATTTCCCTTTGAAATTGGATATAAACAAGTGTCAATCTTTTGATATTTATTATTTCTTAAAAATACGCTTTTTGGTTTTGACAACGAGAATTATTTTCAAATTAATTAATGAAAATTATATGTTTCTAAATTGGTAAAATAGAATTCATTTTTGAATTCAGAATATCAAAATTATCTTAGGGTGAATTTTTGGAATTTTCTGAAAACCATCTATTTTTATGAATAGTGAAGAACACTGAGTTATTGTTTAAAACCAACACTTTATTTAAATAATTAATTATTTAATTTAATTTAATTTTAGGTGAAAATAGATACAAAATACCTATATATTTTCAATGTAATTCATTGAGTCCGTTTATAATAATTTTAGATATATAAAAATTTTATCGAACTTTTTACCGTCTTTTACCCACCTCATAGGAGCATTTGCAAATATGCATAAAATATAATTTTACCTCTTCTTTGAATTAAATTTCAAAAATACAAGAGACACGGTTGTTATTATTAAGTAAAATGTGGTTCAATAAGATGAAAATAATTTGTGGTGAATAGTAACTTTGGACTTTTATTTACAATGGTTAGAGGTAAATAGGGTAATTTAAGGTAAAAAGAATATTATAATAATACAGAATTACCTTAACACTTGTTATAAACTCAATGGATGAGTCATGGAAAACTATGGTCATACTTTTTTAGGTTTTGGGACCCTATGGAGCCACTTATTAATGGTAATGACACGTTATTTTAATTAACTTAACGTAAAGGCAAAAATGACATAAACAAATATCTTTTTGTAAATAAATTTTTACATGGGGTTATATAAGTTATATATTCTACAATAAATATTAATTGGAAAGATGAAACTATTTCATACATAATGGGATTTTATTTATATTTTTTATACATTAAATAATTTAATATATTTATGACAACATTATGATGTAATAATTACCTAATTAATGACATATTAAAATATTGGATATTATAAATATCCAAATAAATGTAATTTCAGGCTTTTTATGCATTAAAATAATTTTATAGGTTAATATGACATTCTATGGTTGGTTATATAAATTTTTTTCGAAGTAATAATGCTGTTATGAATTTAGCAAAAACAAAATACCAAACAGTGTCAAAATTGACATAAAAGAGTTTTTAAAACAAATATTTATTATTAAATGATATCCTATTCTTAAAAATATAAGGCTTGTCCAAAAGACTTATATAATTAACTTTGTATCATTAATTAACCACTCGGGGTTCTCTTGGATGTATATAGTAATTTTATTTACCATATAATATAAAAATACAAAGAGACATGGTAAATGTCAAACTATTTAACTAAGGTTTAAATCTAAAAGAAAAGGTTAATATAGTTACCCAAAACTATCTAAAATATATTGGTTGAGTGGTTTTAGACCTATTACCACCTTATAATTTAAATAATTCATTTCTTAACCACTATAAACCTAAAATGGATTTATTATAAAATAACATTTGAAGTTTTACCTATGGTGCCCCTCACCCCTCTTATAAAAGGGCACTTCCCCTTCTCTCAAATTCACACCCCCAAAGCCATTTGGCTTGGCCAACCCCTACCCAAACATCCTCCAAACTATACTAAATTAATCTTGGAGGCCTTCCTTTGGTCTTAAAATCAACCTATTGATCCTTTTTGATCAAACCAAATGGAATAACCCGAAGAAGAGTTAATGATTTCACCACCCTCTTTCAAGTTCTTTCATTCTTCCACTTACTCTTTCTTTGTTATTACCATACCAAAATAATAACTCCAGTAACTTATATAAACTTTGATGTTATCATAAATATTTCATAACCATATTCATTATTATATCCATCCTGTGAATGATATTGTCACCATGCGTGCGTATGTATGACTTACCGTCTCCACATCGTGATGTAATTTGTTATTCAACACTATAATATATGTATGGATATAATGATTAGTAATATGTATATAAATAATTAAAATAACATACTAATGTCTCTTTAAAATTAATATACCACCAAATTCCACACCTTTAAAGAAATGATATTGTCGCTCGTGCGTACGTATGGATTACCGTCTCCATGACACGATGTGATTCATTTCCACTTTAACCATTAATTGATTATTATAAAAATATATATTACTAATAAGTATGTAATATATAAAATAATAATGCTTCTAGATATATATATATATATATGTACTTACATATATCTTATTCACTTACTTCCGTTCAATACGATATGAAAACAGAAACAGCGTTTATGCGTACGTACGGCATATCATCTCCATAAACAGTGTTTTACATTTCATATATCTAACTATTATAAATATTTATATTCTAAATATATATTATATATGAATCAAGGATTGTATTATGGATGTATTTTAATCATGATCTAAATTATACGGTCAAGAATAACAAGTTAAATACGTACAATAAAGAAAGCGATTATTACCCGAAATGTTAATTTAACATGAAAATCATTATTAAATGGGTAGTATAAAGTCATAAATGAATCATGTATGGTATAATAAATATGAATATGGTTCGGTTATAATCTAATAACATAAAATGGTCATTATACAAGAGGATAAACATACCCTTGACCAAAGGAATGTGCAAGGAAATTGTTAATTTCACAATCTCTTTATTACCCGAGGTTGTTTTTACGTAAATATCTACTTGGACATATTTATTATCCATTTCCATTTTTCATGAAAGAGTTTTCAAATGGATTATTTTAAGCGAAAATTTTACAAAAACATCATTTTAAATGTTTTAAATATTTATTCCTCCAAATCATTCCCGTTAATGTCCATGTTTTCAAAATGGATTTTAAGAATTTATCTATATGGACATGAATGTTTTCAAAATGTAAATTCCTTTCAAAATTTTGAAATTGGTATGACAAAATATGATTAGAAAATGACTTTAAATGCCTTCCTTTCTAAATTGTGTGACTTTTAAATGTTTTCATTAAAAAAAGGATATTTATCTCAAAGAGTTTCACAAATCATTTTTATTTATGTCAACATCCTTTGATGGATTTTAAACTTTTTTTAATTTCAATTATTATGATACAAATTTTCCATATTTTATTGATGTTTTTGTAATATGTTTTATTGTGGATGTCTTATTTTTATACCATTCATAGTTTATGGTTAAATTATTGACATTATGAATGCTAGTTTTAATACAAATGTTTATGTTATATTTCAACCTTTTCATATGAGGATTGTACTGGACATACTAAGTGATGGGTGGAGCCCTCTATAGCTCCTCAATTCATAGTTAGGTCTCATGATACAACTAGATGTGGAATTGGCTGAGGCCTTTCCTAATTTGATATATGGTTTTGGACGAGCCATTAATCATTTTTAAATGTTTTTTCCGAGGGCATGAAAAAAATGTTTCAGAATGTATGACATTAAACATTCCCTCATTATGAACAAAATATTGATGGTTCATGTGGTCATTCGACTAGTATAATACCCATTATTATGTTTTATTATGGAATTACTTACTAACCTCATTTTCCTGCCATAAAATTGTTCATGTTTATTACTAGTAAACCCATGTGTTTTCAGTTATTCACCATGTTTAATATTTATGTTATCTTCCAATGTATTTATTACCTTTAATGAGTGTTTGATATCACCCCTTTCTTATGTTTAATTTTCCCAGGATTTCATGTAGTTTATTACGATTGATAAGCAGGGTTAAGTTAGGGGATTAATGGTATTCTCAAAGAATAATTTATGTTGTGTTTTATTTTCTAATGTGTAATGTATCTTTCTTGTATGTAATTTCTTTTCCAAGACTTCTACACTGATCGGGATTTTGGGACATGATTCCTTGTAATCATTCCAATGTATTAAAATAATGCTCCGAATTTGTGTAACTGGGGTCAGGGTGTTACATAAGTGATGCAGCTAGGCTGGACAGGGCGTCAGTTCGATCGTTTTGAGATTGAGGGACATGAGTAACTTATGGCCGAGATGGGAACTAGGACATTATATGGAGAGTGAATTCCAACAATGGTAAGAGCTCTGGATTTTTGACGACATAGTCACCATTGACCTGCTTGATGACTAGTTTGGAGTCCCCTTTCACATGAAGATGGGACACGCCAATCTCAAGGTCCAGCTCAAGGCTAGTAATGTGAGTCTGATACTCTACCTCATTGTTGGTGTAGCCTTCTTACAACAAGAATGAGTATGACAGAATGGTATATGCTGGGGTAATGAAGATAATACCTAGGACACCAATGTTGAGCCTGGGGTCATTGAGCCTTCTACAAGTGGGGCTCTGAGAAGCACCATCGAAGTTCATTTTCCAGCACGAGATGACTTGGTCTACCGAGAGGAATTCCTCATTAAGAAAATCAAGGTCCAGAGACTAGTCCACAAGAGCTGGATGGGCCGCAAGTAATTCTACCAACACTGGCCCCGTAATAGCCTTCTGAGAGACAAACCAAATTTCAAACATGTGTAGAATCATTGCCCACCGAGCTAGACGACCTGGCAATATAGGCTAGTTCAGTATGTACTTCAATGGATCTACTCGGGACACTGGTTGTACCTTGTGGTGCTGCAAGTAATGTCATAATTTTTTTAATGCGAATACTAGTGCAAGGAAACTTTTCTTGATAGGGGAGTATCACGTCTCCATATCGATAGGCATGTGGCTGAGGTAGTAGAGGCTATTATTTGTTCCATTATTGTTCTTCTGGGTGAGAAGGGTGCTGAGATATCACTCCTGGGTGATCACATAAAGGACCAGCGGCTTTCCAGAGATGGGTGGCATTAAGGCCGGATGCTTGAGCAGATACTTCTTGATTTCCTAGAATGTAGTCTGAAACTCTTCATCCCACTCATAGACGGTGCCTTTATTCATGAGACAAAAAAGGGCTTACACTTGCCAGCCAAAGTCACGATGAATCGGCGTATGTAGGCTAAGTGGACTTGGAAACCTCGAATCTCCCAAATTTTGTTCATTGGAAACATATGGATAATTACCTTAATCTTCTCTAGGTCGATCTCAATCCCTTATATCTGACAACAAAGTCGAGAAAAATTCCAGAGGTGACCACGAAGGCCCACTTCAATGGGTTCATCTGTAGGTGACGGGAACAGAGGAATCTAAACACTTTCTCAAGGTCTTCAAGATGGTACCTATACTGGCGAAATTTTTTCCACTAGATCATCCACATAACATTCCACCAACGTTCTGAGGGTCGACTTAAATATGTGATTCCTAGCCCACTGATAGGTGGCAACCGCATTCTTCAAACCGAAGGGCATGACTTGGAAACAGAATGTACCTTGTGGTGCCCTGAAGGCTTTTGACTCCTCATCCTCATGGACCATTCAGATATAGTTATACCTAAAGTACCTATCCATGAAGGAGAGGTCTTGGAACCCATCTGCAGCATCGATCAACAATTCTTTCACAGGAAGGGGAAAATCATACTTTGGACAGTGACAATTGAGATCCCAGAAGTCAATATAGAGTTTGATTTGTCTGTTTTTCTTTCTGATTGGAACAATGTTGGCCAACCACTTGGGGTACTGTACTTTCATAAAAAAAATGGATCTGATGAGGTTATCAAATTCTGCCTCAACCATGGCACCGTGAGAAGGGTGTATTTTTCTGGGAGGCTGCTTGAACCCGCTGTGATTTGTCGGGAGACCAAGGTGGTGGATGACTACCTGAGGATATAGTCCTGGAATCTCATCATAACTCCAATAGAATACATCATGGTGTTTTTTACGTAAGTCTATGTACTTCTATTGCTCCTCGAGGGGCATGGCATCATTGATCAATGTGGGTTTCGGGTCTTCCTCGCTACCGAGGTTCACATGTACCAATTCATCAATCGTGGCAGAGATTACCTATTCAAAGGTGGTTGGAGCATCCCTTAAATAATATTCTTCACATATAGATAGAGTATCCTTGGAGGTAAGAGTTTCATCTGAGTCGGAACCTCCCTATGGGTGGCTGGTACTAGCCTGAGTGGTAGTGGACACTGCATCGGGGAACTCAAGTGTTGCAGCAAATATACCGATGAAGGCTATTGATCTGATCCCATCTGGTCTTCGGCCCAAGGGGCCATGCTTGATGATATTGATTCAATAGTGGTCTGTTGAATTTATCTGTTTAATTCAGGCCTAGAGAAACAAGCAATTATGACGTATTATCATTTCCATGGGGTATACATCACGATATCTTATGGGAGTAGGAGGGTCCGGGATCACCTGAGCCTGGTTTTTGTTGGATTATGAGGTGATATTCTATCATTTCATAGACTTGGAAATATGTTCCCCCCTCATTAGATAAACAATGAATCATTTTCCCATGTCTAGAGTTGTAGCATCCAATGGATGGACTGGAAAGACGTATGCATCATCTAAATCTGTCCACAAGTCGGTCGCATCCATAGCATGCTCCACCTCGTTAGCCTGAATCTGTTTTTCCTTGATCTTGTAATAGTTATCATCTAGATAGTGGGCTTCAAAATAGGAAAAGGGGGATGTGTCACCTTGAAGAACACCCGCTCAACCATTAATGGAGTACTTAAGGCACTGATGATATGATGAAGGAACTGCCTCATACAGGTGGAGCCAAGGCCTACCCATCAACCCACTGTAGGCGGTGTCCTAAGAGACAACCATAAACATGATGATGGAAATTATACCATCGAACTGGGTCTTCAGATGGATCTTGTTGACCAATGTCTGCTCCGTCGTATCATAATCTTGGATTCTTAGGTCAAAGGGGCTTAGATCATCCTCAGACAATCCCAATTTTCACAGTGTCCGAGTTGGTATTAGGTTGATTCTAGAACCCATGTCTTTAAGACAACGACGGACCTCAACACCATTTAATTGTCTAGTGATGTACAGTGGGAAAATTCTCCCCTTTATGGGAGAGCCTTCATCCTCTCCATATAATGATATGATGGTCCGACATTCGGCATTCTCAACTACCTCAGCGTGAAATGCTTTTCTGGCTGCTACCTCTGTCTCAAACGGGAAGGGGCTTATTAAACCATCGGTGAGGGCCTCACGCATATATGATGACTGGAGAAGGGCCTCAAGGATGGATTGATTTTCTAGAATTCTGTAAATATGTTTGAGAACATCATACTTTCGTGCCAGGTTTGAACTTCTATTTACAAGAGTCTCTGTATGATAGGAGGTATGGTGGGCCCTCTCAGCTAGACCCTACGGCTGACTGGTGATAGGAATATCCCATTGCTCACTAGTAGAAGCCTTCAGAGTGACTACCATATGAGGTAAAAATGACTGAGACCAACATGTAGCAAAGCATGGCTAGTCACAGTGATGTTGAGGTGGATCTGCCTGATCCAACAACACGAACGATAGTGAAGGAGGACCTGATGTCACCAGATGAGAAGGTTGTGTATGTTGAGCTCTATGCTAGTTCTGCTACCTAGTTTCGGTCGCGTGCACAGCCTGGATGGATGTATTTATTGATGCACTCTTATGGACCATATTTTTATGGCTCTATCGACACTGACGACGACTGGGGACATTGGGTGGATCCGTCTAGTACTCATCATTGTCAGAAATCATGTAGAGGTTTTCCATATCTACGGTATTAATCGAGGCATACCCTTGACCATCACATGAAGAGTCATCGACTACTGTATGGATTCTATGTGGTATTTCCATCTCAGGGGGAATGAATTCACAGAGAGTATGGGATGATGATGGCATTGGTGGGGGAATTTTCTTTCCCTTACACCACCGGTGTTTTCTCTTTTGGGGAGAGGATGGATGAGACAAATATATAGAAGTTATTTTATCTTATGAAGGCTCTGGACGATTTAGTCATGCACAGATATCACCATGGGAATGAGTGACTATTTTACAATCCATCCAGTCGTTATAATTCTGGGACATGCAGTTAGAAACCTGATGCCAATAGCCTTAGTTGTCACTGATGTTGTCTGGCCTCACAAAGACACATGACACCTATGCCGGAGTTGGGCCTAACCAAACTTTGTTTTTATCCACCTGGTCTTGAATCCAGTCTTTAAAGACATAGCATTTTTTTATGGTGTTCCCCAGGATCCGATGAGAAGGGCAGTAATTAGGGCGATCAGTGAAGTTTGACTCTTTTGGCCTCCTATACTCAGAAAAATGTACAATCCCCTACTTCACGGCACTACGGAAGTAACTAGGGACATGGGACTCATTGAACGAGTAGGTATGGTTCCTCCTATCTAGAAAGGGGGCCTCA
This sequence comes from Viscum album, assembly GCA_963277665.1. NCBI lineage: Eukaryota > Viridiplantae > Streptophyta > Magnoliopsida > Santalales > Viscaceae > Viscum > Viscum album. Next base: position 1,937,899,300 of record OY728128.1, read on the forward strand.
GAGCTTGACCCTAACGTGGGGCTAGAGGAGGCTGTTGAGGAGGTCGAACCTAGTTTTTTCACCTTGGCTGGGGCAGCGCATTGCGTGGGGGCACCTGTCGATTCTGAGGTGGACGCTACTGAGACGGAGGCTCCACCTGAGGTGAAGGGTCTTTATGAGGCTGAAGAGGCGGCTCCCATGGTAACAACTCTAGTTTCCTAGGGGCTACTATTTTAGCCATTGCGGTGGGCTCAACCCTAGCATCCATTCTTGAGTGGATTGCAATAGGCAATGGACGTGCCTTCTTAGCCTATTGTAGGTCTTCCTCTAGGTGTTGGGCCTTATCAGAGAAGTCTCAGAATCCCCCGGGGTAGTTCTGGGTGATCAAAGAGGGGACCCGTTCTGTCTTGACATTCCCTACGCACATCGTCAGCAGTTTCTCTTGAGTCAGTGGCATATCAAGGGATTATGTGAGCCCTTTCCACTGGGTGAAAAAGTCTCCAATGCACTCATCAAGCCTCTGATATCACTTGAATTGGTCTGCAATACTCGTCTTCTGAGTCGTCGAACTAAACTGGAAGAGAAATTTCCTACGAAGGTCTTCCCTGCAAGATACTAATCCGATGGGGAGTTGGTTGTACTAGATAAATGTTATCCCCTCCAACATAAGCACAAAACACCAGAGTTTGGCAGCCTCCTACTGCACTAGAGTCCCAAACATAGGCCTATACCTTGAGATAAAGTGGGGCAGGTGCTGCGGTTGGCCACTATCCCGTTGAAGGAGAAAAATGTGGGATTTCCAAAACTCAGAGGTACTGGCATATCATCCACCCATGCTAGATATTACTTTCCATCAAATGGGAGTGCCACCTGTCGAGCCTCTAATGCTTTGAGGCGGTCGATGAGTGCCTCCATTGGATCATCTGGGTGGGGATTCTAGTCTTGTTAGGGTCCCTGACCACCCGTGCATGGTCGATTCCTCAACAAGATATGTAATCCTAGGGTCTCATGGAGTGGTTGGTGGAACGACTTGTGGGGCAGCTGGGGGAACATGATAAGGGTCCCAAGTATTGTTACGCCATTCAGAAGGATTTGGAAACACATACCACACCCTCTTTCTATATATTCTGGCCTCATCCCTGTCTACGTGGGTAGGATGGTCAAGGTCTCCTGGGGGAAGTTCTCCAAGGGGAAGTTGTGTCTTCCCCTACTGCCTTGGCCGAGGATCACCGTAGTCTGGTCGACGCTCCACATCGCATTCAGCAAGGAGGTTGTCAACCATCTTCTTATGTTCGGATAGTTTCTATTACAGCACAACTTTTTTGGGTTCGTCTTCTGCCTTCAGCACTGAGCCAGACAGGTCAGATGGTTTGATAGCTCTGAGGCGTTCCATTCCCTTTTTGGTTTTCCAGCTGTGGACTTGTGCCTTAGTCGGCATGGGATGACCCAGTAGATTTCTCAACTAGCAAGTGACCCTTCCTGATGTATCCAATAGTTGTGGAACTCCCTCCGGGGGTAAGTATCCATAATGGAGCTCCAACTCATTCTCTATCTCTGATAGGTTAGCCATGTTAACTATGGCCCTGCCTAGAGGCATATCCTCTATGTCGACTGGCATATCAGGCTGGCGCTAGAAGGAACTGAAATGCAGGGTCGTGTACTTCCCCCATCCACGGATTTTCACATGTGGTGAAGCATCCTTGATTATCCTGTGGAGCTCTTCAAATCTCTGGATGAATCATTATTTTAGGGTCTTATTGCATCTTGGTGACTCAGGGTGCTGGGGCATGGGGAGTATGACCAAATTGACCCAACAAAATTGTTGGGCGATGTCTTCAAAGTGTGCCTGACTCTTAGTGTAGGTCACTCATCATTAAAAAAGAAGAAAATGGGTCATCCAGAGGGTCTAGTGAAAGAATCCAACCTCTTCTTGGGTGAGTGCTTCTGGTGCCCTAAAATTTGGCACTACAACTGGCTAGAACATCTCTAGGAAGTGGTTCACGGCGAGAATATCACAAAAGCTCCATGGTCCAGATTTAGGGTATGGACCATCATTTTTCCATCCATATACTATAGGTGGTTGGGGAACCAGTAGTGTTACTGATGCAGACAGCTAAGATGGCATGCTGGCCTGTAGAGAATATGGTGAGCAAGATGACAAGCCGCCACATCATGGGATATCATCCTAAGAGTGTAGTGACTTAACCTGCACATTGTTGTATGATAGGATGGCCACAGTAGTTTCTGGAATAGGGACAATGGATGTTGTTGATGGGCTATGCTGCTGCCCATCTACCATTTGTCCCCAGAATAACATTTCGAGATCTCTAGTTGGGGTAGAGAGTGCTTCTGGTGATGATTGTGGTGATTGCCCTGCCAGAACCTATGGGGTTTCCAAATGTTCTTCCTCCTTAATGTACCTATAAAGGGAGGCGAGAATCCGATGGACCTCCCATTATGGAAGTATGAGGCTAATGCACCTTGTTACTGCCATGTCCCTTGACACATAGGATCTAGGCAAGGGTTCCATCGCAGAATCTATTTCACCTCAGAATCTGAGAGGTGGACTGGTTTGATCTCAGTTTGAATCTCCTCGGCATTCATTTTATTACGGCAATGACTCGCCCTTCTACCCTAGGATGGTTCTTCAATAAAGGGTATCTTCCCAACACGAGGAGGTCCATCGGCCATACTAGTGTTGTGGTGGGGAGGACTTCTACCTAAGTGAGCTGGGGTGCAAGGAACAGCTAGAAAAACATCAAAAGTAATACAGGGAGAACATTTGTGTCGACTAACTGATGTGCGGAGGGGACCTCCAGAAGAAATGCTAGAGTGGACAGGACCTCCACTGGAGCTGATAGGAACATGGGTGGGACCACCATTCTTACTTCCCTTGGTAGCGTCAGCGCGAGGAGGGTCCTCGTACTGGTCAAGACAAACAAGGGTAGGACCTCCGTGCTCGGGGCCAGTGAAGTGAATATAACCTTCACCCCTCTGATTTTTTGAGGCAACGATGATCTTCACCAGCTACTACAAGGACATGGGGAGGGACCCCACACTATAGATTGATCAGATACGTAACACCTCCATATTGGCGGTCCGTGGTAGGAAGAATGACCCCATAACTAATGTAATGAGTGTGACAGAGGCTTCTGTATTGAGTTTCGCTGCGGTGGGGAGGACCCTCATTCAGATTGAAGGTAGCACATGGCAGAACCCCATAATGATCATGGAAGAGGGGAGGACACACATTCTCCATGGTGGAGGTATGGAGAGGACCTCTGTACTGGGAGTTGCTACGGCGAGTCGGTCTATGGCAGGTGCTCCCTGCGCCGGCGACCGAGAGAGTCAACCCAGCCTGCCCATGGGGTAGTTGGGGCCTCGATCTGCTCCAAGTATATAAGTGCCCCAGCTTATTGTACACAGGTTAATGAAGATACATGTCGGTGGTGGCCTAGGTCATAGTAGTTGCGGACACCGACACCCCTTGGCGGGCGTCCCCCTCGGCATGCGCCCAATGCTAGCGTCAGATCAACCGGACCGGGGATAGTGTTGCAGGTACATAGATTACCTGCTCTTCAGCCCATGGGACCGGGTGGTGGCACTAGTGAGGCATAGTGGGGTCCCTCTTTGGGGGCCCCTGGAACGGGATCCCGGCCGGGCTAGCCCAGACCTAACCTACATCATCGGTGAATGGGAGGGAGTCGTCGAGATGTTCTGAGGAGAGGATCCCAAAATGATTGTACGTTGGGGTGGGGAGTAGTGGCTACCTACACGACACCTTGGGGAGGCGGTGCCGATGAGACTCAGAAGAATCTAAATCCTTGAGGTCCATATCACAAGTTGGGATAATCCCCTCCTCCTCATATTGGAATATGAGTTTGCTTATCAACCTTCATTGTACGAATTCAGAAGGGAATACGGAACGTGGCTGCCCAACAGTTGTGGGTGTGGAAGATGTCGCAAAAGCTGTTGAGACATGCAATATTGCTGAGTTGGTGTTTCCCATGTAGCTGTGTTAGTGGGCAGGTGGTGATTAGATTCCTGGTGCAGCATCTTGGTTCCTGAAAGCAGGGAGATTAAACCATTAGTGTTGAAACAAATAAATCAGTATCTAGTGCCCCAATGCCATTATGTATTCCATGGGTAGTAAGAAGGATCCACTCTGAAAATGTCACAGACCGAGATGTCCAACGTTTTGACTACCCTAGCTTCTAGTGAGTTTCATGCTAGGACCACTATTTTCTTGGTGGGACCCAGCACCGGATAACTGGATTCAGTGACATGCTATTCCACTGATGCCTCTAATTCTACTAATCTCCACATTGAGGAGAAGATATTCAATTAGGGTTAACCATTTCTGTTTCCAACACTTTCACTAGGGCAAGTGTATCCGTGTGTCGAGGATGATGAGGACGCGCTGGATGTTTCCCTGCATTCCCGCTTTCCAAAGGCAGGCAGCATCTGTCGCTTATTTAGGGAAATTTTCTCCTTGATTAAAATGGGATGATGGGATGTCAGTTCTTCCTTCCATGGATTCTTCCTCGGAACTTGTTTCCTAGTCCGGGTCTCCCTTATAGATTAAGAATTTGTTGGTGAAACTCTTCCCAATGCCATATCTTCATGGATGTCAGTTAATTACATAGCTTATGTCAGGAAATTCCAAGGTTTCCATCCAGGGCAACAACCTTTGGTCGAGGGAGTAGTCTTTTTGGATATCATTGGTGTGTCTGGATGCTGTAACACTAGCGCATTTGGGTTTCTTCCCCTTATTATAGGGTTTCTCGAGGGAACGGAAGCCTAAGTAATACCACGTTGAATGTGGGGTATTATATTCCATCTCTATGTATCTAGGTTTTTCCTCAACCTCCCATGTTTAACACAAGGTATGTTGTGAGTTTAACATCTAGCAGAGATGGATCAGAATGATCGGAACACAGAATATAGTGGATCGGATGGGTGAGACCCCCATAGGGAACACTAATGTCGGGGATAACGCATGGTTAGTTACCCAGTTACATCTAAGGGATGTTAAGTGGTGAATTTTCATGATCTCACTAGGATGTGGCAGCCCAGGTAAGAATAAAGATGGATAATGGATGGTCATGTGAAATGGATGGAGAATGAGATGGAGTCGACTCATGGGAGATAGTGATTTTGGGATTTAGCCTCGAAGAGACCTCTACGTATCCCTATGGAAGGGAATCAAATTCCACATAGTTCAGGATGGGGGTATAGAATCCGAGTGTGCGTAGAGTACAATGAACCGATGATATATTAGGTCTTACTCATGGTTAGCCGCCTAAGTTTGGGATTATGACATTGGGACAGACCAGTGATATGGGTACCAATAGAAGGGACGACAACAGCTTACCACTGGGTTTTGGTTGATAGTGGCTAACCATTGAATGGGGTTCAAAATGGCTTATTGTTGGATAACTCACAACAGATTACCACTAGATGGGGGCACAACAGCTTACCACTATATGGGGGCACAACAGCTTACCACTAGATGGGGTCTCACTGGCTTACCACTGGATGGTGTCACAATGGATTACTACTGGATGGGGTTGAACCTCATGGTGGATTCTTATGTACCTTGTCCAGGACACAAGAATCAAAGCCCATGTAGTTTGAGATGGTGGACGTAGTTTAACGTTCTACAGTAAAAAAGGGGGTGTGCAGTTTAATGTCATGCGGGGAAAAGGTGGTCCGATGTGAAGGGGTTAGGAACCAGTGGTTGTTGGGCATGAACCTTAGAGATGCTTCCTATGTACCTTGCCTTGGAAAGGATCAAATTCCACGTAGTCTGGATTGGGGTTGTTGAACTCATGAGAAGGAAGTCAAGACCAATAGATGGTGGGCTGGAACCTCAGGGAGGCTTCCTACGTACCTTGCCTTGATGAGGATCAATGACCACATAGTTCAAATGAGGTGTGGGACTTACACTCTATGCGGGCCGGAGTATTTCATAGTCAAAGCATACGCTTACCCCACGTATGTCGTGCTCGGTTTCAGAAACAAGAGACAACGAATACCTGATGATCACTTCACGAAAGGAACGTCCGTGAGAAGTGGAGTGGGGATTACACATGGTTAGTGGCACAAAGAGGAAATAGGGTATTATGTGTGGTTATTAGCCTAGGGAGATGGAGATTGGGACTTACTCTAGGGTGGAGGCCTGGTGGCAACAAAGCCCAAAGGGAGAGGGATTTTGCACGGAAGGAAGAAGGGATCCAGTGCCCATCCCATCCTCTCTGGTCTTTATCCAGGAAGAAGATAGGAGGAACAAGGATGCCACCTCCCGAAAGAAATTCTAGTGGATTACACCATGGTGGTTTCCCTCTCCCCATAGACAAATGCTGCTCCAATAAAGAGGATCTCATTTTATGTGAGGAATGATTTCACACCTATGGAGACCAGTGGACATGCAGAATGTCCAAGGTGGAGAACCCCATGTACGATGCACAAGGAAAGGTCATAGTTTAACATCATGTGAGGAGGACAACTGTGCATGGTAGTTTAACATCATGCAGCTTGAACGAGGTGGGTTCACTCTACAACCCTAGGACTTACACGACTGATACCAACCCTCCCTTGGGGAACGGAAAGAATCAGCAATGTCGTGGTGAGGGGGTGTTGTATAGTGATCCATTGAGGGGTCCACGTTAGCGTGGCTATGAAAAAAAATCAATAGCCATTAGTGTGCCTATGCGAGGAAGAATGAGGCAAAGCAGCACAATGTGAAACACCGCCCAAGGGACCTTGAAGTTACTTCGTACGAGCCTAGAGGGACATATGAGAAAAGGTTCTGTATCATAGATGATTTGGGCATAAGAAGAACCTAAAGATGATGTTTGAAAGAGGGAAATATAAGCGAAAGGGTAAGCACAAGTAGGGTGGCTTGCATGCATATAGAACAGCTGTGTGAAAAAGGATGGGGTGAGAGGACCTGGAGGTTTGCGCATAATAGTATAGGTTTGAGGGCAATTGGCGTGCAACCTTAAAAGCTGTGTGGAAAAGGCCAGGTTTTCCTGCAATTGAGTATTTTTTCATGCAAGGGCTGGTCGAGGTTTTTGCGCACAATGGAATGGTAATGCGTGCATGGAAAACGGATTGCACGCAATTGAAACAGATTGTGCACAAGGGAAATGGATTGCGCGTAAGGGAAAGGGATTGCATGCAAGAGAAAGGGATGGTGCGCAAGGGACCCAACATTTCATTACATGGGCGAGGGTCAAGCCAAAGAGACTATGTGCGAAGGCAGACCCCTGGGAGACTTGGTGTGAAAAATACCATACCAAAAACAATCTTTTATGTGTGGGAGAGGTGTTCTTTACACAAACGAGATGGTTCAGATTCTTTAACCGTCAGAAGTTGAAGGGGCCCCTTTCTATTTATAGAAACATGGGGTCACTAGGTCCATGAGGAAGTTGATTAGCACAAAAAATCTGGTCCTGGTGTCGGCCGCACAAAATATTCCACGCCCGATGTCAGCCGCGGGGAATATTCTGCACCCGATGTCGGCCACGCTGAAGATTTTGTGCCCAGTGTCGGCCGCACGGAAGATTCCACAACCGCTGTCGATGGGTTGTAAGTTTCTGCACCGGGGGCGGTTGCTCACAAGTTTCTACGCTACACAAAAAACTCTTTCTTATCCCACAGTTTTTCAGGTGGGAGAAAATTTTTTACACGCACCATTGGGATTTTTCACACGCCTCTTCTGTACCTCCCGAAATTAGTCACTGATTCAAAATATGTCCTCATTTTATCCGCAAGGGCCCTATTTATCCTTTAATCACATTTCGGTGTCTAAAATCACCAAATTTATTTTGATAATTTTTTAAATTTTAAAATAAATTTTAACCTACTCCTTGCTATAGTGGACTCTCAAATTGTCATTTTATCATTAGACCGTGACTCAATACATACCTTGTAATGATCAAGTTTCATTCTCTTATCCATCTCATTCTTGTAAATTATATAACTATATTATAAAATCCACCGTAATTTGGAATAGTTTCCCTATAACCTCAAAAAATATTATACTTTTCTTTCCTATAACCTAAAATGATTCACCTAAAAATATATAGGAATCTTCCCGGAAAAAACAACTCTCTATTGTGGATAAATAACCACCAATAACAACACATCCAATAAAACATGTGTTTTAAATTCCATTTCACATAACACATCAAAACACAATCGAATCCACACCAAATTCATGGTTTCATCCTCCTAAATATAATAATACCTAACTTAAATGGTATGTTTGACACCTAGTATGAAAAAACAAAACTATTTTCCTTTAAAAAACATCCATGATATTCTCTAACAAATCTAAAACACCTTGGACACAATTTATGGGAATTTAAGACATCTAGGACATGATAAAAGAATATATCTATTTATAGAACATTAACTATTACTATTTTCCATTGAAATGATCAAACACTAAAATATCATGGTGATATTTATCTTTTGTGTCAAACTATAATGTTTCTTACCTCCTGAAATTTGATAAATGTTTTTTTAACATGATGATTTTAGTATGTATCTCACATTCCTTGAATATTTTTCCTATATATATTTATGTTATTATTTTGAATTTTATTTTTTATGGTTTATCAATTTTAAGGTGACGTGGTTTAATGATACATTCCACTAACTTTATTCAAACTCTCACAATAGTGGTAGATTCCATATGTATAACTTTTTTGATAAAACCCATTACATATTGAATCAAAATAATTAGTGTTATGAGTGTAAAAAAGATTCATTAATTTTCTTCTATATTTGAAATATAATTTCCTAATATATTTTTTTAATTAATTCGTTTTTTCAAATTAGTAAAAATGAAAAAAAATATATTTATTTTATCCATGAACTAATAAATTATTTTAGAAATGCATCATGTAAATTTCCTTTGAAATTTTCTATTAAGTCATTTGGTATGATTTTATATAATTTCAAGTTGATGAATATCTTGTTTTTTTATGTTGTAAAATATTTAATTAAATTTCATAGGGAAGTATTGAACATTCAAGTATGTGTACATTGATAAAAATTGTTTTTATGAGAATATTGTAGTGCAATGGATGTCTGGTTAATTAACCAACACAACAATATATAACAACAATTACATTGATGATTCCAAATTTTAATTTCTATATTATAAATAAATAGTTCTTTTATATCATGAACATTATACATTAAAGACCCTTTTCTACGAGGAAAATGAATACTTTGGGATAAATTAAAATTTTCACCATTTATTATGGTATGAGAACCATTGGAGTGTTTGTTATTGAAGATGGGGGTATTGTACCGACAAGATATTGGCCCACATTAGGAGATAACTATGGTTGCACCGTATTGGAAATAGATCATTTAGAGATCGTATAGGATCTTACATAAGTAATTTAGGCTAAAAAATAAATTTGAAGGAGCATTAATGATGTATAAAAGATAATAATAAATTTATAAAATTTATGGGAACATTATTTTTATCACTCTCACCTATTACCACCATAGTTTATGATACATAAATTTTAATGATGGTTTTATTATCTGATGCATCAAGCGATGGGATGATGGTCCTAATTCTGGTTGAGATGAATAATATATTGAAGATGGAGATGGAAGTGATGGTGAAATTAATGCTGATAGTGGCAGCGATGATTGTGGTGGTGATGATAGTGGTGATGATGATGATACTTGTGGTGATGGTGACCTGTATGTTTCCGATGATGATGATGAAAGTGGTTGTGATGAGAGATATATTGATCCTATGTATTTCTAAATAATATTTATTAATCATTTTTTTCAATGCCTAAATTTCTTTTCTTATATGTTTTAATTTAAATGTATTTTGTAACCAGATCAATGACTTAATTTTTTTTATATCTTAATATTGTTTTTTAGTTGTTTGGGGTTTTGGTTGTAGATGTTTTGGTGGGTGTGATGGTTTGGAGATAGCATGAGAGGCCATCATGGTTTCCTTTGTTGAGGATGATTATACCAATGGTTTGTATAACTCTTGGCATTGGGTAAAATAAAAGCTAATGTAATAGAAAAAAATCTAGTTTTCATATACCAATGGTTTAATTAGAACTGTTGGTATAAGGTGATTCCCACACCAATTCACCTAATAGAAGAGGGAACCATTAGTATAGCCTATACCAATAGTTCCATAGGCTATACCAATGATTTAAAACTATTTATATAAGTTAAATATTTTTTATTGTATATTTTCACTTAATCTATGAAATGAATATTCTAGATGATTTTTTCAGAAAAAATCTTTGAAATTTACTTTTAATAGAACAAAAGATCCATAAAATGATAAAAAAATTCCAACTATCTTTTGCAACATCTAAATCCAATAATTTTTAGCATGATATAAGATAATATCCAATGTGAATAAACCATAATTTGATGAAATACTATAGTTTTTATTAATACTCATTAAAAAATCAAAAAGTTAATATTTTAATATTCCATAAATAAATAACCTTAAAACTATTTAAAATATACCATAAAAACTGAATCCATAATATTTGAATGATTTGATCAGATATTATTCTATGATAAGCATTATATCTTTCCCAAAATGAATGTAATCACTTCTAAAGTAACATTAAAATTATGTACATCTCTTAGTCATATAATTTTAGAAATATTCTAATGGTTTCCATAAATAACATGAATTACATTATGGCCATAATAAAATTATATATTCTTCCAAATTATAACTCACCCTTCATTTTTTTTAAAATATCTCATTTGAGGCAAAATAATATACATTTACCTTAATCATATGAGGTTATAAAAATTTAATAACACTTTATCAATATTAACCATATTTACCTCAACATTAATTATCATATTAAACTTAGTTTTTTTCAATATTTTTCAATATATATCCTACAAAAATCTGAACATTCCTCCTCAAACTAAATTTTCACTAAAACAAACATAATACCCTTGTCTTTTTCCCATAAATATCACACGAAATACCCTTTACAATCATAAGGTACCATCACATAAACCCATAAAAGGTTTTATATTACTATTTATATATTATGGATCTAATACTAATGATATCATGATTATATTTAAAAGTCTTAAAATATCCACATCTGAATTATCCTACCCACTATTTCTATTTAAACTATTTAATTCATCAAAATATAAACACCATTTTTTTAAAAACACAAAATTACATGATTTATAACAAGGTTTAAACATTATTTCATTTCAAGGATCATTTCAGTTTAGATTTTAATTGAATTAGGGAAAAAAATAATGCATAGTGAATAATAAAACACAATGTATATGTTTTTCTACAAAATAAGATTCTTAAATTTAAACACATTTTTTATTCAAAAAAATTATTCATATTTTATAATTAGTTACTATAGTATAAATATTGAACTTTATATATTTTTTAAAAAATACTTATATCTTATGAAAAATATTTCAAAACATGGGATGACAAAGGAAATCTCATTAAGAGATTTAAAAATAAAATAATCATCTTAATCTAGTTAAAAACAAGAAAACCCAAGAATATGTTTATCTTTTTTCACAAAAAAATCATTTAGAACATAAATATAACATATTAAAATGTAAAAATAATTCATTTTTAAATAAAAACATTACTACCAATTATAAATCATATGAAAAACAAATAAGGGATCCAATGGCATGTGAGAACTCTAGAAAATTTATCATTAAAAAAATATTTCACTTTGAAACATACCTTACCAAATGAAATAAATATTTTTCAATAATACAATTTTTTTGAAAAAATAATATAAACAATATATACCATCATATTCCTAACATGTGGCCCCATGTATTTTTCATATCTCCAAATAACTAAAACGTAGTTAATTCTATTAGATAATCAATCTTGTTTATCTCACTCATTCATCACCATTGAATTATATTCATTACCCAACTCATTAAAGAACTATATTGTGATAACACATAATGATATATAATTATGAATTATTATGTCATGTATAGGTAATTTTTAATCTTTCACTTTTTATCATAAAACCTCTACTAAACAGATTGGCAAGAACATTCCAATTTCTCATAATCATATATAAAATATCCATTTAGTTTGGAAGCACATAAATTAAAAATATTACAAAATTGTTGGAATATAATATTCTATAATAAGAAATTTATCTTTTAGATGAATCATGATAGAAAATAAGGACTATGAATTCTGTAAAATGCTGTCAAGAAATATATTTTAAAAAACATTGTATTCACAATAATAAAAAAAATTAAAAATGACTCCTATTCTAAATGTTAAAGAGATTACTTATAAATACATTATAATGAAATTAAATATTCATTAAAAATTATTTTTGTTATATTTTATGTATAAATATAAAAAATAATTGTATCTTTTTTAAGAACATGGATATGTTTGAAAATGATTTGAAAATAATACGTTAAAAGAAGTTTTTAATGAAAAATCCCTTACGGTTATCATAACTCTTGATATAAATAAAAGTTGAATAAGGTAAATTAACATTTATTTTCAAAAAAATTAGTAAATTTATTATATAATACATCCATAAGGTAGTTTATACCCCAATAAAACTATTTTTTTAAATTTCATAAGTCTCAATATAATAAAATTGAGATGAGAAATTCATTTCATTATCTCACTACTTTCCATGTATGTTCATTAACTCTAGTATAATAAAAATATATTAATTATTATCTAAACTAAGATTATTTTATGGTTAATTCCATTATCATAATATATTTTAATTCCTTTATTATTATATATTATATATTTGTTATGTCGGTTAACTCCATGCCAAAACTTTTGATGACGTTTGGTTTATAATCCCTAAAAAACATTGGTGGCTAACCTTGGTCAAATGGATCACTATACCATTATCTATAGAGTCATAAAATATTTATCATATTTAACCATTATATATAATTTTGCAATCATATATGAATGTAATACATGAAAATTGAATCTCATCGCCATGGGGATGTGGTATTCTACACATATAGACAATCCACGTTATCATATTTTAACATTTTAAAGGGAAATAGTGAAAGTAATATATTATACTTATAAATTCATAATTATTTAATGATTATCATATATATTTATCAAATATATCATAATAATCATCCTTTTCTGGTGGTTTTGAAAACAATAAACATCGCTTCATTGATGTTATAGTCCACACATATGCATGAACAATGTTTTCATTTCCTAATAGATGTGAAAGGTAATGAAAATGGGCATACCATAATCATTATAAAATACTAGTATATTTATGATATTATATTATTAATGTTAGGTGGGGTAAAATATATTTAGGGTATATAAAATAATATTTATTGTTTGAATGAGTCGGGTAAGATGATTACCTCTTCATTGAGAGTCTATCTTTTGGATTACACTTAAGTCCTTCATATGAGGATATTAGGGGAAGAAAATAAGATATTGGATGAAGGAAATTAAATTTTTTCAGTTATTAGGGTAGGTTATAGTTTATTTAGAGTGATCAAATAGTGTGAAAAAGTGTGGATATGTATTGACCCTCTTAATGTAAGGGAAATAACACACTTATAATTACTTAAAAGATTCAAATATAATATATCATAATCATGTAAGGAGGCCTCAAGGTTTCCAAAAATAATATATAATATTGTTTAATGCTAATATAAACTCATCATATAATATTTAGATAATCATTATAGATATTATAGGTCATATTTTTTTAGTTAATAATATTTAATCCAATTTTATCCTTAACCATGACTACATATCTGTAGGTAGTGGTAACAGTTTTATTTAAAAAAATATAAAGGGGACTTTTATAAATTATTTTACATGATACTTCTAAAAAATTATTTTAAATTTATCAAATATAATTATTAATTATCTCTGATATTAATTGTAATATACGTCCACAAAATTCACTAAAACCATTTCTGAAAAAAAAAATCATTTTAGAAACATAAAATGACATAATTCTCATTACATGGAAAATAAAAAAATTAGATAAATGTTAATTTATAAATTAGTTATATAATTTATCATTTTATTGAAATAATTTATCAAATTTTATTAATTGAATCTATTTAGAACAAAGTAATTTTCAAAGATTAATACATTTATATGAATAATATCTCTTTTATCATAAATGATTTTATCTTCATTTTCATTTAATTAATAATAATTATAATATTTAATAATCATTATATTTAAAAATATTATTTCATAACATGGTTATTTCTATTAACACCATGCAATTAAAAGAATAGGTCATAATATTAATATTTAAATAGTTATATTAATTTACTATATAGCTATTTGGTTCTATTTAGTGTAGCATATACCACATGATATCAAATATATTACATAATGAAAATATATTACAAAATACTGGTTGGTAAAAAAATGATAAAATCTTAAAAAAATACAGTTTATTTTCCATTGGTTATGCTACAATGAAATTAAAAATATTTTCAGGGGCTTTTATAAAATGCATGAACTAATTCTAATTATGTGATGGGTGGGTCCATTATAGACATATAATAAATTGTGTAATGTTTATTTTTTATGTGATCAGAGGGAACATGGCAGGTTATCCCAATTTTGAAATAAGACACACAAGAGGTAATCCCAATCTTGATAAGGGTAAAGAGGTGATTAGCCTAATCCCAAAATGTGATGAATCTCTTATTAAATCACCATTCAAAATGATATCTATGATTTCTATTATTCCAACCTTTTTATGAAACTCTATATGACATATTCTTTTGATAATGAGATTATATAACAAATCATGATATTAGGTTCTTCTATGATACATGTATTATGATCTTGAAAATCCTTATGTTCTTCTTATGATATATAAATTTCTAGTATTTATTTTTAATAGAGAATCTCATATTCTCATACCTTTATACTAAAGTTATGCATGTATATGAAAATGGATTGATATATCTCATTTTTATCCTTATTAATAATCTGATATTAACTGTTATTATGTTTCCTTTATACTAGTTATGAGGTCAATTTTAATGTATGATATATCTTGGATGTGTATTATATGAGAAGAACATTGTGGGTGATGTTTAAGAAAATGACAGAAATAAGATGATTACCCATGTAGTTTCAAAATACTCTTAACCATTTTTGGTTCATGAGAATTTTTTTTTGAGATGTACTCTATATTAATATGAAATGATTTTATATTTATTTATTCAATGTTTGGGTTTCTTTAATTAGTATCAGAGAAAGGTATCCTAATTTTTTCATATTTGGATTATAAAAAATTCATGAGGATTTTTGGGATAAACCTAATTATTGGAGACTATCCTTGTTTGTGGAAAATAAGTATGTATGTATTTATAAGGAAATGAATCACTCTTTGGACACTATAAAGCATATGTGTTTGTGAAATTGGTACACATGGGAAAAAATTATGAATGGGAATATTTGGTATTGACTTGGTCTTCACTAGTGAATGATGATTAGGCCTTAGAATACACACCAAGATAAATAATTCTATAGGTTATTCATAGGTTATATTAAATTTTATTAATGAACCTGTGTAATTGATTTTAATATATAATTACCTGATATAACAAATGTGAAACCTTTGGTATCACAGATATGTAATAATTTTGGACATATTTGGATTGATTATCATAAATCTTCAATTTATCTCTCGAAATATAGAATGATTCTAACATTATGTTTTTTTGTATTATTCAATGATTTAAATCTGTAGGAATCATGGGGGTAATGCATGTGATTTCCAATGCAATGATAATTCATGTGAGGAAAAATTTATGTTGAATCTACAATTAAAATTATTTTGATTTTTCCTAATAATATATCCTTGACAATGATTATCAACATATATGTATGTGATGTTCGAAAATAAAAAAAATGGAGTTCTAAATAATCATATTTGATAAATACCAATAAGTGAAGAAGATTCCTCTTCGAAGATGTTATGAATATAGGAAAAAAACCATTTAAATGCTTCAATGGAAAAGGAAAGATATTTTATGTATGAAAAGTATAGGTAGAGTGCACATAACTACAAAGGGAAAATGAATATTTTGATGGACTGAAATAAAGTAAATCCTAAGGCACCATTCATTGTTCAATGTCTAATGAATTTGTAATATAGGAATAATCAATGTTAATTCCCAAATCTACTATATATATAAAACATAGGAAGGGTATATGCTATGTCAATAGCTAATGTATATCCTGATGGATAATCTATAATTATCCTCAAATTAGAGTTTGGGAATAAACATTACTTTTTTTAATAAAATTCCCTCTAAAAATCATAATTTTCATAATTTATTAACATTTTATGTTATTTTAATCAATTTTTATATCTCTATGTGTAGATTTCAAATAAATTTATAGAATAAGGAAATCACACATGATATTATGAATCAAATTAAAATATTCAATAAATAAAAGGATGAATATAAACATTCTATGGAAATTGCATCATTCCATGTTCCTATTCACAAGGGGAATTTATCTCAAATGGTTGAAGATAAACTCAATGTTGAAGAAATTCCAACTATTCAAAAATATGATGATGCTTTTCATAAAGTTATTCCTAGAGTTTTCTGAATCCATAAATTTGAGTTTCAAAATGAACATATTCTAAGAGATTAGTCTATTTAGTTGACTCCATAGAGAATATACACTATTATGTCTAAGTAATTGAAGAAGAAACTCAAAAAGGATCTTAATAAGAAATAAATAAACCCTAGATAATTACTATGGGGTGCACCAGTTCTCTATTACCAAAATAAAAGATATATCAATGTCTAACTACATTGATTATTGATAATATAATAAAAAATGATTATGTTTAATTATCAACTACACCATATCAAAGATTTTTTTTATCTAAAATAAGGAAAAACTATTTTTCCATGAATGATATTCGATATTGATATCATCATATAAGGGTCAAATAGAATGATATATCCTGCATAGTCTTCTTTAGAATGTATGGATACAATGAATTTATAAAGATTCCATTTGGAATTACTAATTACCCCTCTAATACCATGGATATCATGAATAATATCATTATATATTTCCAATATTATTTTTTGGAAGACTTTATATATGATATTCATGTGTATTCCAAGAGTATGGAAGAGAATGAACCTCAAATTATTATTTTATTGAAGATTATTCCAAAGGAGAAGTTTTTTGAATAAATTAACATGTCTGAATTTTGGGTATATAATGTTTTATTTTGGGGTAATATAATTACAATCAAGGTTATATAGATTGTTTAATCAAATATGGTCATTATAGAACATTGTCCCAAAACAACCATAGTGATATTGGTCCACAGTTTTCATAGATTGAATAAATAATATTGATCTATTATGAAACATTTATCATGAATATCTATTCAACTCGCAACATTGACATGGGATAGAGTTAGTTTTTCTTAGGTTGATGATTGTAAAGAAAAATTGAGGGAGAAAATGTAATGGTTGGTCAATGACCATATCATTGAGATACCATGCATTTTATAAGGGTTTTTCATCTATAACGATGCATCTATGTGTGTGTTATATGATAAAATGTTGAAAAAGGTGGTTGGTAATGACTCTTGTCGATTATAGTCATATGATTATAATTATTGTTTTCATGATTTTGAGTCAGCAATGATTTTTTTTTCATTGAATATATGGATGCTCAGAGCTGACTGAATAAGTTTGCTGAAAATTATCTATGAAGTTAATAATATGATGATTGTTAGAAGGCATTACCACAAATTCCCTTATATAATATGATTTTGATATTCATAAGGATGGGAAACCTTATAAATATGTATCTTGTCACCTTCAAGATTCTTAATCATGTAGTGATGGTATCTTATCACTTGGTACATCCACTGAATCTCTCTCAAGTTCATGATGTGTTTCATGTATATCATTGAAGGAAGTAGAAACATGACCCACAAATTTCACCAAAATAAAAGTTTATAATTATCTATAATCATCATTATTATGAAGAATAATCAATATAAATATTGTATTTTAGATATGAAGTTCTACATCACAAGACTACACACCTGGTTAATGTTATCTGGGGGAATCATAATTCAAGGAAGCAACATGGGAACTTAATGATGTGTTAAAGTAGAGGCATCCTCACTTTTTTTCATTAGAGTAATATAATTCAATGGGTAAATTCATTTTAATGGGGGTATAATGTGATATAATTATATTTTATGTGTATTCAATTGAAATAAATTTGATGTCATTGATAGGTTTCTTTATATTAAACCTCATGTCTAAAGGAACCATGGTACATTATAACCTTTATAGCCTATCCATTATAATGATGAGTATGAATAGGACTAAACATGTTAAGATATAAATATATAAATTTAATCCATATTTCAAATCTATTGTTCAAATCTTCAGAAATATTCATTAATGTTTTATATATTTTCATTATTAAAACACTTACTTTTCGAAGAAATGTACTTTTCTATAATTTATGAATTTTTATTTAAAAAAATATTTGAAACTGCTAAATAAATATTTTCAATAAATTATTAATAAGTTATGAATACGCCTACATAAATTAGTTATCTAATTTTTTTTAATGATGATACAAGCATTTATAGGCAAAAGGCATTATTTTTCATTAAATTATTTTTATGTTCATAATTTATTTTTATAATACTATATTAAATAAATCATTTTTTATTAATTATTATAATTAAATGTATACAATATACATAAAACATTATATTTTAACATTAATCTAATAGTTTTTATTTTTAATGTAGTGAATATAAAATAATTTTTATATCAAAAATAAATTTCTATAAAAAAAGGGTTTCATTGCATTTTGAATGATTATTTTAAAATTAATTTTAGAGACTTATAGTAATTTAATTTTATAATACTAAGACCATATTATTCATTAGAATTTATATATTTATAAATTATTCCACTATCACTTTTTTCATAATGAATAGTAAAAATAGAAATTGTTTATTTTCATGGTTGTGATTAAAACCAGTTTTCTAAGGTGGTTTAAACTAAGTGATTGGGGAAAAACATACACTTAAAACATGTAAATTCTATTGGTTAAAGATATTTGGGACTTTTATTTTCATAATTTATAATCAATTTTATTTTTTTCCACTTTCACATGAAAATTGATTTATATTACTTAAATATTTTAAGTAATTCAATGTGTGTTTGTCCCCTCACTTATAAATTGAACCTATTATCCAACATTATTCACAAACATTGAGAATTTTAGATCTACCAACAAATATATAAAATCCATTATAGACTCATTAAATTTTTACATGTGATCATGGTCTTACCCTAAGACCATCCTATGATGTATAAATTTTACATCATATCCCCTAATTATTAGAAAAAATGATGAGATTAATAAATATATATGATATATATGATATATTTCTTATTTGTTAATTATAAAATATCATTTATATTTCCTCCCTTGTTTTTTTTGAAAATGAAAACAATGTTTTTGTGTACATACAAACTACCATCTCCATGATAAGTATAATTAATTTTTCTATATTTTATTTGTATGTATGGTTTTAAATATGAATATAATCGATATATATCATATATATATATATATATAATTATTTTCATTTTATTCTATTATCTAATCTTTTTCAATAAGAAAGGACCACAACTTCTGAATCGAAATATATATTAAAAATAAAGCAGTTAACAAATGAATTGATGTTGATAATAAAATATCTGTATTGAATGGATGATAAGATAGAATAAGTAAAACACTTGTTTTATTGTAATTATTAATATGATTATATTATAATAGTATCTAAAATTTAAAACTGTAATTAAAAATGATAAAATAACTTAAAACCCAAATTATACCAAAGGTCTTTGTTTCTCAGCTTTCTTTTGTTTCTCAAATACATATTCCATATTCACCACTTGTTTCTTTTATTTAGTAATTATGAATCCCCTTTGATATTTTATATACTAAATTAATTTATCTTCAAATATTTTGATGTTACATTTTATGTGATTTCTTTCAAGGGTGTATGATACAAGTGTTTCTAAAATGGTATGGGTTTTTTATTATAATCTCTCCTTTTATCAAATTTATTTATTCTTTAATTTATAGTAATGAAATTATACTCTATATCACTCAAAAAATATATTTATATGATTATCATGTTGTTATTTATAATGATTAAAATTTAAAATACATTTTCCTCTTAAAATGATCTCAAATGTTCAGAATAATGTTTCTAAAGAAAAAAATCATTCTTCTCTTTGTTTGAAAATATTTTTTCTACAATGAAAATATTTTCATTATAATGTTTTTAAGAATATTTTTAAAATTATCCAATGAATAATTCATGCCATATTTACTTCCATGAGGCGGATGTTTTGGCACCATTCTTAGGGCTCTTAGTGATACTGCCTTATTCTCCACTAGTTCCCTCCTATCCATCTCCACCCATGAAGTTGGAGAGATTTTAGGGTTTTGGATGATGACTTCAAATAGAGAGAACTCCATTGAGAAACATATGGACATTTCCCCCCTCTCACACATGGAAGTTCTGAACACCCCATATTATAGGTATGTGATGATAATGTTGGAAGCACCCTAGAGATATGTATTATAATGAAGGTATCATTTGATTTAGGTAGTGACTCATCTTCTAATAAACTATAATTAGTTACGATTTACATAAGTGCCACCACCCATATCTTGGATTGAACTAATTAGGGTTTGGTTCAACAAAGACTATGGCCCTTACTCTAGGAAAGAGGGCATATGAGAGGTTTTTGAGACCTATCGCTAGTAATTGGTGTTCTCGCTAACAGTAACTCCACACATGGTCATACAGTCCCTTACTAAGTGCATGGTTTTGTGTTCCCACCAAATGTTTTGGGAAACATTTCACCACCTTTGTGATCATCATTTGGCCTACCTAAAATGAAATTATCACCTTGAGGCCATTAAATAGTCATGTCAAAGGGTTTATATTGTAATACTAATAGTGTATTAGTTCCCTATATCATATGGACAATACCAGAACCATCAAAAACGTTTCATCAAGAGACTCATTATGATTCATCGAGTTATTAAAGAAGTATCTCTGCAAATATATATATAGGTCAGAGATAATATTCTACAAACCATTTCAACACTATCTTGGGACGGTTTGGTCTATCTCCCAATAATGGAAGCTAATCTTTGTCCATATCCATGGTTGATATGGATTTCAATGAGATTTCTAAGGATGAGAGGAACATGTCATCTATAGAGTGAATGACAGGGAAGATCCACCTCAACTGGTGATATTCTGGTAATAACCTCTGGAATGTTTCATCACATGTTAGTAGTATAAGGCATAGAGGCTCGATTCCCTAATAAGACGGTGCCACACCATCAGTATCTCATAATGGTTAATGGAGATAAAAAACCTTATATCCTATTCAAGGGTTCTTTGAAATCAAATATAGAGCCTATGAGAGCCATATATCTTTAATGAGATAAGGATTATAAAACTTTAATCATCAATCACATTAGTGAGTGGCACCTAGATTGTAAAAATTCCTTGTGGGACCCTATCTATCCAGTAGTGGTTCAACAAATTTTCATCTGCCAATAACATAAAATCAATCTTGTTAGGCTTCTGTATACTGTTAGAGTGAAATATTATAGATATGGAAGCAATTTTAGTCTAAGTCTTTGAACATGCTTGAATAGCACTACTATGCTCCTCGAGACTCGATCTATGATTCTCTCCTAGTTGCTGATCTGACTACCTAAATTGATGAGCATGTCATTGTATTTTTTCCAGATTCCCCCTATAATATTTATTGATATCCTCTCTAACTTCCCACCTCAAATACTAGAATCCTGATATGTTTCAATCCCACCTAACAGAAAGTCTCAACCAACATGGGTGGAAAATAATCATGAAACCCCAGGGTTTTGAAATAATAGCTTCACCCAGTTCAAAGATATGGTGGAACCACTAAAACACATTCCCCACATCATGTATATGTGTGTACCAATGTTTAGAACCCCATAATATTAGTTGGATTCAAGGATTTGTTTTTTTAGACACTAAAAGTACTTGCATTTGTCTAGTACAATCAGTTGCCCATAGGGTCTATTTCTAGTTGGGAATAATTTCATAGATAGTTTTTATATCAATTCATCACCTTCATGTTCAATAAATTTAGTTACATCCTCTTCATATGAAATCAAATTCTTAATGAGTGGGTCACATATTTTTTCACCATGTGGAAAGGCCTCATTTACTCACTTGAGATGTAGTTATCCCAGGAACAATTGCTAATGATTTTTGGGGGTAATATTATGACTGGTATGGTCTCAACGATCATCAAATAAAACTATATAGGTGGATTTTGGGAGTTCATGTATAACAAAAAAACATCTAGAGGATTTTTTATATCATATTAGATAACAATCACACTTTTTTTCTCTTCTAGATCTCATAATTAAACACACAAAAAGTAGTGACTTATTCCACCATGCATATAGAGGTTCTTGATCCTGTACACTTTCTAGCCACTATTTCGAAAGAGGTTTGACAATCACATACCTACCAATCACATCCCCACCAATTATAGTTCCATCATCAACCACCTTACAACAAACATCTGCATAGATGATGAAATTTGTCTCTAGCCCCATATCATGGAAATTATCCCATAGTTCCCTTCCTATTGATAAGGAACTAGACTTATTCTTTTTGGTATTCAGAGGTTCAGGACTATATAATTTTTCCCAAGAGAATTATATTATGATGTTACTTGAGTTTAAAAGGCCCTAGGATGATAGATTCATTATTCTCCACAATCATTTATCATACCACATGAACTATTGAAACTCCATCAACAAATTATAAAAGTTCAAATATTGTCTCTAGGACAAAGTGGATAATAGTTTTTTCATGTTGGATAACATTCCAGTGTAGGTGGTACTTGTATTAACTGACCCTAAAAATTACTGTGATGACTCTAGTACTGGTATCGAGCTCACAACTGAGGGAATCTAAAATATGATGACTAGTTGGATAAAAAGATAGTAACTCATTCCAGTGTTGTCATATGTACACATTTGAGAAGGATGGATCCTCCTGTAGTCATCACGTATCCTTCAGACACTGCTTTTTCTTCTGTATCACAGACTTTCAAGTCTCAAAAGAGAAGGAACCAACAGTGTGAGGGAAATTAGATTCCCCTGTGGGATCCAAATTTATCCTTTACTCTTGGAAATTTCATGCCTCTAGGGTTAGCAGATATAACCATGTTATTTCACACTTGGGATTATTACATGGATGAAAAATAGGAGTATTCCAATGTTAATTCCATCAATCTATTGAACCACTTCATGGCACTCAATAATGATGAATTCCATTAAAACCCCTCAGGAACCCTTTAATGACGCTGCCTAAGGAATGGTCGAGGACATGAGAGTCATGGAAATGTCCAATATATTTCAAATAACTAATTCATTCATGCTACTAATACCAAGAAACACAATTTTTTAGATATCAATAGTAATTTCCTTTCTAGTCTTCTCCATCAGGTATTCCTCCATAGTTGGCCATGTTAGCTGACTGAGTAGCTCAGATGTGACCATTCCATGATCAACCATATACATATTTCATTCAACTATTATTTAGTCCTTATTAGTTCCAAGAACCTTATATGATCATTAGTATAATATTTCCAGCAATAGCTAGACCCTCGTGGTTCATCCAGCAATATTTATTATTCCCCTACCAGTGGGAGACCCCCCATAACAAAAATTTTACACTTGGCATTGATGTATGATTTTTTTTAAGAAGATTGTATGAATACATGTGATTATTCCAATACATAAGGCTCTCCACTTATCATTATAAATGTGTGAGGCCCTTACTGAATCCTTTAAAATACCTCGCATGTTTAAAGCTAAGGTAGATGCTGCAAAGGTCCGTTATGAAAAGAATTTCTAGAAAATGTAATTCCATACAATAATCTCATTCTCTGTGTATCATGAAGGACTACTCATATAGGTTCACATATGATCACTCTATTTTAAAACCCTATTCAATATATTAGAGATCCGCCACTACTTGATGGAAACTAGTTCTGGGAATAACCTCATTCCAACCTAGACACTCCAAATGCTGGGACTGATCAAATTAGATCTGACTCCCTCCAATATAAAAATTCAGGCTTATGAGAGAAAAATAACCCAAGTGGAATAGTTTGGAAGGACACTCAATTTGGTGTCTAGATATTGAGATTTTAGTTCATTGTATTCTAATAGGGTACATCCTAAAACATGATGTTGGGTAGACCTTGTATTCATTTTCATGTATCCGTCCCATTCTCTTATCAATAATCCCTCAAATATTCCATCAATGGTTGATTATGGGTTATCCTAGGGGATGCATCCCCCTTTGATTGTAGTAATTCCTATTATCTTGATGTAAGATACTACATGTGATAATGTAAGTAGGTTCAAACCAATGGGGTTAATAACATCAATGCTTATAATTATCTAGAATCTACCATAGTGAATCCATGGATATACATGTATGACAACTTCATCCTCTCGATTTGTCAGCTAGATGCTAAAACACTGAACCTGGTGGTTTTTATCTCTAAGAAAGAGTGTTTGGATATCCCTATGAAAAATTATATTATGAAAATTACCTCACACTCATACACTGGACAATCCTGGGTGATACCAAAAGTCGGTAATCTTGAGATGTACTGAGTGTTTCTCCATAAGTATACCAATTTGAGGCATTCCTACATATTATGTAGAGAAGGGTTGGATCTATGAAGAAATAATCATCACTATCATTTTGAAAACATGAATGGACACCACGTTCAAAGGACATATACAATTATATTGAGATCTTCAGTATCTGTAGTCTCAACATATTACGAACACCCCAGGGGGGATTCCATGTATGGCTAATCAAGAACAACCCAGTGGGGATTCCATGCCTATGTAATAAAGCACCAGTGCATCCCTCTAGGTCAGATGGCCTGGAAGATCCACCTCCTCCCATTAATCCTCTTATCTTAGTTGAAAAATAGGATTTTATAAATGTTCCTCTAATATTCGAAGTGGGTTTCTCTGCCACCGTTTATGATATAATTTCGATGAACCATGGTATCAAGGATAATCTAAGGCAGACATTGATTAGTATATCCATGAAACTAGTGGAGTATCAATAGTATGTGGCCTTTTTAAAATATCATTGTGGCATATTCACTTACATTTATGATGAGATTCCAATGAAGGACGCTCATGCCACTATTCACCATCACGACCTCCCAATGAGTAAAAGTAGGTTCAAGTTTTCTCTGATAAATATTTTATCATTTGAAGGATCTATGGTTGAGGTCTAGGATCATAAAATTATCAAATTCAAATTCATCAGGGTGATATAGTATCCCATAAGGGTATCCAACATCATCATATTCTGGATGAATAATGGAAATATCATAATCCTTTTCAACTTCATGGATCTCATTCATAATTTTCCAAAGATGATATTCCCCATAAATTGAATGATATCTTGATAAAAACTACCATTGCGTTCTTAAAATAATATATCGTAGATTAATACATCTTGTAAAGTAAAATCTTGATGGGCCCCAATGATGAGGATTCCACTACCTTCGAGGTACTACAAGGAACTTTCTACTGGCTGGTGATTCCCATCATCTTCACGAATGATGGATCCACATATAATCGGTCCATAAAAAATCATTATTCCAATTCATTGGAAATTAGTGTAATTATATGTGGGTGACATAAGGGTGAAATATCTCATGTGAAAAGAACATCTTAAGGACCTTGAGAAAGTGTTTTACTTCATTCACTCTTGACATTTTATGATGAACCCCTAGAAGTGGGCATTCAAGTTCAGATTAAGTAATTTTTTCAACTTCGTCGTAATATATAGTGGAATTTTTATCATCCCTGAGAAGGTAAAATGAATCAATCATAAGTCTCCCTTAGGAAACCTCCAGTAGTTGAAAGGTCTCCAAGGAAACATAACCTATAAACATATATTTATCTCGAATTTGGACAAAAAGTATAATCCCTTCATGAGGCTCGTGAGGAAAGTAATTGTTTACTTGTGGGATGAGGAGTTACGGAATTCCTTTGAGGATATAAAGAAGTATATTTTATGGCCTCTGTTTTTTGATGCCACCCATTTTTAGAAATCATATGGTCCTCTATGTGACAACCCTAGAATGTTCCCTCACCAGCCTTATCTCCTAGAATAAGAATGATGTCAAATAGAATAGGTTATATTATCTCTATCATATGCTTCTAAAAATATAGACTTGATAATACCATATTGAGAAAATCTATCTTGGACTCGTTTTTGAAGTGCATATGTTGTGGCATTATCTTTAAAATCAAAAGATATAGATGGTTTCCCAAGTAAACTAGCTGAATTATATTCTTAATTTTCTTATTATAATGGGATGACTAGCACGATGGGGAGTGATCCTATAAAAGTTAAACATTAGGTGTTTCCCAAATAATTCTATCAAAGGATAGGCACTGATAATATTTTTGGATGCTCATTCTACCCTTGAGAAACTACAATAGGATTTTGATTTTCGGAATGGGACTATGAACTCAGTGAATCAGTGTATTCTATGTTGGAAGGGGAATTTCGATGGTGCCCTCTAATGCCTAACCAGTAAAAGGGTCAATAGTACCATACTCAACAGAGTAGGATGAGGGATCATCTACATCACTCTAGTACAAGGTTTCTTTCTATACTCATTCATTTGGTTAGAAGGTTACACCAAAAATCAGTAAGAATACCAGGATCTCATTTTTGTTCTTAGGATGACACTAAAGATATATTTTTACCCCTTATATGTGAAGGGAGATGCATGGTCAGTCATTAAATAGATTAATGGTGAATACATCATTAGAAATTAAATTGAACTCCTTTTTTAGAGTTTACCCATCAGGTAAAGGCCAAGTTCCCCTCCTAACCCAAATTTTCACAAGTCCCTTGATCAAATAATGGTAAAGTTGATTCCATGGACAGTTTAGTTATGTCCCTTACAAATAATGATAGGGAAAACTAGATCATTCATGTTCCACATCATAGGTTCATCACTCTAAATATTTTACATAATAGGAAAATGGTAAAATAACCTGTTACTTTCCCTTCTAAGACATGACACTCAGGTTCCCTTGTAGGTGAGGAAAAGGACAATTGGAAAAAATTCCATTATTTACATACTTCATTATGATATTCTCCCATTAAATCAAGTTGAAGAGAGTGAATAAAATAGTGGGCATTGTATTTCATGCTCTAGAGTGGGCCTATCCTTGAACAGACTCTCTATGTATGTGTGTGTTATGGAAATATCTTCCATTAAATATATAGAGAAAAAAATCCACTAGGATTTTTTTTTTCCAGGTGTTGTGACACCCATTAGGTGGGAATGAAACTCTCCCACCAAATATGGAGTTTGGGATAATTTTTGCCTAATATTCTCCACAATTGCATCAAGTTCACTAATCGGTGTCATGCATTTCCGATCCATTCCAACTTTGTGCATATCCTTTTGAAGCATCTCCACACCACCAAGTATTCTTGGACCATTATAGTATGGTGACTAAACATAATAGTTCCATACCAACCAGAAGCACCACAAATGTGTTTGTTTATTCATACTATAACTTGATTCTTCTTCAAATAGGTATATGTGATTTTACTCAGGGAAGTCAAAGCCTGGTCTGCGAATTAGTTCATGATATCTTGCATCATCCATTAATTTTTAGTTCATCATACAATTCTCAAAGAAAATCATTCCAACATTCAAGTTATAAGTAGAATAAATTGTATGGAAACTTTAATATCTAGTCTAACCATACTTCTCACTACCATGAATAGAAAAATTTGATAATAGAGGAATTATATAAGACCCTATCTCATATTATGCTGAAAATGGTGGTCTAGAACAATAAGAGTTGGATAGAAAATCTCCCCAAAACTCTCTAGGCCTATCAGAAAATGACCTAGAATTTCAAAAGGGTGACCCCATACTCTTGGGTATATAGAAAAGATATTTTCTTTTCTATCGACGATCAATTTACATCACTCGGAATAGATTTCTATGGCCAATAGACACCATAAAAAAATGAGATATTTTCATTTCTATTTGGAAGTTATCGAAGAGAATAGGATTTAGGCCTTGAATTATCTTGATACAATAATTGGATTGTGAGAGCATTCTGCAGAAGGTCTACCTCTGCTCCTTCTACTAGGGAGACATGGAACAGGTTCTCAAAACCCTTATGGTGCTCAGAAAAATTCCACCAAAGATAGTGCCCATGTGAGAGGTTTTATAAATCATTCATAAGGTCTATTATAATAGAGAATACTATATTATCACTATGTATAGAGAGTGTATAAATTTATACCAGCAATACCAATATTCTCAAATAGTATATTGGATGAGGATCTAATTGGTCTATGAAACATGAACTTAAACTTTTTCCATGGCTCTATACTCTATGTCCTCCAAATAGAATCCCCATGGTTCAAGATTAATAAACATAAATTAGAAGCCACATGGACTATGCTAAAAGACTTCAATTGTTTTTCAATTGGTCTATGAAACAATACATGAAACTATTTTCAATGGTCAAATCTCTATGACCATAAAATAGAATCCCTAAGGTAAAATCTCTAGAAACTCAAACTAGTAGCCTCATATTCCATGAAACATGAAATTATTCCTTTTAAAATAGGTCCATGGAACATGAACCTAAACTGATTTCATGTATCCATGATTTACTTCCTTAAACTATCATTATCCCCATGGTCCAAGATATACAACCATTAACTAGAAACCCTATAGTTCACACAACAAGAACATATACTATTTTCAATTAGTCCAATAATTATCACAAAAAACTAAAATCTATGGCCCATGCAATATGACCTTAAATTGGTTCCAATAAATTTATGTAGTATAGCCTAAATTTATTTTCATCCCCTATAGTTAGATTTGTATGAATTCAACTTTCAATCCTGACATCCTGAGCACATGATGTTAAACTTTGATCTTATCCCATATATAACATGGGACCCTCTTAATGAGAGATTATTTTACCCTATATAAAATAGGAATGACAAAAATGATATGTATTAGGGGACCCGAAAAGTCTTATACCATGTATTAATGGGATAACTTATATAGTGAGTATGTGGTGGTAAAAAAACATACCCCATTTCTTGATAATGGTATGCCCCAAGAAAACCCGGATTTCCCCCAATTCTAGTGTTGGTATTTTACCACATCATGTTGTTCATAACTTTTGTGGATTTATTCCCAATATCATGGGATATTTAGGGACACCTAGACTTTTGGTATTTTATCCCAACAAAAAATTTATACACTCTTCATCCACTCTATCCCATTTTAGTTCAAGAAATAAGACCTTAAACTATGTACAGTTTATCTCAGGGTGTGACTATGATACTAGCGCCTCATTTTCTACTTTCATTTCAGGATTTACCACCTCCATGTTGAAAAGATACCATTGAGATAGACATGAACTTATTATGAGCATCATGACTTTAAGCTATTTTCCACCTTCATTATGGTCCAAACATTATGACCTTAAACTAAGTGCCAATTTTCCCAATACCTTTTTGGTAAGTGGACCTACATTCCCTTCTTTCAAGTAGGGTTATACCAATTTATTTCCACATAAATATTGTAAAAATTAATTCTTCCCAAGTATGATAATCATGAATTAAACTATTTTTTGATAGTCTGAGCCTAGTAAACATAAAGTGTTTTCTATGGTTGAGGTTTTACAACCTTAAACTATGTGTAATAATCTTCAGGATCACTTCATATGGTGTAGGTCCTCCATGTATCATTTCACATCATGTTTTATCTTTTTTCACCACACAAACATCCTCATAGTACCCCTCTTATTGGTTGAATAATTGTGGCCATAAACTATCTGAAATAGGTTTGATCTCTATAACCTCAAACTATGATACCTAGTCCAAGAAATGTAGACATAAACTATGACCATTCACCCTTCATTTTCTCTATTTGATTCATCCATAGGTTGTCATAAATAATATTCCTTCACCATATTCCAAAAACTATGTATGGGTTGATTCCCATCCTCATGATATATATATTGACTCATTTAATCTTTATCTATGGGCCTAGCCATATTTTCACCATAAAACCATCTATTATATGTGGTGTTATAACCCACATGGGACTCCTTTATAGTTGTAATACCCATTCAATTTCATTGACCTATTAGTGGGATGACATTCCCTCATAGTATGATATGAGGAATAAAATAATATCCATATAAATTCTTAATCCCTACACACCATTTCATTAGTATATTATGTTAATATACAATAATACACCGTGAAAATTCTGTATAAATCTTAATGATGGATTATTCCCCCTGTCTCAAACTAAGATTCCCCAAAAAAACATGGGATGAAAACTAATAATTTAATCAACACATTACATTAAACTATATTCATTACCATCATATAAATAGGATCTATCATATCTAAGTATGAGAAGAGACAATATCCTAATTTGAGAGGGTATCCCCTATTAGTGTTAGTCTCTAACCACACCGTGTCTCAGAGCAATGTGTGGCTTGAATAGCATCCTCATGGAATATGTAGTGACACCTTGTTATCTCATCCTAGACCCATACTAATTTATCAACTCATTGTGAGGCATTGCCTTCTCTATTTCCATGATGTTGAACTAGTAACTGGTTTGTTGAGTTTTGTTCATAAAAGGGTCTTTTCGACCCTACCTTAACATCAATTTATAAAACTTTTATGTGACATAAAACTCCTTGGAGATACCTTGGTCCCCTAGATCAATGATACTTGACATTAAACCCAAAATCATCACTAAAGTATGACATCTATGACATTAATCTAGTAGAATCACTAGTTCATGTTTTATGGCTTTAAACTACCAAGCATGTTGTACTCGACTCACAATGTTAAACTACAACCATACCCCATCTGAAATCAGGATGCCTCATTCACTGTGTACGGGATGTCAAGAAATACCCCATATACAACCAGGATTCCTCATATGATATGTCTTTGATGAAAAAAACATTACCCTTTATAAAATAAACATGCCTCCTAATGCGAGAAGGTCATATATCCTAACTAGAGAGGACACCACCCTTACTTAATTGGTCTCCTACCACACTATACCTCATATCTATGTGTGTCTTCATTACCATCCTCATGTGAAATGTAATTATTCCTAGGTATCTCATCTAAGTCCCAGAACCCATCATTGACTCATTCTGGAGCCATTTCTCCCCCGATGTCTTAATGTCGACTCGGGGTACAATTTGTTAAGTTTTCTATGGAAAAGGTTCCTTTCAACCCTCTTTTCAATTTGATTTTCACACTTTTATGTCACAAAAACCTAGTTAGGAAACACTCCTTCCCCCTATTTAAAGATACATGATCTTAAACCATTAATCCCTTATATAGTCTCGGCTATATAACTTGAAACTAGTATAATTTCTTCTTTGAGTTACTATATTTAAACTGACTTGCCTAGAAATCTCAAAAAATGATTCTAAACTACAACCTTACCCCCTATAAATCCATATACATAATATTATGAGTACGGGATGTCATGAAATACGTTGTATATAATGTGGATTCCTCATATGATAAGTATGATATGAACCACACATTACTCCTTGTAAAATTGGGATTCCTACTATTGTGAGATAAACTAACATCCTTTCCATAGAGGACATCACACTAATGGAATCAGTCTCAAACCATGATCTCTCTATGAACTACATGTCAATTTATTCACATTCTTATGTGATGTTTAGTGACACACAAATATATCATATCTAGCCTAGTCCTTCTATTGACTCACCTTGAGTTATTTACCCTTATGTCCATGATCAATTCATTCCTACCCACACATTCATTAAACATGATCAATTACATGAAGGAATAAATCCCAGGAAACCAAATATTCCCTTTGGGACATTAGCCGCTTCATATTTGACACTTTTATCTTTTTCAAGTTTGGATAACCATTAACCTACCAATCCAAACAGGTTCCCAAACATATGGTATCATGACAAAGTGGATCACATACCTTCATGAGATCATGCATCAAAGTATCTTCTACATCAAATAAAATTACCTATGTTTTGAACCCATTCAATAGTTTATCCTTCATTTTTTCACCTCATCTCTAAAAGGCTTGTGTATGGAAACTATGTTTCCAACATGGTCAATAATTGTTCGCAATCCATCAGTTAGTCCCATCATACATTATCTAGGTATTGAAGTTTTCCATCACCCTTGTAGGAGTTTTTTACCCCTTCCACCCCTCATTGTGGTCATCTATACAATTAGTAGTAATCCCTCACCACTCCTTGTTTCTCACAATGGGAAAGGCTCACATGAGATTAAGAGAGGGGAGGGTTTTTCCTCAATCAAGGATGAGATTTGGGGTCACCCCAATGGTATGAACTCTCTGACATTAAACTATGATTCCAAGCCCAAGAATCATGAAATGATATACTATTCAGGTCATACTAGGAATTTT
Source organism: Viscum album (assembly GCA_963277665.1). Taxonomy (NCBI): domain Eukaryota; kingdom Viridiplantae; phylum Streptophyta; class Magnoliopsida; order Santalales; family Viscaceae; genus Viscum; species Viscum album. The sequence continues at coordinate 1,937,932,021 of OY728128.1, forward strand.
ATGGGGGATTGGGCCCCTTTTCAATTAGTTTACATCGGCTTTCTCGCTTCGACAAACTACACAAATCCATTTGGTGTGATCAACTCATTGGTCCAAGAATTATAAAAATAAAATATTTTTAGAATGTAAAAATTTATATGACATTAAACTAAGATACTTTATTAATTTATAAAGGCATTACATTACTTTGAATCATCTCATATAATTTTTTTTCAGAATTATGTGTCCTCCTAGGACACTCTATTCATGTTAGGGGTAAGACTAATTCCTTTACAAAGAAGCCTCATACTCACTTTCAGGTACTATTTTAACCTTGGGTTTTTTATTCTTTGGTTTGTTTTTTATTTGGAGTTATTAATAATTAAATTGGAGAAATTTGGAATCCCATGGGGCTATAAATTGTTGCCACATGGTCAGGGAAATCCATGTGGTTTATCCTAGGATACTATGGACCACTTTTTGGAGCCACATGAGGTAGTTCATGGTTTGGCCAAACTATGTGGCAAACCTCATGAATTTGTGCACCCTCAAGCATAGGGTATTTTCATATATTTTTCATGATTTTTCATACCATACACCACATAAGATAAATTTTCCACTCAATGATTAGGCTGCACAATTTTTCACACAATGTGCCTCTTCCCAAGAAACCATGCATGCAGAAAACAGAAGTCCCAAAAAATTATTTTAAAATTACAGAACCATCATATTTTATCATTAATACCATATTTCATCCTATCTCAATTTACATCTATTTTGGATACTCTTTTGGGTATTCTAGGGCTCCTAGAACCCCCTTAATTTTCAAATCAATCTTCATGTTGATGGATCAACTACTCCTTAGTAAGTGATTTCTTCCTCATTTAAGATTCAAATATTTCTTATATTTCCCCATATGGATAGGAATATATTATACATAGTTGGTAATTTTTTTAGACCTATGTTTTAATTGATATATTTTCCTTGGATGTTGGTCCTTGGATTTGATCCTAGAATAGCTCATTTTTGTGAATTTGACCATTCCATATGAAATTGATGATTATGATTAAGAAGGTGTCCATAAAAGATCTTGAGGGAGGTGGTATAATTATCATTTCCCATAGAATTTATTGTAATTGGATTTATGTAATTGTGAAATTTCAATTTCCGTGTTGGGAAATTTGATTTTAAATTGAAATTATTAATTGATTTCCCACGTTATTGTGAGAACCTTAAAAGAATCCATTATACCCATTGGAGCTTTGAGACCAGACATGAGAGAAATCTTAGGGTTGTTCCAATATAATTGAAATGATGATTTTTGAATTAAGAATTAGGGATAAATGGATCTATGAATATGGTTTATAAAATATTGATTAAATTTTTTTAATAATGGATTATGGAAAGGGATACTAAATAGATTTTGAATGTGGATCCATGAGATGTGATATTTTTGAATGATATGAAAACAGAGATGTGGGTTGGGACTAATTCTCCAAATTCCCATGGTGTTGTAGAATATATCTATTAGACCTTTATATATATATATTACAAGTGATCACTGAGTTTTGGGATAGGGATTGTTGTTCCAAATACCCATGGGGTTTCAGAATACTTCTCTAGGCACCAAATATATGAATTTGAAAAAAAAAATTAATTGAATAAAGAAATTACATGAGGGAATGGATTATGATTTTTCAATGATGTATTATTTATACTCCCTCATGGCCTGAACTAGGAATGATTGGTTCGATTGACACCATGAACCCAGGGGACAATGTGGTTATTTAATTTTATTAACTTTAAAAGTTGTATACATTATCTTATGATATTTATTCATCTTATAATTATATACACTATTATAGACTAGATGTTGCATTATATTCCATTCATGGTGACCTGCTGAGTTATAGTCACACAAAAATAGGGTTTCCTAATTGGTGCCTAAATAGAATTCATTTTTGGAGGATTGGATAAGGGAAAGAGCCCTATGTTAGATATCTAATTATGGATTCAGTATGGATCATGGATGAAAGAACTAAACATGATGTTCGGACCCATTTAAGAGTTTTAGGAGTTTTCTTATTTTGGGTCTTCATGTGACACTAGATTGTTATATGGAAACAAATATATAATTCATTGGTTTATGGTGATATTTTCTTGTTTTGGATTCATCATGTGATGTTGGAAAATTATTAATTACGGTATTATCATCAAATTGGATTATTATCATATGGATATATTTTATTTACTTCTGTTCTTGTGTTGATTTTATAAAGAGGGAACATTTTTCCTTAGTTACAAATTATATCCTCCCTACTAATTGGAATCATCTGTCATACGAGGAGGCATGCCTAAGGTCACGTGAAAAACTGGCTCAGTGCATTGGTATGTGGCGCCCGGGTTGGGTCATCACATTATATCATCAAATGATTTTTCCTTTATTTTTACTTTTCTTAATATATGGAATTTTTTTATATGATACATGGATGATTCAATCCTTTTTCATGAGCTCATTCATGGGAGTTTTTGAGTCATTTTTAGTAGGAAACTCATGTACAAAAAGTTGGATTATTATTCAGCATGTTATTTGTAATATTTGAATGTCATTTCACCTTGATTGATGCACCTGTTGTATGTTGATATTATTATTTTTATATTTTCTCCATGACCTAGATTTTAAAAAAAATTATTATAGATTAATCATCATAGGTAATCCTTATTTATGCATAATTTTAGGCATGCATGAAAAATAGTTTTTAGAAATGTGGTTCTAATAGAAATTTGTTTCTTTATTTGAGTATTTTAAAAATGAAATGGTACCTAATAGTAGATTTAATGTTGTAAATAATTCTACATTTGGTATTTTAAAATGAATAAAATGGGTTTCTAATGGGAAACATTGAGATATGAAAATATATTACCCTATGTTATTGATGAAGCTAGTGAGGGGTGTTTGAGGGTAGAATTAGTTCTTTAGTTTTGAATGTGCGATAGAGTGTGGGGGACGAATTGTTATAGAAATATGTGAATCCAAATTTAGTAAATGTGATAATGATTTTTTATGTATCCCTATACATGTGTTTGTAATTTTATATGCATGCCTCCATGATGACATTTGTTGATAGAATAACATGAGGTTATGGATAGAAATGTGCCTCCATTAGTAGAACAAAAGACTCTGATAGTTCCAGGTAATGGATCTGAATTGATGTTGTCTGATAACTTCTGTTTCTTTACCCATTTAATGTTAAGATACCCATGGTGGGTTGTGTATAATATGTCCACCCGAACATTGGAATTCTAGGTGTATCACCCTATGACCTTCACCAATTCTTGTGGACGTGAGGTAGTTGTGTTCTGAATTGAGTTTATCTAGATGATACTTGAACATTTATTTACAGTTTTATATAATATCGTAAAATTTTATGGTAATATGTTATGCGTATCAGTGAAATGATGGTTGTATTTTCATAATTGGGATGAGATGAAGGTGAACATAGAGTGAAATAACTTTTAAGATAAGTTAATGGAACAATTTTACCTAGGTATGTTCATTTCTGAGAGATCGACTAAGCTTGTGAGGATGTCTTAGGGGAGTATGACTGTGTTGGACTATTCCTATCACTACACTAATTTACAGTTATTTTTTCTAGCATTATCATGATATGAGGAAACTATATGAAAACATTTACAGGATGGGACTTAATGTGATATTATGTCCCTTGTGAACATCATTATACTGAATAATTTTTTTTTTTTGTTATTGGGACTCATGCTCTCATTTATAATCGGAACCTGATAAAGGATTATAGTTATATGTATGTGGTTTCTTCTGGATGACCACAATGTATTCATTATATTAGTAGTAAGCTTCTCTATAGGTAAGTCAACATGAGAAATGGAAAAAAGTGTATCTAGGGAGAAGTATATATTACTTAGAGAAGTAATATATTATTTCAACATCAGTGTGTTCGGTTGGGACACTTTTAAAGAAATTTTTATTTCCCACAAGTGGAATGTTGAACCTGTGGTCGGATGGGTCACTTATATAGGTATTGAAAAAAACCCTTCACTAATGGGTAATGATGGTGGAGATATGCTGAATCAGAGTACTAGAGGTGGGTATTCGAGAACATACCAGTTAGGAAATTTTTGTTCTTATGGATTTGGAGGATAATGTGGTTGACATGGTATATCATAGAAAGAGTGCATGTATATGTAGTGTAGTGTATATTAGGTGACCCAATGGAATAGGGAATGGAATGATTCATAAATTTCGGCCCGCAGTTTTCTAGGAATAGTTGGGCCATCGACAGTGGGAGGTATTACTTTAATAACATCTAAACATTATTGTTTCCACATATTATATTATAAATTCTTGAATTGTGAATGTATTTAGTCTAGAATTTTATCTTTTGAGAGGGGTTATGATGATCGACACAATGTTGGGAGTACAGTCAAGGGATATTTTTCTATAAAATGAATTTTCTCCTGATGTCGGGGAGTATCCTTTCCTTTCGTATCTTTACATACATTACATGTTAGGTTTTGAATTAATTTTGGTTATGTGTTTGTTATTATCGTACTGATCCCAAATAGATTCATACAATATAAGGGTAACATTTACATATCCAATGGGTAAAAATTATGTTCATCCTAGAGAATGGGATATCCAATAAATCCGTGAAAGGAAAATTCATCAGAATTAGTGGTCTCGCTGAACAAGATGTACATAATTTTCTATATGAATAGGGTGTGAATCATTATTTATTTCCTCCCATAGTTAAAAGGATTTAGGATGTCTTTATTAAGGAATTATCAAGTCTTTCCATAGATAGAGTGTGTTGTTGAGTTTACAATTGTGCTCATGTCTAGAGATGAATCATTTTCTATTCCACCTTATCGAATAAAACCAATAGTGTTTCAATAAATTATGACCTAGCTGATTGAGTTGAAGGGTATTGGATTTATCCATCTATGTATGTTTCCATTGGGTTCTTTAGTTTGGTTTGTAATGATAGATGAACGAATGATTCGTTTATATGTTGATTTCTAAAAGATGAACTCAATGGAAATGAAGAACCAGTATCCCATTCCATTCATAGAGACTTTATTTTACACACTAAGAGGATCTTTGGTTTTTAACAAGATTGAATTGAGATATGGGTATCATCAACTAATTTTTTGACCTTGTTAAACAATGCTAACTAATTTCATAAGCAGGTATAGAATATTTGTGTTCTTCATGATTTTGTTCTGGTTAAAAACAATACATCAGTGTTTATGGACTTGATGAATCGAATCATAAACCTATACCTAGACCAGTTTATTTTTGTTTTTGTGGTTGACATATTTTTTATTACAAGACTTTGGAAGATCATTCCCAATATCTTAACATCATTCTGTGTACACTGGGAGAGAATCATTTATACCCCATGATATCCTAGTTTCAATTCTTGATCAATAGGGAACATTTTAGGGGTGATATAATCTCTAAAAAAGTTTTGTTACTGGACCCAATGAAGATGAAACCAGTGGTTTCTAGGGAACACCCCAATAATTTTTTTGATATTCGTGGCTTTCTAGGTTTTACAGTTTACTATCATAGTTTTATCTAACAATTTTCCCTATTGGGATGCACCATTTTTATGCTTCACCGACTAGGGGTTATGTTTTAAATTCATTGAATCTTATGGGAATTATTTCCATGAATTGAATAAACCTTTGAAAACTATACTAGTCTTGATCTTACCTAAGATGGGTGGGAATTATGTTGTGTATTGTGATGCATTTGGGATTTGACTTGAAGTAGTTTAGATGAAGGGTGATCATGTTCTGGTGTATAGGTCATTAAAGATGAGACCACTTGAATAGAGTGACCCTATGCATGATAGTGAGTTAGTAGTGATGGCTTATTACTTATGGTGGTGGAGACATTATCTGTTGGGTTACAATATTACTATGTATATTTTCCACAAAGGAATAATGTATATCCATTCACACTGAGTCATAAATCTCAAATAGAGGTGGCGGTTTATGTATAGGCATTCATTTAATTTTGAGCTATCATATATGTATGGGGTTGTGTCGTTACAACTATATGTATTCCTGAGGAGATGATGTGTGAGTTTCATACCTTCAATTCGGTATTTCAACCTTCTTGGACCAACATTTCCCATGACCAACATCAAAATTATTGGTGGCCCGGCATTAAAAGGGAGATTGTGGGTTTCATGGCATGATGTTACACCTATCAACAGGTAAAGGATGTGCATCAATGACCATGTTGTTTTTTCACAGATGTGTCCCATTCTAAAATAGAAGCTAGAAAACATTACCATGGACTTCCTTGTGATTATTTTGAGGATAACTCGGAAGAATAATTCAATTTAGGTGTTTTTATTGTGTTTCATTCATATCTGATATAATTTATTCCTAGACCAGTTGGGTGAGATGTATGATCATGATATAATCTATTTGAAAGGGGTTACACAAAGTATTATTTCACACCATGAATCTCTCATTACATAACACTTATTATAGGGCTTAAAGATGGCATTGGGTACCCATTGTATTTTGAGTATAGCTTTCCACCCAAAGATAGACATGCAATTAGAGAGAACTATACGGGTGAAAGAGGAAATGCTAAGAGCATGTGTCCTTGATTTTGGTGGGTCTTGGTAAAAGCACATGGAACTCATTGAATTCACCTATAGAACTAGTTTTCATGAAAGCATCATGTTTGAACCATGGGAGGCACTTTATGATAGGCTATACAATTCACTGTTGTGTTGGATGGAGGAATGAGAGTTAGTGTTTTTTGGGAATGAGTATTGTGCATGAGACATTAGAGTAGGTTCAGCTGATTTGGAAGCATATGGATATGGCTCAAAGAAGGAAGAATTCATATGTGGATCAGCGCCATCAACCCCTTGAGTTTATAGTGGGTTATAATGTGTTCCATTTGGTGTCTCTAAGAATGGGTCATTATAGGTTTTAGAGGCAACTAAAGTTGACACCATGTTTTTTTTACCTTTTGAGATTATGGATAGAATCGGTCTAGTGGAGTATTGATTGGATCCTCCACATATGTATATTTCTATTCATGATGTTGTAAATGAATCATATATTTTGAATTATCATCATAACCCCTCACGTTTGATCAATGTGGATGATGTTTTCTTTGAGGATCATCTGATTTGTGTTGTGGATTATTGTGAGAAAGTGTTGTAGGGAATGACTATGTAGTTCGTAAGAGTATTCTAAAAACAATTTTGTGGTAGGTGGAAACAAGGGAGAGGTAAGAAGATATTCAACATCAATGGCCCAACCTTTTCACCTTGGAGGCTTAGTGATTCCTGAGAGTATAGCTCATGACTGATATGTTATATAGAGGGGATATTATAAGACCCTACAGTTTAAAAAGATGTCACGTCCCTTTTTAGATACTATTTTACCTTTTTTTTGGTCATACAATGGTTGGGTTTTGATTTGGGGTTGTTTAAGATGAAATTGGAGAAATTTTGAATCTCATGGGGCTGTGAAAGTTTGGTGAATTGTTAGGGAAAACCATGTTTTTGGGTCTAGGATGTTTTGCACCCATTTTTGGATCCACAAGAGGTAGTGCATGATATGGCCAAACTATGAAGCCACACATCCAAAACCATTCACCCTCAAACAGAGCGTATTTTCATAGTTGAAACATGATTGGTCATGTTACAATCCACATAGGTGAAATTGGTTACCCCATGTGTAGGGGGGAAATGCTAAAGTACATGGTTTATAAAACCATGTTCCCCCACCTATGAAACAATGTGTGCTAAGAACTAAATACCTAGAAGTTCATCTTGAAATTCAAGAAACCCCATATTTTATCCATTAACACAGTGTTTCGTCCTACCCCAGTTTCATTCAATTTTGGATTCTCTTGAAGGGATAGGAAGGATCATTAAACCCCCATTAATGGTGAATCGAATATTCTGTTGAAATATTAAATCCTACTTGGTAATTGACTTCATCATCATTTAAGAATCCCTTATCTCCTATCATCTTCCCAAATAGAGTGGTATGGATTTTCCTCTGTTGAAAGTTATTTATGACCTTTTTGGATGGATCTAGTTTCATTTGATCTTCATCCTACATTTTGATCCAAGATCTCCATATCCATTTTGAATTGGAAAATTCTACAACAAATTGAGGGTTTCAACTGAGAGTGTGTTAGTTAGTGATATTGTGGTTGGTTTTATAATTTTTTACATCCATAGTATTTATTATAATTGGGTGTATGTAATTATGAAATTTCAATTTCCACATTGGGAAACATAATTTTAAATTTAATTAATTAATAGTTTTCCATGTGATTATGACACACTGCACAGATCCCGTTGGACCCATTGGAGCACTATGAAAAGGCTTGGTGGAAAAAAATGGGGTGTGCCAATAGAATCAAAATGATGATTTATGAATTATGAATTATTGATAAATGGGATTGAGAATATGTTTGATAAATGGAATGATGAATTTGGTGGAATAATGGTTTCTAGAAATGGTTGATAAATGGGTTTTAATGTTAAACCATGTGATGCACTATTTGTGAATGATGTGAATAATGATTTGTGGGATAGGGATTGCTGCTCCCAATACCTATGGGGTTCCATACCACTAATATAGGCCCCTAAGATAAATGTTTTTTTTTCATTTGATCACTATGTTGTGGGACACGAACTGTTACTCCAAATACCCCTAAAGTGCAATGTTACTGCTCTAGGACCGCAAGGTATGAATGTGAAATTGAAATTAAGTTAATTATGAATTTCCATGTTAGACTATATTTTGATATTCCTATTATTTATGGACCAAAATATAGCATGGTAAAAATATGTAATGATTGGATCAGGTGACACTATCAACATGGGGGCCTATTTGGTTAATTAGAAAATATTTAATGTGAAAACTATTCATTTTAACATTCTTTAATAATTCCTTACAGGAAGTCATACACAATCATAGAATTTATTTTACTATAGGAATAGTTCATGGTGGCCTACTAAGTTGTACGTTCACCCTACATAGGACACCATATTAGTACCGGAATAGACATCATGTATCTAGTTTAAGATAAGGGATAGAGCCATATGATAGATGGATGAGTTGGGATTTGATATGGATCATAGATTAGGGACCCATACATGAGGTTAGGACATATTTGGGTATTTTTAGTGTGTCATTATTTTGTATTTTCATCTGACACTTCAAACTTATAAGGTGTGGCATATCTGAACCATTGGTTTATGGTCATTTTTCATGTTTTGGATTCATCATGTGATGTTTAATGATTTTTTTCATATCCATTCTTAGAGGGGCCCGTGTCGTGAGTACCCTAATCCCACCTCTAATAGGATAGGGGATGCTGACTGGCATTGAGTAGGAATATCCCAAAAATGGGAGGAACTTTCCTTGAGTACATGTACGCATGCACACATCTCCAAGCCACAAATATTGAAATGTAAATAAACTATGAAACAATGAATTCAGACCACTGTATCCCACAACCAGAGTATGAAAGGAAGAAAATTAATGTAAATAGGTCCAAATACAATCCCACCATAAAGAGTTAGTTACAAAGGTCCAACGTGAATTTAAATTTACTAGGAATTTTCAAGAAATCCACTGGAACACACCTCAGACTATCTGGTCTCACTAAGCACTGCCTAGTCCCGATCCCCCTAATAATTCATCAAAAGGTCGATCGACTACATAAGACACGACACGTGCAGGAAAATATTGTGTAAGGATTAGTATAAAAATACTCAATATAACACTCTAAAACCACAAATAAACTCAAAAATGTTTGTAATGACCGCTCTATATAGTTATATTTCTATAGAATATATAAAAAGAATATCTAGATATAATCAAGTGAGACACCGCTTTGTTAGGTGGTCATAACTAACTCTCAGCCCTAGAATTATTCTCAAAGCATGATCATTCAAGGATAATATACTCCCCAAGTGATAATATCATGGTATACACTCATTGAAAAGTTCTAGATCATTTTGGACCCATCCAAAGAGAAAACACTGGTGAAGAAATATTATGATGCATAGAGGGTTTTCATGCCCAAAACTGGTCAGGGGATACCACAGATCAGGCAAAAAACTGATCGAAGGATACTAAATACCCAATTTGAATCAAACCACTATGTAGTGGATCATATTCAGACACACTAGAAGATACCATGGACCCTATAATTATGTCCCTCTAGATGGAAGTTCAGTGACCTTCCCAAGTATGTTACGTGATTCCACAGACTCCACTATGTGTGATATAGAATCACACTCCCACCCACACGGAGGGGTACCAAACTCTATATGATACTTAGCCTCTATAGGGTATTATAATCTAGTGGTGTTGATGTAATTTCATACTAAAACCTTGAGAAAAGGACCAAGGGAACTCTCTCAACCTATACTAGACCAAACTAGGTAAATGAGGATCCTCAAGCTCTCTTGATGGTAGTACACGACATGTCCTAGGGGGTACATGGCAGGTTCTACTACACCAAGTATTACCTTTGTGTAAGAACACCACACAACATGTATTCTATATATACATAGCATATAGGGTGTGTAAACAACATGTGTAGACATATAGTTCTCTTCCCGTGTCACTAGGCCATTTCCCTTTACCGAAGTCATGTCAGTGTACATGTCCATTTATGACAAGATGTGTTGATGTCTAAGTACACTTCCTATCATATGGATGTTTACTATTACCAGTGTCTTTATACTCACCAGAATACACTCCGAGTTGTCCCCAGAGGGTTACACGTCATGTGATTAAGTTCACACGTTGTGTGGTCCTTAATTCCAGCTAAACCCTAGCACCACAGATAGGGGGTCCCACACACTGTGTAATCCTGGATTACACACTGTGTTATTCATGATTTTCTAGGACCACCATTCTTCCTCCATGCTTCCCTTCTGGTGATCCTACTTCTATAAAGTGATTTTTTCTCCATGAAATTGTAGATCCAAGGTCTCCCATGCCACTCCATCATTGAACAATGCATTACATCATGATATCTTCTCAATAATTGGATCACACTAGAATTCTTAATTTTGTATTGAAGAACACTAAATTGGAAATCATCCATCATCTGATTCACTCCATCTCCATCATCTCACATCTTTCATGTTGGGTCGATTCCAGATCTATGATATCAGATCGTTGTTCCATGGAATGGGTGTGCAATGATAGAATGATCAGGAATAGTCAAGTTGTGGGACAAATGAACAATACCCATGATAAATGAAGAATCAATGGAGAAAATAACATAAAAATGATAGCAATGAACCTCGGTCTATGTTCGTGTCAATCTCAATTCGTTTTAGTAAGATAATCAATGAATTGATTTAGAAATAGTTCTCCCAATTTACCATGTAATAAACTGATCCCACAGGGCGATCTATCCACAAAATAATCCGTTTGTCGATTGATTTGTGATCATCACATAAATTAATAATGGAGAATCAAATAATTGAAACACATTCCCTACCTAGAGTTTTTATTGATCATTGATGATGAATGGTTATGTTGCCACCATTGATGAGATCTTCTAACTCCACTAACATGATGATCCATGATCTGATCCTGATCTATTTTCTTCCTCCATGAATGTTCTAATCCAATGGTGTATAGGTATCCAAGGTTTATAAGACAACCCTAATAAAATCTCTATATCTATAAACTTATAGAGAAAACATGTTGTTGCGCTGAGGAAAAATAACATAATATTTAATTTTAATTTATTTTATCTATTTTGCTTCCCTAACATCTTTTTCAATAAATGACCCACAATGACCAAGGTTATGGTCCACCTAGGGAAAACACCACATTACAAACTCAACGGTGGTCTGATATTTCCATTTTAAGTCCTCATTCATGGTTTATTAGAATTTAAAATTAAATAAAATAATTTAATTATTTTATTTACAAATATATCCTTGACGAATTTTTCAACAGATAACCTACACTGATAAAAGATAGTTCACACCTAGGGTAAATCCATTGTTCTAAAATCAATTGTTCCCTCATATTCCTAATCTATACACTTATTTGGGAGTTACTCCCCTTTTTCCGGAACACCGCACGTGAATTATATTAAATATTTTAATATTTTTCGTCCATCTCTTCTAGGAACACTGATCGTTATAAAAACATGTTATTTTAGTGCCTGGTCTCTAAATAAATCTATATAAAATCCAATCCTAACACACACAAAAAATCCAAGACATTACATTCTCCCCACCATGGGGCTTTACATCTCCTTAAATCTAAAAATAGGGCTACTCCAATAGATAGGGGTACTAGACAATAATATGATCATCCAACTCCCATGTGTTATCCTGGAGATTCTAACGCTACCAACAGACATGCACCAAAAAATCAATCACCCATGATTTAGTTTCTCCTACTAATTCTTGACCTCCACTGGCTACTCAACAAACGTCACTCTAACCTAGATGTATAGCTTGCCCCGGTCGATGTCATGTATTGGGTCATGCATGTACCTCCTCAGTTAAAAAAATGTGGAATATGTCATTTAACTAATCTAACTGCGGTGGTAGAGCTAATATGTACACCACCTCACTAACTATACATAGAATATGGAATGGGCCGATGAACCTCAGACATAAATCTCTATAACCCCATTCTAGTGATACCAGAAGGAACACATGGCCTCCTTCCATGAACTCAAAATGCCTTTGTCTCTTATATTCATAAGACTACTGGTGGATCTGTGTAGTCTTTATCATATCCAAGATGATCTGAATTTTATTTATAGTTTCTTCCACCAACTCCAGGATCATGAGTGCTGACTCTCCTGGGTTAGTCTAGTAAAGTGGTGACCTAGAGGTTCACCCATAAAGAGCCTCAAATGTTACCATACCAATGGTGTAAGGATATCTATCATTGTGTGAAAACTCCACCAATGGTAGGTGATCCTCCCAACTATGGTCAATGTCTAACATGCATGTTTATATAATGACCTCCAGAACCTGAATGGTCCACTCATTCGGGTCGTCTTTCTGTGGGTGAAACATTGTGCTCAAGCATAGATGGGTCCCAAATGCCTCATTTAATCCATTCCACAAATATTATGTAAATATATCATCACAACTAGAAATAATCTTCACCAGAACACCATGGATTCTAATTATCTTCTGTACATAGAGGCATCCCAAGATCTCTACTAAACTCTTTTCTCTGATTTCTAAGAAGTGGGCCGACTTGGTGATTCAATAAATTATCACAAAGATAGAATCATGTCCCACTGAAAAATATGGTAAATTTGCCACGAAATCCATCTATATTCCATCCCACTTCCATTCTAACACCTCACGGGGTTGAGCTAAAACCGCTAGAACCTGGTGCTCATCCATCACTTCCTTACAAGTAAGGTAACAAGAATCAAACTCTGGTACTCCTTTCTTCATCACTAGCCAACAAAACTGATGTCGGTGGTCTGTGTATATCTTTTCCCCAATGAGATATACTGTTAATGGGGATGTATAAATCTCCCTCATAACCTCCTCCCACTACTCCACTTGTAAAATTGTGTGTTCTTTGAAAAGAACTTCACACTCTCTGCCTTTTTAATTTCCATCAAGAGTATTACCTATGGAAATCTGAGCACATATGGTCTAACAGTCATTATCCCCAAGTTTTGACTCCCTAACTCTCTATAATAGTGAATAAGTTACAACCATTGACTTTAGGTAAGCTCTTCTATCTCCATCTACAAAGTATATCTATAATGAGGAAAAATGGTTATGATTTATTGTTCATCAACTAAAAACTAGATCTCCTATAGAGATCATTTTCCACCATGTTCCCTTACCTAGGAGTATATAAATTCTCAAAGTCACAGGCTTAGAGAAGCTTTATCAAACACCTATATCGCAATTTCATATCCTTTTGAGAAAATATATACTTGAGACTCTTATAATTATAGTATATGATAAACTAATATCCCATCAGATAGTGTTTCCATATCATAAATGAGAAATCTACCAATACTAACTCAAGATCATGGGTCATACTGTTAATCTTATGAGGTATCAACTGGAATGAACTATTGGTAGTCACCACATTCTTCTTCATTAGGACACAACAAATTCTTGTCCATGATGCATCTCAAAACACCAAATAATTAATTCCTTCCTCCTGTAACTTATGGATGGGAGCGCTTGTCAACCTCTGCCTCACCTCCTAAAAGCACTAGTGGTTATTTTCTATCCACACAAAGTTCTTACTCAATAATATCATTGTTTTAAATAGTGCTTCTACCCTAGTGAATTTATTTTAAAAAACCTTTGATAGTACTATAGTAGTCCATGGAAACTTTTCACCTCAGTAACACTTTTAGGTAGCTTCTAATAAAGTATTGCCTCAACCTTTTGCCGGATCCACTGCAACTCCAGCCTCTGAGATGATGTGTCCCATAAAATCAACCTCTCTAATCCAAAGCATTTACTTAGAGTACTTCCCATAAATTTGGTGATCTCAGAGTGTGTCGAGAACTATCCTTAAGTGACTGGAATGCTCCTCCTCAAATTCCGAGTAAACTAGGATGTCATTGATAAAGGCCACCATGAACCAGTCTATGTTAGGTTGAATTATTTGTTTCATTATATTCATAAAGACTATTGTGGTGTTATTAAAACCAAAGGACATCACCAATTACTCATAGTAATAGTAATGACATTAAATTTTTTTTCTTCATTATATCCTCATCCCATAATCATAGCTGGTGATTTCCAGATCTGAGGTAATCTTTGAGAACCATCATGGCCCCTTTCAACTGATCAAAGAGGTCATCAATCCTAGGTATTGGGTACCTTTTCTCCATGGTCACTAGGTTTAAGAACCTTAAATCCACACATAACTTCAATATCATGTCTTCCTTCTTGGAAAACAACATTAGGGATGCCCAGGGTGAAACACTGGGTCTCATGAATACCTTCCTCTAAAATTTCTCCAACTCTACCCTCATCTCACGAAGCTCTATAAGATCCATTAGATATGGAGGTGTAGATATATGTGTTTTCCTATAGTTTAAATAAATTTTGATGTTCATCTCCATGTGTGGAGGTAATCAAGAAACATCATCAAGAAAGACATCATCATACTCCTCCACCACTATAGGAAAATTGGAATTCATATCTTCCATTACATCGAGGGTGAGGCTAGCCATTTGAGGAGTAATCGTAAGAACCATCCTATGTGTGAGTCTACCTTACACTTCCTATGATTCCATTTCACCAAAAAAGTATTGCTATGTTCTATCACTATGGATACATGGAACTCTTTTCAGAAAATAGTAAATCTAAGCTTGAACTATGCATAACTAGTCCATACCAAGAATTACATCATAAGGCCTTGATGCCACTATAGAGATATCCCAACCAAAAATATCACCACCAATAGTCGGGTAACAATGTCAAAACTAGTTTGTTAACATCGATTCTCCACTAATAGAAGTCTCTAAAAAATAGGTCGAATCAGCAATTCAACCGAAATCTCTGAGTCCCAGACATGGTTAATGGAATGAAAGGAATGACTAGCACCTATGTCTATCAAAATAGAAGATAAGGTGGAAAAGATAGAGATCATATGTAATATCATCCATGGATCCCAAGGGTCAAACGGCTCTATTACCTATATCTAGCTTCATCCATTCCCTCTAGCTCTATGATCCTAGCGTGGACCACCTGGGTGTGGTGGTGGTAATATGTCAAACCTCCGACCACCTCTTATTTCCCAAACTTACCCTATTATATGTCCTCCTCCATGAGGACCACCCTACTCATATATCTACCACTTTCTCAGCGGTCCCTTGACCATCTCCTGATCAGATGTATGATGGGTTAGGAAATTTATTGCTAGATGTACCCAACCACTGCATGAGTAACACCGTCTATCCCATGGATGATTAGAGCCACCCTAGGATCCCTATACCACTAACCCTAAGTCCTGGGATCTCCCCTTGAAGTTATTGACCCACTGGGATCCATACGACTGCCATTGGAGACCTGCTACCGAGGTCTCAGCTACCCGGTTCCCACTGATAGCTCCCACTACTAGTGTCTTCTCTTCTAGAAAACTCTACACTAGTAGGGACCGCTCAAGTACCACGACATAAGTATGAATGTTATAGGACACCACTTATTCCCTAATATCCCAGAGAAATCCCTTCTTTATTGTCTGAGCCATAAAGAACAAGTCTCTTTCCATGTTTAAGAAGTAGTGTGAAAGGTTAATGAACCTTTATAAACACTCCTCCATGGTAATAGTGCCCAGCTATAGATGCATGATATACTATATGGGTACCAATCACAACATGGCCAAATAGATCTCCTCCCTGAAGATATGCTCCAAGTATGTCCAAAAGAGAGCAGTCATGTTTTGTGACTGAGTCACCAAACTCCAACATCGCCCCATATAACCTGGATGAAGACTCACAAAAAGGACCTTCATCTAGTTTGTAGTCATCTTCATAAGGTGGAAAACATGGGTGACTGCCTCTATTCTATCCCAATCCATATGATGGTATTTTTCACCACAACAAATGGGAGGTTGCTGCCTTAGAAACTCCTAAAATGCACTCAGCCTGTGTGCATCCTCAACTAGTAGTGTTGGTAGTAGCTACTACTCAACGAGCGGTGGTATAACTAGAAAACCACCCAGAGGTGCTATCTCTGGAATAGACCCCTATATCGATGCTTTTTCAATAGGTGGACCATCCCTATGATCACGTGGAAGAATCATGGTTGGAAACCTATGTTGAGTAATCCTGGAATAAAACAAGATGTACATGGGTCTATAGAGTATATATGAGGCATTGAATCAAGAAGGATATGGAAGAAGAAACCATTACTATATGATGAATGTACCATTTTTTCCCTACAACTAGTGTTTTCTTGTACAGAGTTTAAAATCATGAAATTAGGTTCCTAGTTTATGGATATGTCGATGGTTTCCCCAACACTAGCATTTCTGGCCTGAAAGATGAACTCAAAACACTTAACACTATTTCCCCAAACAAATCTCACATACTCCATGTCTTAAAGTAGAACCAACAACTCAGATACCACTCTTTCACATCCCATCCCAGAGGGACCCATGTCATGACTACTCCAAGACTGCCTCTAACAGGCTAGGGGTTGTTGACTAGAACCAAGTGGGAATATACCACAAATGGGAGGCACTATTTTTATGTGCATGTACACACAAACACATCTCCATGACACAAATGCTAAAATGTAAAAACCCTATGTATACAATTTATGCGGACCACTATATCCCACAAACATAGTATGACAGAAAGCAAAGGAAAGTAAATAGGGAAAAATAAAAACCCAGCACAAGGAGTTTGTAACACAACCTCAACATAAAAGTAAAGGTACCAAGACTTTTGTCTCAAATTCATATGAACACACCTTTATCATTCCGGTATCACTAAGAACCACCTGGTTCGTCTCTGCCAAGACTCCTTCAAAAGGTCTATCTTATGCACAAGACATGAAATCTGCAGACAAATCCTATATAGGGGTGAGTATAAAAATACTCAGGAGGACACCCGAAACCCAAAACACAATCCAAAGTATTATTTAAACTACTATCTACATAGGTATATTTCTACAACACATATAACAAAAATATCCAGATATACTTGAGAGAGACACTATGCCATCATGCTGTCATAACTAACTTCCCACCATTGGATTCTGGTTGAAGGACGCATATTTAAGAATATCATACTCTTTGATATGTGATATCATGGGAGACACTTAACAAAGAGTTCTAGATCATTTGGGCCCCACCTAAATAGAACACATTGGTCAAGGAAGATTATGATACACATATAGAGGGTCACACCCAGAACTAATAAGGGGACAACTTGAATCATGCCCAAAATAGATCAGGGGATACCATGTAACCCTTTTAGATCAACATGATATGTAGTGGATTACTCCCAATATCACATAGGGATACCACAACCACAGCTGATATGTCCTTCTAGATGGAGGATCAGTTCCCTACTCAAGGTGGTTACGCGATTCAACTGATTCCACTTTGTGTGATAGGGGATCACACTCCAGTCTCACAGTGGGATACCATGTCTATATGAGACTCACCCTATATAGAGGATTACAATCCAGTTATTTGGATGTAATGGCTTAATAAACCATCAAGGAAAGGACCAAGGGAATGCTCTCAACCTATACTTGTGTGAACATGGAAAACTAAGAGCCCCAATCACTCTTAATGGGAGTACATGGCGTGTCCTAGGGGTACACAACATGTTCTACTATCCCAAGCCTTACCCATGTGTATGAACCTCAAAATGAATGCACTCTTCATATACACATTGTGTAGGATGAGTACACAACGTAAGAGACACACGGTTCTCTACTGATGGATCTGTGCAGTCTTTATCTTCTCCCTGATGATCTGGAATTTCTTTATAGTATCTTCCACCAAATCTCGTCTCATAAGTGCTGACACTCCTGGGTCAACCCAGCAAATAGGTGATCTGAAGGGATGCCCATACAAATCCTCAAATGGTTTCATACCAATGGTGTAATGAAATCTATCACTGTATGAAAATTACACCAATGGTAGGTGATCCTCCCAACTATAATCAATGTCTAACATGAACGCTTATAGAATGACCTCTAGAAACTGAATGGTCTACTCATTCTGGTCATCTTTCTATGGGTGAAACATTTTTATCAAGCATAGTTGGGTCCAAAATTCCCCATGTAATCCTTTCCACAACAAGGATTTAAAGAGATCGTCAAGATAAAAAATAATCTTCGATGTAACACCAAGTATTTTAACTATCCCCTACACATAGAGGAGTCCAAATCTCTCTAACAAACTCTTCTCTCAGATATCATGGAAGTAGGATGACTTGGTGAGTCAGTCAATGATCACCTATATGGAATCTTGTGTCATGAAAAAATGTGGAAATCACATCAAGAAATCCATCTATGTTCCATCCCACTTCTATTCTATCACCTCTTGGGGTTGAGCAAAAACCACTAGAACCTGGTGATTAGACTTCACTTGCTGACAACTAAGTCAATGAGAATCAAACATCGGCACTCCTTTCATCATCCCTGGCCACCAAAACTATTGTCGGTGGTCCTTGTATATCTTTTCCACATCGGGATGTACTACCAAATGGAATGTATGAATATCCCTAATAAAATCCTCCTTTAACACCACTATTACAATTGTTCATTCATCAAAAAGAACATCATGCTCCCTATCTTTTGAATATCCATCTTGGGTATTCCCTACGGAAATCTGAGAACATATGGTCTTATAGTCATTATACCTAGGTTATGTATTCATAACTCATTGTAATAGTGAAGTGGTGAAAACTATTGACTGTATGTAAGATCCTCCATCTCCATCCACTAAGGATAACTATAATGAGTAAAACTGGTATGATTCCTCATTCAGAAACTACAATCTAGATCTCCTGTGGAGATCATTTTCCAACATGTTCGCCTACCTATAAGTACAGACTATCTCAAAGTCGTAGTACTAGAGAAAATCTATCCCAAACCTTTATCTCAAGTTTGTATCATTTTGAGAGAAGATTTAATTTAGACTCTTATGATTAGAGTAGATGATAAACCACTCTCCCATCAGACAGGGTTTCCATATCTTCAATGTGAATATTACCACTGCTAACTCAAGATCATGGGTCATGTTGTTCATCTCTTGTTGTATCAACTGGAATGAACCATTGGAAGTCAACAAATGTCTCTTCATCAGGACACAACCAATCCCAGTCCTAGATGTATCGCAAAACTCCACATAATCAGTGGCTTCCTCCAGTAACATCGGGATGTGAGTTCTTGTCAACCTATACCTCTACTTTTGAAAGTAGAAGTTGTTCTTTTCAATCCAATAGAAATTATTACTCATTCATGTCAATGTTTTCAAGGGTGATTCCACACTATTAAAGTTAGGTAAAAACCTCTGATCTTACCCTAGTATTCCACATAATCATTGCACCTCAGTAACACTCTTAAGTAGGTTTTAATAAAGTATTGCCTCAACCTTTTCTAGATCCATTGAAAATCTAGCCTCGGAGATGATGTGTCCCAGAAAATGGACCTCTCAAATCCAAAAAATTAACTTGGAGAACTTATAATTAATTTGGTGATCTCAAAGTATGTCTAGAAATATCCTCAATTGACTCGCATGCTCCCCCTCAAACACTGAGTAAACTAAGATGTCATTGATGAAAACCACCATGAACTGGTCTATGTAAGGTTGAATGATTTGGTTCATGAGTCCCATGAAAACTTTTGGGGTTTTATTCACACCAACTAAAATCACCAAGTATTCATAGTAATAATAAAGACATCTAAAGGTTAACTTAATTATATCCTTATCCCGTACTCATAGCTGGTGATTGCCAGATCTGAGGAAATCTTTGAGAACCATCATGCCCCATTCAATGGATCAATGAGGTTATCAGTCCTGGGTAGTGGGTAATTGTTTTTCACGGTCACTATGTTTAAGAACCTTAAATCCACACATAACCTCAATATCATGTCTTCCTTATTGCAAACAATATTAGGGATGCCCAAGGTGAAACACTGGGTCTCATAAATACTTTCCTCTAAAAGTCCTCCAACTGTACCATCATCTCACGAATCTCTATAGAATCCATTCGATATGGATGTATAGATATAATTGTTTTCACAATGTGTAGATCAAGGTATATGTATATCTCTATGATGGGAGGTATTCCTATAACATCTTTAAGAAAGACATCCTCATACTCCTCCAACACTATAGGAAAAAGGGGCTTCATATCTTTTACTATATCGAGGGTGATGCTAGCCATTTAAAAAGTAATCAGATACACTATCTTATGTGTTAGTCCATCCTGTGCTGCATATGTTTCTATTTCACCAAAAAAGTTGAACCAGGTTCAATCACTATGGATACCCAACACTCATTTCTGAAAATACTCAATATGAGCTTGAATTGTGGATAACCAGTCCATACAAAGAATTACATCATAAGTCCTCGATGGATCTACCAAGAGACCCCAACCAAAAATCTTACCTCTAAGTGTCAAGTAACACAGTCAGAAAGAGTGTATCAATATCGAGTCTCCCCCAATAGAATTCTCTTAAAAAACAGGCCAAGTCAACAATTCAACCAGAATCTCTGAGTCCCAAACAAGGTTAATGGAATGAAAGAAAAAACTAGCACCTATGTCTATAAAAATAGAATCTAAAGTGGAAAAGAAAGAGATCATACCTCATATAATCCATGGATCCCTAGGTTCATAAGACTCCATTTCCTACAACTAGTCTCATTCATTCCCACCAGCTCCCTGAGCCTGGAATGGACCACCTTGTGGTGGTTGTGGTAATATATCAAACCTCTGACCACCTCTTATTTCCCTCCCTACCCTCTTCAATGTCCTCCACCATGTGGACCACCGTGCTCCTCTATCTACCTTTTTCTCTGTGTTCATTTTACTATCTCTTGATAAAATATTTGATGGGTTAGGAAATCTATTGCTTGATGTACCGACCACAGCATCAGTAACACCATCTATCTCATGGATGATTTGAGCCACCCCGGGATCCTTGTAACACTGACCCAAAGTCCTGTGATCACCCCTTGAAGTGCCTTACCCACATGGATCAATGTGAATTCCATTAGCAGCATGCGATCGAGGTCTGAGCAACCCGGTGCCCACTTATAGCTCCCACTACATGTGTCTTATCTTCTATAAAACTCTACACTAGCAAGGCTCGCTCAAGAACCCCATCATATGTATGAATTCTATAGGACACCATTGATGCCCTAATATACCAGCGAAATCCCTTCTTGAAGGTTAGAGCTTTAAAGAACATGACACTTTACATGTCCAAGAAGTAGTGTGAAAGGTCAATGATCTTTTCTGAATACTCCTCCTTGGTAATATTACCCAGCTATAGATTCATGATATACTCTATGCGTATTGATCACAACATGGCCAGATAAATCTCCTCCTTGAAGATATGCTCAAAGTATGTCCTAAATAGAGGAGTCACATTGTGTGACTGAGTCACAAAACTCCACCACCTCCCCACATAGCCTGGAAGAAGACTCATAGAAAGGGGTTCCATCTAGTTGGTAGGCATCTTCATAAGGTGGAAAAAATGGGTGACTACCTCTAGTCAATCCTAATCCATCTGAAGGTCTTTCTCATCACAAAAATAGGAGGTCTCAACCTTAGAAACTCATGAAACACACTCATACTTTGTGCATCATCAGCTGGTAGTGCTGGTAGTAGCTGTTACTCAATGGGTGGTGGTACAACTAGAAAACCACCTAGAGGCTCTATTTCCGGTATAGGCCCATGTATCGTTGCTTCATCAATAGGTGGACCATCCCGGTGATCATGTGGCAGAATCATGGTTGGAAGTCTATGTGAAGGCATCCTAAAACAAAACAAGATGTTCCAAGGTCGATAGAGTATATCTAGGGTGTTGATTCACGAATGATAAGGAATATAGAACTGTTACTATATGTTGAATGTACCATTGTTTTCCCCTACAACCAGTGTTTTCATGTACTGAGTTGAAAATTAAGATATTGGGTTCTTGTTTTAAGGATATGTCGGTGGCTGTACGAACACTAGATTTCCTGGTCTGAAAGATGAACTCAAAACACTTAACAGTATTTCCCCAAACAAATATAACATACTCCAGGTCTTAAAGTAGAACCAACCACTAGGATACCACTCTTTCATGATCCGTCCCAGAGGGTCCCATGTCATGACTACCCCATGCCGGCCTCCAATAGGCCAAGGGTTTTTTACTAGAACCAAGTGAGAATATACAAAATAGAGGAGGGATTATCTTAAAGTTCATGTACACATGAACACATATCCAAGATAAAAATTCAGAAATGTAAAAACACTATGTATACAATTCATGTGGACCACGATATCCCACAACCGTAGTATGACAGGAATCAAAGTAAAGTAAATGGGGACAAATATAAACTCACGTCAAAGACTTTGTAACACCTGCCCAACATAAAATTAAAGGTACCTACACTATTGTCTAAAACTCATAGGAACACACCATGATCATTCTTGTCTCACTAAGAACCACCTGGTTTTGGTCATCTTAGGACTCTGTCAAAAGTTCTATCATCTGCACAAGACATGAAACGTTTTGTCAATGCATGTGCATGTGTGAATATAAAAATACTAAGTAGGGGACCATAAAAACCAAAAAGAAATCCAAAAAATTACGTAAAATAATATCAACATTGGTATTTTTCTATGACACATATAACAAAAATATCCAGGTATACTCAAGAGAGACCCTATGTTATCATGCGGTCATAACCAACTGACCACCAAAGGATTTTGGTCAAAGCACGCGTATTCTAGAATAACATACTCCTCGATCCGTGATATCATGGGTGACACTCAATGAAGATTTCATGCTCATTTGGGCCCACCTAAATAGAACACATTTTTCAAGGAATATTATGATACACATAGAGGGGGTCATGCCCAAAAGTAACTAGGGGACAGCACGAATCACGTGCACAACAGATCAGGGGATACCATGTACCCAATCAGGATCAACATGCTATATAGTGGATTGCACCCAGGCACACATAGGGATACCATGCACCATAATTATATGTCCTTCTAGATGGAGGATCAGCGCCCTACTCAAGGTGGTTATGTGATTCATCTAAATCCACTATGTGTGATAGTGGATCGCACTCCAGTATCACAATTGGGTACCAAAACTATTTGACACTCAACCTCTATAGGGTATAACAATCCAATTATTTGGATGTAATGACTTAGTAACCCCTTGAGGAAAGGACCAATGGATTGATCTCAACCTATACTTGTCCAAACAGGGAAAACAAAGAGCCTTAAGCACTCTTAATGGGGGTACAAGGGGTGTCCCAAGGGGTACATGACATGTTCTACAATCCCAAATCTTACCCATGTGGATGAACCTCACACTGCATGTACTCATTATATACATAGTCTGTAGGATGAGTACCCAATGAATAGATACACAATGTTCTCTACTAATGTCACTGGGTCATGTGTATTTACCACAGTCGTGTCATTGTTTTGTTTCATACCTGGCCAGTCGTGTTCTTTTCTAAGTATACATCATGCCATATGGACATGTACTCTTTCCCCTATACATGTACTCTTCAGAGTACACGTGGAGTCATATATGGAGGGTCCCATTCCATGTGATAGGGGTAACAAAACAAGTGGTCCTTAACTCTGGAAAAACCTCAGTGCCACATCCAGGGGTCCCACAAGCAGTGTAATCCTGGATTACGTGCTGCATTCATTGGGATTTTCCAGAACCAATGTTCTTCCTCTACGCATCACAGATAGTGTTCTCCCTTTGACCCAATAGTCAATGCACTGCGAAATTGAATATTCAAGTTCTCTCATGCCTATCAATCACTAACAAACATGTTCCATCTTCAGATCTACTCCGTAATTAGATAACTCATCATCCTTTGTTTAAATTCAAAGAACAAAAATTCAGTAATCATCTTTCATCTTATTCACTATGTCTCCATCATCGCACCTCCTTCATTCTGCGCTGATCCAAGATCAATGATATCAGATCATTATAACAAGAAACGGGTGAGGAATGATAAATTTATTGGGAATAGATAAGTCGTAGGCCAAATGAAGATCACTCTTGACAAATGATGAATCAGGTGAGAAAATAAGATAAACAAATGAGAGGAATGAACCTTGATCAATGTTCATGTTGATATCAATTCACTACCATAATATAATCAACAATTATATTAAAAATATTTTTCCCAATTTACTCCGTAATAAACCTATTTTTCAAGGTGATCGATCCTCAAACCAATATGTTCATCAATTGAATTGTGATAATCATAGAAATTAAGAACAGGGAATCCACCAAATTTGAAATCCAGACCCTACCAATATTTTGGATCAATAATTAATGGGGAACAGTTACATTATTTCCATTGATGATATCCTCCAAATCTATCTGTGTGATGATCAATAATTTGATATTGATCTATTTTAGTCTTCCAAGAACATTCTCCTCCAATAGAATCTATGCCTCAAGGGTTTAAAGGAAAACCCTGATAAAATTTCTTTATCCATAAATATATATAATAAATAGGTCACTATGCTGAAGAAAAATAAAATAAAATATTCTTTTAATTTATTTAATCTATTTCATGGCCCCAAAAGCATTTTAATAAATGAACCGCGCTGAAAAATGTTATGACACAGCTAAGGGTAACACCAAATTAAGAACTCAATAGTGGTCTCAAATCTCCAATTCGAGTCCCCATTCATGAGTTATTAGGATTTAAAAATAAAATATTTTTATTTTGATTATTTTTTTGTGGTTACATCCTTGGTGGCTTTTTCTACAGATGACCCATGATGACAAAAGTTTGGTCACACCTAGGGTAATGTTGTTGTTCGGAAATCAATGGTGCCCTCATATTTATGATCTTGGAAGCCATTTGTTAGTGATTCCACTTTTTCAGGAACACTGTGAGCAAATGATATTAAATATTTTAATATTTTTGAACCATTTGTTCTGGGCACACCAAGCCTCAGAATCTCACGCCATTTTTGTGCTTGGTCTCAAAATCAATCCATATAATATCCAAAAGAAGACACATAAGAATATGAGATGTTAAAATTATTGATTATGTTATTAAAGTATTTGTTATTTATTATTATTTCACTATTTTTATTATATTTTTATTGTTTTGATGATTTGATAAAGATGGTATTTTATCCCCGCATTACATTTTATACCCTCACTACTAATCAACAGCCTTGGGTATATGGGGATGTGCACCTGAGGTCAGGCACTGAAGTGGCTTTGAGAAACAATATGTTGCACTTTTGTCATCATGTCACATTAGTTAAATTTACATCAATGGAATGTATGTTCTATCAAGGAATTACATCACCCGATCTTCGATTTATATAAAATAACTCAGAGCCACGGTCCAAGCTCAATGACTATAAACTAAGAGTCCAACTCCAAGTATCATGACATTAAACATTGTGCAAGTACTTTTAGAAAATTTGTATGTGTTGTTTGGTACCTTGGTCCTCTATTAATATTGGAATTTTTCTCCTCCATACTACATACATCCTTTTGGGATGCTCACATTATGGTCCAAAACATATGAGATTAAACTAAGAGCCCATGGCCCAGGTATCAGAACCTAAAATTGTGTGAAACTTGGCATAGATTGTTCTCTATTCATGGTCCTTAATGTCCCTATTTCCATATAGGCCCATCTAGGTAGTTCCCCGATCATTATTTCATCTTATAACTCTTGAAAAATCAGCAAGGTTGGTACTAATTAGTTTTTCTCACACGTTCGAGATGCAAGACGTAAAACTACCTGGACTCATGTCAAGATCAAAAGATGTTAAAATGTGTGATGCATTGTAACGCCCCAACCCCAGTTACCCAGAGTTTGTGCATTATTGTGTAACATTGGAATGATCACAAAAGATCAAGTCTCGAACGACCGATTAGTTTAGTAGCCTTGGAAACACTAGATACAATAATAAATGTTACATTACATCATAAAGTGAAAAACTACAATAACATAGTCTCCATTTTCCACACTCATATCCCTTTCAGACTATCCATGCAGGTCATTCCTAAAATACTTCTTCACATCTTGGAAAAATTAAAACATTGAAATGGGTGAGCTCAGATGCTCAATAAGGATAACAATAAATCGGAATCCTTCATAAATAAACATTAACATTTAAGGAAATGTATAACTAAAACAAAAGCCTTTTAAACGTGAACTTCAGCATAATATGGCAAAAATAAAATGAAATAATTCCATTTACTTATTCACATGGATAATCTACTAGTCAAATAATCACATGCAATATCAATAACCACTTTCATAATGATGGAATGCATAATGCCAGACTATCATAACCACGTAGCCAAGGCCTCGTGCCAAGACTACAAATAAGATTTTGTCAAGGCCTCATTCCAAGACAATAGTTTGTCTCATGAGACCTACCGATGCATCGAGGAGCTATAGCAGGCTCCACCCATCACTTATTAAGTCCAATGCATTCCTTATATGAATAGGTTTAAACATATCATAAACCATAACATAATCGTATCACATAAAACATGCATAAAGGAAACATAACATTTCCAAATTTCAATCAAAAGATATCAATACAACACATTGATATAATAAAAACACTTTCAAAACAATTTTCAATACCAAAATAAAAGAAAATTAAAACTTTGTATTTATTTTTCATTTTAAAAAAGTTATGGCTTGTAGAGGAAGCTGAAACTCAAATAATGGTCACCGTGGTGGAGAAGTCATTGTCACCGCATACGTACGACAAAAAAAACATTCCCTTTTGTCATTTAGTAAAATGATTCGTATAAAAAAATATTCCTTTTGAATAAACATAAATGTCAAAGGGTTTTATACACTGTATAAAAGAAATTTGTGTATAAAACAAAATATGCCTCAATGAAAGGAGATTGAGATGAAGTCCCTTAAAAATAACATTTTTTTAATAAAATAGATCTATTATGTGTATTCACTATAAGTACACATAGAGAAAGTACAAATACAAGATAGGACATAATAATATCATGACATAATTTGAAAGTAGGAGATTAACCCAAAGAATGGAAATTGGGTTAAGAAGTTCCCCTAAAAAGATCATTTTTTAAATGAAAAAGATATATTATGTGTATTTCCCATATGTACACATAAAGAAACTATAAATACAAGATAGTAAATAATAATATCAGGACATAATTTGAAAGTAGGAGATTAACCCAAAGAATGGAAATTGGGTTGAGAAGTTCTCTTACCTCATGTCCAACTTGACTCGACCGCTCTTTAACCTCCTGAATAATAAACTAGAGTTAATATCTACTTTCATAATAACCTTTTTCAAGTTCATTATCCCTTTTATATCACTTATTACAATGTTACTAAAATTATGTAGTCATTTAAGTTAATAACGGTTGTTTTGTCGATCTTTGGTACTTGAGTCAACAATAAACTTCTTATAATTACAAGTTGTTTATGTGGTAGAATATAAATTATCTCCAGAATTATATTCATGATGTAGATATCATATATATCAAATATATCCAGTATATACATGCATTTATAATATTACATAACATTTAGAGTTAAGAAATGAAATGCACCGTTCATGGAGACGGTAAGCCGTACGTACGCATGAACGCTACTTTCATTCCTATTTCGTATTTAATGGAATGAAGTTATAATTATATAATGGTATAATATAATTCCATTATAATATAAGGTATAATACCATTTACTCCATCATTTATACATCCCACATATGGCATTAACGATTCAAATGACTTTGAGGGGGCGGTAGTCCGCACATTCTAAAATGAAATTATCGCGTTTACCCATAATGGAAATCGTAAAGGTATGCCATAAATGAAAAATACAGAATCATAAGGAAAAAAATACATAATATATTTCATATATAAAAATAGTGTCATCATAATGGCCACCATGAGAGGTGTTAAAAAAAGATTGAACAATCATGGTTTCGTGAGGCATAAATTTGCCTACCACAGAAACAGTATGTTCTTAAACCATTAGACGAATGTGTGTGTAAGTGTAAATAAAATAATTCTCATAAAAACATTCTAGTATATTTACTATACTGGTTTTTTTACAAAATGATGAAATAAAAAGAGTTTAAGGGGTTGTAGAAGCAAAATAAAACAAAATAACATAAGGGAAGACATTACCTTAAAATCAGGTAACTCTTTTTTGATTTGAGCCAAAGGCTTCCTTGGGAAGAATTATGCCCAAAGTGAGGCTTCTAGGAGTAATAGAGGGAAGTTTAGAGAGTATTTGGGCAGAGGTTGGCCGATCCAAAAGGCTTTGAAGGTGTGAATAAGGTGGTAGTGGTGGGGGCCTTTTATAAGAGGAGAGGAGTGGCACTCTTGGAAAGTCATGAAATGTTACTT
Source organism: Viscum album (assembly GCA_963277665.1). Taxonomy (NCBI): domain Eukaryota; kingdom Viridiplantae; phylum Streptophyta; class Magnoliopsida; order Santalales; family Viscaceae; genus Viscum; species Viscum album. The sequence continues at coordinate 1,937,961,147 of OY728128.1, forward strand.
TATTATATAATGATTTTTGGATTTTAAAGTTCCAAAAATTATATATTTAGAGTATAAGGTGATAAGGGTTTCAATTATACTCATACAATAGGTTTTTTACATGTTTATGTCTTAGATTTTACATTATCTTGTCATTTTATTTAAATCGTTAATTAATGAGGTAATCGTTGTATCATCATGGTGTCATAATATATTAAGTTTATTTAATGTCTAAAAATTATAAAAAAAATATCATGATGTAGGAAATATTTTTTTATTTCCAATTAATATTTATAGTCGAAAAGTTACCTTATATAACCCCATTTAATAATTTTTTTTGTAAAACAACTCATGTTTGTGACAATTTTATTTTTACTTTAAATAAAGAGTTATTATTGTCATTTTCATACCCAAGTGGCTCCATGGGGTCCCCAACTTGACCCATGGATTGTCTTGGTCGGCCATAACTCATAAAATAAGTGTAGGACAAGTGTCATGGTCATTTCATATTATTATAACATTATCTTTACCTTGAATTTCACTAATTACCGTTAATCGCGATTAATAAAACATAAAAGTTACTATTCACCAAAATATTATTTTAATCCCTTTGAACCAAATTTTACATCCTAATGAAAACCATGTATGTCAGGTTTTTTAAATTCAATTCATAGAGGCGGTAATGTTTCATTTAAACGATAAATCAGTTTTTTAACTACCACTTAGTGGTTTCACTATTCATCAAAAATTAAAGTTTTTCAGAACAATGCCAAAATTTCACCCTAATCTATAATTGATATTCTAAATTCAAAAATGATGTATATTTTATAAAATTCCAAACAGATAAGTTGCATTAATTAATTTTATAATTAATTCCCACTGTCACAACAAATATCGTGTTTTTAAGAAACAATATATATCAAAAGTTTGACAATTGTTCATGTCCAATTTCAATGTTAAATTAATTCTAATGACCACCATTGGATAAAATGGTAAAAATATATTCTAATTATACTTTAAAACCACTAAATAGTATAATTTATCATTATAAATTATTTTTATTAAAAAAGTTGTTTTAAGAATTTTTTCATTATTCAGAAAAAATTGGAAGTTCTCAGAAAATTACAAAAAATTTAACTTAGGATAATTTCGATATTATGAATACAAAATTGAAGCCCATTTTGAAATATAAAATTTATATAATTTTAAAAAGTGGGTATTACTATTCATAACGGCTACTTTGATTATTTGTGGTGTGTTAGAATCTCGAACTTGCGTACAATGCAAGCTATTGCATTATTGAAAGAGAATCGTATCGTGAAAGCTTGGGGTGTTACATTCCCCCCTACTTCAATAAATTGCGTCCTCGCAATTTGAAAATGTTCTTCAAAAATAAAAGGTTGAAAATAGAAAATACCTTTGTGGAAAACCCACATTGGAAATAGGGTTAATAAAAATATAACATTAAAAGAAAGAAAGAGAAGTACAAAGGTCACTCGAGATAGCCCATACTAGGATTCTATGAAAATATGGATATGGAGGAAAAAAACCATCAAGGTCTGATGGAGAGTTGTAGAAAACAGGATTAGGAGAAAGTTAACCATAAGAAAATCGCAAACTTGTGATTGGTTAAATGGTCATTGAATCTCTAGTTGGAAAAGTTAACCAACAACATTTTTATTTTAAGTTACCTTTCATAAAGTTGAGGAATTTATTTATGAGATTTACTAAGAATGTAAGGAAATATACTTACTTGTCATGTAGACCTTCATTCTTGAATAAATTTTCACCACAAACCCATCTTTCACTCCAAAAGCTAATATAACTCAAAAATATTATATTTATTCTAATCATACAAGGTTCAAAATATTAACACAGACCATTTAGATTAGGAAAACTATTTTGTAATAACCAGGGACTTCTTGTAGGCTAGTGGTGGGTAATAAAGGCCTGTCACACTATGGTTGTGGGTTCGATTCCTACATCTTTGTCTGACATGATGGGTTATCCCCCGACCTATAGGTTGTCCTTTTCCTAAAACTATAGCATTATAATATTCCAAAAATAATATTCAGAAATGTTTTAAACATAAACAATACTATCCAAGGTTCAACTAAATCCCTTCCAACCTTTATAGTTATTCATAATACTTCTGTTCAACTCACATTCCAAATTTTATAAGGAAGGTAAACATAATGAAGATCCTTTTTCCCGCGTAACAACTTGTGAACACCTTCATCATGTATTCTTTTAAAACACTGCAACATCCTGAATTACGATAAATCATTATTGATTACATTCATGATCCCTTATTCCTTATAGAATACTCGATATACTCCTTCTATCCAAAAATGTATACAAATCATTAATCAGTTTCAAGGAAGTTAAGAATATCCAATATAATTTATCCAAATCAATCATGTATTATTCCAAAACCACTATATCGGTATCAAAACCATATTATGGTTTATCTTTCTCTCAACCATATATTTTCCAAAAATTTAACCTGCTGTGGAGTCACTTTTCTTGGTTCCACACAATCTCAAGTCCTTGATGAAATAGTACTGCAGTACAATCCTTATATACTCTATATTTATTATAACCAATACATCATTGATACAACAATCAAATGACAAAATTATTTAATAACAACATAAGAAATCTAATAATTACTCCTCATTTGTGGTAGTATCATAACTTGATTATTATCCAATAACATCATTTGGGGTATACCCTGACGATTTGGACATTGGTTTTCATAGTTTCCCCACTCCTTGGAGATGAAGCAATGTACATTTGAAACCTTTTTCTTACCCTTGCTGTCACGCACTTGGTTTCCTTTTTCTCTACACTTATAACAAACTCCCATTCCCTTCACGCAAGTTCCAAGGTGTTTCTTCCCAAAATTATCATATATTGGAAAATTCTTCTTTTCCCTCGTCCCTTTATCCATCATTCTCTCTTCTATCCTTTTCTTCTATTTCTTCCCTTCAAATCCATAAGACTCAGAGAATTCTTTACTTATCTTATTAACACATGATACTATTTATTCATATGTTGAGAACACATGGGAGACTATTTCCCTTCTAAATGTTGGCTTAATACCGTGAAAGATATGATCCTTCTTACTCTTTGGATCATACTTATTGATGGAGTTCACATTCCTTCTACTGGTCGTCATTTCTAAACAATGGCATAAACTAGGTTAGTTTATGAATTGCAATGAATAATTCCAAACTTGTAAAATACTTAATGTAAATTGAAAGGTTTATGGATATAATCCATAATCATAAAAAATGTTTTCTTTGAGGAAGTATATACTCATAAACCCTTCATAATGGTTTGTAAAAAAATGATAATTATCCTAAGCATATCCCCCGGGAGTGTCGTAACCAAGAGTGCAGCAAGGCTCGTTGTAGTGCTCCAGTTCCCGTTCGAGTCTATCTCAAAGTGTTGTTTTCAAGTTTTACCCCTAGGTACATCTGTACCAGATCCGCCTCTACCTGCTCATATCCAGACAGGGATATATTGCTCGGAAAACTCAAAAAATTCTCTATAATACCAAAATTCTAGGAAGTTCTTCTATACTAATCCTCAAAGTCTATCTTAGGGATATGTGCTCTAATCAGAGTTTATCTAAATCTGGATTCCAAGTTTAGTACTAAACTGCCTCTCATACCAACTGTAACGCCCTGACCCCCAGTTACCCAGAGTCGGTGCATTATTGTGTAATATTGGCATGATCACAAAAGATCAAGTCTTGAAAGACCGATTAGTTTAGTAGCCTCGGAAACACTAGATACATTCATAAATGTTACATTATATCATAAAGTGAAAAACAATAATAACACAGTCTCCATTTTCAACACTCATATCCCTTTCAGACTATCCCTGTAGGTCATTCCTAAAATACTTCTTCACATCCTGGAAAAATTAAAACATTGAAAGGGGTGAGCTCAGATGCTCAGTAAGGATAACAATATAGCGGAAGCTTTCATAAATAAACATTAACATTTAAGGAAATGAATAACTAAAACAAAAGCCTTTTAAATTTGAAGTTCAGAATAATATGGCAAAAATAAAATGAAATAATGTCATTTACTTATTCACATGGATATTCTACTAGTCGAATAATCACACACAATATCAATAACCACTTTAATAATGATGGACTGCATAATGCCAGACTATTATAACCACATAGCCAAGGTCTCGTGCCAAGACTACAAATAATATTTTGTCAAGGCCTCGTGCCAAGACACTGGTTTGTCTCATGAGACCCACTGATGCATCGAGGAGCTCTAGCGGGCTCCACCCATCACTTATTTAGTCCAATGCATTCCTCATATGAACGGGTTTAAACATATCATAAACCATAACATAATCGTATCACATAAAACATGCATAAAGGAAACATAACATTTCCACATTTCAATCAAAAGATATCAATACAACACATTTATATAATAAAAACACTTTCAAACCCATTTTCAATACCAAAATAAAAGAAAATTAAAACATTGTATTTATTTTTCATTTAAAAAATGTTATGGATTGTAGAGGAAGCTCAAAATCAAATAATGGTCACGGCGGTGGAGAAGTCGTTGTCGCCGCATACGTACGACAAAAAAACATTCCCTTTTGTCGTTTAGTAAAATTCTTCGTATAAAAAAATATTCCTTTTGAATAAACGTAAATGTCAAAGGGTTTTATACACCGTATAAAAGAAATTTGTGTATAAAACACAATATGCCTCAATGAAAGGAGATTGAGATGAAGTCCCTTACAAAGAACATTTTTTTAATAAAATAGATCTATTATGTGTATTCACTATAAGTACACATAGAGAAATTACAAATACAAGATAGGACATAATAATATCATGACATAATTTAAAAGTAGGAGATTAACCCAAAGAATGGAAATTGGGTTAAGAAGTTCCCTTACAAAGATCATTTTTTAAATGAAAAAGATATATTATGTGTATTTTCCAAATTTACACATAAAGAAACTATAAATACAAGATAGGAAATAATAATATAATGACATAATTTGAAAGTAGGAGATTAACCCAAAGAATGGAAATTGGTTTGAGAAGTTCCCTTACCTCGTGTTCGACTTGACTCGACAGCTCTTTAACCTCTTGAATTATAAACTAGAGTTAATATCTACTTTCTTAAGAACCTTTTTAAAGTTCATTATCCCTTTTATATCACTTATTACAATGTTACGAAAATTATGTCATCATTTAAGTTAATAACGGTCGTTTTGTCGATCTTTGGTACTTGAGTCAACAATAATCTTATTATAATTACAATTTGTTTATGTGGTAGAATATCCATTATCTCCAGAATTATATTCATGATGTAGATATCATATATATCCTATATATCCATTATATACATGTATTTATAATATTACATAACATTTAGAGGTAATAAATGAAATGCACCGTTCATGGAGACGGTAAGTCGTACGTACGCATGAACGCTACTTTCATTCCTATTTCATATTTAATTGAATTAAGTTATAATTATATAAAGGTATAATATAATTCCAGTATAATATAATATATAATACCATTTACTCCATCCTTTATGCATCCCACATATGGCATTAACAATTCAAATCACTTTGAGGGGGTGGTAGTCCACACTTCCTAAAATGAAATTATCGCGTTTACCCATAATGGAAATCATAAAGGTATGCCATAAATGAAAAATACAGAATAATAAGGAAAACAAAAACATAATATATATCATAAATAAAAATAGTGTCATCATAATTGCCACCATGATAGGTGTTAAAAGAAGATTGAACAATCATGGTTTGGTGAGGCAGAAATTTGCCAACCACAGAAACAATATGTTCTTTAACCATTGGACGAAGGTGTGTGTAAGTGTAAATAAAATCCCTCACATAAAAATATCCTAGTATATTTAAGGTACTGGTTTTTTTATAAAATAAAGTAATAAAAATAGTTTAGGGGGTTGGAGAAGCAAAATAAAACAAAATAACATAAGAGAAGACATTACCTTAAAATCGGGTAACTCTTTTTTGATTTGAGCCAAAGGATTCCTTGGGAATAATTCTACCCAAAGTGAGGATTCTATGAGTAATAGAGGTAATTTGAGAGAGTATTTGGGTAGAGGTTGGCCGAGCCAAAAGGATTTTAAGGTGTGAATAAGGTGGTAGTGGTGGGGGGATTTTATAAGAGGAGAGGAGGGGCACTCTTGGAAAGTCATGAAATGTTACTTTATTATATAATGAGTTTTGGATTTTAAAGGTCCCACACTTATATATTTCGAGGATAAGGTGATAAGGGTTATAAATATACTCATCCAATAGGTTTTTGACAAGTTTAAGTCTTATATTTTACATTATATTTTCATTTTATTTAAATCGTTAATTAATGAGGTAATCGCTGCATCATCATGGTGTCATAAAATATTTAGTTTGTCTAATGTCTAAAAATTATAAAAAAAATCATGATGTAGGAAATAATTTTGGATTTCCAATGAATATTTATAGTCTAAAAGTTACCTTATATAACCCCATTTAATAATTGTTTTAGTAAAACAACTCATGTTTGTGACAATTTTATTTTTACTTTAAATAAAAAGTTATTATTGTCATTTTCGTACCCAAGTGGCTTCATGGGGTCCCCAAGTTGACCCATGTATTGTCTTGGTCGGCCATGACTCATCCAATAAGTTTAGTTCAAGTGTAATGGTCATTTCATATTATTATAACATTATCTTTACCTTAAATTTCACTAATTACCTTTAATCGCGATTAATAAAACATAAGAGTTACTATTCACCAAAAAATTATTTTAATCTCATTGAACCACATTTTACATCCTAATGAAAACCATTTATGTCGGATTTTTGAAATTAAATTCATAGAAGCGGTAAAGTTTCATTTAAATGAAAAATCAATTATTTAACTACCACTTAGTGGTTTCACTATTCATCAAAAATTGAAGTTTTTCAGAACAATGCCAAAATTTCACCCTAAGCTATAATTCTTATTGCGAATTCAAAAATGATGTCTATTTTACAAAATTCCAAAAATATAATTTGCATTAATTAATTTTATAATTAATTCCCACCGTCACAACAAATAGCGTGTTTTTCAGAAACAATATATATCAAAAGTTTGACAATTGTTCATGTCCAATTTCACTGTCAAATTAATTATAATGACCAACATTGGATAAAATGGTAAAAATATATTCTAATTATACTTTAAAACCACTAAATATTATAATTTATCACTATAAATTAATTTTATTAAAAAAAATTAAGTATTTTTCACTATTCATAAAAAATCGGAAGTTCTCAGAAAATTACAAAAAATTCAACTTAGGATAATTTCGATATTACGAATACAAAAATGAAGTCCATTTTGAAATATAAAATTTCTATAATTTTAAAAATTGGGTATTACTATTCATAACGACTACTTTGATTAGTCGTGGTGTGTTTCAATCTCAAACTTGCATACAATGAAAGCTATTGCATTATTGAAAGAGAAGCGTATTGTGAAAGATTGGGGTGTTATATGCATTTTCCTCATTTTATAACATTATTCTATGTGTCCAAGATCCTTAATATATGATTTTATACTTTGTTTCCAACTTCCTAACCATATGATGTTAAACTACATATCTATTATCCTAATTCGATGAAATAAAACGATAGTGCATCTTAGGACCTTTCCTGAGAGGCCCTTCCTTCTAATTTCAGTCACAAAAACGCCCCTGGAAAATGATTTTGGCCTCTATTTAGACTAATACTCCAAAACTAATGTGCTCAATTCCGTGATGATGTAATTAAAAAAGGGTTGTAATGAACTTGAACATTACATCTCTCTAGATTAACACTTAGTGTTTCCCTTTATTTGGATCCTAATCCTCTTCCATGTAAGAATGTGTCCCACTTGACGGTATGGTATGACACCCCACTAGATCACATACCATCCTAATAAAATTCCCTAAAAGGCATTAGATGAATTTATGTGATAGTTCCACTATTTGTAAAAAATTTAGAGGTTGAACACCATTTTTTGTCCGTGACCACAAATTAATTATGACATATGATATGTCTCGAACACGTTCTTTAGTTATCTTCTATCACCATTCCACTTTCATTGTGTTCTGAATTATGGGTTTAATGATTCATGTTATCCCTTTCCATTTTTTTAGGTAGAATTAAAAACCCTTGAAATTACACCATTCCCACACCAGTTTTTTTGGAAAGGAAATACTACTATTCATATATCCCTATTCTTGATTCATAGCCTCTCTCAGTCCGATCATTCCCAATGTCCAGTAAAAAATTAAATACCTTAGATTTTCAATTATTGTTTGCAAATCTCTTAAAAATTATATATCATATGGTAATCACTTATCTCTATCACATATAATGAATAAAAAGGTTCTCGGAGATTGGTATTTATTTATTTCACATATTAGATTGATGTGCGATAATAAAATATGAAAAATGAATATGTTGATTCATGAATAATGTTCGAAAATTATGATACTTCTACAATTGGTGAGGTTCATCCACATATTGAATCCTCTATTATGTCTTGGAAAAAATTTCCCATATGGAAACACCCCTACAATTGAGTTCTATATCTCAACCATCCTTTGGAACGTGACCTTTACAGACTTCTACACCCTCATGATATTTGCTTCCACCTTTTTATCCAAAAGATTCTATCAGCCTGGATTTTCACCGGATCTTGCTAAGCCTGGTACATGGGTATTTGAGACACCAATTCCTTTTCTTGATCTTCATCCACCACCAACGGAGCCCTTGACTAGATGATGACCTATTTTTGGGTGTTGTGAAAAACCATATTCCCATTCACCTTTTCACAACCACACCTAATGGTTCTCAAAAACCAAATTCCCCAATCCCACATTCACAATCTAATGGCTGGAGAAAAGAACCAAAAGAAATATCTAATATGGGAGGCCTTTTAAAAAATGTTCCTATATTCACACACTCAACCATATCAATGAATTTTTTATGAAGAATAATAATAAAAGATGAAACATATAGGTAATGAAACATGAATGTTAAACCTCTAGGGAATAAAATAGTACGATAGAATAAACTGAAAATGTGACATTTTAAAATTCATGTCCAACCAAAATGATTTCCCACACTAACAAAACTAGAATGTAAATTTTGAGATATCCCATCCCTGAATATCTATGATTAGACTACTATACATAGTATAATAAACCAATGTATCCCTATTACCTTTTTTAATCGACATCGACCTTTCCATAATATGCATACAACACAACATGTGTGCGAAAAGCCGATACAGGGGGTGTTTAAATACATATCATGTTGGATTCTTTGAAATATAAAGAGGGATCAGTAATGAAAATGATATGAAAAGATATCTCAACCCCTATAAAGTAGGTAACCAAATACAACAACAAGGATAAAGATATATGGTCATAATAGAAACCTCGATGAGAGAGAAAGATGATACCAATATCATATACTAGCCAAGGGAAAGAGCCTTCCATGAGTTCCAAGTTGTATGTTAACGATGCCTAATAATTTCTCTATCTGTAAAATGAAAAATATATTTCATGTGACTCCTAAACACTATGTCTCACATTCAAGGGTTAAAATATATAGGTATAGGAAAAAATCCCTAGAGGAATTGGAGGGTACCACTGAATAGACAGATGAAATATATCATAACTCTATAGGAGGGTGCCTATCTAATTGTCTAGAGAGGACCATGAAATATTCTCATAGGAGGGTGTCACTATAATGTTCAACGAACCATTACCCAAATATGTTGGAGGGTTACACTCTGTTAGTTGAGGAACTATGCCCTGACTTCATTGGATTCTTCCATTATGGAAGATAGATAGAGGACCCATGCCCTATCCTAGTAGGAGGGTTCCACTCTAATGGTTGAGGACACATACCCTAACCTCACAGAAGGGTTCCACTCTAATAGAAAATAGAGGACCCATTTACTTTCTCAACAAGATAGTTCCACTCTAATCAGTTGATAAAGAACCCATTTCCAATCCCAAAAATAGGTTTCATTCTAATGGTTAGATAGATGACCCATTCCCTATCCCAGTAAAAGGGTTCCACTGTAATTGTTATGGAACCATTCCTTGAATCTTCTAGAGGGTTCCACCCGGATCTCTCTAATGATCTTGCCCAATCATTTCCATCTTTGAGTGGCACCTAAACAATCATCATCTCTGATACATTTTTCATCGTATCTCAAAATCCACTATAAAGTCCACCATCATGTTCTATATAAAAAAATAAGGAATAGTTTCCCTTGGGACATAATCTTATTCCAAAAAATGGACATGCAAGATGTAGATGATTCCTTAAAAGGAGGTGCCATGAATGTTTGGGAGCCACACAACGTGTGGTCACACTCTATTACCTATCTATGTCCTTACCAGCACACAATTCCCTATCCATGTATCCCAACATGGTGTGTAAGAGGACTACATGGCATGTCTCAGCCTCCTGGTCCCATGTTGTGTTATATTTTCAAATATCGTATCCTTTTGGCCATTTTAGTGAACTCTAGTCATGTCTGGTAGATGACATATGCCTGGCCATGCTTGTGTCCATGTACTCCCATAGTAAATTCTAGGTTTCCCACACTGATTCACATGAAATGGGGTAGGGGTACCACATGGAAATTGATGTTTATCTCACCCAAAACCCTAAATGTCGCATCTATGGGATACACAAGATTTGTTCAACCCTGTAAAAACTATGTATTTATGATCTTCACATAAATTTAGATCTGTTATGCGTAATCCCAATATTCCTCCACCACCTCAAACCATACCCCTAATCTTCCCAAAATCGTTAATAAAATCCTTTTCTATAGTTTCTTTCCCTATAGTAACTGGAAATATGATTCAAACACCTCTTTCAAAGCCCACATGAAGTCTCCATTGCACATGGCACCTCCAATTACAACACCAGGTCTCCAAATCCAAGGTTGAATCACCCAAAATCCTAAATAATCTTGATTCATTCTATATTCTCTAATCCATTCACCTCCCATGAATCTCTAATGTATTTTAGGATTTGATTTCACTCGGTCTAACCTAGAAATGTAAAATTGTGGTCCTTAAAGGAAGAGAGTGAACAAAATAGAGAATTATAAGGGAAAAATACAATAAACCAATGTGTAAATTTCATTGGCCAATTGAACAAATTCAAAAACTACAAATTTTGGATACTATAGTTTTGCAATAAGAAAAAAATAAGAAATAAATAGATAAATAAAAAAATATGATATGTCGGTGCATGCAATTGCTCAAAACAAACATAGATCAAAGAAAAGGAATTTATCATTCTTAGTAATTTAATCACAAGGAAGAAAACCCACATATTATGAGTACAACCTAGATATTGTATTGTTTTCTTATTAAGTAAACTACCAAGGAATGAAACATATCTGTTATGTCGACTACATCACAATTTTTATGGATCCATTTTTTATTGATCTCCCATTTTATTCACTAACCAGGGTGGTAGAACATCATATCAATGGTTGTAGGGTTATGCATCTAACCCTAAATTTCATTTATAATAATGTATTTATAAATTTTTATATTTTAGGTCATTTAATTAAAATTAATAAAATAATTTACTTTATTTAAACACACTCTCCAATGGCCTCATTGATAACCCCGCGCCAACAAACTTTATGTCGTGTCTTGTGTAAATATTGTGTTCCGAAATCAACATTGTTCTATATTTTTAGATCTAGGACTCAATTTAATTTATTTCCTATTTTTTCCTGAAAAATATGCATTAAGTAAAAATTATATTTAATATTTTTATGAAATTAGTTCATGAAACATCAACTCTCAGAATTGAAAACCGTCTGAGTGACTAACAAAAAAAATATTTCTAAATACATCTCAAACACTTAAAAAAACTGAGTCTCTAAATTACTAGCACCGTCAATATTTCTTCCATGAAATGAAAAACTATTGAATTTTTTTGGTATACTATTCCTTTATTTGGCACTCCTACTTCCAAGAGTTCTTCATCATGCTACCATGCTACCACAACACACAAACAAAGTGAATGGTTTATCCATACAAGATCCTCTCCTTTTGATCATCAATCAACAAAATTTTCTACACATATATGGATTCATCCTCGAAGTCTAGCTCTTCCCAGTCAATAACATGTTTTGGATCATCCACATTTCTCGTTAGCTATAAAACAAGGATGGCATACTACAACCCATCAAACTGTGGGGGTTGGGAGATATGGTAAGAAACCTCACCAACCCTCTGCATGATCAAAAATTACCTGATGAATCTTGGGGATAGCATACATACCTAGATGAATCTCTACAATCCTTTTTATGGGGAGAATCGTAGGAAAATGTGGTCACCCTACTCAAAATCTAAGGGGCTACAATGTCGATCACCATATGAATGTTTCCTTCACTAGGCTATCCTAATCTGCTTATAGATCGCCTAGACCTTCCCCATCATCACCTACAACATATCTAGCCAAACATGGGATGTCTCTCTGATCTCTGTCTAATATAAGGATGGATTTAAGGGTATCTCTTATTGAGAATCAATAGGTTCCATCCCATATTAGAGTGGTAGCCCAAATTTTTATGCAATCTCTATAAAGAGAAAGAGGACATCCCTACTCTGTCTAATGGCTAACACAAAAGACCTTATCATATCCTATAGAACAATGATAGTGTGCTCAGTCTAACCACATGTCTAGTGTAAAAGGTTGTACTCATCCTCATCTGGGTTCCAAATGATTCATGCATGCCTCTCCGCAATTGTGAATGTGACCCACAGATCATGGTCAGATAAAACTGTAAAGGGAAACCCAGGATGGTGAATAATTTCTTGTATGTGAATATTCATGAAACTCCCTAAAAAATAATTATCCTTTATAGAACGTATGTTCACTGACGTCTTAATTTATTAAAATATCACCAATATTTATTCATGGTGTCTCACTATCCATGGAATCCCTTTCATGATTCACGTAGATATGTCGTATCTTTTCCACTTGGGGATCTCAAGAGTTATCAAAAAATCAATCAAAACTTGGGGTTTAGCCTTCACCTACTGAAATGGGAGGCACCAAGAGACAAACTCAATCATTTTACACATCATTCCAACATTGTAAAACTACTAATGAAGATCTATGTGCATATTCCCCACATAAGGATGTACATCCAAAGGAGATGTGTGAATATTTCATTACCTTCTCTTGTATCATTATTAGGACCATTATCCTTCCCTAGAAAAGGATAAAGTGATTCCCCCTTTATAAAATCTATATGGTGAATCTCCTAAGTATATCTCATCACATAATAACTCACAATATATTTATGACAACTAGAAATCTCTTTCACCGGAGAACTGGAGGATTCAATACAATTGACTAAAGAATAATTTCACCATATGCACATCAACCCAGGATTAGCATACATGGATGTTACATCATTTTAGATAAATATTCACAACCGTATAAAAGTAAATTAATGAGGTCCATAGTATATTAGTTTCTTTGGAGACATGGAACACAATATTCTAATGTGATGAATGATCTTTAACATATCCTATAAATATCTTCCCCTTTTTTACTCCTACTTAAAACCATTCATCCTAAATTAGGGAGAGGAAATATAATAAGGGCGATCTTAGATGCTTAGTATGGTTGAAAAAAGCAATACATATGCATAATATGAACATACGGGTATGAGAATATGGGGATGATATTTTAAAACCACACCCTACATACCAAAGATCATAATATTTAATCATGGAATATTTATTGGTAGTTTATAAGACATGAATCATAAGATAATAAATGAACATGAGTCAGGATATCATATTAAAGGAATGGGACTTAGAATTTGTGTCACATACAAAATAATTGAAAATCATTTCATATTAGAAAAGTCTCACTTCCATGACCATCATAGAGGGAATAGACCTTTACTGAACTGGTTCTGCTCCCTATTCCAGCCCTGTATTTCTGAACCATGTTCACTCCTTGTTCTGACACTAAATTTCTAAACTGATTTAATTACTAATTTTAACCATGTATTACTGAACTAAGTTCACTTCTCATTCTAGCCCAGTATTGTGGAACTAATTTCACTCCTCATTCCAGCCCTGTATTATTGAACCGAGTTTACATTATGTTGCATCATTGTATTACTGAATTGATTTCACTCTTCGTTTAATCCCTATCAATATAATGAGATGTATAAATCTTTAACCAATTAAGTTGAGAGATATCTTGGTGACACACATCCCATAATAAAATCATACACTTTTGTTCTACAATATAATAAAACATTCTTGATATCATGACCCATAAAAAGAGATAGGTTTCATAAAAATCATATCTTAACCCATGAAATGAAATGGTTATTATAAAAATCTTATCTTATCATAAAAAAGTGAAAAGACACCTAATTTATAATAATTTTATAATATAATAACCAATGAAAGGAATAATGTTTCAGATATTTTTTATCATGGTATAACTCATGGAAGATAAATAGGTTTCATACACAACTTTTCATCTTTAATATAAACCATTCAAATAAAGGTATGAATGGATTCCCAAGATCATAAACTTAGTAAAACATAAAAAATAACAATTTATTCCATGCTACAATGAATATAATAATGAATGATCATTTAGATACATTTATTTAAGAAAATATACTTTTCTCTTTAAAAAATTATGTTTTCGAACATAAAACATATTGAAAAAAATAATCATTGAAAATATATTAAAAAAATTATAAAGGAATCATTACAATCATGGTAATACATTTATTTGAATATAATCTTCTAAAATATATAATATAATCTTTTAAAATTATGTATAACACTTTTTAATAAAAAAACCTTTTTGAAAAAAAATTAACTACTTTAAAAATCTGATATTTACATAATATTATGAATTTTCTTCTAAACGTAAAAAATAAAAAAATAATAATCTTTTAAAAATTCCAAGTATTATTCAATGAAATGGTGTTCATTGTGGCAGATAATTCCCTATATGTCAAACATTAATTTTGTGCGGAAAAATGTTTATAAAGGTGACTCGATCAGAAACTGACCAGAAGATTTCTTTTTTGATACCATTTTACAAAAATGTAAAACATGTGCAAAAATTTACATTAAATATCATAGTATAATAATATAACATTTTTATAACATTTATATAGAAAATTATTTTAAAAAAAATAGATTTATGACCGAAGAGAGAAATAAAGTTGGATTTTTATAAAAACATTTTTATAATTATATTAAATAAAAAAGAGTTGTAAAGTGGTACAATTACATGACTATATCATTAATAACCATAGAATAAAAAAATTTCATTATATTTCATGATATGTTGAAAATAATATTTCATCAATGTATGCATAATCATAAAAATTATTGATAAAAGATGAGATTATAACAATTTTTTTAATGGTTGAGGTCGAAGCCTCATTTATTATTTAAAGTAAAGACCTCTTTCTAATTAGGTAGAGGGAGACACATTACATAGCCTGAAGTCTCAAGTCCAAGTGTTTTGAATACAAGGCCTGAAAGCCCATTTTTTGGCCCAAAGAGCCCTTCAATGAATAGAACTACTATAGTACCCAGACGGATATATTACCTGCTACAGTACTGTTGCCGCTACAGTCCCAACAATAGTGTGTCCACCGCTATAGTTCCCACCGCTACTATAGTTTTGCCACTACTACAGCAATGATATAGTACTAATCCAGTAACCCAGAAATTCTTATATGCCTGGATTTGATCTTCGGTCTTTTGGATTCCATGCAGGAGCCTTTACCACTTGGGTACAGGCTCGTTGGCTATGAGATTTTAGAAATAATCACATAACACTTTGATAAAATCATATCAAAATTCCCATCAAATAATAACATTACATGAGGCATAAAATATCATGAAAAGTATTATATTCATGATATAACATGTCAAAGGGGTATTATATTCACATTCTAAATTTATAACATAACATGTGTCTTAAAGAAGTTATATTAAGACAAAATTACTTTACATATTTGGTATCTTTTGAACCATGAACCCCATAAAAGTGAGATCATGAAATGGATAGGTAAATTACCATAAATATATGGAAAATAATCATTGAATACATTCATTTTTAGAATATTCAATAGAAAAAGAATAAAGTGGTGAATATGATATAAGTCTCGTAGAAATAAATGTGAGACTACAAATCTCCTAACTACTCGAGTAACTTTTTAATCGCGAGCCATGTGAAAGAATAACATGAATTGAAAATATTTTATATAATAGAATAAAATAAATTAATTTTATAACATGTCAAATGTCATTATATACATTAAAAAAATAATTTTTCAGTGAATATGGAATTTATCTCATGGATATAAAAGTGAAATGAAATTCCCTTACCTTAAGTCACGACTCTCGGCATACTTGTTCAATACTCATGTTTAATAAATATAATTTTATTATAAATATATCAAAGAACCAAATTAATATATATAATACCATATATTATATATTTATGACTTTATATTACTTATTTATTAAAAGTTCCATGTAAATGTTATGTCTTGGGAAATAATCATTTTCTTTTTCGAATAGGTTTTGACATGTCTTTCTTAGTCCCCTTACAATGATCATGATTTAATTATTTATAGAATGTAATACATGATATTAATATCATATATATTAATTTTATATGTATTTATAATTACCCTTTAAATATAGAAATAGGAAATCAAATACACCGTTCTTCGAGATGGTAGGTCGTATGTACGGTTGAATGTGGTTTCTACTTTATTGTCATACTAAAAAAGAAAAGAAAATGATTAATACATATAAATTATAGTAAAATTATTATTTCAGATATGTCACATATTTTTAATAAACCCATACATAATTCATTCCATTAATATCATGAACGAATCACATCTCTTGGAAAAGTCGACATTCCACATGTCCAGAAACGATGTTATCGTATTCATATAAAGTGGAAAAGATTAAGTTATGTGTTATATAATAAATAAATAATCATATATATGTTAATATATATCATATATATCATATAAAATAGTAATTACATCATTATTCACAACCTTCAGTGGTGGTAATGGAAAATGAATGACATCGGTTCATATGGCGACAGTCCAAAGTACACATGAACGATGATTTCATACCACATTTTATTGATGGGTGTAAACGTGTAGGTCAGAACCTTAATTAAAAAACATAATAGTATATTCATGATACTGAGGATATTATAACTTCATGTATTAAGAGAAATTTAATAGGTGGATAATTAAATAAAAAAAGTGATCATTGAAGAACATTCCTCTTCTTCGGGTAACTCCTTTGGGTTTTCACCGAAGGACATTATTTGTTTGATTTGTTCCCAAAGTTAGATTTCTAGGATGTGGGTGGGAAGTTGGAAGATTTTTATTTATTGTTTTTTATGAACCAAATGTGTTGAGAGGTGTGATGATGTGAGGGGGTTGAGTTCCCTTATATAGTGGAGGAGGACTGTGATTCTTATAAATACAAAACGATAAACACTTTTGAGAGGTATCCCTTACATCTTGGGCCTCTAATAATGATAAATTTTAGATAATATAAGGTAAATAGTATAAATATGAGAATAAAAAGGATTTTTAACAAAATTATTGGTCATTTAGAACCCTTTTGTAAAAGCTTATTACCTTGGTAAATTCCTTTTTCTCTTAATTGATACAATTAATTTGAACTATTTTCAGCAGTATTTTTGGTTTAATATTAGGTTGAACTCATTAAAAATTTTAAATAATCATTATTAAAAATATGGAATCCATTTTTACAAAGTAAAATCAAATTATTTTCATAAAATAATTTAAAATAATCCTACATTTGAGACGAAACAACATGTTTTTAAAGTGGTAATGTTCCAAAATATGAAATGTTATTATATGAAATTTCAAGTTGAAATTGATTCTAATGATCAAAATTGTATTAATATTCATATTATTAATATAAATATATCCAAAAGGTTCGAGAGACAGGCAGAGACCTACTCCCAAAAAACTATTATAAAAAGGAACAAATAGTACAAAGTGTCTCAGAAACAAGAATCCTTACAAAGCCGTGTGTACAAAGCACCTTCCCGAACATTGAAAACCAAAATGTCACAATAAACGGGCAGAAAAAACAACCAACTGGAACTGACCACCATGATCACCCTTTTGGAGAGAGAATCAGCAACCTGATTAGCTTCTTGAAACACTCGACAGACATCGAGGCATAAGCATTTAGCAAGACTAAGGCAGGAGATCCAAGTAGACATCATCCTCCAAGGAACATTCCGAGTTCGATCTTTCAAAATCTGCATAGCAACAGTGGAATCCGACTCCAAACAAACTCTATTCCAACCATAATGAACCGCATACCTGATAGCATTGATCATAGCCCAAAGTTCTGCCTCAATCGCAGGAGCATACCCAACATAATGAAAGAAGCAGCCCTTAATGAAACCTCGATGCATTCTGAAAACTCCACCACATCCATTAGCACCTGGTGCACCCAAGGTAGCCCTGTCGATATTCACTTTCAACCATTCATAAATTAGTGGAACCACCAAATGTACTTGACCATTCTAGGCTTCCTTTCTCTACCGTGAACACCAAGAGCTCTCAAGAGAACAAATTCAGAAACATCATTGTTCATAGAACGAGTTTGAATTATCGAGGCAAGCATGATGCATCTATGTACCACTAGAACCCCATCCCGGAAGGAAGGCTTCACATTGTTAAAAACAATATTGTTTTGAAATTTCCATATAAAAGAGAAGACCAAGACAACAGCAGCAATAAACATAGATTTCACTTGATCACTGAAATCAATCTTAAAGGATGAACTGAGCAGTGAATAAAATGAGCAAAAATCAAGTCAGCAGTGGAATGAGGATTTCACATACTTCCATAGGTGAACTGAAAATACGCATTGTAAAAACAGATGTGAAATCGATTCATCATTGTTAACGCACAAGGGACATACCACAGCTAAATGAAATCCTTTGAGCTGCAACACGCACTGCATAGGCATTCTGTTTTGCCAGATTCTCCAAGGTAGCAGATAATCACTTGGCGTAATAAAGGGTTGGAGAAATCGTCCCAACAATGAAGGGATTCCAAAACTGACACCACATTGCAGATTGTAATAAGCCTGACTAGAAAAGGATCCATTGAAAGCTAGTTTGCAGATTAAAGTGTCAGCATCAACATAGCCATAGTTAGTAATTTCCAAACGAAGATTACTAGGGATGATTTCATAAGAATCAGCATTGCCATTTAGTTCAGCAATAGACATGTTTGTCATATAAAGAGGGATATTAACAGAATCATTTATATGGGCGGACAGCCAAGTAGTACTCTAGCAATTGAGATGAGAACCTGTAAATACCATCCATATCGAATGAAACATGATATTTGAGTATGAAGCCCTTAATGAAGACCACACAGAGGATTTGAGATAGACACACATATTGTTTTGTAGTCGATAAACAAACCTGCCAACCAGAAATTCCAGAGAGAAATCAGGTTGGGATAAAAGCCTCCAAGTGATGTTTTGAAAGAGAGAATTATTAAATAATCTGACATCTTTGATACCCATTCATCCCATGTTGACTGGCTTGATACAGTTTTTCCAAGCAATAGTAACAAGTTTCCTCTTGTGAATTGAGCTAGTCTAATTGAAGTTCTGTATCATTCCATTCAGTTCCTTAAGAAGAGATATAGGCCATCTATAAATAGAAAAGGAGTAGACAAACATAGAGGTGATAACAGAGTTGACAAGGAAAACTCTCCCAGCCTGGGACATGGTCTGCCCTTTCCAGCTTGCCAACTAATTGGTGATTTTCAACGCAATACCCTCCAAGTGTTCAATATAAATATACTTTAAAACAAATTAAAAATAATAATTTACAAACATAACTAAATTCGTTGAAAATGTAGTTTTCAATTAAAATTCATTTTTTCACTATTCATCATAAAATGAACCTTCTCAGAAATATACCAAAAATTCACCCAATGTAAATATTAAAATTCATATTTCAAAAATAAAGTTTATTTTTTCAAATATAATTTATAAAACTATAAATAAAATTAGTTATAATATAAGTCTTTCATTAAAAGGAAGTTCTTTTAGAAAAATAAAGCTTTCGTACCTAAAATTGGATTTATTCTTAACTCTCATCTAGAAAGCACATTATATGAATTATAAAGATTTTTTTGAGAATATTTTTTTAAATTTCATATAGATCATTCATCAAAAAAATTATCTTATTGAGATAAACCATGTTTGTAAAAAGAAAAATAGTTTTCTTATAAAGAGATTTTATTTATTTTCAAATAGTTCTTACTTTCATTTATAACTAATTGATAACAAATTGATTAATTTTATCTTCATTTATATTTTCAATTTTTACAATTTAGTTAATTTTATTCATAACTTATATTCCTATGGCTAGGTGGTAACAATAAAAATATTTTAATTACAATAGTAATATAATATTGCAGTTTTGTAGAACTCAATGTTGTATGTTGAGAAATAATAACATGGTGTTGTGTATACATAAATGTTAACTTAGGTTAGAATTAATTGAATTCCACAAAATAAATTTAATGTATTTGAAAAAATAACAATTCATAAAAACTCAGGGTGTTAAATTATACCCCCCCCCCCCATAAAATTAATTTATCCCCCAAAATTCAATAAGGTTATCAATGGTATGATACATGAATGTTCATTTAATAAAAACCCAGGTCCTAAAATTGAATAAGAAACATTGTTTAAAAAGGATATTTAGAAACATAATAGTTACCCATAGAAACCAATAACATGTTTACCACATTGGAGAACATATATGGTATGTAATGATTTGGACATGGAAATAAATTGTAAATAATTATACAGAGTGCTAGTGATCACCAATAAAAATAAAGGGGGTGATATAGAGAAATATAACAATAAAAAACCATTAACATATGTTGATATAATGACCATTTGATTAATAAAAAATTTAAGTACTATAATAAATGTTTTTATCCAGGATCATTTTCTTAATGTTAAACAAATCCTAGGATTCATAGTTATTTAATTTCATTCTATTTCATCAGAACAATCTAACATCATGGATGTGCATTGACCAATTTACACATCATCTTTTACTTCATTAAATTAATGTGAATTCATAATTCTTGAATCACCATTAATTAATAAGGTCCATATATTGAATGATAAGTCATTAATTCTATCAAAGATAAATGGTTATAACAGGTTATTCAATATGCATAAATCCTCATACGGAAAGATAATAATTTAATCTCTAAAACCTAATCAGAATAATAACCTAACAAATTCAATAAATGGTTAATCTTATAACCCTTATGAAATATTAATGTCAAAAAATTTAGAAATAAGGCCACTAAATTTCTCAAATACATCTTAACATTGATCCCATATATATCATGAACAAGCTCTTGGTTGTCCCGTACCAAATATGTAAATACCTTTATCATGTATTATCTTGAAACATTGTAATAACCTAAATTACCATAAAAACTTATTGAAAACATGCATACATTGTTATTCCAAATATATTTTGATATATTCCTTAAATACAAAAATTAATGTAAAATTCATCCTTGATAGCATAAAACACTTTTCTAAAAATCCTTTATCAGTTCAGACTTCATAAATACTATCCAATTTACTTTTTCTATATCAACTGTCTCTTTATCCAATATAATGTTAGTTTTATAAACATCAAGAACAAATTATGAGTTAACTCCCCTTTATCAAAATATAACCTTTCCATTAAGTCACTTTTATTGGTTATCAGCAATATTCAATATATTTTTTAAAATCATTAACGAAAAAGATATACTTCAGGACTCATATAATATAGTTAATGAATCCAATACATATAAAATTTAACCATCCTACTAATTTCTAGAACCATTAACTGAGCTTCATCATATTATTCCTAATACCCCATTCAAAAAATATGAAATATAAATCATTTACTAACATTCATTAAACCAAATTTTATCATTATTATAAAAAAATGTTATTATAAGATATAATACCTTCCATATATCTTTCTTGGTATCTTCATCATCAGCAGAAAGACCATTACTCTTACAAAAATTCTTATTTCTATCATGAGACATCCCAATTTGGATGTTCATTATTCTCATCCCCTGTGTTAACATAATTTTTAATTTTCCTTTTGAGGTTGCATGCTTTGTGTCTATCTCTTCCAGACTAAAAAAATATTCCTGTTTCTCTAAGACATCCAATTATTGTATCTATACAATGATGTATTTTCATGGATACCACTATATCAATCCTTTACAAAAAATCTCTAATATTTTCATAAATATTGACTCATACTTAGATGTATTCTCAGAGACATCCCTAGACGTATCCATTGTAATATCCCTAGGAACATCTCTATCATTTTCTCATCCTAGTATCAAAAGTTTGAATAAACGATTCCTTTTATTCCGACTATAGAAACCATGAATTAACATACATGTATATTTAATCATTTTTTATTATTATTCATAACATCAAAAAAGTACATGCCTTTGGACCATAATAGTTTAGTTCATTTGGAAACGTGGAACACAATCTTCGAACATGGTGAAAAATCCTTTATATCTCATGTAAAGTTATTCACTTTTAGTAAAACTACATAAAAACATTCTTCATAACATGGGGAGAGGAAGAATATGAATGGGTGAACATAGATGCCTAGTAAGGGCATGGAAAAATAGATATTTAAGAATAACCTGAACATAAAGGAATTAGAACATGAGAATAACATTTGAAAACCATACCATTTATATCAAAGCCAATAATCATGAATCATGTAATAAATATTGGAAGTTCATAAGACTAGAATCATAACATAGTTAAAGAATATGAGTAATGAGATCATAACATAGACATAAGACATGGAATTTGTTTCATATATATAATTATATAAATTAATTTCATATTAGTCAAGGATCACGACCAAGACCATCATAGTTGAAAAATCTCTTTACTGAACCCAGTTTGTTTCCCATTACAACCTTGAATTACTAAACTGAGTTCACTTCTCACCATAGCTCTAAATTAGTAAACTGAGTTCATTACTCTTTTGATCTATATATTACATAACTAAGTTAGCTCCTCATTCTATCCCTATATTATTGAACCCAGTTCACTCCCCATTCTACATTTCTATTACTGGACTGAAATCACTAAACATTATAGCTTTGTATTGTCGAACCAAGTTAACTCATCATTTGATTTCTTCATATCATTATATGAATAAATATTTACCCAATCCATTTGAGGGAAATACATGTCTCATCCATCTCATAATGAAATCAAACATAATTCTTCGACAAGATAATAAAACATTAAACATATCATGACCCATAAAAAAGACATGGATTTCTTAAACATCATGTCAAAAAACTTGAAATAAAATGGGTATTGTAAACATTTTATTATTCTATAACAATGGGAAAATTTACATGTTTTTTAATAATTCCATAATAGAATAACATGTGTAAGGAAGTGGTTTTACTAAATTATTTATCATTGTATAACCTATAGAAGAAAAGTGGATTTCAGAAATAATATTTCATTTAAAACATATATCATTCTGTGAAAGGGTAATAATGGTATCATTAGATCATATCCTCATTAAAGAATAATATATAAAAAATTCTATTATCTTAGATGGAAAGTAATTTTAAAAGAACATTTAGAGACATTTCTTAAGGAAAATATCATTTTCATTTTGAAAAATAATTTTTAGAATATAAAACATTTTAAAAAACATTTTCAGGAAAACTAGATTTGGAAACATATAAAAGAAGATTTAAAACCAATAAAATAATTTTCATTGAAAATAACCATTGAAAAATATATAATTTATTTTTGAAAATAATTTAAATAACTTTTTAAAAGATATAACATTTTTGAAAACTATTTTCTTTGAAATGAATATTAAAAAACAAAAATTTCTATAATATTAAGGAAAAAATTCTATAAAATAAAAATATGAAAAATAATTTTATAATTATGATAATCAAGCTTCAAGAAAATTATATTCATGATGGATTTTATGTCCATAATTCCAAACATTCATTTTGTGCTATAAAATGTTTAGAAAAGTGCCTCATTTAAAAAAACGACAAGAAGATTACTTTTTCAATACATTTTTTTAAAGGTAAAACATGTTTAGTAACGTCATTTTAATATCATAGGATTATATTAGAACATTTTTTATGAAATATTTAGAGAACATGTTTTTGAAAGAAAATAGGTTTCTAACCAAAGACAGAAATAATGTCAGATTTTCATAAAAACATTTTATTAATTATATTAAGTTTTAATGAGTAGGAAAATGGTACCATTATCTGAATTTATCTTGAATAACTAGATTATAAGAAAATTTAATGATATGTTTTGTCATATGGATCATAATATTTTATCAATGGAAGCAAAATCATAAATAATACCGATAAATGATGAGATTTTATAATTAAAATCATACCACTTTTGTAACTTTGAATAAAAATAACCAAGAAATTATAATATTACATGAAGCATAAAATATAATTTAAATTTGGATTTTCATGATATAACATTTCAAAGGGGTAATATATACACCTCATAAATGAAAGTAGGTTCATTATATGACATTTGTCTCAATGAAGGAAAATAAAGACTAAATTAATTTACTGATTTGGTAACTATTGAAATATGAACCCCATGAAGGAGAGATCATAAAATGGATATAAATACACATAAATTTATGTATCATAATAATATAATATATTTGTAGTTTCTATATACACAAAACAAAAGAAATGTGTATTGAATAAGACATAAGGCTCGCATAAATAAAAGAGAGACTAAAAATCCCATTACTACTTGAGTAAGATATGAATCATGAACCCATGAAATAATAACATAAATTGAAACATTTAATATAATTAAATAATTTAAATTAATGATATAACATGTCCTGTAGAATTATATACCCCACATAAAAAAATTAGTCCATAATATCGCATGTATCTCACAGATATAAAAAGTGTGATTAAATTCTCAAACCCTAAGTCTTGACAGTAATTGAAATTTTTCCAAAAACATGTATAATAAATATAAGTTTACTATAAATATGTAATAGAACCATATTATTATATATAATACCATATATTATTTACTAATGAATTTATATTAGTTGTTTATTAACTATTCCATGTTAATGTTATGTTTTGGGTAATAACCACGTTGTTTTTCATACATGTTTTGACATTCTATTCATAGTATTTTTACTTAGATCATGATTTTATTATTAAAAAAACATAATCTTTGATATTAATATCATATATATTCATTAAATGTGTAATTATAATAATAATAATAAAACATATAAATAGTAAATTAAATGCACTATTCATGGAGATGGTATGTCATTCATATGCATGAATGTCGTTTTCAGTTTCTTATCATATTGAAAGAAAGAAAAGTAAAATATATATATATATATTCATTGCATAATTATTATTATGTAATAGATATTTTATATGTTTAACAAACATACCCGTAATATATTCCATGTAAAGTGTGAATGAATCAATCGCTTTGAGGATGTGGTTGTAAACACATCCACAAACTAGGTTATCATATTTCCATAAAATTAAAAACAAGATGGAATGTGTTATATATCAATTTAAAATAGATAAAAACAAAAAAAATAATCATTTAAAAATAATCATTCCATAATCATTCCCAACCATTAGAGGTTGTAATTGAATAACAAAATACACAGGTTCACAAGGCGGTAGTCCACCGTAAAAACGAACGAAGATTGTGTATCCAGTTTGATGGAAGATTATGAAGGTGTAGTTAATACCCTAAAAATAAAAAAAATATAATCATATTTAATCTACTGAGTATATTATATAATCATAGAATGAAAATAATTGAAGGTGTGGAGAAAAAAATAAAACAAAAGGTCTCATTGAAAAAGGTTACCTCTTCTTCGGGTAACTCATTTTGGTTTGCACAGAAGGACTTCATTGGTTTACTATCTTCCAAATGTGAGACTTATAGGTTGAGAGGAAAAATTTTGGGATTTTATTTGGGTACGTTTTTTATTACATAAATGGATTGATAGTTGTGAATAAGTTTGGGGTATGGGTGCCCGTTTATAGTGGAGGAGTGGATTTATTGTAAATATAAAAAGATAAAAACTACTAATAGGTATCCCATATATAATGTTCCTAATTTAATAGTACATTTTATATAGAATATATTACATGGTTTAAATTTTTCAATAATATGGGTTTTGGAAAAAATTTCAAGTCATTTTGGCTTCTTAAGAAAATGTTCAGTCCCTGAGTAACCTCATCTTTCTCTTAATCGATGTAATTAAATGTAACTCTTTACACTAATGTTTTTGGGAAAAAAATTAAGATCATGTCATACGAAATTATACATTATTATTATTCCAAATATGGAATAATTATTTCACAATTATAATCACATGAGGTGCAAAAATTAATTTAATATAATACCACGTATATCAGGAAACAAAGGGTTTTTAAAGTGAAAATGTTTACAAGTTTGAAATGTTTTAATATTGAATTTTAATGTGAAATTGATTTCAATGAAATAATTTTTATTAAAATGTGTATATTTATTTAAATATAGTTTCAAAATAGTTAAAAATATAATTTACCTATATTAATAAAATAGAATAAAATTTAGTTTTCAATTAAAATACAATGTTTTTCACTATATATCAAAAAAGGAAACTTATCAGGAAAATATCAAAAATTAAACCAAAGAAAATTTTAATATTTTGATTTATAAAATGAATTTTATTTTTTCAGATAAAAATTATAAAATAGTAAAAATTTGTTTTAAAATAGTTTTTCGAGTAAAAAGTTGGAAAATGGCTTTTAGTGAAATATAGCATCTTATATCTAATTTTTTTTATTCCTAAAAAATTTCTATAAAAAACATAAGATTAATGCTAAATAGTTTTTTTAAATATATAATATATTCATACAATTAAAATAATTCATCAAAATTGTTTTGTTTAATTTATTGATATAAAATGTGTTTATACAAAGAAAATATGTTTTGTTAGAAAATGAATTTCTTTGTATTAAAATAGTTTTTACTTTCATTTATAATGAATTTATAACCAAAGGATTCATTTTATATACAACTGAAAACCATATTTTTAAAATTTATTTAATTTTATTTGTAACTTCACTTACAAAAGATATTTAGTAATTATAATAATATATTAATAAAAATATTTATATTATATTGCAGTTTGGTAGAACTAGGTGTGACATGTAGCACAAGATTAATGTAGTGATGTATATAAAGAATGTGTGACTTGGTGTAGCATTCACTAAATTCCATCAAAGATATATTATTTATTTAAAAAATAATAATTCATAAAAACATAGTGTATTTCATTCCACCTTAGCCTGGGTATGGAAGCTAACAACTCATATGCCTCTTCCACCAAGGGAGCATGAGACTTTCTATTGAGGGAATTTTCCACAAGATTTCCCTTCAAAAGAGAAGATATTATCTCAAAGTCAGTGTCTTATAGTAACTCTAATAATCACCTATTTATTATGTTAATGTATTTATGTTTGAATTCATACCGAAAACATTTATTTTCTGGGTAATGAACAAAACGATCTACCAGAGGATAGTGTCTCCACATCCTCCGAGCAAAGGATACTAAATTAGGCTCTAGGTTCTGAGTAACATATTTTTTCTCATGGTTATCAACTTCATTAACCCAAATTTGATAACTAAATATCTCTACATCCACATGAATCTAAGCCCACCTGTATTTTCATCACAATACAATACATCATCCATGTCCTATGGTAGTCTAAAAAAATGAGCACTCATCATCCTTAGCCTCAACTCCTCAAAGGATCTCTATAAATACTCATTCCAGGTAAATGGATTCCCTTTTTGGGATAGGGTGTTCAATGGTGATTCAATCCTATATAATGTTTCTATAAACCTCTAGTATTACCCATCCAAGCCAGGAAAAATAAACACCTTCGAGATTCTCTTGGGTGGATCTCAATAAAGAACTACATTGATCTTCAACGAGTCCATAGATAATGCATGATCAAAATTGGCATTCCCCATAAATTAAACTCCATGGATTAAAAACCTGATATTAGAGAGATTACCATAAATTTGGTGCTCCTGGAGAGAATCTAATACCATCCTCAAGTGCTCTTCATGCTCCTCCTGTGACAAATAGTATATGAGTATGACATCATTGAAGACAAAAAAAATATCATTCTATGTGTGGATGTACTATTTGGTTCATCAAATCCATAAACACAGAATGAAAATTTGATACAATAAAGGGAATCACTAGGGGCACATAGTTCCCACTGTTACATTATAATGACAGCTTCAGAAGATCATCCATTGAACTCTCAACTGGTAGTAGTTGGACCTAATATTGATCATTGAGAAATATATCACACCTCACAATTGATCAAATAAAAAAATAATCCATGGTAAGGGGACCTTTTCCATTATCATGTCCTGATTCAGGTCACAATAATCCCTCACAGAGTCTCATGATCATGTCTACTTTTTTCATGTACAACACTAGAGCTACCTAGGAGGAACACTGGGTATAATAAAACCCTTCTCTTTAAGGTCCTACAACTACAACCAAAGAACCTATAGATTGGTAGGGACCATATGATATATAGTAAATTATATTAAAGTGGTCCTAGGATGAAATTCAATATTAAAATCTATCTACCACCTTGGAGGTATTCATATATCTTCATTGGGGAAGACAAAAAATACTCCACAACAAAAGGAATCTAGATTCATAGAGATCTATTTTTACAAAGGGATCCTCTTATCAACTGGGGGGTGATGGGTTAAATCCTTCTTTTTAATAAACACACTCATCCTTCTACGATATCACTCTCATCCACAAAAGAGTTTCTCATCCCATCAGTGTGAAGGTATATAAATCGTCTATCGTGATATTATATCTGGGCTCGGACTGTGAAAACCTTTCCATACCCAAGATGAAGTCATTAGGTCTCATAATGATGATCAATAGTTCCCATCATAAAATCATCCACTACTCAATAGGTATCCTAGACCGTAGATAATAGATATTGAATATGAATTATTGGTAGAAACATTAAAGAAAATTTGTTCGGCTAACATCTCAACTAGGAGATCGATCTCTTATACCAGAAGAAAAATGATAAAGTAAAGAATCATACCTATTTTAATAGTACTATTAGAATATTATAATAATAAAATATTGTACCTCTAATCAACTCATGTTCCATCGATTCACAAGCCTCCATCACCTACAGCTTCCTAGGGCCTTGACCGAGAGAAAACTAACCCTGAGGTGGCCCCCCTATTAGTGGTGGTATAATAACTCCTATCATTTTCCACCATATACGTATCCTCCTCCAAGAGACCAACATACTCCTCTTTTATCTTCACCTCCCTTGGGGATTTCCTAACCCCTCCGGAGAAATTTTTTATGTTGCTTCATCTCTTATGGGGGTACATACACTATCTTCCATCCATCCTTAGCTTGTTAGGTTAGGAAATGACAAGTCATGTAACCAATCTAATAACTTGAATAACTTTAAATCTATCTGGGCTATATAGGTCCTATATGGGGTCCTCGTGCTGCATGACCACATGGACAAGTCTAATCCTGGGAAGATTTCATTTTTCGAGATCCTACTGACTCGAACCAGCTAGCTGATGCAGGCGGCTTATCCCTATGACACAAACTACAATATATACCTTCCTAGAATCTCATTGATAATAGTATATAATTCACCATAACTCACTCCAACACTCCAGAATATGTTGGAATATAATGTGGTACCACTATCATGATTGTCTCTACAATGACCCTTATCTATCTTCCAAGCCTGAATACAACCATCTTGGCCCATGCATCTTTTGGAGCTGTAATAGCGAAGAAGTTTGAGCAGTGTCCACATAGGGAAATTTATTCCAGTGTGGTTCCCCATTCTATTGCCACATATTCCATAGTTTTGGAGTGGGATATAATTATGGAGAGCTTCCTATCATATAAATTATAACTAGCTATAGATAGAAGTGTTTGATATGGGGTTGAGTCATCTACAACAACTAGTAGGTGCCTTTTGGAACGATCTTGGCATAGTAAATCTTCCTCTGATCAGACATCAGTATATGGTCATTCAAAACGGGTTCCACAAAGAGTACTTGGGAATCCAAGAGAGGGGTGGTACTATGTGTTGAAATAGTGGGTGCCCTAGACCCAACTATGAAGTAATTTTGTTTACCATATCATGCATACAATTGGTTATGCATGATGTTATCTTACCATTATAATGTAGACTTTTATACATCCACTATTATAATGGTAATGTCCAATGATTAATTGTTGTGTTTTGAGGTTATAGAAGATCCCATGATATAATGAGAACTTCAAGATACTATGACATTAATTATAAATATATGTTCTATTGTCTAGATACATCTCACTGATTGGACACCGTAGATGTTTGACTATTAGGTGCAGGGGGGATCATAAGCATTGAGACTTATTCTCCTGAATTTCTCACATGGTGATCTCTTGTAGTGAGATCATGAGGACAGACCCACCAATAGGAACACCACATTTTTTGGGTGTCATTTGTTATTCCTATCTACAGACATCTTTATTGGTCTCCGGACTTAAGACCATTACCAATGTGCATCATTTGATTGTGTATATTGATACAAGGAAAAAAAACCATGGTATTGAAATCGTGGTGTGATATCTTTCGGTGGGTGCATCGTTGGTGGTATGATATTGGTTGAATGGTCAATAAAGGATTTGTCCTTTTGGAGTTTAGGAAGTTGTATATCTCGGGTCTGGTTGATCAGGATGGTTCTGCCTTCATAATTTTTTGGAAAAAGTAGTACAAAGGTAAATCCATCTGGTAAGATCAAAAAATAATAAAGCAAAAAAGGATGATGACACAAGTATGTGTCCTACTTTATGAGATATTTAATGACAAATATATTATAGTATATAGCCAGTGTTTGTAGTTTGGTAGTCATTACTATGAAAATCCTTATCTCTATAGGGGCCATGATGGGTTTCTAGACTCCGCTCTTGGTCTGTAGATTTATTCACTACTATTGAGATAAGGCCTAGAGGGACACACACAATAGTGTATTCATTAATATTCAGTTGAATATATATATGGACATGGTGGTCCCTACCATGGGGTCTGAGTGTTGTCCAAGTTATTAATCACAAAAATATTTAAATAAATTCATTAATATTCAAGTTATAAATTTTTGGGATTGAATTTATTTAATGTATTTACAGGATTAGTAAATACAAGAAAAATATTAATCGGATGAATATTAGTTTAATATTGATTGTTCGTTAAATATTATGTAGGACAACGAGTAGTGTTAAATGGTTTGGCTTTTATCACGTAATAAATTTAATAAATTAAAAGTATGTGATAAATTAATAAATAATATTGACTCAGTATAGTTTGTCAAAAAAAATTATTAAGTGGACATTAAAATAAACGGGGGTTGGGGAACCCAACCAAGTA
The DNA here is from genome assembly GCA_963277665.1 of Viscum album. NCBI lineage: Eukaryota > Viridiplantae > Streptophyta > Magnoliopsida > Santalales > Viscaceae > Viscum > Viscum album. The sequence goes on from OY728128.1 coordinate 1,937,992,923, forward strand.
TTTTACCAAATCCACTATAAATACAAGGGAGGATCTCTCTCCTTGGTACTATTCATTCATTCCAGAGAATGAAATCCAGAGAATCTCTCTCCTCCAACTCTCTAGAGAGAGAAGATCTCAATCCAAGAAGCTCAGATCAAGATCTCACTCAAGAATCAAAGGTATCTTGATGCGGTGATCGTCGGGACATCGAAAGAGTCGTCAGATCTCCACGCTCGCATCTGAAATTGGACGATCAGTGCTCCCATAGGTTTTTGAAGCCCATGTGGAAAATCTATAGGATTACTACTTTGGTTCCTTTGAGTAGTGATTTTCATTGACGATTTTTAGTCGATCATGGCTTTGGATTTGAAAAAGTTATGTTTTCTTTGTGCTTCCTATAATTTATGGGAGTTCCTTAGACCTTTCCAGGGCATGGATAGATGGCGACGACAAGTTCCATCATCCCGCCAACGGAAATTTAAAAATCCCCAGCCCACCATCTTTCGGTGCGGGCCCCAGAACCATTCAGTGGTTTAAGAGTGATTGCATAAATTTTCTGATCCTAGAAAATTTTATTTCCATTATAGTTAAGTAGAGGGTTCAAAAATGGTCTCATCGGTTCAAACCGCCCATCGATCAATTCTCAAACGGCCATGTTATTGTAATTTTAAATTTTCGGATTGGATGGAAATTTGGGTTTTGATCATGGGTATAAAAATTTATTCAATTCGAAGAACCGATCAAGCTTAGATCGGTTCATCAGATATAATTAAAATTATATAAAAATTGTAAATTTTAGAGTTTAGTAATTTTCATAATAATTTTATTATTATAATAATATTTATTTTAGTATTATAATAATATAATAATACTAAATTACTATTTTATTATAACAATTTTATTATTATTATAGAAAAAGGCTAAGTAGACTTTCGAAAATATAGGGAGGACTTGACATCAAAATAAGTTATTTAAACAATGGGTGTGAAATTCTTAAAAAATGATGGTATACTTGATTTAAAATAAAAGTAAGTCACTAAATAAATAAATAAAAATGAACCTAAAGAAAGGGAGTGGTGATTAATAAAAAAATGGGGAAAATGGTGGGGTCATCCCCTACCTCACGTGTAGCAGGTTGCGGCATCGAGCAGGGCCATGCTGCAAAGCCTGTATCCAGGCGCCCCACATTCAGACCCCACTGGGCCTCCCAATTGCAGCTGTAGCACAGCTGACTGCCCCTTGTAGAGCCTGTCGCGAGTTTTTTTTTTTTTTTACGTTTTTCTGAAAAAAATTTTCTGAAAAACGGCCTAGGTCAAAATTTTTTTTAAAAATACGCTACAAAGGCGGCATCTGCGATGCCACCTTTGTATTAGCGCACAAAGGCGGCATCTGCGATGCCGCCTTTGCTCCCCCGCGCCGCCTTTGGCCCGGATCGATGACATGGCAAAGGCGGCCGGGAGGAGGCCGCCTTTCGGCTCAGGGTAAGGCGAAAGGCGGCATCGCCGAAGCCGCCTTTGGCCATACGCAGAGGCGAAAGGCGGCTTCCGCGATGCCGCCTTTGCCTGAACTCCCTATAAAAGGGCGGCCACCCCCCCCCCTCTCCTCACTTCTTCATTGCAACCTCTCTCTCCAATTTGCTCTCTCTCTCTCTAAATTTTTTTTTTGCTGTGCGAGCTTTTACGAAGCTTCATTTAGAGGTATGTTTCTTTATTTAATTTAATGTTTTTATTTAATTAATTTAATTTTGTTTAGTTTTAAATCTTTCATTTGTTAAGCAGTTTAGGTAATTCTTAATATTTAGTTATTTAGTTTTTGTAATTAGTTATATATAGTTTTAAATAATTACTGTTAGGTAGTATAGATTAACTTAAGATTAACTTAAGATTAAGTATTTAGAAATTTTGGTAGCTTAAAGATTATGTGGTTATCTACGCAATTAAATTCCTGTCTGGATACAAACAAGTGGATGTGGCTCTGGCACAGATGTACATAGGGGTAAAACCCGAAAACACCGCTTCGAGCTAGACTCGAACGGGAACTGGTGCACGATAACGGGCCTTGCTGCATCCTGGTTTGACACTCCCGGGGAATATGCTTAAGATGATTCATATTTTCTTTATAAACTACTAAAATTTCTAAGAGAAGAAAAAACAAATCAGTATATTTATCAATGATAAATGATAAATATAATTTTATAGAATGAAATAAGGATATAAGAATTAACGAATTAAAGTTATTATTAGTTAATTATAAAATAATAGAATAAATAATGATTAGTTGTTATTAGTTAATTTTAGAATAATTAATAAATAACATAGGATTAAAACATGAATTAATATAATGATTAGCTAACGATACTAATGATCTGTATATTTATCAATGATAAATGATAAGTATAATGTTATAGAACCAAATAAGGACATAAGAATTAACAAATTAAAGTTATTATTAGTTAATTATAGAATAATAGAATAATTAACGATTAGTTATTATTAGTTAATTTTAGAATAATTAATAAATAACATAGGATTAAAACATGAATTCATATAATGATTAACTAACGATACTAATGAACATATAAAGTGAAATGAAGAAGAACAAACAAACTAAATAAAAAGGCGCTCTAAAATTACATTCTAATAAATATCATATGGTGAAACATCAGTAGCATAGTTTATGGTATAGAAAGGCGCAATAAAATTACATTATAATAAACATCATATCGTCGAACATAATTGTTAATATTTTGTTATACTATCATAATTTTGATGAAAGAACACATTTTTGACGTAGAGAGCCATGTATGCCTGTGTGTACTGTTATGGGGAGATTATTCAAACTGAGCAAGGAGCTTCTTACAGTACACAACCAATTACGGTGGTTAGTACAGTGGATTGTGTTACCATAAGTGACCTTCAAGAGAGAATTCATGTTTCCTTAAATTTGGGACCCGATCAAGAGATAATGTCTATGAGCTATAGACATTTGCAATTTCCAACAACAATGTGGCATATAGCTTGTCCATTGGTTGCTGATGCGCAGTGGGTCCAAGCAGTTAATTTATTTTCTCAACGGTTAGATGGTACCATGATGGAGTTATACGTTGTTGTTGCTACTGTACAACAACAACGTCCATTTGTACAAAGACGTAGAAATACAAGAGTTGTTGAAGACAGTCTACCTCATGACATTGAGCCTATTCCAAATGATGCAGCAGAAGAGGACAACCTAAATGATCTTCCGGATATACATGTCAATCCGACTTCTGATGAGGAGTTTCGTAATGATGGATCGGATGGCGACAACAGTGCTGATGAGGAGGGACCAACAAAAGATAGAGAGGAGGTTTTGAGAAATGCAGTTGTTGTACATCAACCTCGGTCAATAAATCATCCACCATTATTTTCATCTTGGTCAGAAGCAATGACACGTGTGCCTGAATTCGATAATACTGTTCTCACACCGGCAACTGAGTTCCCTGGAGTTGTACCAGATAGGTTTAGTGAGGTGGACAAAACCTTATATATTGGAAGGAATTTTCCCAGTAAAGATGCCTTAAAAAGCACGTTAAAGAGATTTCATATTGAGAGAAACTTCAACTATGTAGTTCACGAATCATGCCGTAGTAAATATGTTATACGGTGCGTGAAGTATGGGGATGATTGTAGATTTCGCTTAAGGGCTATTCCAGACATTACCTTTGGAGGTTGGAGAATCTCAAGGATTGAGGCGGCTCATAGTTGCGTTCAGCCAAGTCTCACACAAGATCATACTTCATTGGATGCAGAATTTGTGTCATCTATTGTTGTTGAGATGATTAGGACATGCCAAGATGTTCCAATATCCCTTGTGCAAGAGAGGATTCTACAGACATTCGGTTATAAGATTTCCTATAATAAGGCATGGATGGCGAAACAGAAGGCAATTGTGAAGGTATATGGTGATTGGGATGACTCATATCGAGTATTGCCGCAATTGCTAGCCATACTGAGGCATCATAACCAAGTTGTCTTCCATCTGGATACGAACGAACATGTGTCTCCTGATAATCGACTTGATCCATCTCGTGTTCAATTTCATCGGTTGTTCTGGGCATTCCTTCCTTGTATCTCTGCATTTCGTTTTTGCAAACAATTTATTCAGATTGATGGAACATTTCTGTATGGAAAATACAAGGGCGTATTGTTGATTGCGGCAACCCAAGATGGAAACCGTTCACCTCTTCCGCTTGCCTTTGCCATTGTAGAGAAAGAAAACTATGAATCATGGAGTTGGTTTCTGGCATGTATCAGCAACCATTTCACCAACATTCAGGGAGTTTGTTTGATATCTGATCGTCATCGAGCAATTAATGAGGCAATCAATGCAGATCCTGATACATGGAGATACCCAAATGCACATCATCGGTTCTGCATTAGACACATTGCTAGCAATGTACATAAAAAATTCCACAACGAATCGATGAAGAAGGCAATCACGAGGCTTGGTACGTATTTTATTCATTCTGTTTTACTGTTTCAATATAAATATAAAATCAATTTATGTGAAATATCATCTACGTGTTGTAGCATATGAGTCGGACCAACGACGATTTGAAGAACGTTTTGAACAAATTCGTCAGGCTAATCAAGAAGTTTATGATTATATGATGCGGATTCCAAAAGAGAAATGGACATTGGCATACGACGGGGGAAAGAGGTACGGACACATGACGACAAACATTGTGGAGTGCATCAATGGTATCTTCAAAGGACTTCGCAAGCTACCTATAACCGCATTAGTTCAGGAGACATTATATCGATGCGTGAAGTACTTTGTGGATAGACAAAAACTAGCATCAGACAGAATACATCAAGGGATAAGATATGGAATACACTTTCAACGAGAGATTGAAAAAAATATTGAAGAAGCTTCTGGTTATCACGTATGTCTATTTCGAAGAGAAGATTCCCGATTTGAAGTTCAAGAGCGTTCAGACCCCATCACAAATCACGTCGGTGAAAAAATGGTGGTATTACTGGAAACAAGGCAATGTCAATGTGGAAAATTTCAGGCCTTACGGTTTCCATGTACACACGTCATCGCAGCATGTGCCTCTGTGAACATCTCATGGGAAGCATATGTTGATCCAGTGTACCAGATGGATATCATTGCCAACTGTTATGCTGCACCATGGACACCTATTGGGGAGTATCGTTATTTCCCAATGCCTGAAGGCCAGCCGATAGTGATACCTGACATGAATCGGTTACGTCCTCGTGGGAGACCAAAGGCGAGTAGGATGCGTAATGAGATGGACTGGCCTCAAGAACAAGGGCAGAGTTTGCGATGCACAATATGTCATAAAGAAGGTCATAACCGGAAGCGATGCCCTAACGTTGTTGGGTCGACTTCACAGTCTCATTCATAATGATGTATTGTCTTCATTGTGACATTCTCATATTGTGAACTAAATGTTGTTATCTCTTTTTTAGAAAACTGTTCTATAAGAAATTTATAATATCATAATAATTAGCATAAGATATTGAATACATAAAATTTGATAAATTCTAAAAACATCATTACTAATTGACATGGTTTATCTTAATCCAATCCATAAGTAGTTAATCACAAAGCTCCCCCAAAATATGTGTAACCAAATTCAAGACTCAATATTTTAGATAACATAACTTATTTCATATTAATATTCATGCTTTCAAGAAATAACTTTGAATATGAAATAATAGAATTTATTTCAAAACTCCGAAAGCGGAACACTTAACCCATATTGAAATGTGTATGTCAGTTAACCCATTAACATGTTTCCCGGACGTTAATATTAAAAATTTTAACCCTAAACCCTCCAAACCCCAAACCCAAAGACACCTTACACATACCCTAATCTCAAAATTCCAAACCCTAAACCTTAAAAATTTTACCCTACCCGTGACATAAAAAATCAAAACCCCAAAACGAACAAAAAAATCATGAATCCTCGACCCAAAACACTATATCTGAAACCCAAATACCTGAACTCTAAAACAAAAAACCTAACCCATGAACCTAAAAACCAATTATTTATACCATAATCTCAAAATAATAAACCGTAAACCTTAAAACATAAACCCTAACCCTGAAATCATAAACCTAAACCCAAAAACCCTACCAAAAAAATCCTAAAAAACTAGACCCAAAACCCTATAACTGAAACTCAAATCTCTAAACCCTAAAACCTAAAATCTGAACCCCAAACCCAAAAAAATATTACCCATAACCTAATCTGAAAATTCTAAACCATAATCCTTAAATGATAAACCCTACAACTTGAATCATAAAGCGAAACCCCAAAACCGAAAAAAAAAATCCAAAATCCTGGACCCAAAACACTATATCTGAAACCGTAATACCTAAACTCCAAACCCTAAAATCTGACCCCTGAACCAAAAAACCTATTACCTATACCCTACTATCATAATAATAAACCCTAAAACTTGAAACCAAAACCCTAAACCTGAAATCATAAACTAAAACCCGAAAACCATACCAAAACAATCATAAAACCTATACCAAAACCCTATATCTGAAACCCTATCTCTAAACCCTAAATCCTAAAGGCTGAAACCCGAACCCAAAAAATTGTTCCCCAAAACCTAATATCGAAATTATAAACCCTAAACATTAAAACATAAACCCTACCCCTGAAATCATAAACCGAAACCCCAAAACTGAACAAAACAATACTAAATCCTCGACCCAAAACACTGTACCTGAATCCCTAATACCTGAACTTTAAAACCTAGAAGATGACCCATAAACCTAAAAACCTATTCCCTATACCCTTCTATCAAAATAATAAAACCTAAACATTAAAATATAAACCCTATCCCTGAAATCATAAACCAAAACCTGAAAACCAAACCATAAAAATTCTAAAACCTAGACCCAAAACCCTATATCTGAAACCCTAATCACTAAACCCTAAAACCTAAAAGTTGAAAACCGAACCCAAAAACATATTACCCATACCCTAATATAAAAAATCTAAAACCTAAACCTTAAAAGATAAACCCTACCCCTGAAATCCGAAACCAAAACCCCAATACTGAAGAAAAAAAATCCAAAATCATGGAGCCATAACACTATATATGAAACCCTAATACCTGAACTCTAAAACCCAAAAGCTGACCCCTGAACCTAAGTAGTTAATCACAAAGCTCCCATATTGAATACATACAATTAGATAAATTCTAAAAACATCATTACTAATTGACATGGTTTATCTTAATCCAATCCATAAGTAGTTAATCACAAAGCTCCCCCAAAATATGTGTAACCAAATTCAAGACTCAATATTTTAGATAACATAACTTATTTCATATTAATATTCATGCTTTCAAGAAATAACTTTGAATATGAAATAATAGAATTTATTTCAAAACTCCGAAAGCGGAACACTTAACCCATATTGAAATGTGTATGTCAGTTAACCCATTAATGTTATATTTACATTTTACACTTACGACTCATTTTCTTTGTTTATATGCAGATGGATGATACCATACTACTCACTCAGCAGCCTACCCATATTTCGCAGGCCGTGTTAGAGGGTCATCCAGATCGATTTGTGAAGGTGCGTCGAGCGCACCATTTTCATCACATGGAGCCTCCACATGCCATTAGACCTTACTTGCGCCGTGCTGGCTTCTATGGCCTTGCCGTATCAGATTTCACATTTGTAGATCATTACCTACTTGCTGCCCTCGTTGAGAGATGGAGACCAGAGACACACACATTCCACTTGCCTGAGGGGGAGATGACCATCACCCTCGAGGATGTCGCAGTTCTTCTCGGTCTTCCTATCCAGGGGAGACCCGTTATTGGACCCACTCGTGCAGCTTGGCCAGACCTTGCTCAACGCTTGTTAGGCGTTGATATTTTGTCCGACCGTAGGGCTACAGATGGATCGTCCATATCTATGCGTTGGTTGGAGTCGCAGATTCCACATTTACAGGATGATGATGATGAGCAGACCGTCATGCGTTACGCCCGTGCATATATCTTACGACTCATTGGTGGGACCATGTGTACTGATCACTCGGGGATGCACGTGCATATGATGTATCTACCCCTACTAGAGGACTTTGATCGGGCTGGGACGTACAGTTGGGGATCAGCCTGCTTGGCATACACGTACAGATCATTATGCAGACTATCCCATAGGGACCGTACAGGTCTTGGAGGATGCGTCATCCTTATTCAGATGTGGGCATGGGAGCGCATCCCATCATTCCGCCCTGACCTTGCTGGTCCACCGGTCGAGATGGAGGTGCTGCATGACGCTCCGCGTGGACGCTGGTATGATAAGTCATTTCTATTGGTTTTTTATTCTACTATGAGTTATTGACTATAATTTCTCATTATTTGTCATTATCGTTGTATTTTACAGGTGGTGTCAGCGACACAATTTCGACGTGGTTCCGAGACAGCATTTGGGCGTATATCGGCTACAGTTGGACTGTCTCTTACCTGATCAGGTATGTATATACAATCTATCACTGTCTAACATTTTTAATAATAACATCAATTTTGGTTTTTAGTTGGGTGTTTTTTTTGACAAAATCACTTGTCATTTCAGATTTCATGGCTTCCATACTGGAGTATTATGGACCAGTTGCCAGCATACTGCACTGTTGGTCTTGAGGATGCTATGGCTGTAGTGCCCCTCATTCACTTTCATATTATTGAGTGGCAGCAGCCTGACAGGGTCATGCGCCAATTTTTTCGTACTCAGCCGATTCCATTACCATCTAGACAGACAGACAAGCTTCATGGGATGAAGCTGACAGGGAGGCAGGATGATGACTGGTCCCAAGTACATGCGAGTTTTATCGACTGCTGGCACAGACGTGCAGAGTTACGTATTCAAGGTGTTCCTACAAATCGATTCTCTCTTTCAGAGCAGGTTGACTATGCGCCCTGGTATAGACTAAAATCTATACTGTATCTTACCCAAGCTGGCATAGAGATGCAGAGGATGGTAAGTTAATAAATTCCTATTACTTTGTTTATTGAATTATTTTCTAATTCCATTTGAATCTATTTACAGGGAAGTCACACAGAGCAGCTTGTTCGCATGAGCGATGAAGAGGAGGAGGGGGTCTTTAGCCGGGCAGCCGTCCATGCTACAGCGCTGGAGGCGAGGGCATCTTTTCATGCATTTTCCGAGAGCATCTTCACGCGTCTGGCTCGGAGACAGGAGGTTCCTGCCCCAGAGGAACATCCTCCAGCTGCTGCTGGTGCTGAGGAGCCACGACCACGGCGACGTAGACAGCGTCGTGCTGCACGTGAGGCATCGCCTGTTCCACAGGCAGAGGTCGGGCCTCTAGTAGTCCAGGATCAGCCTATTCAGGATGTGCCTCAGGTGGCATGGGATCCGTCTTTCCTGACAGGATATCCGCAGTTCTCTCCATCTTGGGTTCCAGATCCTTCCCAGCCTTGGATTCTAGAGCCGTCGTCGTCTTGGGGTATAGCTCCATCACAGGCTTCGTTCCCCTCTGCGATGGAGGCAGGTCCTTCTACCACCCTAGTGGGAGAAGGATCTGGATGGCAGTACGAGATGCAGTTGACAGCTCCTCCAACTGACACACAGATGGAGGATGCGACAGTCGACGTTTCAGTGCCCGAGGATCAGCCTTCTCCAGGTCATCAGACTCCACTGCGCACTCGACGCGGACGTCCTATTCGCAGACCACCATGTGGGACAGAATCTCCTCGCCACAGACATATGCATTGATTGTACATTATTGTTTACATGTTTTATGTGTACTGAAATCAAAATACTATTTTTACTTGTTGGTCAGAGTGGAATCTCAGGAGGGGGTAAATTAGGTTTTATTTATATATATTTATATAACCATACGAACATAATAATAAAACATTAATAATTACTAATTACCTAATTACAGATTATATAATTAATAATTCTATTACTAATTAACTATTTAATTAGTATATAATTAATATTTACAAAAAAATGTTAATGAAAAATAATTTATAAGCTTTCAAAACCGCCTACTTGAAACTTAAAAATGTTTCAAGTACGTGACTTTGAAAGACTGTAAAATATAAACTATAAAACGAATATAATTGAAACTTTAAACATTGATTAAACATATAATAAATAGTTGAAAACAAAAGAAATTTCTAAAAAAAAGTTGATGAAAAGAAATTTATAAGCTTTCAAAACCGCATACTTGAAACTTAAAATTTTTCAAGTACGTGACTTTGAAAGACCATAAAACATAAAATAGAAGACCAATATAAATGAAACTTAAAACATGGATTAAACATATAAAAAATAGTTTAAAACAAAAGCAATTTACAAAAAAATGTTAATGAAAAATAATTTATAAGCTTTCAAAACCGCCTACTTGAAACTTAAAAAATGTTTCAAGTATGTGACTTTGAAAGATTATAATTATATTACTAATTAACTAATTAATTATTATATAATTAATAGTTATATTAATAATTAACTAATTAATTATTATATAAGTAATAATTAATGAGTAATAATTAATAATTAATAATTTAATGAATAGTTATAATTAATATTTATATTACTAATTAACTAATTAATAATTACTAATTACTTATTAATAATTATTAATTACTAATTACTAATTATAATGAATAATTATAATAAATATTTATATTACTAATTAGCTAATTAATAATTAATAATTACTAATTAATTAGTTAGAATTATTAATTGTATTTCTAATTAACTAAATATTTATTATATATGTAATAATTATATTAATAATTAATTATTATATAATTAATGATAATATTACTAATTAACTAATTAATTATGACATATTTAATTATTAATAATTACTAATTAATAATTAAAAATTATAATGAATAAATGTAATTAAAAATTATAATGAATAAATGTAATTAAAAAATAAAAATATATATTTTTAAGAGAAAGGCGGCATCCGCGATGCCGCCTTTCACCCGCAGCGCAAAGGCGGCATCGCAGATGCCGCCTTGCCCCGAAATGCAAAGGCGGCATCCCGGATGCCGCGTTTGAGGTGCAGTTTTAAAATTTGTTTTGCCGGAACCGTTTTCTGGCAAATTTTTTTTTTTAAAAACGTAAACAAAAAAAAAACCCGCCTGTCGCCCACCACCACCTCCCGCTTGAACCCGACTCCCTTCCCATGTGGCGTCCCACACCAGCCTCCTCCCAGACATCGCCTACTCCAACTAAAGCCATGCCGCACTAGACACCGGCGAACCATGCTCCCTCTGCGGCACACACAGCCAGGCCTTTGGCCTCCACCCTCCCGGCCTCCTTCATGGCGCTGCGTCAGGCGACCAACAACCCCTGGCACTCCCTCCTCCCATCTGTCACCTTCTGATCTTCACACTGCTGCGCTCGAGCCCTGTCCAACAGTACCACCAGATAGGACCCCCCCCCCCCCCTGACGCAACGCTGGCCGCTGTGCTAGCCGTCGTGGCCACCTTTAGTCCATTGAGCCTCCTCACCCCTCCAGACAGCAGCTCATCAAGTTTACCTATTGTGATGGAATCCCAAGCAGTGTCTACCTTCTACCAGTACCAAAAAGCTATACCATCACCTTTCTACCCATCCACAGCATCGCGGCATGGCCGCCCTGGCTGCTAAACTCTCATCCACTGAACAACAGTGGTTTCGGCCCTCCGCTACCGGTTTCCTTTGGTCGTGGTAGTGCCACACCACCCTCCATTGGAGTAGATCCAGCCCACTATAGTTTCGCCGCTCTACTGACTCATATGAGCACTACGCCACAGCCGCACCCTCTTTCATGGATACCGGACCGGCGCTTCGCCACCCGCCGCTGGGCGTAGCTCTGGCACTGTCACCTCTTGTCTAAATCCAAGAGGTATTTTTTTTTGCAAGTTTTTTTTCAAAGGACAAAATTTTCTCTGAAACGGTTTGGGATGATTTTTCCAACCCGAAATGGGTTTGGAAGGATCGGTATGGTCCTGCACAGCCTGGTATAGCCTTGAGCAGTTTTGGCCTGACCCGCACAGGCCATGTAATGACGTTTCGAAGACTTTCCATTTAAAATTATTAAAAGTAAACTAATTTAATTTATTTATTTTCATTATATAAATTAAATAAATTAAAATAAATTTTGGTAAATAAATTTAATACCGAGAGATAAAAATCAATTTAATTTTGTAATGAAATGAAATTAATTAATTAATTGAATTTTTGAATAAAAATTAAATTAATTGGTGGAATGAACTATAATTAAATTATTTTAATTAATTAATTAATTAATTATATTATATTACCCTCGTACTTATTTAATGCATATAATTTTATTATACATTATTTACCCGCATTCTTTCTTGAGAACTGACATATGAATGTCACATTTATTAAATTAATTATTTTACTATGTGTGATGATTGTAATTAATTAAATAGACGGTTTACACATCGTCTTTCTTTTCAGTTGAAATGTATAAGGGTCTGCACACCCAATATTTTTAGGATGTACATTTATACCCTAGTCCCCCACACTTGTGTGCATGTATCTTTGTACGTCGGACAAAGAAGGTGAATGACATGGCCCCACTAAGATGAGGTGAAGTTTCACAAGATAAGCGAACATGCAAGACAGGGACAAGCTGCATTAAGAGTCAATCTTCGACTCAGGTATGATTCCATTATCTTATTTAAACGCTCAAGATCAATCGGGTAGTAGTTAACCTTTATTCGTTTATTTATTATTTTATGAATTTTAGAACAATGGGAAAATACATAAAATAATAAACAATAAAATGCATAAATAAGCAGCGTATGTTTTACTATAAAAGTTAAGTTGTGATCACGACAATGTATATGAAAAAAATTAATAGAAATAGATTATATTCGTCGTGAGAGAAACACAAAACCTTCAAAGTAGTATTAATTCATTATGTCCTTCCATCATTCATGTTTATAAAAAATTGAGTGTTTGGGGGTTCCATTCATGCCATAGCTGAGGGTCCCTTTTAATATCGGAGAGTTCTTTTTAGGGTGATGGGTTGACTTAACTAAAATTTTAGAAAAGAAATAGCCATAGCTAGATTTTTGTAAATTTAGAGGCAAGCGTTGAGTAAATTAAGAAATTATTTTTGAATCTTGGACTTCAATCAACAGATCAAGGAACCATGAGTTAATGTGGTTGCCTAGCCAAAATACTATCTTGGACCCTCAAAGTAGTGGATTAGCCATATATTGTATACTATGAGGGAGGTTCAAGGATCCTTTCCACAAGAATACTCAAGATTATTCCAATTCTTATACAGAGTGTTCCTAAAATTTGATAAAAATTGTGGGAGCCATTTAATGATTAATCAAATCATTAATGTCATAATCGGTAATCAACATGAAATGTACTAATCATATAAATTTTAATTTGTATAGAATGGTAATACCATAATAAAAACTGTAGTAAATATTATAAAAATTTAATGTCTAAACTAAGAACGAATTTCCAAAATGTTGTATAGGCGCTCGCGCACAATATTACTATAATGAAAATTCAAGGTGCTTGTTTCCAAAACTGTTAAGCCATCTCAAAAAGAGATGGTGTAAAATTTCATACAAGAGACTCATGTATAAATAATATGATGGTTCTTTCATAATTCTATCATCAACCTATGATGTTAGTTTCAGTTGCTACATCATGACATGGAAGATTTTACATGTAGTCTCATCTCCAAGAAGTTTCTGAGGAGAAAGTGACACATGATTTGAATGTCATGATTGCACTCGATTTTTGTAAATTAAAATATAGTTCATAACCTTTCATGTCATCCCATTCTTATAAAATTTACACCCAATTACACTAGTTTCATTTAAGGATACAAATAGATGATATAGTGTAAGCACTTCATTACCATTAAGGTAACATTCTTCAAGTAATAAGAATATTAAAGATATCACCATCATTTGTTCTTATGGAAAATATATTGGCAGAAAAGGTGGAAAGAACTATGGAGTGTTAAATCAAAGGCACCTTCATCATGTCATTCAAATAAAATCGGTTGGTTATTTAATAAGAGGCTATTTTCATCACACATAGAAATAAATATATGGACGTTTAAAAATGAAATGAACTAAAATTCAAGAAGAAACTAACCGCTTATTTTTCAGTTTGTATTTATCAAATAAAATTATTTTTTTATAGCATACTTCTTGGGTATTGAATTAAATATTCCAATAATATATTTTTATTTCAATACAGTAACCATGTAAGTAGAGAAACATTACCAGGAGTAAGGTTTCTTCTCCAAGCAGCTGAGAAAATATGATTCTTAAATCAGCAGTGAGAAACACATAACATCTAATTGCCAATTGATTGATTCAAATTGAACAAGTTGTCGAGTATAACCATAACATTTATCTCAAATACCCTTTTCACATAATGATAAATTATTCCATTTTTTGGAATTAATGTTGTTTGTGGTTTAACATACTCAACAAATAGTTCAGACATACATGAATCAAAGGCAATACATGATGAATACAAATTAATGTAATACTTATCCAGTGGTGGTAAGATGATTCTTTTTCAGTAAAACTACAAGTGTATGTCAATAATATACCCAGTTTGGTATTTATGATCGGTATAGCTAAATAGATTTGGTATTATTTACATCTTTACTTTAGACAATGAATCCTTTAAAAATAAAGGTGTGCCACAAAGCTTTTGGGGTTAGTTCAACAAGTGAGGGTGCACTATTCCAAAGGAAATCTAGAGGTAAAGATACTTCATAATATTCCTTTAAGTCATTAGGGAATAAAATAGTGATGTAAATGCATGGTCATAAGATATGAGTTTCTTCGGATCAGCACGCAGAAGAATTTATTGACTATGCAATCATGGATCATGATAATGTAGCGTGGAGTAATTCCTAAACTCATGTTACCATGTCTAAATCATGATATTGATGTTCATAAGGTTGATTGATGATGAGTCGTACATATTAACATTGATCAACAAAATGTAGCAAGGAGAAATTCCTAAATTCACATTTTATACATTAAAGTTATGATGTATGTGGTATCAAAGTTGCAAGTTATAGAAACATCCGTTATATTTCGTAATGTGCTTCAAAAATATGGTGTTAACCCATAAGAAATGTTCCAACTAAAATGAAAAATGGAATTATATGATTCATAGTATGATGGAAAATCCATTATGTCATATGATGTTATTATACACAAAGCATTTTTTATGATTTAAACAAACATGCATTAAGTTAAACACGTTGTGCATCTAAGGTAATTATCCAAATAGCAAATTAAGATATTACCTAAATCCCTAACATAAAAAAACTATGGTCAAGTCTTAGAATACATTTCTATATAAGGGTCCACATATCTATTAGAGATAGTTGGACATGAATTGACATAGAGTTAGTCAATGCTGGAGATGAATAAAAGGTTGTCATAGGAATAAGTTCAACAAGTACATGTGGAATAGGAATGTTCTACTGACACATATTGCATAGGAAGAATAAAACCATGGTGATGGTTCTATATTCACTATGCCCGGTGATACATTATTCATTAAGAATGATAAATCTTTCAAGTAAGGAGTATATGGAAATTAAGTAAGATTGAAAAGATCAATTAAAATTTAATAAGGGATTCCATGTATAAAATTGCAAAGGGGGTTATAAATTGAATACTATGGTGGGTAATCAAATGAGATGATACATGGATGGTAAAATCTTGGAACCAATAAGGATAGATTGGTTATACGAAGTGGGTATGACTAAATCCATTCAAATTTTACATGTCATAGATTAACTTCTAAGATCATCTTATTGGTTATTGTATGTCAAGATCATATTTTGTGGAAGGTTTTTATATGATGCAACAAGAAAGGGTTGACGAAACCATTTAATTCCAATTAAGGTTGTAAGTTACTAAAATCCAGTTCTGGATTAAAGTAAGCAACAATATCTTAGGTAATTCAATGGGAATGAATCATTTCCATTTTTCTACTGAAGGTTAGTGGGAGTGCCAATGTGTTCCAAGAGAAATATGTTCGGCAACATATGGAAAACTAATATTGTTCTTACAGTTAGATAAGATCATGATAAAAGTAATTATCCAATGATTGATGTAAATTAGCAACCAAAGTTATAGGGAGCATGATCTATTTAGGTATATCCAATGGTTTTTTTGGACCAACTCAATCGTACATAAAGTGACATTGTATTGAAAAATAAAATTTGGAACAATTCATGTTTAGAATTGTTATCAATGTCGCATGGAATAATCTCACCAGGTTGAAATGTTAGAAACATGGGAGGAGATTAATGTTTTGAGTTGTGTTCCATACACTTTAGTTATGGATTAATCACACATGCTACATTATGTGCAAGAATTTATATTTCCAGGATATGCTTTATAGTAGGTAGATATCAATTATATCCAGAATCAATGCAACTGAATTAGTCAAAACCATCATCTTGTACTTTGGTGACTACAAATGATATGTTCCTGCAATATGAAGATGAAGGTATACTAGTTTTTTTGGGACAAAAAATAGTAATCCATAGATCAATTTGATCTAGTATCATTGTTAATCCAAACCAATGAGCGAGTCAATATCATAAAAGCGAGCGGTAGCAGTATCTACAAATACTGGGTACGTTGAAGCTTCTAAGGTAGCCAAGAAGCAGTTATCAGTCACAATGAATTGATCTAGTTCTTGAAATCACACCTACTGAGAAAATTATTATCATAATTTAAAATTTTATATTATTACTAGCCTTGTTTTCAAGTTATGACAATGGAAAAAAGAGATATATTCAAGGATACCTTATCTTGAGAAGATTTACTCCAGTAGATGAGGTCGAATATAGTAGATATTCCACATGGAGAAAATGTGGCAGACCCAGTAGTTAAATCCATTACTCAGCAGAAGCATGATCTAAATCAGGTGAGTAGCTAACAAGTTTGGTTAGCAAGTTGGCTCTAGAGAAAGTGGGAGTGTTGAAATAGTGGGTTCCCTAGACCTAACTATGCAGTAATTTTGATTACCATATCATCTATGCAATTGGTTATACCTGATGCTATCTTACCAGAGTAATATATAATTTTTTATGTCTAATATTATAATGGTAATTTTCAAAGATTAATTTTCATGTTGAGTGGTTATAGTAGATCCAATGCTATAATTGGAACCTCGAGATACTCTGAAATTAATCTTAAATATATGTTCAATGGTCTTGATATATCTCACTGATTCGACATAGTAGATGTATGACTATCAGGTGCTGGGGGAACATAATCATTGAGACATATTCTCATGAAGCTTGCACATGGTGATCTCTAATAGTGAGATCATGAGGACAAATCCCCCAATAATAACACCATATGTTTTAGCTACCGTTGGTTGTTCCTATCTAAGGACATGTATATTGGTCTCCTTACTTGAGACCATTACCAATATATATCATTTTATTGCGTATTTTGACTCAAGAAAAATACCATGGTATTGAAATTGTGGTGAGGTAGCTTTTGGTGGGTGCGTCGTTGGTGGTATGACATTGGATGAATTCTCAAGAAAGGATTTGTCACTTCCGAGTTTAGGAAGTTGTATATCGCATGCCTAGTTGATCAGGATGGTGTTGCCTTCATAAGTCTTTGGCCAATGCATTATAAATCTAAATCCATCCGGTATGATAAGCAAATAATAAAGCAAGAAAAGGACAATTAGACAAGTGTGTGTCCTACATTATGAGATATTTAATGAAAAAGATATTATAGTTTATAGTCAGTTTTCGTAGGTTCTTAGTCGTTGCTATGACAAACCTTATCTATTTTGGGGCCATGATTGGTTTCTAGACTCCGCTATTGGTTTGTGTATTTATTCACATCTATTGAGATAAGGGCCTAGAGGGTCACACACAGTATTGTTTTCAAGAATCCTCCACATTCAGTTGAGTAGGTAGATGGTCATGGTGGGCCCCACCATGGGGTCTGTGTATTGCCCATGTTATCGATCACCAAAATAATTAAATAAATTCATTAATATTCAAGTTATGAATACATGGGATTTAATTTATTTAATGTATTTACAATTTTAGTAAATAAAAGAAAATATTAATCGAATGAATATTAGTTTAATAATCAAGATTCATTTAATATTAAGCGGGACAACAAGATGAGTTAAATGGAGTGGTTTTTATCATGTAATAAATTTTATATATTACAATTATGTGATAAAATAATAAATAATATTGACATAGTATAGTTCCTTAAAATTATTTATTTAGTGGACGTTAAAATAAATCGGGGTTGGGGAACCCAACCGGGTATTTTACCAACTCCACTACAAATACAAGGGTCGCTCTCTCTCCTTTGTACTATTAATTCATTACATAGAATGAAATCCAAAGAATATATCTCCTCCCAATCTCTAGAGAGAGAATCTCTTGATCCAAGAAGATCAGATCAAGACCTCACTCCAGCATCGAAGGCATGTCGATGCGGTGATCATAAGGACATCAAAAGTTCCATCATATCTCCACACTAGCACCTGGAATTCAACGATAGATGCTCCAGTGTGTTTCTTATGCACGTGTGGATGATCTAGAGGGTTCCTGTTTTGGATCCTTCGAGGAATGATCACCATCGACAAGTTGTAGTTGACCACGACATCAGATTCCATATGGGGGCATTTTCCTTTTCAATTTTGTTCTCCTTATAATTTATGCGATATCCTCGGACCTTTCTAGGGCTCGGATAGTCGGCGACGACATGTTCTGTCATCCTGCCGATGAAAATGTTAAAATCCTCGACCCACCGGCTTCCGCTGTGGGCCCCTAAACCTTTCACTATTCATGTGATTGGTGAGTTCATATGGAACATGATTTCTAGAACCAATGTGATTAGGAGGGTTGGAATATAATAGAAATACATCCATGGAATAGGAAGCTCCGTGATGGATTTCACTAATTAGGGGTGGGAGGGCCCAAGGGATTTAGATCTCGAAGCAGGGAAGGTGTGGCTCTAGGGGGAGGATCTATAGGTGGGGGTATTTTATGAGCTACTTAAACTACCAACAACATACAACCCATATTAGCATGGGGTATACCATGATTGGGACCACAGGAAGCTACATGTTATAGAGGCATATAACCCAGTGAATCACAAGATGATAAGATGTACAATCTGTGTTTATTATTCTCTATATTCAGCACTATTAAACCCATATGTGTGTCATTCCTTCTTCTATTTACTTATACTATGAGGGATGTAGCTCCTGGTTGAGATGTTATCCCAAAATATTTTGGTTTAAGCTCATACAGTGAAGGCTTATTCGATCTCTTTTATAGGATTTATTTACGAGCATTCAAATTATAGAGAAAGTTTCTATTGGAGACTTATTTTTCTGAAAATGAGAAATTATGATATCATATTTGGAGGGTAATGGCTTTACACAGTCCAAAGACAAACTGATTGTCACCACAGATGATTCAGATGCCTTCAAACTAATGGGATGAGATTATTTTTTCTGGGTGAGTGAGATCTCCGGGCAAGATGAGTGGGTTTCCGAAGCCGAAGGCCAAAACCCATCATAAAAAATTTGGTGAGTGTATCCATTATTTTATAAGGATCTTTAAGAATCCCAATTCCTTCCTTTGTGGAATATTTTATAAACTCATTCCCCAGTGATGTTTTAGGACAACCTCAGAGGATGGAGATGGAGTTTTGTACAATTTGAATCTCAGGACATGTCTGATATCTTCTGTGGAATATTAGATGGACCCCATAGATTTCATGTATTTGAGGTTTTAGTTAGACAACTTTCAAGAGAAGGTTTTTATCAAACACATTGTGTCCCCCTGGGAAGCTCAATTGTAGATCATGAAATAGGAATATATGATCTTATGGCATTTTTTGGATTATCGTCACTTGAATTAGGAAATGATAAAAAGTACAACATGCAAAGGATTTATGACCTATTTGATCAGTTGTGATGTGAAATATTGTTCATAAAGAAAACTCTCAAGTTCAACTACTTACTTTTCAGAGTTTGGGGGGCTCATATTCTGAATATTTCATTCTGATATCACTAAGGCCACTATGAGTTACTAGTTATTCCCCTCATATTGATGAATTCCCCCATTGTGCTTATGGATTTGATGAAATGAATCTTATATCCATACAAGTACAAAAAAATTATCTTCCCTGATTACATACTCATATATTATAGAATATAGGAGGATCAAGTTGATCACTTTATAAAGGACCAATATATTATTTAGGACTACCATCTTTATGGTAATCTCTCAAAGTGCCAGTTTTTTATCCTCAAGGATCACTTTATAGGGAATGTATTTTCTGACAATCGATTAGTTATAGACTCAGTGAGTATCAATGAAGTTCTTTCTTATAATATAACTAAGAACATTTAAGAATTTAAAAAATTTCAGGGCATGGAAGGATAATATAAGGGGTTTATGGAATAATTAAATAGTATTTCATCCCCATTACACACCCTAATCCAGAAAGGGTATAAATTTACCTAAACTATGATGTGTCATAGATCCTTCAATGATATTATGTTAAGGTTGATGAGTGGTATACTATCATATGTGGGTATGGAGTGCAGAGTATATTTTGATTCCTCTAGAACAAGTCTCGACTACATTTTGATGAAAATTTAGGAAGTTGTCACAAAAGGATCATGGTATTTGAGACTATATAAATAAAACTATGTGAATCACAAACTAGTGTTGGTAGTGGTGTTCTTCTATTTAAGGATGTGGAGGAGAAATATTATATGAGAGATCTTGTTGTTGAGTAATACCATTAGAGTCTCAGGTTTGTTTTTGCGTAGAGATATTTGAACTTGAGATAGAGGTAATGGTTGGAGTTTTTGTAGGAAAATGACATTGAGATATTCTATACACCTATTAAGGGAAACATGATATAATTTTCCCTTAGTAGGAATTCATAACCATTATTAGTAGAGGAAAATTTTGGGTAGTTATATTCCTTAAAACTAACTCTGGTTGAGGATAAGGGTGCATGTTTTCATCAACCGATGGTGTTGACTCCTTTACTCCTCCAGTTAGTGATAAAGGACTAGTTATGAGACATCAGATTTGAGGTATTACATTACTCAATATTTTCAAGATATTCACCACATATATTTTTTGGAGGAGCGAATAATGTTATCCTTTTCCAGATATAGACAATTCTCCCTCTCAAGATAATGGAGGTGGTGATGTGAGAGTTTGACACATTTCCTTTTCTTGTATATCCTGATGTGGGGAAGATGTATAAAAAACATTAGTGGTATTTTTGGTGGGCCGGTATGGGGTGGAGCCTAATCGAGTTCACATCTCGAAGCCTCACTTTTTATCAGGTGAAGGATGAGAACAAGGATTCATCATGTTGGTTGTATCTACTTGAGATCTTGGAGAGGGAATGGGATGGAATATCAATGTACTTCATGATAGGTTTTCTGTATATAGTGAGAGGACATGATGTCATATGGGTTATTTTTTAACAACTTAAAAAGTCATAAAACCACATTTCTACCAGGGAATATAGTTCAGTTGAGAGTTTGGGTTGGTTTTACAAAATATATATTAGTCAACTTCATCAAGTGCCACTGAATATTGTATCTGACCATGATATGTGGTTCAAGTTATACTTTTGGAGAGGCTTGTATGAGGAATTTAGGACCTAGTTGTGGATGAGTATATCCTTCCACACCAAACGAATGGGCATACCAAGTGTACCATC
Organism: Viscum album; assembly: GCA_963277665.1. Taxonomy (NCBI): domain Eukaryota; kingdom Viridiplantae; phylum Streptophyta; class Magnoliopsida; order Santalales; family Viscaceae; genus Viscum; species Viscum album. The sequence continues at coordinate 1,938,014,709 of OY728128.1, forward strand.
CTGGTGGAGAAGATATGTTGAGGGATTGCATATTATAATTTGGTTGGAGTTGGGAGGATAACATTACCTTATTCAAGATTACGTACAATGATATCCATCACACAATTATCCACGTGTAACCCTTCTAGGCCCTATATGGTACACCATGTAGGTCAAAATTATGATTGACTATGATTAGTGAGGAATCCCCTATTGGGATAGATATTGTGCATGCGATGATGGAGAAGGTCTTGAAAATTTGTGTGTGAATGAGGAAATCCCAAAGTAGGTATAAATATCATCAATATCCATTTTGTAGTCCATTGATATTCAAGTAGGTGGACCACATTTTCTTGAGAGTCTCTATAGAATGATAGTTCCACATATTAAGTCAGGGAGGAAAGCTATCCTTGGGTTTCATCATGCCAATTTAGATATTAGATAGGGTTGGTGAGGTTTCTTTCCACCACACCCTACCCCCACATTTTGATTTGGTTCACAATGTCTTCCACATATCATGGTTGAATAGATACATTCACAACCCCATAAATGTGATTGATTGGGGTAATCTAGAAATCGAGGATGGATGCACTTCTATAGAGAACCCAATGAAGATTTAAGATTGGCTAAAGAGGACCCTACATTAATGGACCATCCCTTTGGTTCATGTGTTGTGGAAGAACATGATCATGTTGAAGATCTTTAGGGAGTAGGAGATCCAGATTCAAGCTCAGTATCCAATCATTTTTCTTAGTTTTTTATTTTTTAGGATGAAAATATTTAAGGGGAGAATAATGTAGAGACCCTATTTTTTCTATGTATGATTATAAAACATATCTAGAATATTTTTCAATCCAATCACTTGTAAATTGTGTTCCCCAAACCTATATATGACAGGAATTAATTTTTTAATAATATTAAATATATATTACACAATGTGGTCTCGCTTTAGTGGGAAAAGGGATATCTCTTAAAATAATTCTAAAAAAAAATTATTTGACAAAATATCAATCTACAATTAGTAATTTACCCTTGGGAAGACCTAATGCTAGTCAGCATAGGGTGTTCGAATAAAGAGGTTGTTGGCAGTTCTGTTTAAATAAAATAAATAAATTATTTTTAACTAAAATAACTAAATATAAATACTCAATAAATAAACCATTATAGAAAACACATAGTGTTTTCCACATAACCCTATGACTATTCAAAGGAGGATCCCTTGTTCTTCATTTGTTGATTGAGATCATATACTGATGAGCCTCTGGATCAAGGAAAATCAAAACACATCAAAAAAATAGATCATAATCCTTTCTTTTCAAAAATGTTCTTCATTAAAAAAATTACAAATACTTGTAGGAATCATAATTTGGGTATTTACCACCGTATGAAAAATAATATTGAGCATGATCATTTATATTTATTTGATCTCTATAAATTTGACACTTTTTATGGGCCTTTATCAAAATAAGTTTCTTTTTTAAATTTTTTTACCCCAATTGTGCCATGTTTTCTCACCCAATCATACCATATATATCATAATTATCCACGAACCCTTTTGAAAGAATTATTTCACCCTTTTTCTTATTCTTTTTCCTCAATTTTTCATTTTTTTCTTTATTATTATACCAAAAGGTTGTGATACAACTACTTCTGGGTGGGATCAAGTGCAATCAGACCCCCAGATTCAAGGAAGATTCACATTTGATGATTGGGATGAAGACTATGGATATATTATTATGTGTTGTGGTATTTTGGTGATGATTCACATTGATTTAGGATCTTAGATTGAATGGATATGGTGGGAGGCATGAAGAAAGTGTTGCAGACCACCATGTATTGAAAGATACCAATCACCAACCACCGAAGGGCTGGAATCAATTGATAGAAGTGTCCTCCATTAATTTTGGTCAATCTTTAAGTAGAAATAGTAATGGAAAAGATATGTTTTGATAATGGGGAGTAGATATAAAATTCTAGGAAAACACGAAAATACACCAAGTAGTCTGAAGAAAATAATGTGTTTAATACCTTGGCTATGGTAGATAAGGTTTTATGGTGAGTTAAATATCACACGAGGTGTGGGGTTCCTATATTCCATGTCACTCGATGTTGGTATCCTGACATGTACTCTAGGAGTAAATAGACATGGTCATGTCCAAGAACACTACCAATGTAAAAATACATGGGCATTACTGGACACACTAATAGTATACATAAATAGATATAAGGTACGTGGAAAAGGACAATAAAATAGGCAGGACCCTAGGAGGATTATGAAAAATGTGTAGTCCCCTTAAAAACCATGTAGATATACATGGGAAGTTATCCATTTACTAGAAAAAGAAAAAAGAAGGAAGTAGGGTAGGACCACACACTAGGTGGGTCCCCTTACATGTCATGTAGCCTCCTTTTTATGTAAATTGTGTCCTCTCGTATCTTCTTCTTTGGACTTATATTTAGGCTCGTGCGTAGCTTATCCTATGTTTTTTTTTTCTCATCGAACATGAGGTTGATTTTTAGTAGATTTTATGATACGATGTGTTTTTTTCTACGTGTAATGCTTCTTTAGGTGAATATAGTTGATAGAAGTGATAGGGAAAGATCATTAGAGAGATTATAGTGGAACCCTCAAAAAGATATTGGCTATCTTTCCACTATCGATCTATTTGAGTGGAAGCCTCCTGCTATTTTTTGGGTATGGGTCCTATATTCACTATTAGAGTGGAACCCTCCAACTGATTCATGGAATTTATCCCTAACTGTTAGAGTGGTATCCTCTTGCAAGGATAAGGGATGAGTCCTCTTTCTATCCATCAGAGTGGAACCCTCTTGAAGATTTAGTGCATGGTTTCTCAATCATTAGAGTGGATCCTTTATATGAAATTACGGAATGGATCCTCATCCATAAGAGTGGAACCATCCCATAGAGTCGGGGCATGGGTCCATGACCATTAGAGTGAAAAACTCTTATTGAGACAAGGCATGGGTCCTCTATCGAATATTAGAGTGGTACTCACCTACAGATTCAAGGTTTGGGTCCACTATCTATTGAGTGGAACCCTCTTATTGTACCATGGAATGGTTATTCTATTTATAGATTATTCCCTATCGACTGTGCCGCCCAGTGTAGAGGTTTGGATCTTAGTTTATTTTTTTTATGAAAAACACATGATGTTATGTCCATTGTTGATGAGACGCATCGAACTAATGGAAAAATCTTTTCCTGGGAAAGGTTATGAGGTGGAAATCCCCATTAATTCATTCCTGAGTTTCTTTTATGAGAATATATATGTTTCCTTGTTATTTGATTTCTCTACTCTCTTGTCATGTGTCAATATTTATATTACCAACCTTTCTCTTACTTATCCTCTTTCAATTTTTATGGAATCCTATTGGGAATGTATATACTCAAACTAGTATAGGATTTACCAGCACATGTCTTATCTTATAAAGATGACGGACTTGTCAACAATGACTATAGAGTAACATAGGCATACCCTAGTGATTTTGACTACATATGGTTGTTAGAGAATGTAGATTCATAGTGGGGTTCTCAATAAATTTACATTACAATTATTATCTTTTTGGGACATATTTCTCATTGGGAATGTATTTTCCTCATTTTCATTTAATTTTACACAATCTTACTTCTATACTCCCCATAGGTTTACATGAATGGTTCATTCACTATATGTTGTTTATTTTATTATTATTAATCTACACTTCTACATGGATATTGTTGGGTGTGGGTGTATAAGTACTTAGGAAAATGTATCCCATAATATTATGAATTTTGGTCCTTGTTTACATCCTCTAGCCTATTAAGGTGGAGTTAGGGTTCTTTCTAATTGATGTTCACTATGTAGGGTTGTGACTTGTATAATGTCTATTTAATTTTTGAAAACAAAAATCATCAACTCTAGATTATCCTCCACTACCATGGGATCTGCCTCACCACACCACCATTGATACCTCTGGAATAAGAACATGTAATATGTGGTAGGCCTACATGAATCCTCAACCTACTCTAACGGTAATATATACTCCTCAACATGTGAGGGTGTTTCTACATGTCCTCTTGTAGGAAATAACTCACATGATGGACCCTTAAATAAGGCCTCATCGCTCATCAGATCATCATCACAATTTAGAATTGGTAACCAGGTCAGCTGTCTTTGTGGGGGCGTCTTAAAATTTTAACAATGAAATTCCACGATCTGATGAGCATATATACATGGGGAGATGACACAAGAAGGGAAGTTAAAAAACAATCCTATATGATGAATGTAATTATTTTACCTGCAACAAATGTCTCATCATACAGATTTGACAATCCTATAGTCTAAGTCTTGATATATGGATACATCATCCACCGCACCAATAGTGGGTTCCCTAGCCTTAGAGCCACACTCAAGGAACTTTGACATTATTTCCCTAAAACCTACCCAAATCCTCATAATGGGAAAACTCTAAACATCATCCCAAGTAATGAACCACCTATGATACCAATCTGTCATGACCCAACCCAACGAGGCTCAACCCACAACTACCCAAAGAATGTCTCCATATTCTAGGGGATCAAAAAAATACTGATAAGCCTAACTAATGTGGGAGGTATTTTCATATTGAACCTATATGTGCACACCCAACCATATCCATATATAAGTTTAGAGGATTAATAATAAAAAATAAAATAACTACTGAATAGAAAAACATGTAAAACCTCAAGGGAATACAATAGTATGAAAATATAAACTTAAAAGGATGAAAGAAAAAATATATACCCAACATGAAATATTTCCCAACCTACAAATAACTAGAATGTAAATTCTACGAGAGACCATATCTAAATCTCCAAGCTCTGACCACTATATGTGGTCAAATACACCAGGGTTTCCCTAAGATCATCTATAATCACTACCGACCTATACATCATCCAAATAAAACATGACACATGTAAAAAAATACCATGTATGTGTTATTTTATATATACACAATAGGACTCTTGTAAAGCCGAAGGGGGAGCAGTATGAGACTCAATATGAATAGACAGCTCAACCCATTGTAAGAGAGTAACAAAATAAAAAAATGATATAGATAAATTCTCATAAAAAACACATATGGGAGATAAAGGGGATCTCCATAACACAAACCAACCCATGAAAAATAGAGTTCCATCAGTACCAAGAGGTCCATCATTGATTTCCAACATATTACGTGCCTCTTCAATGAAATATACAATTTGAGACACACCACATACCTGTGACTGAATATAGAGGGGACATAATATGATGGTAGAAGACCCATTCCCTTGTAAAATAGGTGGGCTACACTCAATAGATGTAGTACTCATACCATGAATCTATAGGATGGTGTCACTCTGATAGTCGATAGAGGTCACATTCCCTATCTCAATAGAAGTGTTACCCTTTAATGGTCGAGGACCCATCACCTAACTCTGCTAGAGGGTTAAATATGATATATTTATAGATAAATAAAGGACCCTTTCCCAATCCCAATAGAAGGGTGACACTATAATGGTTGAGAACCAACTCCCTAACACCGTAGGAGGGTTCCACTCTAAAATTCGATAGAGGACCCATGTCATGTCATTGTATGAGGGTTCACTCTTATAAATAGATACATGGGAAATTACCTATAAAATTTGGAGGTTAAAACTCTAATGTATTGTTTGGGTACCCATTCTCTATCCCAATAAGAGGTTTAAACTCTAGTGGTTGAGGGAACATGCCCTGATTGCACATGAGGGTGCCACTTTGATCTATCTGATGATACTACCGAATAACTTCCATCATTTAGTATCTCTTATAGATACTTAACTCCAGGTACGTATCACATAGTATCTCAATATACAATATAAAGAAATCTATTGAATTATAAATGAAAAAACACCTAGGATAGGCTACCCATGGGCTAAAATCCTAGTCTAAATGAAGGAGATATGAGAGGTAAATGTTTCCTCAAAATGAGGAATATGACCTGTAGGGGACCCACATGACTTGTGGGTTTGCACTAATGCCTAGTAGTTTTCTTACTAGTATAATTATTTAAACTTTTATATCCCCACATGACATGTAATGGAAGAACATGACATGTCTCAACCATATAGGGTCGAGTCATCTTCTCATCTTCATGAACATATCATTCGATATGTGTAGATGTACTTTGGCCATGTCTGGTAAACGACATATCCATATCCATGAATGTGTATATGTACTCATAAGGAACATGAAACTACCACCAATTCGCAAATAATATGGGGGTCCCACAAGACATGTGTTTTTTTTCTCACCCAAAACACTATATTCTATATAATAGCTCAATATTGTTTCAAATATTATTTTTGATTTAATTTAATCATTTCAATTTTTTCATTCACCCAACACTGAATATCATTTTTTATGAACTAAGGGTGGATTTTTTTATACGTAACACCATGTTAATAATTAACTACATGAAACATAATATTTATCTTTCTCTACATGGAATACTTAATTTATCTTGTGTTACACACAACAATGAGTTTATAAGAAACAACACTTTATTATTATAATTATTTAAATAATATAGTTATAACTTATCTATTAAACATAGTAATATTAATAGTAATAAATAATTTTAAAATTTTAATTATAATTGTTTCAATTATATACTACATTTTGATAATGAAATGTATAATTTTGGTTAATGTTTTTTTATTTCCAAAAATAATATTTTCTTAAAGAAACTCTATTTTTATTTCCATTTGTGAACAAAAATAAAAATAATTTTAGACACTAGAATAAATTTAATTTGGAAAATTAAACTTACTTTTGGAATTTATAATTTTATAATAATATTAGGGTGATTTTTTGTGATTTTTATGAGAAACTTCAATTTTTTGATGAATATTGAAAAATACCGAATTTTAATTCAAAAATGCTTTATTTATAATTTATTTATATAGATAAATTATATTTTAAAATGGTTTTAAGTCAAAATAGATTAATAATACATATATTAATCCAATTTATTCCATTTACTAATTCTTATATTTAATATAGATATAAAATTTTATTAAAATTTTGAACATTCTCAGTCTAAAACGCAATTTCTCACCCTGTCCTTGGGATTGTCATTAAACATAATTTTACCTATTATGAGAATTAAATTTCAAAAAATGAACATGTATAATTTTAATCAGTATAATATTTATATTCTAATAAGTTAATCATAATTTTTTACCAAAATTATTAGTGAAAGTGAGTAAGAGTAATTAAATCAATTAAGTTAATAGTAATCTTAACAAGGGATTGAAACATAAACATATGTTACAAAATATCCTTGAAACCTATCCAAAATCCATTGGATGAAAATAAATCGAATATATGCTTTCATATAAATAATTTTATGATTTATTGTGATACTATTAAACAAAATTAATTATTTTATTGGTTATGTTTGAAAAAAAAGACAACTAAAAAGAACCTTCTTTACCTTTATCATTTATACAAATTTGAGATATGGAAATGTAAACATATTTTTGGTTATGCATTTCATTTTGAAATATAAATGAGTTATTTTTATCATAAAATTTGATTAGTAATTTTTAGATATGAATTAGTTATGTTAAACACTTAACAAATTCAAAAACGTGGGTAATTTAGTTATTAATTTGATAAAATGAAGGATTCTAGAAACATTAAAATTAAAGAATATGTAACGAATTATTGTGTTCCATTATTTTTGTGAATGAATATATCTTGTTAAAAATACATGAACTTAATATATTTTAATTAAAATAATGTCTTTATATTCTTCGGTTTAAAATTAGGTAAATGATGTCAAAATTGAAATTAATGTTATTCTACAATAAATTGAATTTTATTAAAATATTTAAAATGGATAAAAAAATAAATTCCTCCAAATGATTTCTTACTGTTAATAAATATGAAATATGATATATTAATGGGCCAAATTATCTTTTATAATGAACATATAGACCCTTAAATAATAAAAAACAATGTTAGCATAGTCTGAGTTAAAGTAGTGTTTTTCTGAATTACGTGCTCTTGTTTTAAAATTAATTTCTAACAAATTGAAGTTTTTTATTTCATAAGTTAAATATAAAAATTAAAAATAAGTGTTAATATGTTTCTTAAAAAATCAATCCTTAATTGAGTGTTAATTTTTAAATTAAATTGGTTGGAAACTAGTTACCTTAATTAAAAATAAAAATGAAAAGTATACGGAAGCATAATGACTTGTGAAAGTATTTATAAAAATGAAAATATCTTTGTGTGTTGGCGATTTTTTTGACCATAAATTCACTTTAATCCATTATTTTTCCAATTTTTAGTCATTTAAGGTAAGGGATACCTCCCATTAGTTCCCACCTTTTGGTATTTATTGGAATGTCACTCCTCCCTCCCCTATAAAAGGCCACCACATAACCCCCCTCCTTTTCCACACCTCTCATGCCACATATGTTAAGAAAATATCATATAAATTCACATACTCAAATACATAACTACATTTTAGAGTCTTATCTCTTTGGGCATAAATCCATACAGGAAATAGCTCTGGTGAAAACAAAAAGGAGTTATCCAAAGAAGAGTTTTCATCAGTCCTCTAGCTCATTTCATTTATTTTCTTTCTTCAATATCTCAATTATTCTTATTCCATGCATAAATAATATCCTAGGTATCATAAATGTAATGATATTTTTTATGATAAATATTAAATATAAACATACACACACATCCATATAAGGGGTAATGAACATACCTTTCTTATGTATAGTAAACTACTGCCTCACAAAACGTTGTTGTTCGTTTTTTTTCATTTACAACCTATCCTTGGTAGAAATTATGATGGAAAAATATTTTTATATTATTTATATTATTTATATGATTTATTTTTTCTTATATATTTATTATATAACACATAAATTCATGCTTTCCATTTTGTTTAAATATTATAGTTCCGTTTGGGGAAGTGTGGACTACCGCATCCTCAAAACGATGTGATTCATTTGCATACCGCATGGAATGTATTAAGGGTGGTATTGGTAAAATTATATTCTATATATGAAATAATAATTCTAATTTAACTTGATTATATACATATACATGAATATTTTATTTAATTTCATTCCATTAATGTGATAAAGGAAAATAAAAACAGTGTTCAAGTGTACGTATGACTTACTGTCTCCATAAATGGTGTATTCCGTTTCGTATTTCTATATTATATATATTATAATAAATTCATATATAATTAATATAAATGATACTTGTATCATTTTTTAAATTTTCTAATTCTTGATATATGTATGAGGTTAAAAAATACAACAAATTAAGTCATATGTGAAAAACCAAGTGGATATTACCAAAAGCGAAACCTTAACATGGAATCGTTAATAAGAAGGTAACATAAAGTCATAATAAGACCATATATGGTATTAGATATAATAATATGGTACTGTAAAAGATTTATAATAAACATATATTTTTTATACATGAGGTTTTTTCAAGTATAAAGATAGTTAATAAATAAGGTAAGGGGATTTCTTCCCACACTTTTATTTCTATGAGATTTACACCTTATTCACAAATAATTTCTTTTGTGTGGTTTATATACTACACATTAATATATAATGATATTTTTTTAATCAAATTTATTGGTATTTACATATCCATTTGATGATCCATCTTTCAGATGTTTATGTTTTAAAGGTTACCAAATTGGTAAAGTAGTTCGGTATCAATTTTCTTTCTTTGAGACACAAATCATGAGATTCAAAAACAATATTTTCAAAAAAAAATTACAAAAATGACTTTTTATGCTCATTTTAAAGGGAATTTTTTAAAATAAATTCTGGTTCTCAATTAATTCTTTATAAATTTTCTTTGTTTTGTTAAATAAATTGTTTTTAAAACATTTCCAAGCTTTGTTAATAAGTTTTTTATGTCATTCAATGAAATGATCTTAAAAACGTTGTCAATCATTATTTTTATGTTTTAAAAGTGTTTAAAATGAAGTAGTTTTCAAAAATATTTCATTATTTTTTAATAATTTTTAAAATAGGGTTTTAAGAAATTTTTTTCCAAAATTTTCAAGCCATCTTTAAAATTTTTCTAGTTTATTTTAAAATATATGTTTTTTTAAAAATGTTCTTATTTTGAAAATAATTTTTCAATGTAAAAATGTTGTTTTCCACATGGAATGTTTTTTAATGATATATCAAAATTATTTTCCATCTAAGGTGAAATTGATTGATGTTACTCATTCCTTTAAAGGAATTGATCTAAAGGTTCCATTCATATTCATTCATTTAATGGTATATGTCTTTATGGTATAATGTTTATGTCACACTTTTCTCTACCATGGGTTATATTATTTTGAAACAAACTTATTTCCATGGGTTATGATTTGAAGAAATTATAATGAAACCTATCTATTTTATATGGGTTATGATTTGATTAAATTTTTATGATACACATTTTATTTCATGGGTTATGATATGATGTTTATGAAACCCATCTCTTTTTTGGGTCATGATTTGATATATGTTTCTTTATCTTTTGGAACAATTAATGAATGGTTTTGTTATGTGATAGGTGGGAAATATATCTCTCACAAATTCATTGGGTAATGGTTTTTATCTCATGAAACGATTATGAAAATCATGTTGACGGTCTTAATATACTATGGGAAGAAGGGAAAATTGATCCCTTATAAGGAAAAGACTGTGACTATGGATGGTGGTGTGTCCCACCCAGTGGGTGTAGTCAATATAAAGATAGAATATTGGGAAACTGAGTCCACTATGGGAAGATGGGGAAACCTGATCCTTTATAAGGGAAGGTCTGTGAGTCGGGATGGTGGTGTTCCCCTCTTAGTAGGTGTAGTTAACATGACATTCATTGATAAGTTCTAAAAATATGTCTTGACGTATAGGGAATGATATCATATGTTTATGTGTATTCCATAATTACATGTCATATTTATATGTTATGATTTCATGGATTATACGTTAGATTACCATATGATTCATTTATTAAGATATGCTAATTTTTATTCCATGATTTATGTTAATGATATTTGATGTGTAGGGTATGATCATTTAATATTATAATTGTATTTTCATACCCTTATTCTCGGGTTTATACTTACTTATCTCTATTTTTTACCATTACTAAGCATCTGAGCTCACCCTGTTTTATGTTTTCTTACCAATGATTTGAAGATTTGTATTAATTATTATGTGTATAAAAAGGTTTATATTATTGAAAAACAAAGTTCGAGATTATGTATATCACTTATGTACTTGTTTTTATGTTTCCATGTTTCCAAAGGCACTAGGCTAATATGATCTCTTGGTGTATGTTTGTGTAATGTATTAAGTTTTCCACAAAAATTATGTAATGTATTTTTATGTTAATAATGTGTTTTTATAGTTTGTATTAAAGGAATTTTTTAGTTAAAAATTGTAAACTATGATGATAAAACATTAATGACATCCCTTGGGATATTTCTAAGGAAATTTCTAGGGGTGTCTCTACAGATAAGTTTATGCATGTCTTAGTGTTAAGTAAAATGCACTATAATTTTGGTAAAGGAAATATTGAGTGGTTTCCTAGAATTAAATCCTTTTATGGATAATACAAATAGATTTGGATCTAGAACAAATGTACCTAGGGGTAGCATCTCTGACAAGGTGTGTTGGGCCTAACTTGAGTGTAACCTGGTACATGAAAATAGACCTTAGTGCACGCCTGGTTTGAAACTCCTGGGGGGATATACATGGGGAATTAATATAAAATTTTCAAACCATTATGAAATATTTAAATATTATTTTACTTTGAAAAACCTAGGATAAACCTAAGGTGTCATTGAATAAATAAGTAGTTGTTATTATTTATACATCCTGTGAGTACGTTTTCATGATTTTGAGGTTTTTTTCTATGATAATTGTTTCTCAACCTATGCCTTCCAGTGTTATTAAATTATAGGAACTAGAGGTAACTATATTAACATTGAATGTTTCAGATGTGGAAATAATGAGAATTATAAAAATTGATTTCCTAATTGGAAACCTCATAAATAGAATCAAGAAGGTGGTACGAGTATTGGATATTCTTATGAAGACAAGGAGTCCAAAAATAACATGTGAAAGGAATAGAATGTTCTTCCAGTACTGTTTAAATTATATTAAATAACCATGATTATATTAATTTTGAGGGACTTTAAGACGTGATTCATATTTTATACTCTAGGAAGTCGAATTAAGGAATAGGTTGATAAAGCCCGAGTAAAGGTTTAAGAATAAATTTGGATGATTGATGTGTAAATGTTTTGGAATTCAATGATTATGTTATATGAATCATGATGTATATAAGGATTTTTTTCTAAAAGTTTTTCTTTATGTATTATCAAGAATATGTTAAATGTTACTGATGACAAGGAAAATTGATATAATGGAAAGGTTACTATAATGGAAGGTAGTGCTTAACATGTTCCAGAGGATGCGAAAATGATACGTTGTAGAGATAAATTTGTGATTAAATGGATAAAGTAAATTGGATAGTATTAATGACACTATAACTAATAAAGGATTTGTGAAAAAACTGGTCTCTATTATCATGGATGAAGTTATACCTTTTTTTCAGGGAAAATATCCAGTAATATTTTGAAAAACGAAGCATGTATTTTTTCCAAAAAGAATTTATGGTAATTTTGATAATTACAATGTTTGAAAGAAATATAAGATGAGGTTATTCACATAATAGGAATGTGAAAACCATGTTCTACTTCTTGATATATGTGTGATCAGTGTTAAGATGATTTAGTGACCTTCTTTCTAATGTTTTTTATTTTATTCTTCTAAAAGGGTAATAAGGTTAATCATTTATGGAATGGATTATGTTAAACTTCAAATGAAGTTTTTGAAATTAAATTAATATTTCACTATATGAGGATTTATTATTGTTGGATAACTTGTGCTAATCTTTATTTTCTAATTCTAATTATATATATATAGAAGGACTTATCATTCTGTTTTTTAATCTTATGATCTGTTAGATCTTCATGAATGAAAAATTAACCACGTTTCCCTATAGTAATGGATGAAGTGGGAATTGATAAAGTATAAAATAAGTGTAATATTGTACATATGAAAAATAATTAAATCAAGTAACTATATTTTCTTATGTTCCTATATAGTGAAATAATTCCTTGAATCATGAAAATGAATGTTGAAAAAAAACATTTGTCCTAGAATCATTATTTTTGAAGAATTAGATGGTTCACTAGATCATTGTAGATTTATGGTTTTGTAAGAACCTAATTATGATGATCAATTTTCCATATCAATCTCTATAAAAACATTATAGTTATATTTATCTTCCTTGTCCATGTTCTCACATAACATATATGTTCTCCTATGTGGAATCTTAGTTATAAATTACATTGGGTAACTGTTGTGTTTCCAACTTTCTTTTTTCAATGGATGTTTTAGTTTTCATTTTCACGATGTGGGTTTCTATGATAGGAATATTTATGTATTTATACTTTTATAACCCAGATGAATTTTTAGGGAAATATCATTTTAACAGGAGTAGAATGCAACACCCCAATATTTTTTGTAATATTTTTTCTAAATTAATTTATTCTTTTTGAAAATTTTCATTCATGCAACACTCAATATAATTTATTTAAGAAAACTGGTTGTATTTAATTTAATGAAATTCCATATTAATCTCAAAATACATGAAACATAAACCATATATTGATCTATATTAAACACTAAGGTTATCTTGCGTTACACACAACACTGAGTTTTTATGAAACATCACTTTATTATTATAATTATTTAAATAAGATAGGTATAACCTTGCCATTAATCTTAGTAATATGAATATTAATAACTAATTTTTAACATTTCTCGTAATATTCTCAAATATGTAAAACATATTGATAGTGAATCATATAATTTTTGGTAATGTTTTTATATATTTTAAAACACTATTTTTTTAAAAGAACATCTTTTTATTTCATTCTATGAATAATAATAAAATTAATTTTAGACACTAATAAAAATATAATTTGATAAAATAAACATATTTTTTAAATTCATAATGTAAAAATGTCTTTTAGGGAGAATTTTTGTTACTTTTCTGAGAAACATTATTTTTGGATGAATAGTGTAAAATACTGAATTTTAATTGAAAGCTACTTATTTTTATAATTTATTTACATAGTTGAATAACATTTTAAATTGGTTTTAAAGTCAAAATATGTCTATTATACATATATTAATCCAATTTATGTATTTGGAATAATTTTTAGTCTTAATTTATATATAAAAGCTTAATGGACTTTTGAACATTCTCATTTTAAAAACCCACTTACTCACCATTTATGCGGGATTAGCATTAAACCAAATTTTTCTGGTTCTGTGAACTGAATTTTAAAAAATGGAAATAAATGGTTTTAATAAATATTAAATTTATAGTTTAATAAGATCAACTTAATTATTTATAAAAAATATGACTGAATGTGATTAAAATTAATTACAACGATTGTGGTAAAATTAAGCTTATCAAGGGACTAATCCTTGAAATTAAGGAAAAAATGACCTAGACACTTGTAAAAAATACATTGGATGTTGATATTTAGAATATATATATTCATGGTTCAAAGTTTATGAGTTATGGAGATATTATTCAATAAAATTTTATATTTCATTAGTTGAGTAAGAAAAAGGAAAAAAATAATTTTCCTTACCTTTCACATCTACAGAACATTGAGATAAGAAAAAGACAACATATTTTTTGTTGTACATATCCTTTTGAAATATAAATAAGTTATTTTTGTCATAATTATTTATGACTATTTTTTATATATGAATTAGTTACATTAAGTTCTTAGAAAATTCAAATGCATTGATTATTTAGTTAATAATTAAATAAAATAAATGATGCAAAAAACATTAAAATTAAAGTAAATTTATCGAATTATTGTGTTACATTATTTTTAGACATAAATATATATTTTTAAAAATAATCTTACTCAATATATTGGAATTACAATAATTTTTTGATGTTTTTTAAATTAAACTTACTTAAATAATGTCAAAATTGAAATCAATGTTATTCTTTAATAAATTATATTTTATTAAAATATTTAAATTTAATGAACAACATAACTTCTAAAAAATTATTTTCTGGTGTTAATAAATATAAAATGAGGCTATTAATGGACCAAGTTATCTTTTAAAATGAACATATAGACCCCTAAATAGTAAAATCATTGTTAACATAAGTTGGTTTAAAGTAGTTTTTTTGCACGTTACATGCATCACTTTAAAATTAATTTCCAAAAATCTTGAAATTTTTATTTCGTAAATTGTATATGATATATATATATATTTAATTATTATTATATTTTCTAGGAACTCACACCGTAATTTATTCATAATGGTTAAATTTAATAGGTTGGAAAACTAGTTACCTAAATGAAAAACCGAAATGAAATGTATAAGGACACCTAAAGACTAGGGAACATATTTACAAAAATGCAATTATTTTGTGTGGTGGAGATTTTTTATTACCATAAATTAACTTTAATCCATTATTTTTATATTTTTTAATCACATTATTTATGGGAGACCTCTCATTAGTGCTTACCTTTTTCTATTTACATGAATACCACTACTCCCTCCCCCATAAAAGGCCACCAATTATCCCCCTTTGTCATGCCTCTCAAGCCACTTATGTTCATCCATGATCTACCCAATTCACATAACCAAAACCCTCAATTATTCCTTGAGTCCTCCCATTTTTCATAAATCCATTCATAAAAACCCTTTGGTGTAATCCTAAAAGAGTTTCCCAAAGAAAAGGTAACCTCCTTCCTGAAGCTCATTTCCATTATTTGCTTTCCCCACTACCTCAATTATTCTTATTACATGAATAAATTAATGTCTTAGTATCCTGAATATAATAAGATTTTTTTTCTGATAATGTTTTGATATACACTTACACACACTTCTATATAATGGGTAATGAACATACCATTCATTGGTACGGTGAAATTTCACCTCACGAAATGATGTTCGTTTTTTCATTAACACCTATCATAGTTGGGTATTTTTATGTGAACTATATTTTTATATTATAAAAACAATATATTTGATATATTTATTCTTATTTAATTATTATATAACATATAACTTCATGATTTCCATTTTGGGTAAATATGATAATTTCTTTTAGGGAAGTGTGGACTACCACCTCTTCAAAGCGATTTGATTTATTCACACACTACATAGAATGTATTAAGTGTGGGTTTAGTGAAATTATATGAGATTTATGACATAATAATACTAATTTAGTGATATTATATATATATATAAACATATATCTCATTTACATTATTTCTTTCAATATGACAAAGAAAAATGGAAACATCTTTCATGCATACTTACGACCTATCATCTCTAAGAATATTGTATTCTATTTCACATATCAATATTTCTTTTATAATTATAAATATATATAAATTATAGAAAATATATTTTTATCATGTTTTACAATAATTAAATCATGATATAAGTATGAGGATAAAAAATACAACAAATTAATACACATGTGAAAGATAAAGCGGATATTACCCAGAGTGAAACCTGAATTTGGAATCATTAATAAGAGGATAATATAAATTCATAATCAAACAATATATGATATTATAAGAATATAGTTATATAAAATATATATAATAAATTAATAATTATTATACAATATGTTCTTACGAGTTTGAAAAGAGTCATTACATAAAGTAAGGGGATGTCTAGTCTAACTTTTATTTTTGTGAGATTAATGAATTTTTCACTACTCATTTATTTTTTGTGGTGTATATACTACCCATAAATATATTATATTATTATTATTCTAAAATTTATTTTTATTTTCATATCCATTTTACTATCTATCTTTCATGAGGGTTATTTTTTAAAACATACCAACTCGGTTAAGTAGTTTTATCTCAATTTGTCTTCTTTGAGGAACATTCCATGAACTTCAAAAGACATGTGTTTAAAAATGTTTTAAAAAATTATATATTAGTATCATTTTAAAGGAAAATTTATTTTTAAAAATGTTTTATCATTTTCAAATAATCATTTATAATTTTTTATAGTGTTTAAAAAAAATTGATTTCAAAACATTTTCAAGCTTTCTTTATAAAATATAAAAGTATTTTCAAGTAAATGGTTTTCAAAAGGTTTTAATTATTTCATTATATGTTTTCAAAGTGTTTTCAAAAAATTTATTTTCATGACATTTTTAATCATTATTAATAACTTTTTGAAGTGTTTTCAAAGAAATGGATTTAAAAACGTTTTCAATATTTCTGTTTATGTTTTCATGGTGTTTTAAAAGAAATGGTTTTAAAAACATTTTCTATCCTTCTTTATATATTATCATGTTTACATTCAAATAATAGGATTTTCAAAAATATTTTTGTTTTTTTGAAAATAGTTTTCAATTAATAAATGATATTTTCCTTAGGAAATTCTTTTAAAATATATTTCAAAATCATTTTCTATCTATGATGACATCTGTTGATGTTACTCATCCCTTTATAGGAAATGATCATACAGATCTATAGATATTATTTCTATGAATTATTTGTTTTTTTGTTGAAATTATGTTTATAAATCCCATTCATCTTCAAAGGGCTATATTATTTTGAACCATTCTTCTGTTCATGGGTTATTCTTTGATGAAATTATTATGAAACCTATCTCTTTTCCAAAGGTTATGATGTGATGAAATTTTTATGATACCAATTTCATTTCATGGGTTGTGATACAATGTTTATGAAACCCATACCTCTTTATGTAATGGATGGGACGTATATATCCATCCAATTTATTGGGTAAAGATTTTAAACTCCTGAGATCATTCTAAGAAACATGTCTATGGGCTTGATCTACTATGCAATGATTTGGAAACATGATCCGTTACAAGGAAAGAATTGTGACTGGTGATGGCGGTGTGTCCCACCCAGTGGTTTTAGTCCCCATAAAGATGGAATTTGGGGAAACCCCATCCACTATGAGAAGATTGGGAAACCAAATACACAATTGTAATATGGGGAAACTAGATCCCTTATAGGGAAATGCCTTTGACTGGGGATGGTGGTGTGTCCCTCTTAGTAGGTATGGTCCCCATGAAGTGCCTTAATAAGTTATAGTAGTGTGTCTTGAATTATAGGGAATGATATTTCATGTTTATATGTATTCCACTATTCTATGTCTTATTCCTATATTATGCATTCATGGATCATGCTCTTGATTCCCTTATGATTCATGTCTTATGAACTACCAATATTTTTTCCTTGTATTATATTCATCTTCTTTGATATGTAGGGTATTATCTTGTAATATTACCATCACATTCTCATACACTTATGCTCATGTCTATACTTACTTGTCTCCCTTGTTTACCCTTATTTAGCTTCTGATCTCACCCCTTTCTATGTTTCCTTCCCCCGGATATGAAGATATGTATTTTGAATGATGTGTCTAAAAAGGGTGAAAGTCATGACAAACTTAGTGGGTGATAATGTATATCACATATATACTATTGTTTATATTTGAATGTTTCCAAAGGCACTGGACTAATACAGTATTTCTTATTCTCTTTGTGTATTGTATTATTTTTTCCACAAAAAACTATGTAATTTATATATCCATTATGACTGGAATGTTATACGCCCCAACCAGGGGATACCTGAAATTTTTTATCCTAGGACATGACATATAGTTGATATTTTCATAAAAAGTAATATATGCTCTATGATATCTATATATTCCTCTTCCACCTTGTATCAGGCCCCATGGATGCCCTAAATCCTTAGTAATAACCTAAATCCATCATTTATGGCCCTTCAACATCCAAAAATAAAATTCCCATATGTCGTTTGAAGTTTGTATGAAGTCAACATCATTTGTGGAACTTCCCGAAGCCTCACCAGATCTCAAAATCCATGGTGGAGTCACCTTAATCCATAAAATATCCCTATATATTATCTATTCACGGATCCATTGTCCATCCATGTAACTATCATGTATCCGTTTTTCTGATCGTACTGGATCTCTCCAAAAAATGTTGAACGGTGGTCCATATATACCAATGGAACAAAACATGCAGATTGATGGGTGAAATTACATGAAAAAGATGTATAAAAATCATTAACCAAGTGTTCTTGGCCACAGAATACAAATTGGGGACATCCAAGATGAACAATATGGAACAATGAAGATTAATAAAATAAATAAAGAGATCTAATATGTGGTTATATTCCAAGGATCAAAATTAATTTAGATCAAATAAAATGAATTGATCTTGGTAACCCTTGTAATAATAAGGGATGAAATACAAATATTCTAAGTCCTAACTTATGATTGTATTTTTTTATGATAATGAATGTTGTTTCCAATAAAGGAAGGAGATATGTTGTGTTTTTTGTGTATAAATTCACCTAGATCTGGTAGCTAATTGATCACCCAATCTAGATTCTCCAATGATGGTACTAGAACCTCTTATCAAAGTTCCTAGGGTTATTCATATGACCATGGATATATACAATAATAGTTTATTTATAGATAATTTTGTTTTAGGTTATCTAATTAGAAAAATATTTTTTAAACGCCCGGGCCAATGGTTGCATTATACAAACACCCAACACTGACCATCCCTACACCATGCCTAGGGTAATCCTCATTTTTTGGATTCATCCATGGTCTTGTATTATAGTTTTGAAACTATGTTTATGATATTTCTTATATTTCCTAAAAAAAATCACGTAATATGAAATATATTTAATATTTTTATAAAATTAATTTCAAAACATTGGGCCTCATAATCTTTTTTTGTCTTAGTTACTCTATCTAAAAATATTTTAAGATATATTTCAAATACATACAAGAAAAAAATAGAGTTTACAAAGAACTTCTACCACAGATGTTGAATTTCTTAATTTTCCTCTTGGAGATTCTGGATGCTATCAAATTTCATATTCTATTAGGTGACATCTAAATGATGGATTTCCCCACATACCCCCTCAAAGAGGTAGTCTCAAAACAATGTATGGATAGTACTAGCGTCCACCCCTCCAATTTTCTAGTTCTGTATTGAGTATTGAAGGGAAAAAATACTGCTCACCATGTATGGATCATGGGGTTGGGTTAAAAAATACATAATACTCCTCCATGTGTTGTGGTAGAATTTTTTGATTTATTCAATGATTTCATAGCTAAAGACTTCTAACTCAATGAGTGGTTTAGGAACATATTTAGGGAAATCCAAAGGATAGTAGATCTAGGGTCCACCTCTAAGATCCTTTTGGTATAGTCAGTCTCCATCATAAGAGAACATCATTCATCCACTGAACCTTCCTCGACAGAATTGCCTCCACTAGACTTGAGCTCCCCCATCTAATGTCATCACCCAAAACCACATCATAATCCTCTCCCAAGAGCAAGTCTTAATCATCTAGAATGACCAGCCCCTCAAGAGATGTCATATACATCAAAGTTAGTTCCCTAGGTACCTCATTCATAGACACTTGGTGGGAACACACCCTCTCGATCACTTCGTGATGTAATATCATGTTTTGAAATTTGATCAATTACTAAAAATATTGAATAATATTTCTTAGGAAATAGATAAATACTTGAAGAGGCTAAGAATTTGGGTGAGGCTGGTCTTTGGACTTCGATAGGGACTTCCACCATAAGAGACCCCTCGACGCCAGTCGACACATCAACCATTGGCACTGAACGCCCATGTTTTTGTTGAGTAGAGGCAACATCAGAACTAGAAGATGCATTGAAACCAAGCTCCATGAAATTATAAAAATGACCAGATAGATTGAGATTCAATATTACCTTAAGGAAGAGGGATCTTAAAAATGAGCCTCCAAGGGAAATATTCTTTTATGGAAGTATACTACTCCATTGTAACGCTAGGGAGTGGTGCCAAAAGGATTTATAGAAGGATCAGGGGTTCCAAAACTACATCTTTAACCTCCTTAGTGGGCCCACCAGTCACGGAAGCCTCATTTATAGTTTTTGTATCATGAACTCAAACAAAAAATGAAGCACCCTATCCCCCTACAAAAGGAACCCTTATCCATTTTGATAATTCTACCTTACAAGAAATATTTTTCTTATAGATTATTAAAAAATAGGGGAAGGAATGGAAGGGGAAAGTAAGTTTACCAGATTACCTTGTGATGTAAACCAACTTGAAATCATCTGAAGGAGTGATCTCTCTTATCTCCCAATGACTCTCCTACTTGGTGGTCAATAAATAGGATTCTCTATCACTTAATCCCTACATATCATCATCAGTTGAGGCATCATCAGTTGATTCCAAGGATGATAGTGTCTCCTTAAGGTCTAGTTTTCAACCAATAATCTCCATCACTAGGAAGAGAGGAATCTCACATATCGCAAGATGGTGGGAAAAGTCATACACGAAGTCTAGGTAATCAATATTCTTGTAAAAAGTACACGTTTGATAGTGATATTAGTGTTCTCTACCACTAGAAGCACAATCCCTTCACGGGTTAGCATCCACCATAACTACTACACTAACATGTATATCCTTATTATTCCCAAGGCCACCCTAATCATGGTTAATGAGAAATCATTTGTTGGATCTTGAATATACTGCATCATTTTTCTTCGGGGATCCTTAGCTCTGATGAATCCATCCTATGATCCCTATGCTTTCTCCCATGACCACTTTTGAGGAAGGCCCTCCCCTCGATGAGGAGGGGGTGAAACCACACCATGAACTACACCAGATATAGTTATAGATTAAGAAACCCTTAAATCCTAGATCACCCTTCATATTATAGACCACCTACCACATTACATCTCCAAAACCTCACTCACCAACACAATTGACCTTATATGTTAATGCAGGATCTCACCTGGGTACACTGCTACCCTATTCCAAGTATAATCCAAGGACATGAATACATTCACATTGATCTATTGAAGCATGATGGTATCCCCTAATACCTTGACAATAAAAATCCACCAAAACTGATAAAGGATACAATGATACATCCCTTCATGGACCCCCATGTGGACTCTCCTCATCAGCTTCTTAATGATTCGGAACCTCTGAGTGAATCAAGACTTAGTGTATGGTTTTAAATATGTATTACCATAAATTTTGGTCAACATAAATCCATACCAAAAGTATTTTAGGTAATCCTAAAACATCAATTTCCCCTAAAGAGTGTCCACCATTTCACCAAATGGGGTTGAGAATGAATGGATGTTGAAGTTCAAGTGGTGTATGATTCCAATTATAACTCCATTATTGCAATTCCAATCATTACTCCATTATTGCAAAGACACATTGTTCAAACTAACGAAATTTTTACTAGTGAGTATCCCATACTAGAATTATACATGATAATAAGATTGGGAAACTCATAGCCTCTAAATAAACTATAATACAGCCATTCAAAAATTTTAATAGATGACAAATTCTCGTGGAAATGTCTCCCCACATGAAATGTCCTAACTAGATGTAGATTTGGGCTAGTACTGTAACCCCCATATGTAAACTATTGATTCCTACCTTGATCACTGCCATTATCAGCATCACCAAAAATTGCCCCACGTCTATGTATCTAACTAGGATAAATAGACACAGTGAAAGGTGTTCGATAATTTAGTGTAGAAGACTAATGGTTCGAAATCTTACACCATGTTGTTGCTTCACTTCTCATATTTTCCCTCCTTTATAATTATCCAGTATGATATTGACCTTATTATTGTGTCACTTTGAGTCACTACTTTAGTTTCCCAGACATTTTCATTAAGTGATCCCTCTTTAAGAATATGCCCTTACATTATTTGAATGTTATGTACCTATTTAAGGGTTAGAGTGATCCATATTTATCTTCAACATCTCCAAATAGTGCGGCGTTCGAAGAAGGGTTTGCTGCCTATCTCCCTAAAAGATTGATACTATGAGAAACTCATCATATTGGGATTCACGTAATGGGATTCCATTGATATAGGGAACATCCAATGGGATGACTCCCACCTCCCCATAGTGAAGGTGGAAAGTGATGTTATCTGAAGAATAATAGATTAGAATCTCTAAAAACATATCCTTCTAATGATACATTTGGAATTGGGATTTCCACACAACCTCATACAAGATATATGATATAGCTTTGATGATTACTCTTAGAATTTTAAGTGTACCCAATACGACCATGCCCATTCATTGGTGAAATTTAATCTAGTTTGTAAATCTCAAAATTTATACCATCCCTTGATGTTTTCCTTGATACTTATATAAAAATTTATTTCATAGTGTTCATGGAACCATTCAGCCACAAGTTTCCCCTAGTGAATATTCTTGATTGTCTACTCTGTGTGAAGACGGAGATTTCACCATGCACCCGAGCAAGGTGACCATGAGTGTCTATGTTCCAGTGGTTGATCTCATCTTGATGTCTATACCATGATTATATCATGTAGAATTAAGTTCCTTTGATGGAAGCATGATCCATAAAAAAGAATTTATGATAAGAGGTAGTTTCTCAACAAATAATTCCTCTCTCCTTTAATCATCATGAGAAAAGAAATTTGTTTTTAAAGGTAATCCTCCTTGATCAGGGAATCTCCTGGTTTCCAACCATTTTGGCCCTCTGGGTGGCAACAAAAGTTTTGATATTATCCTAGATGGGTTAGTTATCTATTTTGGGAAATTATGAAAGTTCTAATATAGGTCTACATAAATTTAGGTTTTGATCCTATAATTTTCTATGTTTTATGAATCTCTAGGTGGGTTCACGAAAATGTTACCCTTGGTCATGGAAAAAGATTCCGAAAACAATGAGTTGTGTGAATGTCGCAGCCAAGAAAAACCATTTCATGAATTTTTACTGGGCTTAGTGCCTGAGAGAAAAAAATGTATCAGATGACAAGTTATATTATTTTATGAGGGTCCCCCTCCCAATACTAATAGGATTTTCCCACTTTGTTGTGAGAAGTGTACAATTTAGTTTCATGGAATGATGAAAAAGTTGTGCACTGACAAGAAAATGATCCACTCTCGTTAGTGTTTCCCTTGGAACATGAGCTAATGGTTCCGTATCATCTCAGATTCATAGGGGGTTTTGTTGGAAAAAAATCTCATCTTAATTATAAAATAGATAGTTTATTATGATTTGAACACATGAAACACCCCAAAGGATCATTCTAAGACCAATTAGTTAGTTGCGAAGAATATTTAGTGAGAGTGTATGAAGATATAATCATGCACATAAAGGATTTTCATGGAAAGGGGTACATAGATATTTTTAGAGGACAGTAAGTCTAAAAGCATGATAAATTATCCTATATGCATGAACTCAGTGTTATGAACACAAATGAATAATTGTGTGCAACCCCATCACACAACAATCCGATTGCATGTGAAAGGCATCATGAAACCAAAATTATCATGTGGCCACTCCCCAGTGAAAAAGGATAGAAAATAAAAAACATTTCTTCTATTACAAGGATTTATGCACCCATATCCAAGGATTTTAACTACAAATATATTGTCAACCCAACCCTTGGGGAGGTTATTTAGAAGCTGTAGTGATGCCCTATTTGGAACACCTCTCTATCTTCAAGGATGGTGCACAACACTAGAGATCATGGACCATGAAAGGTATATCATTTTTGCGATACAACTAATTTTTATCCAAACATGAATTGGCCAATAAAGGAGTGATCCTCGCAAAACTACTCTTAAGTCAGGTAAGGTTTATGCATAGAGAATATTCCTTCACAGAACCTTAATTTTCAAATAACATCAAATATTTTATACAATTATGCCTGTTGAATCCATAAATTTACATTATGCTAGAACCCCTTTCTTGGAAAACTCCATTTGTGTGCATATTAATAAAGTTTCAAGGAACATCTTCTTGGTCCCCTACATGCAGTTCCCTTCATCTATAGTGCATCCATAACCTTACATTTAACTCTTGCAAATAGAAACCCTAGTGCTCATTTCTTCTAATGATATTAACCCTATCTTCATGCCTCGTGGATTTCACTCCTCCACGGTTGTTCCATGGCCATTTCCCCCTAAGAGGCACATGATTGGAAGTCACTTTATCACTGTTGGTGGAATCGTCAAGGGAAACAATTCCTAAATATCTTAGTGGATTCTTTATGAATCACCCCCCACCTTGACATGGCCCCCTTGAGGTGTTACCCCATCCTCCACATTTGATTTGAAACATGTAAAACTACCTAGATCTATGTAGTAATCGTATTATTTTAAAATACATGAAAACTTCCTCAACACATGATGTTATACTCGGACTAGACACTGTGACATGGACAGAGGATGACCCATATATGATTGACATTGGATGAACCCAGACATCCAACCCTACCTAATAAATTCAGGATGCGCTTTATATGATTCACATGGGATGAAATATCATACCCCATCCTAATATTAACTTCTTTTGTGGGATTCTTCCACACATAATCCCCAAAACATCATTTAATATTGATCTTATTGAGAAAGGGAATATTCCATGCATAAGACCGATACTATCCACCATTGATGTTCCTCCCAATACAGGAACATCCTTATCACCTAACATTAGTATACATGGATTGTTCTTGTACAAATACCTTAAACTATGGCACTGAACTATATGGATGTTGACAACTTTCTCGTAGAAAAGAAATGATGGAAACCTACTTGAGGTTCAACCATGACAACGGTAAACCTAAGTGTGACATCATAACTCATAGGGACACACCTTCTAGAACATCCTCAATAGGGAATTCTCATCCATCCATCAAGGTGTAACATATTCCCTCCTTGTGACACACTTCCTGGGTCCCCCTAAATAGGGAATTCTAATCCATAAACCCAGGTATGACATCTTCCAACCTCGGGATGCACCTATGGATCCACCTCAATGAGGGATTATGATCCATAAACCCATGTGTGATATATTCCCTCTTAGGGATTCACCTTTTGGATCATCCTAAATAGGGCATTTTGATCCACCCATCTAGGTTTGACATCTTCCAACCTAGAGATTCACCTCGTTGATCAACCTCAATAAGGAATTATGATCATTCACAAACCCAATTGTGATATCATCCCTCTTGGAGATGGACCCTCCAGATATACATAAATATGGAATTTTTATCCTTCCATAATGTCTTTACATCTTCCCTCCTAGGGACACACCTCTTTTTTCTACCTATATAGGGAATTCCCATCCATTAACCCTAGTGTCACATGTTCCCTCCAAGGTACACACCTCAGGATGCACCTTATATGTCATTCTGGTGCACCTATGGGTCCACTATAATAGGGTATTCTAATCAACTATACACCAGTTGTCATATCTTCTCTTATAAGGACATACCTATGGATCTGCCTCAATAGGGCATCATGATCTACCATCCTGGTGTCATAACTTCCATCCTTGGGGAAAACCGAACCACTTGGTCCATATAAATAGGATGTTTATACCCTATACCAACAATACATTAACCATGTTCCCATCTCTATGAGGTGTTAAACTCATTCTTCAATCTGTATAAATAGGACATTCCAATCCATCAACACTAGATGTAGGACATGTGACCCTACAAAAAATACCTACCCCTTGTAATAACAATGGGATACATAAGGTTAAAATAGTTTGATGAATTACTCATATGGAATGAATTACTTCATAATCAACATATGATTCCTTGTATCTGTCACCAATAACACTGCATACGATATTCCCTCCGAAGTGGAAGAATTTACAGCTTCCCAATATACATAATGTCCATATATTATCAATGATTCCTTGCATGAATACTCTATTGATCGAGGGTTTATACATTGTCAATATAGAAGTAATATAATTAACCAATGTTCTCATATTTATGAAACTTGGAATGAGTTCCACAAACATGAATTAATTTATGAGGGAGACCATGAATAGGAAAAGAGTTCCAAGGTAGAATCCATAGAAGGAGGAACTAACAACCCATCATCCCATTTAGATTATGGACCATACATCACTGATTAAAGTGATGAATGATGCACAAACTTGGAATTCTAGAATGCAGGTAAACAAAAACATAGTTTGGAACTTCAAGGTGAAAGGATGAAGCTTTATCCCCAATGAATACGTAAAAAATAGAGAAATTATCTGATATGTGATGGGATGGACCATTATAGTTGTCTATTGAATTGGGTAAATCAATATATTCCACTAACAATATGTTACCATTAATAGAAAATAGAGTTTATATATTATATTCAAGTCCTAATATATATGGGAAATATCTAGTTAGATAAATCCTTGTTGAATGTTTTATGTTCCAGTATACTAACATAGTTATTCAAAGCATGCTATGGGGGATGATAAATCCTTTAATCAAATATTTCATTCACTTGACTCCTGATTGTTGACATGTATAACTATAATCTTATGGAGAATATTTATTCGGTGTATCGTGATTTATTATCAACATATTATAGGTATGAATTAATACATGTAATGGTCATGCACAGTGAATATTTTCTCCTTCCCTTTATACTCATCTTATGATCACTAAAGATATTTAATTTATAATTCCTATTATTGCCCTTATAGGGAATTTTACCTCACCCTAGACATGTTTCATTTTACAATTTTATAAATAATTTTTTTATATAACATATTTCAAGAAGGGTTTTATTTTAGTAATGATGACGACCTAATATAGAGTAGGAAAATTTTGGTATATTTTAAAAAAATCTCACATTATGACATGATTAATGTTATGTAAGAGTTTCTTATAATTCTCTAAAAAATATAGAAAGATTTATTGGTAAGTATATGATCTAATATTCCTATTTGATGTTTTATGTTTAGTATGGATTATACTTTTTCATTTTGATTGGTATTAAATCTAGAAATGTAAAGATTATGTTTTTTCCAATTGATATGGGAATGAAAGATTAGGGATTTTGCAGTTGGTATTAGATAAAATTGTAGATAAAATTGGAGATTATGATGTTTCATGTTATCTTAACTTAAGTGTTATAGACACCATCGGAAGATTATAGTTTTAAGGTTGATCAAAAGTTCAATGGTATATACACCTCTTTGAGGTTTTAAGTGATGGTATTTTAATGGGATTAATGAAATTTTGTGAGATATTTTATTTGGTTGAGGTATAGCTAACCCTTATGCCTATAATGAATGATTATTTGTGAAGAATACATTTATATCATTTGGGATATAAAATAAAAGGTGTGAGATAGCTTTTGAGGGTCAAAAATTCTTTATTATTTTGGTTATTGAAGTTAATTGGGATGTAGTGTTATTTATTTATGGAATGAAAATTCATAAATGTTTAGTATAATTTTTGAATAATGGAGAATAATGTATTATTTCATTAAATTAAAGTTTATTAATTTTTGATGTTATTATAGATTTTGTTAACCATTTTGGTTTTGGTTAGTGCCTAAAGATTGTAAGAATAAATTGTTATCTTTTTATGGATCAAGTGTTTTGTTTTATGATTATTTTAGTGCTTTATGCAGGAAAAAAAATAATGAATATTAATTTCACATAATCTAAGATTTTATAGAATAGTAAATTGATCAAATCACCTGCAAATGATTTTTTTATATGAAATATAAGTACATAAAGTTACTATAGTTTTCTTATATTCTTAGTTTATATTGAAAAATAATTTCTCAACTATAAAAAATTGATCTCAAATTTGTAATTTTATCAAACTAACCCGATTTCTAATTAATTGGTGGTATTTCGCAGCCCTCATTGACTTATAGTTATGTGTACATTAAATTTTGGTTGATCATTCACTTTCATGGGGTCAATGTTCTCTATCCCTACTCATTATTATTTTTAGATATATTTTTCCCTCTATTTATATATTTTTAATTCCAAATAATGTTATCTTATTTTTAAAAATATGTATGTGCTTCTCCAGATGACCTTTATATTTATATTTCCCTATTTTAAATGGATGTTTTATTAATCCTAATTATGATTCATGTTTTTTGCCAAGCTATTTCTCAATGTTAAAAAATTAATTTCTAAGATTAATATAAAAATTCGAGGAAAAAATTATTAATCATTTGGAGAATGTAATACACATTAATTTGAATGGAACACTATGATCGATGACATACTTGACATGAAACACAAATCATTAATGACCGTGAAATATTATTTTTCAATTGTGAACATTATAACACAGTATAAAAAATATAATTTATGAATAGAAGTAAAAAATGTATGAAATAAATATATATAGGTTTTACTGAAAAATAAATATATTTATATACTAAAAAGATATGAGCAGTAAATTTTTAGTAAAAGTAACTTATGCTTTAAAAGTAAATTTTCTTTATAGATGTTACTTTCTTTGATTTTTATGAGTGAATAATATAATTAATTTACAACAAATTTAAAAAATATTTTTTGAGAAAGATGATATAATTTTTGAAATAAACTTATGAAAATTATCTTTGGGTTATTGTTTGGGATTCTTATGAGAAGGATAATTTTTCAGTGATTATTGAAAAATAAAAAATTTATTGAAAATTGTCTTCTATTTGGATGTATTTATAATGTCCCATTATATTTTGAATTTATTTTAAAATTTAATTATTTTCATTTGATTTGACTTTATCCAATTTAGTTCATTTTAATACATATTATTCATAATTTTGGAATGATATATTTTTTATTCTTAAAATGAACCCTTCTTGAAAAAACTATATCTTGTCCCCTTTTAAAATATTATTTTTAATGTACCATCTTTTTCACAGTGGAAATAAATTTGACAAAATAGATTCCATATTTGGGTTTATGTGGTTTGAATTTGAAAATTCATTACATTTTATTTTTTTCATTAAGAAAGGTATACGTGGTAAAAAAATCACATTGGTAATGGTAAATCTTGTAATTAAGGTTAAAAATAATGTGACAAGTCTTAAAAAATATTTGTAACACCACCCATATTTTGATTAGAATAGTTATTTGGACCATAATAATCCAATATTAAATGATAGGAAAAATTAACTCCATTTTTCATCAATAATGACCGTAATATTATTTTATTTGATGAAAAAAACTAAAATATTTCACTATATTTTAATATTTCTAATATTTTTTTCATAGGGATAAAAAATGTTTATGTTTCATTATAACTGGATAATTGAAATATAAATTGATATTTTTATACTTGTATCTTAATTTTTATTCTTTAGTGATGAAATAATTATTCTAAATTCTTATGTAATGCTAACATAGTGCTTCAAGAAACATTAGAGAAATCATGTAAATGATTTCAAAACTCTAGATGTAATATTTTTTGGGTGAGTTATGGTGTTCCAATAATATTTTATATAAATATAATTTATTATTTATTTTATGAAAATCTATATTAGATTTATATTATTGTGTTTATTTTTTTATAGAAAATTAATTGAATTGTCCTGAATTTGACTTGAATTGTGTTTTATGTTAATTAATATTATAAAAAATGTGTTAAAATTATTGAAAATAATATATTTTTTTAGGTTTAAAGAATATTTCTGATAATATAAACTATTTTCCAATTATTTTCTGCCTTTTAATTTTAAATTTATTTTCTTCTCCCCTAAAGTGTAAAAAATCATTGATATCGTGGTAATTGTCCAAAGGGTTAACAGGGTGTTAAAACTAAGCGATAAGTTTTATAAAATCACCTATACTTATCTAAATTTTAATGGATGAGATTATATAGACACATAATAATATTATATTAAAAATATATAAATTTTTTTACACTTTTCAACATTAATTAATTTATAATATCTTAACACTTTAATTAATTCTATGGGTGCCCCTCAACATACCTAAAGGAAGATCTTACCTCTTTGACTCACACCTTTTTTAGAACTCAGGGTCATCCACGAACTTCCCAACTACCATTAAAAACATTATATACATGAAATATATGATCTTTTGTCATTAAAATATCAACCAAAATGGAATAACGTGTACACCAAATGTGTTTTTTCAAATAAAGGGCATAACACTTAACATGGTGTTTTCATTTTATAGCAACTTTTACCGAATTAAAATATTATTAAGAGAATACGATATTAGAACATAATTATATCCACTATATTTAAATTTTATTATGAATAAATTAAAAAAAATAGTCATCTAATTTTTCATCAAATGTGGAACGAAAACATCATTCTGGCATAGGTGTCGATTACTACCTGCAAAGACTAATGTTTTTAGTTATCCACAACTACCTATCATGGATATTTATAATGATGGATTTAAAGTTTATATGTAGGATTTTAATTAAATAATTATTTTTTTTGAAATATAAAATAAAATATCTCTTCATACCATTCCATTCATTAAAAAAAGAATCATCACACTTGCGTACATACATACTACCACATCTATGTAGTGATGTACATCATTTTTCAAAAACTACCACTCATGTAAAGTCATGAGGATGGATTTAATAAATTTATTTTATTTTATTAACATTTTAATAAATATTTAATAATAATAAATTATGTTTATTTATTTATGTTTCATCCAATGAAATGTAAAAACATCACTCGTGTACATGTGTGAACTACCGCCTCACGAAAAGATGTATATTAATTTTATTAAACAAATTTAATAAATGTATATATAAATGAATTTAATGAATAAATTTTTTATTTTATGATTTTTATTTTTTATTTTATGTAATAAGTCCTTAGATTTTCATATTCAACATACTAAGGTTGTTTTTAATTATGAACCAAACTCCCTCAAAACAACTGATGTGGACTTTACCGATTAATTATTTAAACATTTCATTGATATAAATGATATAATTTATTTATTGTTAAGGTAATAAACCTATAAGAGGTTATTTAAAAATTATAAAAATAACATATATACACACACATATATATATATATAATATTTTAGTTAAATGACATTCATATATTTTTGGGACTCAAGTTAATAGGTATCTAAACTCAATTTCCTTTTATTTGCATGCAACATTTTTTTATTTACATTATTATTCCATGATTATATGTAAATTAATCTCAATTTTTTTTATATTTACAATTTTTTTAAGTGAATTTATATCTGTACAGAAAATCACTTTGTAGATAAAATATCACTAAAAAAATTACAATCATTATAATGCTTTTCTTTTCATGAAAACATTTTTTAAGACTTGTTACATAATTTCCACCATTATTTCCTTGCATAGAGTCCTTAAAAATAAATTAATGAATTGTGAAATATTACTTCATTTGATCACTTCTATTTATACATATTTATCTTAATATTTATTTTAATTAATTTTGATTTTAATGCTACGAATAAAGAAAAGGATTTACATTAAAATATCATTTCATTCCCCGAATTTTATATTTATGGTTACATTCGGTGAAATTGTATAATATAAAATTCATGATCCACATTTAAATTTTTATACAATGATCATCCTTTGGGTTTCCACAATTTAAAATAAATTATTTCTTTATGGTACATTAAATTATTTTTAAATAAATTAATAATCATCAACATTATTTCTACTTTGGTCGATGCAAATTTTATTCCATGTACATACTCTTCATAATTGTTTTATAAATTTTATTATATTAAAATTAAATTATTTTAAAGTGTAATTTTCACTACCAATTACTTTATTTACAATTTTCTATACATTAATATTTCTAAAAAAATATAAAAGGTCATTTTTTACATTTTATAAATTTTGGAAAGGATTGTTTTCATTTAACAACTAAAACATGGTTTGATTTTCCCATAATCATGGTCATTCATTTATTTGAGGATTCATTACTTGTTTCCATGTTCATATTGAAACAAATCCTTAACCTAATATTTAATAAATGTTTATTTTTTATATTTATAGAAAAATATGTTTCCCTTATATTCATGAACTGTAATATGACTTATTTTTAAAAAAATATCATTTATTCTATCATACTATAATGATTCATATGATTCATGAGAGAAATAATGTTATTATTCCTTTGAGTTCCTTTACATAATTTTTTTTATTTTTTTTAAATATATTTTCCAGAAAATGTTTTCTTTTTTCATAGGAAAATAATTATTTGAAAATTATAATGAAATAAATGAATCCATGTGTTTTTTTCTAGATATATTACTTGGGGTTTTTTAAAATAGGGATTTGAGAATAAATCCAAATCCTCAAGTGACTTTGTTTGATATTTGATGAGTGGTTCTATTATGAACTTTAATGGATTGGGCATATGGATGATGTTAATTGATTTTAACATACTCATAAGATATGATGAATTTTACTAATTATATGTTACACCTAAGAGATAGAGAAATTTTCTAGTTAGGTGATTACATGATGAATGATTGGTTTGTTAAGATACCTATATTATTTTTCAATGATTTTTATGAGTTAAAATTCTTCCATTTCTCAAAGGTTATTTTCACATGGAGTAGAATTTTTTACTTATAGTACTCTGGTCTTATATTAAATCCTTATACCATGTATCATGATTTATAATCAATGATTATTCAGTTTAAATTATCTTTTTTAATTCTCATGAACTTTCTATATGTTCTCTTACCCATTATTCTCATTTTGGGTGCATCAAAGATATTCTATTTTTCTATTACAGAACAGTTTAGCTTTCCATTATTTAGATTCATTTCTTATATTAATAAAAAAAATATATGTTATTTGATATATGTATATAAGGGATTCGTGTGGGTGATAATTAATACATAATATTTGATAAAAATATTTGAGTAAATTGAGAATAATTGTCACCTAATGAAATGGTTAATCTTACATAAAAGTTTTTCTTGTTTATCTAAAATTCTAAACCATAAATGTTAATGGTTATGTAACTAATCCAACATTTTTTTTATATTTTATTTTTTGGATTTTGCGAATTAGGTTATAGTTATTAATATCAAATCCATAAAAGTAAAGATTATGTTATTATCATTGGATTCATGAGTATAGGTACTAGGTTGTGATATTATCATCTATGAAAGGGGTTAATTGGGTATTAACATGATTTTCATCAATTCATTATGAGTGGGATTATGACTACACACCCAAATAATCAATCCCAGGCTAAATGATTATGGAAATTAAATTTTATTAATGAACTATTATAAAAGATTTGAATTGATAATGACCATGAATACCCAAGGTTAAACCTTATGTTTCATGGATGGAAAAGAATGTATCTTGACTTAGACATCTTATGAATTATTTTTCATAATTGAAATATTTTTCTCTATAATTTGTTTTCTCACACTGTACTTTTTAGTTTTAGTAAATGGATAGAACCGTAAGGAATCATGTTAATGCTTAACGTGGTGAACAATATACTGATTTAACTTGAGTGGAACTCAATGTTATGTGGGATATAAATTCGAATCCTATTTTTAGAATTACTTAATATTTTCCAACTAAAAACATGATGATATTCCAAATACGAAAATGGAAAACATTATAATACTGAATCATTCGTAAAGAATTATACATCAATATTTAGTAGGTTTATTGATCAACTAATTTCCAAATAATGGTTCATTACAACTAAAAAATATATTTTCTTTTCTCAAGTTCCAAAACATTGTGAATGTTGTTTTATATGTTTATAATTTAGAAGGAAAATGAGATTAGACATGGAATATTAATAAGAACATGAGAAAGTGGGAAGAAATTGATTCTTTGTAGAGGGATAATTTTTGTATTATATTTTTTAATAAGTAACTTACATATTTTATTGATACAATAATATATTAAAAATTATTTAGATTTAGTATAAAGGTGATGAATCCATTATTACCAATGAGTACTGTTTTACAAGATATATGAGATTCTCTTCTAGTATTATCATGATAAATTAAATGACTATTGATTGATCCTTATTTCATAATAACCAAATCCTTTTTCACTTATACCCCTAAATGTCATGAAGGACATATTTTTTTTATTGATTTTGATAATCCCCTTTCAAGGTATGAGGGGGAACCCTTACAATGCCAGTAGGTTTAGAGATTACATGACCCATAAGTATTAGGTATTATAGAGACTATACTTTGAACTACTCCTCCCAGCTTATTCATCATGATATCAACTCTCCACCATTGGATGGTTGTTAGGCTAGGCTTCACATGCAATCATAGGTTGGTCCCAATGGAAATGGAATACCCACTATTTTTGAAAAATCTTATTAGATTCTGATCTAGTGAATAGACCTCCTCTGATCCCCATCTGGAGTCTTCTCTTTATATTGCATGTCTGGTCATTTAAGCTCAATTATAGGTGGCACGAAGGCCTTCAGGTGGCCTGATGTCCTTGAGGAGGCTCGAAAGCCTTACTAGCCCGAAGTCCTTGGGTGGCCTGACGGCTTCAAAGGACCCTAAGCCCAAACTGGTGGCCCAAAATCCCAAATAGATGAATAGTTATGGATGCTATAGTACCGAAAAGTGTCTTCTACAGTAATTTTTATAGTATTGCTATATTACCTTGAAATATTCCCCCACCCTATTTTGAACTCATGTCTCTTGGATGCAATTGTCGAGTCCTCCCCAACTAGGATGAGGCTCTTGAGCTTTACATATATAATTACATGATTTTAAACATAAACATGCATTAATTAAAACCCATATATTTTGAGTAATTGCGTCTTTAATCGAATGGGTTCAAAATATATTAATTTTAGGTTTAAAGAAAACATTATTTTCATCTCCATAATGAGATCATAAATCATTTAGAGCTCAAAAAACTACATCAGATAACCTAGATAATAAAAAAATGTGAGAAAACCCCCCAGTATGAAAATAAGCATGATAAAGAAGCATAACATGTGAGTCAATGTTAATACAAGATATCATAAAATCGAATATACATGAGTAATATCATGAAAAAATGAAATAAAGAAAACGGTATCATAAGTTCAAGGACTGATAGACAATGTGTTAGAAACCAATAACAATACATAAATATGAGTCAAGGATTACTTCCTATACAATATCACTTGGTAGAGAAAGTCCCATAATACATTAATTTCACTCCATAATCCTATACATGATTCCACGCAATACTAGTTATTTACTAAATTCATTTGAGAACTATCTAGATGCACCCATTATAATAAAGTCATGATCTATGTATTCTACATAATCAAAATAAATATATCGAATAATATAATAATTACCCATGTAATGAAAATGGATTTCAAAATATTTCTTCATATCATAATCAAAGGAAATTTCCTTACTACGGTATTTGAGAAATAATCACATTCCAAGTATTACCCTATTAATTGAAGGAATAATGTTCTATGTGTTTATGTGAGAGACATATATATATTAAATTAAGATTCATTACATAACATTAATGTATGTTTTCCATGATGAATATATATTACTAAAATGATAAAAATCATGAGGAAAATATCCTTTCCACATTAAAAGTGATAATTTAAAAATAAAAAATAAAAAATTATTTTTCATATATATTTATTCAAAAATTAACCGTTAAATTTATAAATGAATATGTAAATAAAATAATGTTCATGATGGAGGTTAATTTTGTACATTCTATATAAGTTTAAAAAATCCATACACACTTGGGGTAAAAAGTCAAAAAGAAACTATATCATACAATTCAATAACAATCCTTGTTAACATTTTTGGAAAAAAATAAACATGGGTTAAAATGAAATTAATATTTTTTAAATAATATAAAAACATTTAGAAAAATTATTTTAAGGGAATATGAGCATAGAAGAAGAAGTTTTTTTACTAAAAAGGAAAATAACGTTGATTTTCTGTAAAGATAATATATTTTATTACTCATTTTGAGTACTAATAAGAAAAAAAATAGTATTATTACCTAAAATATTCATGAGTAAATAGATAATAATAAAATTAATGTTTTTTATTATTAAATAATTATATAATTTCCTTCAAAAGAGATTTAAGCATAAACAATCCAAATTATAATTATACTGGGAAATAAACCCTTGATGCATTAATAGTTTTTTAATAATAACCCCCATGAAAGAAGGAAAAAAATTTATAATTAATCTAAAGTGAATTATAATTGATTCATGATATATTAGGTAATGTAGAGGTATATATACCAAATAAAAGAAATTAGTTGCATAAAAGAATATGTGTCTCGAGGAAGGATTTTTTGAGAAAAAACCCTAACCTCGAGCTCAAATCATAATATGTGTTCTTTATATCCCTGAATAGTAAATTTATATTAATTATTTAAATTCTTAAGAACTTTTTTCATATTTATTATTTATTTTAAGTCATATTCAATTACATAATCAATTAATTTCACATCGGACATTCTAACGATAAACGACTGATATTTCTAAAATCAGTTTGGTATGTTTACTAAGGTCAAAGAGAATATTATCTAATCATATCTATAATAATAATAATTTCATAAGTATTATTATTATATATAAATTATTCTTTTAAAACTATAAAAGAAGTATAGTTCATAAAAATGATCTATGTTGCAGTCAAAGAGATGGTAGGTCATACATACACATTAGAAATGTTTTAATTTCCTATTGATCATTATGGAAGGAATGTATGAATAATTTAATCACTAATGTATTTTCATTATGTCATAAATATCATATTATTTATTTAAATATAATTACATATATCATCCATGTGATGCAGTAAGAAAAAATTACCCCATAGCATCATGAGGCGGTAGTTCACTATAGACACGAACGATGCTATCATTTTGTAATTGGATGTTAAGGTAAGAAATTATATAAAATATTTCATTTATATAATGACTAATATATATTTAAAATTTTATATAAAATTAAAATTAATCTATATTAACTTCCATGTTAATTATAGATGAAAAAATAGTAACATTACATGATTAGGTAGTTGTGCACTGTACACATGCATGCCAATATTATATTCCCTACATAATAGAAATTAAGAAGTTATATGTGATATTATAATTCCATAATTTTAATTATATGATATATATATTATATAAACAATAAATACATCATTATATCTCTCCATGAGAGGTGATGATGAAAAACTAATTACATCGGTTCACGAGGCAGTAGTCCTCCGTACACATGTTCAATGGTTTTGAATCCCTTTGATGGTAAGTGGAGTTGAATTTATAGTATAAAATTAACATATTAACACCATGTTATAAGGGAGATTATTTTTTAATTATATGAGCATGAATGAGTAGGAATTGAAAAAGGTGGAATATAAAATAATACAATGATTATTAGTTAAGAACATTAGATCTTCTATAGAAATCCTCTTTATGATTATACCTAAATCCTTAATTGATTTGATTTATGAATAAACCCCTTAAGTGATTTTGGGATGGAATTAGGGAATGTATTTTGGATGGTATTCTATGAACTAGTGGGTTTCTCGTGTTTTGAAATGAGACATGTTGGGGTGTCCTTTTAAAATAGGGGTTGATAATTCAATCATATATAGATTGATAAATAAATATTTGTAAAATTTTATGAATATAATCCTTTTTTAACCCTTTTATATCATTCTTCCATTACCTTGGTAAAAATATTTTACCTTGGAAACTATTTTTTGGACAAAAAATTAAAATTGACCTTCATAGGAAATTTATAAATAATGAATACCAATGTGGAATCCATTAAATCAAATTCAAATTATAAATATATATATTTTATAAATTAAATTAAAACCTGAAACATATAGGAAATTTTTTAACATTACATATTCTCATTCATTATTAATTACTAATTAAATAAGTGTTAATCTATTTATTTCTAAAGGTAAAAATTAAATTTTTTTACAATCATTATTTAAAATTGATAAATTAAAATTTTAAACATAAAAAATTCACAAAACTAAAAAAATATATTGGATATATATTAATTTTTAATATTATATGATTTTAGTCACATCCCATTATATATAAAAAATCATTAAATTAACATTGGTAACTTTAATAAAATTTTATAAACTAATGAAATTATTCATTAATAATAATAATAATAACACTAATAGAAATAATAACATGAAGGTTATTAGATGTATAATATAATGAAACATGCACACAAAACCATAGGAAATAATGATTCATCATTTCCCCAAGGTACAAAACATCCAACCAATATTTTTATTACGATGATTTCCCTAAAGGCCTACTTCAGATGAAAGATGATTACAATGCTCAATGGACCAACATGGTGTCACTATTAAACTGGGTATACCCCCATTCCTACATTATCCTGGAAATGTTATAATGTCTGTGTGAAGTTTCCTCACTACCATCTACTTTTAATTCCCATAAATCCCCCCAATAAGATGTCAAGAATCGAACATTTGCCTCTTGAATGGGGAGGCCAGTGATGAGTTCAACTAAACCATATCACAAGAAAATTAATAAAAATTATAATTATAATATATAAAAAATAAAAAAACGTATTTTTTTGTAATAATACGTTTTTTTAAATATATTTCATTTTTTAATTGAAAAATAATTTATATTTTATGAATTATCTTATTTTTAATTGTTTACCAATAATTACAAAACATCATTGTACCATTTTTTACAAATATATCCAACTTCTATATATATGATGGTTATATATCAAATGGATATTTTTTTGATGACTATAAACCAATGACCACATATATAAGAGCCTACATATATTTCTATATATAGACTTACATACATCTCAAAAATAAGAAATCATATACTATATGTCCTTTTCTGGAATTTTATGAAAGTTCAAACATGTTTCCTAATATATAATTATCAATAGTGGTATTATTTTTGTAGTAGATCATGATGATGATAATATCAACCATAGAGTAGTTTTATTTTAATTTAGTTTTATTCCTTTTTTTAATTTAAATATTTATTTATCATTTAGTTATCTCATTATTACCTTTTAATTGTAATATTCATGAATAATATATCATATTTCAATTTAGTTTATTTATGTGTTTATTTCCATTTAACAAACACAAAACGTTTATTTAATAATAAATACACTCTCATATCATAGGGTCTTATAGTAGATCTCCTTAAAATAATTTAACCCTTGATATTTTTTTATTCTAAAGAAAAAAATGTGTGAAATTTTTTCAAATTAAATATTTTGGTTTCAACACTACTCCCCTTAAATTATAAATCGTCTGGATAACATAAACAAGTCTCGTGGTCTAGTTTTATGGTACATTATCCCAATGATCCAACATTTAAATTATTTGTTCCCAATAAAAGATATTTTTATCTTGTTTTTTTACCTATGTATTTAGTCGCGTAAATATTTAGTGTAGGCGTGAAATATATGTGTAGATTGAACAATTACAAGAGGTGGTGAATTGTTGGTTTAAAAACATTTATTTTTATCCATAAGAAAATCTATGTTTGACAAAGTTAACAAATATGGATTGACAAACCCTCTTTAGTTCTTAACAAAGAAACTAACTTTATTTGTATAAAGAATCATAAGAAAAGTTTACATTGACAAAGATTATACCGTAAAGTGTATAGAATATTATTTATATTAGAGTATACAATAATAAAAAAGTGTAAGATAGTTACACTTTATAACATTAACATAACGCAGCCGAATTAAAACTTGTAACAAAACAAGAGAAGTATAAGAAATATCTTAACCCAAAGAAAAGGGTATCCAAAAACCTTGGATAAAGGTCCCTTGATTTATTCTTTCTATGAAGTCTTTCTTACCCACACCAGGGTAATCCCTTGATATGAAGATCAGTATCGATCTTCTAATCCCTACAAGCCCTCTATCTATAAGTTGATTGGTACCTCTATCTTCATATCATTAGAAGCCCATTACTGATTAGAAACAATCAAATTTTTCACTAGGCAGGTTGAACAAGATGTTATTAGCTCAAAAAATTTGTTCATAGTGTTCACACAGGGATGATCGAGTAGATCTCTCTAAGCATGTAGGAGTTCCACACGAACATTGTATAGAGAACGTTGAAATGTCTTGGTATTTATAGGCATGGATTCCAATGGTCGACTTCCTACTCCAAAGGTCTTATTTTCCTTTAAATTTTAAAGGGACCTATACACATAGAACTCAGGAAACAGTTATGTTAAATCAGATTAGATGAAATCATTTTATATAATAATCTATAAGAAACATTACAATTATTAAGAAACAT
This sequence comes from Viscum album, assembly GCA_963277665.1. Classification (NCBI taxonomy): domain Eukaryota; kingdom Viridiplantae; phylum Streptophyta; class Magnoliopsida; order Santalales; family Viscaceae; genus Viscum; species Viscum album. The sequence continues at coordinate 1,938,056,037 of OY728128.1, forward strand.
TAAAACATTTAGAATCTGATAAAATGAAATGCTTCATTAAGGAAATATGATTCCTATAATAAAAGTATTTAATCATATTATTATGGTAATGAAAAATAGAGTCTATGATAAATTTCAATTAAGATTATAAAATAATAAAGGATCATAGTATCATTTCTAAAGGAATCGGATTCTGATTTCATAAGAAATAAGAGTCTGATTTTAGAAGAAATCAGAGTATGATTTCAGAAGAAATCGTAGTATGATTTCCAAAGGAATCAGAGACTAATTTTAAAATAATTTGAAGTATTATTTAATAATAAATCAGAGTCTGATTTTAAAAGAAATCATAGTTTGATTTTAGAAGAAATCATAGTTTTATTTGAAGACAAATTAGAGTCTTATTTGAGGAGAAATCAGATTCTGATTTTAGAGAAATCAAATTCATAATTTTAGGGAAAATGGATTCTAAAGAACTGTAAGGTTTTGAGTTAAATAAGGATCTTATTTTTTTATTTAATAAAAAGATGTTTAGACTCTATTTATGAAAATATTAGATAAGATATTGAATATTATAGGTAAAATCAAAAACAATTATAAGATAAATAATAGTTTCCTTAAGATAATATTTCTTAGAGAAAGATAATTTTCCATAAGAAAATGTGTTTGTGATTTTCAAAACATAAAAGAATATAAATGTCATAATGAATCTAATTGAATCTACAATCTCTTATTTTTTGAAAAGAATAGAACAATGTTCGTAAAACAGATAAACATAGGTTTTTATTTTTTTAACTTTAAAATAAATACTTATCTCCCTTTGTTTATAGCCGATGATGAATACTTCTAACTTTCCCTTACGTTATAAAATCATTAATATTGTATTTTTGACATTATTAGAGGAATAACTCTTTCTTACTTAAGAATTTATTATTTATCTAATCTACCTCTTACTTAAGTCTTTATCCACTTTTAAGAAAATATTATTTTTGATCATTCTTTTCCCCAATTTGTGATTTTCAAAAGGGAATAGAGGGATAGAAAAAAATTATACCTGAAATTTTAGAAATATACAAATCAAAACAATGAAAGATAACAATTTACATTATGATGACCAATTTTTTTAAAATATAAAATAAAACAAAATATCATATTTGAAAAATAATTCATCATTCTTTTTCTTTTTGGGGTTAACTTTTCCATGGTATATTTTAGCTTCTTCAATTCTTTATGATTGTCTTCAAACAACTTGATCAACTGATCTTGATCATGATTGTTTCTTTCGAGATCGTTGATTATGTATTTCGGATATTTAATAATTTATCCTTGAGACTTTATCAGTTCTTACTAATCTTTATGTTTTTCAACCATCTCTTCCCTGAGCAACCTTTCCCTTTTCAATTTGAGCTAAAATGAGTTCAGTTTCCCATTGAGAATTTAATCTTCCTATTGACAGCTAGACTACACTTTCTTTAGATTTATTTAAGTACTTGTTTAAATGTTATTTATCTTGTCATCGAACTTATCAAATGTATCTTTGAATAAATTAGTGAAATCATCAAAAAAATAAGGTAATCTATCACTACCTTAAAACATTTAGTTATTTTATTACAAGTTCTCCTATGAACATCATAACCAATTTGAAAAGTCTTGAACTTGGATTCAAGTTTGATAAAATTTTCCATAAGTATCTTTGTCGAATTTGGTTTCTAATTAAATGTTTCTTGAAGAAATTTTCATCTGGAATCAATGCTTAGAATGAAAGGATTGGAATTCACAGGCTTCTTCACGGGAAAAACCTCAAAAATCATGTCTTAAGTATGTTAGAGACTCCAAGACAGATTATATTATTGGATAGAGAACTTTATATTTCTCATCTTCTTTACTCTTTGATGATCCAAAAACATCCTTGTTTGATTTTATAACTACTTATTTTTTTGATGAATCAGTAACAACATGCTTACCTATATCTTATTTAGATATTTCCTTGTCAACATTCTGAGTCTCTTTCTCACTATCAGAAACTTGAACTATTCTATAATCATTATTAACTTATTTTTCAACACCTTTATCACCAATTTCTTTATCATCATTTTAATTAATAACTTGTTCAACAATATCATCATTACTACTCTCATCATCTGAAGGAACTTTATTGACCTTATCCTGAGCATCAATATAATTCTGAATAGATTTTTCTTCTATAATAATCATGGTGGATTTAGCTTGGGAAGTTATGAAAGAAAACTTATCAGAAGTGATGTCTTTCTCTTGATATTCTTCATCCATTATTATGACATCATTATTATCCCCCACCTCATCTTCTTCTTCTTACAAGATTTTTTCTTCTTCAACTATGGGTTCTAGAATAGAAATATCTTTATTTCTCTTTTCTATTTCAAGAGTCTTAGTTGGAATGGGTTCTTGAATGAACAATTTTGGAACCTAAACATTTTCTGATGTCTTCTCAGTATCTCTAAGAAAAGATTGGATAATTTCAGATTTTTAATTTTTCATATTTAATTTATTCTATTTGGCTTTCCTCTCAATATATATAACTCCTTGAATCTTTATGGCCTTTGCCTCAGTACGGTCTATCCCAAAAAACTGCATCTCCTACCTTTTTCTTATTCTTCTTCTTGATCACTCTCTATTTAGTAACAAATTCCACAGAAAAAAGCTTTTGTTTCTTCATATTTTGTGGTGCTGGTATTGTTTCAGCATCTGGTACTTTCTCATGAGGTTCTATCTCTTTACCGTTTCTTTTCTTGTCGGTTTTCTTGGAGATTTCTCCAACATCTCATTTATTCAAATCATATTTTTCATCCTTATCAAGAAGATAAAATAAATCGCATATCTTATTACTAAAACCAATCATTATCATTCTCAAGGTATCATCACTTAACAGTGTGATCTTTAAAATGTTAGCCTTTTTTATGGAATATTTAAAGAGTCTAAACATAAGACACTAATCATCTATAAGATTGTATAATAATTATCGTTCTGAGACTTTATGGTTAAAAGAATGTACTTGAAAAGGTTTATCTTCCTTTTATTCACCAATAAATCCATCATGAAGACATCACATATCTTTAGATAATCCTTATCACCTTTTCTCATATTGAGAAAACCTTTCATCCAAAGATAAACCAATTTGTGGCTTGAATAAAGAAGCATGGTCTTCAATATCTTTAATCCTTTAAGAATAAGGCACTAAATAGCCTTATCATTCATAAAAAACCATCCCCGTCAGGAAACTTGAGTAAGAAAGATATTTATTCTCTATCATAAAGAATATCCAAGATACTAGAAGCCTTGTTTAAATAAAAAGGGAAAACCCTTCCATAAATCTTAAATGAAAACATTTATATTCCTCCTTATTCATAAAAATGTACTATATCATATAATTCTATAACAAGATCAGCATATACCGGATCCTGATTATCCTATTTGGCTTTGCAGAGACTTTCCCATATATTCTTCTTTATGATTTTTGAAACCAACTAATCATAAATGAAAATGAAATTTGGGTCCAAATGCCTTTCTCTGAAAATTATCCAATCCTTGAGTTCCTTGTTGTAGGCCTTTGAAGTCTATAGAGAAATGTCAAGATACATTCAGATTTCCAGAAAAAAAGGGAAATATGAATGGAAAATTTAAAGTAAAGTAGGGATTCTATGCAAAAACACTGAGATAACTAATGTGGGATGCGAATAGGGGGTCCTTCATATAGGCTTCGTAGTAATGGTTCATATTCTCAAGTTAGTCCAACTGTTAAGACTTGGTTGATCTGATATGATTGTTAATATCAACACTGGAGAAGTGTTTATAAGTTTTGATATTTGGATGTTTTAAGGAAAACTTTTATTTTAAGGAAAGTGAATTCGATAAGGTTTTTTCAAAGAAATTGAAATACCATCAAAAATAAAATTCCAATTAAGATCATATAGATAAGAAAATTTACCTTATAGATTGCTCAGAAATATCTGTCAGTATTTATTAGGTTCTTCTTATTGAACCTAGGATCAAAAAAGTTTTATTAAGGAAATCAATACTTTCTTGGATGTAAAAATATTAGGTTACGAACAATTTTATTAAGGAAAGAATGCTTTTTTAGGTTCCAAAAATTTTTTTGGAAAAGGAAATAGGAATAATAAGAATATGTACTCCCCCTATGAAAACAAGTATCTTAATATTTGGAGATAGGTTTGAACAAGAATTTAATATGGATTATTACCTTATGGTTATCATTACTAACTTTTGTTTAATGAATTCAAATATATCAGAGGGTAATGTTTTTGTAAATATTTCAGTAATTGGATATTTTTTCTGATAAATAGAAGAATGATATCTTCTTAAAAGGTATGATCCCTAAGAAAGTGATGCCTAATGTTTATGTTCTTTTCCTGAGAGTGATGTGCAATGATTTTTCATAAAGAAATTGAATTAGTATTATCACTCATTTCTTTTGTTTGGTAAAACTCACACCGTAGTCTCTGTGTTTGTGTGTCATCCACAACACATGAGCACAACAAATTTTAGTTGCCACATATTTAGCTTCAATAGTGGATGTGCTACTAAGTGTTTTTTCAGGCATTTCAAGGAAACTAATAAATACTACAAGAAATGAAAAGTTCAGGATGTACTTTTCCTATCCATTTTACAACCACTAATCTCAGAATTAGAATTTTTTTAAAATAAAATCATTTATAAGAAGAATAAAGAAGTACTAAATCCATTGTTCCATTTAAATTGAGAAAAATTATTTTCACTACTTTTAAATAGGATTATTTTTGGATTAGATTTATTTCTTGCACATAAGCATAACATATACATTATTTCTGGATGACTAGTTATTAAGAATAATAGGCTTCTTATCATACCTCTAAAAGAGGTTTTATCTACTGGATTCCCAGATTCATCAAGATCAAGAGTGTTTGAGGTACTGATTGGAGTACTTATACTTTTAGTGTTGTGATGTCCATACTTCTTCAGAAGATCATTAATATACTTATATTGAGATATAAAAAGCTCCTTTTGGTTTTTAAGAAATTTGAAAACAATGAAAAAATGTTAACTCACACTTCATACTCATTCCAAACTCAGATTTCATAAGATTTTCAAATGAATCAGTTAAGTATGGCAGAGTTGATCTGAATATAATTCCATCTACATAAATTTCAACAATCAAAACATTTTTTATCTTTATTTATAAAAATTGTTGGATTAGTGGTTCCCTTAACATAATGTTATCGTAATAAAAAATTTGTAAGTCTATTATACCAAGCTTTGGCGGATTGTTTACATCTATATAATTATTTGGTATGCTTTTAAACATCTTCACAATATTTTGTGTCTTCAAACCAGGAGGTTGTTCAACATAAAAATACTCTTTGACATATCTGTTAATTAAGTAACACTTCACATCCCTTTAAAAATGTTTGAAATTGAATAATGTTGTAAAGGTTAGTAGAATAAGAATAGATTAAATTCTAGCTACTAGATAATATGTTTCTTCATAGTCTATTCCTTCTTGATTATTATAACCTTTAGTAATTAATATTTCTTTATTTCATACAATGATTTCATTTTCATCACATTTATTTTTGAAAACCCATTTTACACCAATTAAAAAAGTTTATTTAGTTCTTTCAACCAATGTCCATACTTTTTTCCTTTGGAATTTATTTAGTTCATCTTGCATAGCTTTAATCCAATCATCATCATGTAAAGCTTCATCAGTGATTTTTTGTTCAAATTAGGAAAGAAATGCATGTTTTTATACTTGATTTCTTATAGAATATCTAGTAACAACGGGTTGATTTACCTCACCAATGATATTATCTCTGGGATGATTCTTAAAAAACAACTAATTTTAGTGTTGTAAAACATGTTCATCAACATAAGGTAAAACATTTCTAGGGTAAATACTTTAGAAAAAATTTCTTGAGTATTTTATTTATTTGAAGAATGTTCTATTAATTTTTGATAATCATTTTTTGAAAAACAACTGAAGATGAAGGTAGAGGTTGTTTAAAAACAAAAGGATTAGTTTCATCAAATTTAACATGTATTGTTTCTTCAATAGTACAAGATTTTTTTAAAAAAAACTCTATAATCCTTAGAAGTAGTGGAATATCCTAATAAGATTACTTCATCATATTTGGGTGAAAATGTATGTAATTTATATTTTTTATTAAAGATAAATACTTTTTAGCCTAATACATTAAAGTAATAAACATTAGGTTTTTGACGAGTCCATAACTCATAAGTTGTTTTATTAAAAAAATTATGATTAAAACCCAATTTATACTATAGAAAGTAGTGCTTACAGATTTAGCCCAAAACTATTTAGAAATATAATTTTCACTTAACAAAATTCTTCTTATATCATTTAGAATATAATTTCTTCATTCAACAGCACCATTTTTTTGAAGAGTTTATGGAGCTGAGAACTTATATGTATTCTTTTCTTATAACAAAAAGTTTCAAAATATGTATTTTCAAATTCTCCCACATGATCAATACAAATAGTAATCAATGGAATGTTTTTTTTATTTTTTACATTTGATGGAAAAGATTTAAAATAATAAAAGGGATCATATTTATTTGATAGAAAATAGACCCATGTAAATATAGTATAATAATTTACAAAAAAAATAAATTGTATTTTCCAATAAAACATATAGTTTCTGTTGGACCGATAAGTTCCATATGCACTATTTTTAATACATCTGAAGTTGAGACTTCACTAGTTGATTTAAATCTTGAATTATGTTTCTTTCTATAATGATAAGGATCACAAACTTTTAAATAGTCAAATCTAAGCTCTGGTAGATCCTTAAAAAGTCTTTTTGTTTAGATTTTTCATAGGTTTCTAAGGATATTGTTTCCTAGTATTCTATTCCATAACCAATATTGATCTTTCATTTTACTAATTCAAGGTAAGTATTATCTCTTAAGGTATTATATTTTATGTGTATAGAAATATTCATGCCTATGGGCAGAGGGAATAAACTCTTCCTTGGAGTTGTTTACTAGACATTAATCATTCTAAAAATTCAAAAGGTATACTCAATCACATAATTGGCCTATTATTATAAGGTTTTGCATAATACCTTTAAGAAATAAAACATTTGAAATTAAAACTTTTACAAAATATGAAAAAATTACATATACTAACAATTTCTCCTTGAGCATTATCTCTGAAAGTTACTTTTTATCCTTTCATATTGATAATATTTTAAAAGAAATTTTTTTACCAATCATATGTCGGGAACATCCATTATCCATGTACTGAGTATTTTTGTTGGAAATACCTTTTTCGTCTATAAAATAAAATAGTTATACTTTCATAATATAAACTTTCTTGAATCCAAAAATGTTAGAAAGTAATATCTTAGGTATCCACATTTTCATAGAAAAATGTTCTTTATAAAATCCTAAGGATTGGGTTTTATTTAAAGAACAAATTTTCTCCCAATTTCTACCACATTGACACTTAGTTCAAAATAGAGTACATTGGGGAATAAAACATTTGTGACTAAAAATAAGTTTAGAGTGAGAAAAATCAAATCCAGAATTTTTCCTAAGAGGAAAAATTTGGGAATACATTTTATCCGAACATTCTTTTCCATGGGTAAAGTTTTTCAAAAAAAATTTGAGGAAAATATTTCACAGTTTACTCTCATGACTAAATTCTTATCCTCATAGTCACTAATATTAGATGTTGACTTAGTCTCTAGAACATTTTTCATAGAAATAAGTTTTTCAAGATCTTTAGAAATTTTATCCTTCTCATAATTTACATCCTTATGGTTTTTGGAAACATTTTCAAAATCAAGGATTTTCTCATCAATATCTTTGGAATGATCTGATAATTATTTTGTTAAAATATAAATTCTATAATTTTATTTATCAATATTTATATTGATCTTACTATTTTTTTCTCAAGTAACTTGGAAAATATAGATACTTCTTCTAATAAAGGTAATGTATTATCTTCTAATAAGGAAGATTATTCTTCTGAAGATTTATAATATTATTCACTAGGAAAAGTTTATTTAAATAAATATTGGTTAATGATTCATTAGTATTTACCTTATCCATGGGGAATTGAATTTATGTAGGAATTCTGGCTGTGATAAAAATATTCTTTTATTCGGAAGATTCAATATATGAAGATTCATATGAGTAATCACCACCAAAAGGACTCATATTGTCACTAGCTTTCAGTAATTTCTTATACAAAGACTTGTAGTACTTCTTCTTGTTTATTTTTTAATTCCTATATTTTCATTATTTCCTTTTGAGCATTGGACTGTCTAGTCTTATATGACCTTCCCTCTTGCATTCATAACAAGTCACATCTGAAACTTTCTTATCATTCCTGTATTTCTTATTGTATCTGTATTGGAAACCTCAATTTCCCACAATCTTATTCATTTTATAAGAAAGATTGGTATGTTCATTCTCAGAATGATCGCTATCACTTAATTCAGATATAACAGTATATTTATTAGCTTTTGATCTTGTAAATATTTCAGGATTCTTGGATCTCATATGACATGATGTAGTAGTAAAATAAACCCTTACATTAACAATAATTTTTTTATTGATCTCAGAATCTCTCTTTATTCAAGTTTCATGATGTAGAAGATACCTGAATAAATCATCCAGAGTGATGTTTGAGCTTTCTTATTCTCATCAATAGTTGGTATTTTGGATTCCTACTCATTGGGAATAATATCTACTATCTTATCCACAAGAATTTCATCATAAATTCCTTTATCAACCATAGAATGAAGGTTTTAGACAATAGTCTTAATCCTTTGTTGAACATTGCATACAATTTCTTCATAAGGATTCATAAAACCATGGTATTCAACTCTAAGAATAAATCTTTTCGTTTCCATAACATTGGATGTGCCAAAATGTGTAACTTCTAATTTATTCTAGATGCAATTAGTAGCTTTAGAAGATTAAATCCAACTATATATCTTCCTAGTCATAGAACATAATAATCTATTGTGTACCTTAAATTTAAGTTGATATTCTTGTTTATTAGGGAATTATCTAACATCCGGGTCTGGAATCTTATAGTATCCAGTTAGCATCACAGATTTATCCACAATATTATTGATATTAAAAGTCTTCATCCTATCTCTCCAGTATTCATAGTAATTTCCATCAAAAATTGGGGGTCTGGAAGGATTTAGATTGTCCATTGATCCAACATTCATTCCTACCATTCTATAAGAATATACAAAATATCATTTCCATAAAAAGGTTAGTACCAAGAGTTTATAAACAAATATTTTATAAAAAAATCATTATGGATAACTTGAAAAAATAAAATTATGAATGAAATGTTGAGAAAAAAACTTACATGAAAGTATAATTATTTCATAGACATGCTCTAATGCCAATTTTATGACAAAAATGTATATATAGACTGCTCAGTTATAAGAAGTGGGTGAATTGCTGGTTTAAAAACTTTCATTTTTATCCTTATGAAAATCAATATTTAAAAATTTTAAACAATATGCATTCACAAACACTCTTTAGTTCTTAATAAGGAAACTAACTTTCTTAGGATAAATAAACTTAAGATAAGTTTACTTAGGGAGACATTATATCTCACATCATGGAGAATCTTATTTATTTCAGAGTATATAAGAATAATAATGTGTAATAAAATTAGACATTCTATCATTAACAAGTTTTTGCCGAATTAAAACTTGTAAAGAAACAAGATAGGTATAAAAATATTTTAACCGAAAGATAAGGGTATCCAACAACCTTGGATAAATGTCCCTTGATTTATACTTTCACAAAATTATATCTTACCCAAACAAGGGTAATCCCTTAATATGAAGATCAGTATCTACCTGGTTATCCCCACATTCCCTCGATCACTAAGGTGATCTGTACCTCTATATTTCTATCCCTGATACCCCTCAATTGATCAGCAACAATTGGATTCACATAAGGTTGGTTGAACAAAATGTTCTCATCTCGAAAAAGATGTTCAAAATGTTCACACAAGGAAGATCGAGCAAAGCTCTCACAGTATTTAGAAGTTACACACTAACTTTATTTTGTGAATGGGGGAAATGGATGGGTAATTATAGACATTGATTCCAATGGTCAATTTCCTCATCCAATGGTCATATGTTTCCATGAATTCTGGAAGGACCAGTATATGTGGAACTCTGGAAATGGTTATGTTAAAACAGATTAGATTACATCATTTTATAAAAAAAATTATGAGAATCATTTCCATGCTGAAGAAACAATAAAACATTTATTATCCAATAAAATACACCATTACTGGAAAGAAATATGATATCTATAAGAAAATTATTTACTCAAAATCTTAAGGTAATTAAAAATTAGATTCTATGAAATATTGTCAATCAGATTATAAAAATAATAAATAATTGGAGTCTGATTTCAGAAAAATAAGAGAATTATTTTAGAATAAATGGGATATTGATTTCATAAAAAATCAGAGTCTGAATTCCTAATAAATAGATCACGGATTTCGGAAGAAATTGGAATCTGATTTCAAAATAAATTAGAGTCTGAATTCTTGAAAAAATAGATTCTGATTTCTAGAGAAATCAGATTCAAAATTTTAGGGAAAATGGATTCTAATGAATTTAAGTTTTTATGTGAGATAAAGATATGGTTTTTATCTTTAAGAAAAAATTTAGTTATACTAGTTTTTAAGAAAATATTAAATAAGGTATTGACGATCATAGCTAAAGTAAAAAACTATTCTTAGTGAAAGAAAATTTTCCTTAAGAAAATGTGTTTGTGATTTTGAAAACATAATGGAATGGAAATATCATAAATAAACATATTGACTCAACATTTAGGTTTATACTTCTTCAATAGTGAGACATGGATCTCATTATGCACTTAGGATAGGATTGGGATAGAAGTTATTATCCCCACACATTATAAAATTTATAAGGGGTCCAATGTATCTATGGATAAAATTTACATTCTAATTTAATCTCATAACCCTATTCGATGGAGATATTTGAAAGAATAACTTTTCTCTAGCATAAAACTTCAAACCTCATTAATTATTATCAATATATAAGATTTATTGACTATGTATTGTTTTAATGTGATATAACATGGGTTTAATCTTCCCTATTATTTATAAACTGTGATCTAGTACTATAACCATTCGCTCTTTAACGAAATCCAAACATGATGGATTTCCAATCCCTTTCATATATTGAGCCTCATATGGATCCATTTGAATGATAAAGAATAAACTATTATTATATAATAACTCTACCAAGGGAATGTGTTGATCTTATATTCCTTTGAAATCTGTTTAATTGAATCTCAGCATATCTTCCATGGTATGAATGATCTATTAAAAATGCCCATATATTGAGGATGATAAAATGGGTTTAATATCAACTATGTATCTTCCATGGTATGAATTATCCACTAAAAATTCCCATATGTTGGCGATGATATAACGATCTATTAAAAATGCCCATATGTTGAGGATTATTGTTGATGACTTCCCTATAATGTCAAGGTAAACCTAAAATCTCAATCAAACCCAATTGGGAGTGGTACTTCATGAAAACATAACACTTAATATATTTATATCTTGTAAAATTGATCGAGTGTAAAATTTTATTCAATATAAATGATATGTACAAAATATTAAAGGAAATAAACAATAATCTAAATGACATCATCACATTAGAGGAATTATGAAGAACTTAGATGAGAATCATGGTTAAATCCTCCATTATATATATATATATATCATCCCATTACACTTTTTTCATTCATATTAATATTTTGAAATACCTATAATAAAATATATATACCCTACAATATCCTTATTCATGTTATAAAATCTAAAATGACCCTCGAGATATCAAAATATCAATATTATTCATGGTGGAATAAATAATGATGTGTCATGTGCATCATTCAATAGATTCTATAATTTTATAATTAAAGGGACAAATATTTTTCCCAACTACGTTAATTCCTTCGATATCACTATTGAAATTTCGAATGTTCCTTTCAATATTATATATCACTATATAATACTTCTATACCACATTCATCATCATATAAAATGATCTTTGAGTATTAATTTTGATAAGATAATATTTCTCACCATTTCTTATGATTAATAGGCTCATACATTGATAATCCATGTGTATTGGGGATACTTCAATTCTTATCAAGGATACAATTGAATGTTCCTTCTAGTTCATAGAATCGAAAACATTCTTTTTCTTCTAAGTGTGGTAATATATTGAGTAGTCATTGTCATTGATCAACTAAAACTATCTCTTTTGGTTCAATTTCAAATCCTTATTTTGAATATATACAATATGTTCTTTTAATTTGTATTAATTTCAATACTATCACCACAATGATAATGAATCCCTATATTTAATGATGAAAGTTACATTTCTATCCAAAAGTATTCATATGATATTTTTTCTCATGAAATTATGATTAATTTGAGGTGCATTCTACCACAAATTTCATTTTTCATGAAGATAAATCACATTCCCTTATTCAATTCAACACATTATATGACAACCCATTCTCCACAACAATTTATTCTGAGTATCAATGAAATAAATAATATTCTCTTAATATACATAAAATTATCTTAGCATTAATTTATCAATAAGAATATTATTCCATATAATGTTATATTGGCTAGTGGATTTTAATGTTATGAAAATTTTCATATAATGTTTTAGTTGTATCTTGACAATCTAAGGAAACTATGGATCTTTGTTAAAATGGATGTTTTGGGACATTATTTAGTTACCTCAATCATTGAATGATCAAAAAATATTCCATATTTTAATATTAAATTACCCAATAATGATATATTAGGTAGTTATAATTCCATATTCTTAAATTTTTCATGCAATTTATTTTTTTCTTATTGTATTTAGAAAAGCACTCAGATGACCTTTATGATCATAATTGATCATTGAATATATGAAAATATAATTTATAATAAAATACCTGAAATTTATATTTAAGACCTATGGATTTTATATTTATCATATTTATAAGGATTGGAGGATAATATATAACTATAGATGAAAAACTATGAGTTTATAGTGTATATTAATTTTATGAAAGGAAATATTTTTTATGTCCTATCATTTCTCAATTAATTTGTTATTTTCTATATTGATGGTCAATCCTATAGAAATATTGGTCTCACCACATTTTATTAAACATTTCTTTAATAACGGTTAGAGAAAACTTGTTCTTGGTCTCGATCTGGTTATTTTCATGATAATAAATTCATGGATTCAATAAATGATTATTATTTTTAATAATGACGTCTAATTCAACCCCATGAATTTTCTCACTAGGAATAAAACCCTTATCAATGTTATCTTGGAGTTACTTCATTAATTCCTTAAATTAAATTTGGGCTATTTTATATGATATTATTGATTTTTTCATAATTTTATATATGAGTTATATTCAAAAATAAACCTCATGATATAATGGAAGAACATAAAAATTATTTAGAAAAAATAACAATTTATTCATTGACAATTATATTATCCTTAATAGTGTGTCTCCCTATAACCACTTTACCTAAATAACACTCAAGGTTGGTTATAAAGACCCATAAATTTGATATAATTATAAATTGGATTTTATATCCATCCTTAAACCAAGAGATGATAGTGGGTAGATTTTTCATATAAATTGTGATTTACCTATCCCAAAAATTCATTTCGGATCTATGTATATAGATATAATCCATACATAAAATCAAGTCAAATATATATAAAGGGAGAATATTTTGGTTTATTAAAAGAAAATTGTGACCAAAATCAATCATAGAAGAGTTATATATTGGGATGATATCATTATACAACCAAGAGTTTTCCTAGATAAGTTAATATATATCTATTGGTTTGGTGATTATATTCCGTCAAAAAAACATTCTATAAATAAACGAGTGTCTTTAACTATAATTATATATATTAAATTTTGGGTGGCTAATGTGTTATATTAGTCACCTATTTATTTTCCTGACCCTCTTTAGTAGTTTGGATTTCATAATCATTCAATTTATCTCATGGATTTGGAGGACACAGACATTGATTTTTGTCTTTAACCCTTGGATTTGTGAACTAGTTGGAATAATATTCATATCACGTATAATTAATGCACTGAAATATGGTTAATTATTTAAATTGATCATTTTTTCCATCCATTTCATCATCCAATCCCTTTATATATGTTTTTAATTCATATCATTGATGTTCTTCTCTTCTACGCATAATGCATTTACATGTTCAATTGATGTTTCCCACTATGATTGTTCCAAAAAATTTAATACGTAAGAAGATGAATTATATATACTCTATGGGTTTTTTAATTTTAGTTTCCTTCAAATCCCATTTTCCCTTATTTTCCCTCAAAACACAAGAATTATGGTCATTGGTAAATATTATATTCACCAGGAGTAAAAATCAAACTACTTCACTATTGTTAATAAAGTCCATTATAATCAATTAATTTTAGAGATAAGATTTCAAGACAAAAAAATTAATTTGAAAATACTATTTCCGGAAAATGAAAAAACCATAAGTATAGATTTTATGTAACATAAAGTTTTCCACATCATTTATGAGTGGATTTATCCTTCTATTTTTTAGATCAGGTAATTATATCTTACTTAATATTAATATTATGGGAAAATCATTTGTCAAAAAATATATTCACAAATTCTTCCCATTCCATGGATCTGATTTCATTCTACTACCTTGTATTCTGGTTGAAATTCCACTATATAATAGTTTCACCTTCAAAACTATAAATAGTTAGAATGATATTTTCATGCTTCAAGAATGGGTGAATAAAAATTATCTTTTCTATTTTATCAATCCACTACATAGTAATTAGTGGATCAAATGACCCACTAAAGGTGGGTGGGTGTAGTAGAATGATAAAATCAATGTATATTTGAAACTTATTTTTTGTGTTTTAGAGTTTAGAATTAATTCTGTTATTATTAATAGATGATAAATTTGGGTGATAATATTTGTTATATTTTTTATTCAACAATTGATTCATTATAATTATTCATTGATAAATTCATTTTAATTTCCATTACACGCATTATTTATTTAATTATTCCTCAATCTATCCATTTACTAATACCATGATTTTATTTTTAGAATCATGAAATAATAATGAGAGTATGAAAATATATGAAATGGAAAATCAATCATATGATCTCCTAAATCATGACACCACTTGTGTAAAACTCATTTTTTTTCATACATGTTTTTCATGTTTTTTCATTATAACTATTTTGGTAAATAAAAAACAGATATCTTTTCCATGATTTCTTATAGAAATAACATAGAAGTCATCTTTTTTTTGTCCATTATTGATGAACCAATTTTGATTAATAATGGAAACTAATTTTCTATGTCTGTTATTTAATAATAGGCATGAACTAGCTGATTATTCATGTCGATTATTGAATAACTAAGGTGTATAATGAAACACAATAATTTTTCACATCCATTCCTTAAAAACTAATGTGAAAAATTCCCTTTTACAAGTCATTTATTGAATTAATAATGTAGAAAATATTTATAATTTTAACCAGGGGTCAGTATTTTTCATTCTTATTTTATTATATCATCTAAAGGACTTTACTTTTTCCTTAGATGGAGAACTATAACCCATAGAATTTTTAACCATTAGCCTCAAATATCTTCACTTTTTAATCCATGGTCTAAATTAACTTCTTTATTTGATAAATTTCCTTAAATATCTATCATTATTCATGCACCACTACATTACATCAATATCACCCATCATCCGACACTGATTTATAATTATTATCTTCCGTGTAACATTCCCAATCATTGTAGTTTCTCTTTTTTACTTACCATTTTGGTTTACTACATCCTTTTTCTATTCATTCAAGATATTTTTATTTTTATTTTAATTTACATCTTTTCATTTTTAAAAATTTATCAATTTTGATGGCATCTACCACTACAAGTCATCAAATGTCACCCTTCATCGGCCACCACTTGTGTGTTCTTCTAATGGGTGACACCATATTGATCATCCTAGTTTTAATTTCAATATATAGTTCGTGATAATTTTTTTCCATTTTATATGAATCTATATTATTTAGATTTATATCAGTGGTTCCAATATTCTATTGAGGTCTCTTATCCTTTCAGTTGGCATCCAACAACCTCAGCCACTCTCACCCATCATCAACATCAACTTGTGTGTTCTTAACATTTGTTTCACATTCTCAATCATTTTATTTCTAATATCAATATATATTTTGTGTTTATTACATTGATTTTTAAGAATCTATTTTATTTTCTTCTCTATTTTTTATTCTAATTTTCTATTGATGTTTCTTTATCATTATTATTTTTATTTGATGTTTTGATTGTTCTCACAAATTAGGTATTTTTTTAATTGATATATAATTATTTTGAGTATAAGGTTTTGTTAATTTTTATTATATAATGATAATTTAATACTTTAAAAGTTTTATTTTTATCAAATATATAACATTTATTTTTTTTTAAACATTTTGTTATATTTTTATTGATTATTTATAAATATAGATTTGAAAATAAACATGAAAATATAATAACTTATTATCAACTATTGATATTTATTATGTATAATATTGAGTGGATGTTTGATTAATTTAATTTAAACAAGTTGTAACACCCCAAGATTTCATAGTGTGTTATTTCTTCAAATTAATTCAATAACTTGCACTACATGCAACACTGAGTTCAAGCGCACCATGACTTACCAAAAAAGCCGTTCAAAAGAGGTTATGAATAGTATTAACTAAATTTTAAACTTTATATAATCCTTATAATTTTAGAATCCATATTATGAGTTTCTTAGACATAATTTAAGAACAAATTCGTTTTCAGTATTGCACTTTTACCAAATTTTAATAGTGAACCCTTTTTAAATCCCATATTTTAAACTTTTATATATTCAATTTGACTAAATAAATTTACTTTTTAGAAAGGGGACATAAAAAATTAAAAATGAAACATCCCAAGCTTCCATGGTACGCTTTCCTTTGAATAATACAGTAGCGTGTTTTGTACGCAACTTTGAGTTCTAACACACACCACAACCAATCAAACTAGCTGTTATGAATAGTAATACCTAATTTTTGAAATTTTATAAATTTTATCTCTCAAAATGGACTTCATTTTTGTATTCGGAGTATCGAATTTATCATAAGGTGAAATTTTGGAACTTTTTGGATAACATTTATATTTTAATGAATAGTGAAAATTAATAAATTTTAATTAAAAAAAACTTTTTTAATAAAAATAATTTATATTGATAAATTATGAATTTGAGTGGTTTTAAAGTATATTTTGAATATATTTTAACCATTTAATACAATGTTGGCCATTGTACATAATTTCACAATTAAACCGGACATAAACAAGTGTCAATCTTTTGATAATTATTATCTCTTAAAAACACGCTATTTGTTTTGACGACGGGAATTAATTTTTAAATTAATTAATGAAACTGATATGTTTTGAATTTGGTAAAATAGACATAATTTTTGAATTCATAATATCAAATATAGATTAGGCCTAAATTTTGGTATTTTTTTGGAAACTTTTATTTTTTTGATGAATAGTGAAACCACTAAGTGGTAGTTAAAAAACTGAATTTTTCATAAAACATAATTTTACCGCTTCTGTGAGTGGAATTTAAAAAATCCGAGAGACACGGTTAATATCAAGGAGTAAAATGTGGTTCAATGAGATGAAAATAATTTTTGGTGAATAGTAACTTTTTACTTTTATTTACCACGGTTAAAAGTAAATAGGGTAATTAAGGGTAAAAATGATATTAATATTACCCTAACACATGTTTTAATTCTATTGGACAAGTGTATCTCAACCAAAAACAACCTTAGGAGTAAAATATTATCATTTAGGTCCACTTGTATTAGATTAGGACATTTATTATTATTTAATTCAAAGAAGAGTTAAAAGAGTTAAAATCAAAGTTTATTTACTAAAACATTTTTAATATAGGGTTATACATAATATAAATTCTATTGTAAATATTCATTATATAGATAAAACGAATTCCTACATAATGATATTTTATTTATAATTTTTAGACATTAAATAATTTAATTTATTTATGACACATGATGATGCCGTAATTACCATAATAGTGAAACATTAAAATAATTGATATTATAAAAACCCAAATAAATATAATTAGAGACTTTTTATGAATTAAACTAATTTTATAGGTTACTATGAAATGTCAGGATTGATTTAATAAACTTTTTTCGAAGTAATCATTCTGTTATTATTTTCACAAAAATCAATTTTCCAAATATTGTCAAAATTGACATAAAAGTGTTTTTAAAACAAATATTATATTATTAATTGATATTAAATTCCTAAAAAGCTAAGGTTCGGCCAATAGACTTATATCATGATATATGTATCATTAATGTACCACTTGGGGGTCTCTTGGATGTATATAGTAAGTTTATTAACTATATAATATAAAAATACAAAGTGACATGGTAAGTGTCAAACTAACTAACTAAGAGTTAAAACTAAAAGATAAGGTTAATATAATGACCCAAGCCTATCTAAATTCTATTGGATGAGTGTTTTTTGACTTGTAATAACCTTAATCTGTAAATAATACACTTTGGAGCCATTAGAAACTGAATATGAATTTATTATAAAATAATAATTCTAGCATTTCCAAAGGTGCCCCTCACCCCTCTTATAAAAGGGAACTCCCCCTTCACATTGATTCACACCTTCAAAGCCTATTGGTTTGGCCAAACCCTGCCCAAACACTCTATCAACTTCCCTAACTTCATATTAGCGGCCTTCCATTAGTCAGAAAGCCAACCTAAAGAGCCCTTTTGATCAAATCAAAAGGAAGAACCCGAAGAAGAGGTAATGATTTCACCACCCCTTTTCAAGTTCATTTATTCTTCCACTTCTTCTATCTTTGTTATTACCATTATAAAATAATAACTCCAGTATTATAAACATGGTATAACCATATTTCAGTTTCTATCCATCCTTTTAATGACATTTCACCATACATGCGTACGTATGGCTTACCATCTCCACGTCGTGGTGTAATTGTTATTCAATATATTATTATTTAGATGGGTATAATAATGATGTGTAATTCATGTAAATAATAAATATAACGTGATAAGGATTCTGTATATAAGATATACCATCCAATTAAATATTATTTTAATATCAAAAGAATGATATTGTCGCTCGGGCGTACGTACGTACTACCGTCTCCACGAACGCGATGAGATTCATTCTCCATCGTACTCATTCAAGTATAATTATCATTTGATGATTTAAAAGTAATGTTTAAGGACTTGATATAATTATGGATATGAATAAGATAAAACCTATCCATGACAAACATGGATTACGTAACAAAACATATAAAATAAAATGAGTAAGTTAACACCCGAAACGACGATAATACTAAGATATTATTAACAAAGCAATGTTAAAAGATCATATATGATAAAATAATAATGTATATGATTCTTGTATAATTTAATAAAAATTATTTCACCATTATACAGGATGTTAACCTATTTCCAACCAAGGAAAAGTACAAGATATGGTTTTATTTCGCAATCTCTTCATTATTCGAGGTTGTTTATACGTAATAATCTACTGGGATCTATTTATCATCCACATCCATGTTTCTTAAAAATGTATTTCAAAACATTATTACTATTTTATAGAGTATGGGTTAAAGTCATATATACCTTTGTTTGACTTTTTATAAGAAGTTTATAAAGGAATATTTCTTGTCGTTTTCCAAATAAGGTGCTTTTTAACCTTTTCGACAAAATTAAGGTAAGAATGTTTTTTAACTTATTCGGAAGGTGCAGCTATTTTCAGCCATTATAAAATATTTAAAGCTTCCTTAAAAGCTTATAAGAATATTTTCAAAGATTTTTTTTTATTTTATATGACTCTTAAATGATTTCAAAATAAAAAGAGATATTTCTCTAAAAAGAGTTTTGATTTCATCTATGTCAACATCCTTTGATGGATTTTAAGTTTATTTGAAGCTAATTTATTATGAAACAAAACTTCCATATTTTATTGAAGGTTTTGTGATATGTTTGACTATGGATATGTTATTTTTATACCATTCATGGTTTATGGTGAAAGTATTGGCATTTCGTATTCTAGTTTTAATACGAATTTTTATGTTATGTTTAAACCTTTTCATATAGGAATGCATTGGACTTAATATATGACGGGTGGAGCCTGCTATAGCTCCTCGATGCATCGGTAGGTCTCATGACACAAACAAGTGTCTTGGCATAAGGCCTTGAAAAAAAATCTTATTTTTAGTCTTGGCATGAGGCCTTAGCTATGTGGTTATGATAGTCTGGCATTATGCATTCCATCATTATGAAAGTGGTTATTGATATTGCATGTGATTATTCGATTATTAGAATATCCATGTGAATAAGTAAATGGAATAATTTCATTTTATATTTTCTATAATATGTTTATGTTCAAGTTTAAAAGGCTTTTGTTTTAGTTATACATTGCCTTAAATGTTTATTCTTATTTATAAAAGTTTCTGCTATATTGTTATCCTTACTGGGCATTTGAGCTCACCCCTTTTATATGTTTTATTTTTCCCAGGATGTGAAGAAATAATTTATGAATGACCTATAGGGATAGTATGAGGGGATAAGAGTGTGGACTATGGAGACTATGTTGTTGTAATTTCATTTTTATTATTTAATGTAAAACTTTATGAATATATCTAGTGTTTCCAAGGCTACTAAACTAATCAGTCTTTCGAGATTTGATCTTTCTTGTGATCATGAAAATGTTATGTAATATTGCACCGACTCTGGGTAACTGGGGTCGGGGTGTTACAGTTGGTATCAGAGTAAGTTTAGTACAAACCTTGGAAGCTAGATTTAGATAAACTCTGATTAGAGCACATAGATCTAAGATGGACTTTGATGATTAGTATAGAAGAACTTCCAAGAATTTTGGTATTGTAGAAATTTTGTGAGTTTTCCGAGCAATACATCCCTGTTTGTATACGAGCATGTAGAGGCGGCTCTGGCACAGATGTACCTAGGGGTAAAACCTGAAAACACCGCTTTGAGTTAGACTCGAACGAGAACTGGTGCACGACAACGGGCCTTGCTGCACTCTTGGTTACGACACTCCCGGGGGATATGCTTAGGATAATTCTCATTTTTTTAGAAACCATTATGAAGGGTTTATGAGTATATACTTCCTCAAAGGAGACATTTTTATGATTATTCATTATATACATAAACTATTTAAGTTATGTTATGTGTTTTACAAGTTTGGGATTAGGTATTGTTATTCATAAACTAATCTAGTGTATCCATTGTTTAGAAATGGAGCCCAGTAGAAGGAATGAGAACTCCAACAATGCACATGATCCAAAGAGAAAGAAGGATCATATCTTTCATGGTCTTAAGCCATAATTTATAAGATAAATAGTCTCCCATGTATTATCATCATATAAAGAAATAATATCATGTGTTGATAGGATAAGTAAAGAGTTTACTGAGTCCTATGGCTTTGAAGGGAAGTAAGAGAAGAAAAGGATGGAAGAGAGAAAGATGTATAAAGGGAAGAGGGAAAAGGAGAATTTTCCCATATGTGATAACTGTGGGAAGAAACACCCTGAAACCTTCTTGAAAGGAATGTGAGTTTGTTATATGTGCGGAGGAAAAGGGCACAAAGTACGTGACTGTAAGGGTAAGAAAATGGTTTCAAATGTGCAATGCTTCATTTGCAAGGAGTTTGGACACTATGCGAACCTATGTCCCAGTCATCAAACTATGCCACAAATGATGCTATTGGATAATAATCAAGTTATGATACTACCACAGATGAAGAGGAATTATTAGAGTTCTTATGTTGATTATGTCATTTGAGTGTTGTATCAACAATGTACTTGTTATAATAATTATGGAGTATATAAGGATTGTACTGTAGTACTTTTTCATTAAGGACTTGAGATTGTGTGGAACAAAGAAAAGTGACTCAATAGCAGGTTAAATTTTTGGAAAATATATGGTTGAGAGAAAGATAAACCATAATATGGTTTTGATACCGAGGTAGTCATTTTAGAATAATACATGATTGATTTGGATAAATTATATTGGATATTCTTGAATACCTTGAAACTGATTAATGATTTGTATATTCCATCATTGTTGGGGTTTGCAACATTTTTGTATTGAAGGAGTATATCTATTATTCTTTAAGGAATAAGGGATCATGAATGTAATCAATAAGGTTTTATGGTAATTCATGATGTTGAATTGTTTTAAAAGAATACATGATGAAGGTGTTCACATGTTATTACGCGGCAAAAAGAATCTTAATTGTGTTTACCTTCCTTATAAATTTTGGACTAAAGTATTTTGGATAGTTCTAGTTTGGATTATTTTGGATTGCCATAAAAGGATAACCCGGAGGTCGGGCGCCAACCTGTCGCGTCTGGCAAGGCCGCGAGACTTGAACCCACAACCGAAGGGCGATAAGGGTGTATCACCTACCACTGACCCATGTGACATCCTGTATTGAATAATGTAGTTTTTTAATGGTTATTCTAGATGAATTATAAATTCATTTTTAAACCCTATATGAGTAGGATAAATATAATATTATTTTTAAGTTCTATTATCTTTTAGAGAGAAAGATGAGTTTGTGGTTGAACTTAGTTAAAGGATGAGACTCTACTTTTCAAGTATATATTTTTCTTCTTCTCTTATTCAATGAAGAAATTAATTATTATACTTTAGTGAAGGGATCTTAAAACAAAAAAAAATGTGTTATCCTATTACCATATGTTTTGCTGAACCGATGGTATTTTAAATCATCCTAGATTGATGAATTTAAGGCCTTCAACTTTACACTTGTTTGTGATTGATGACCTCAATCACTACCTATAAATATTTACATTTTTCCTCCAATTATATGTCTCTAATTTCCACCAATGTTCTTCGAATAGTGATCATAATTTGGTGGTGACCCTTTCATTTCTCTTTTCCTCTTATTAAGACTAAATTTTATTAACCCAATTTCTGATGTGGGTTTTCCCACAAATATATTTTCTATATTCAACAATTTATTTTCGAAGAACAATTTCAAATGGATAGGACGCAATTTATTGAAGGAGGGGAGAATGTAACACCTCAAGATTTCATAGTGTGTTATTTCTTCAAATTAATTCAATAACTTTCACTACACGCAACACCGAGTTCAAGCGCACCTTGACTTACCAAACAAGTCGTTCAAAAGTGGTTATGAATAGTATTAACTAAAATTTAATCTTTATATAATCCTTATAATTTTAGAATCCATATTATGAGTTTCTTAGACATAATGTAAGAACAAATTCATTTTCAGTATTTCACTTTTACCAACTTTTAATAGTGAACCCTTTTTAAATCCAATATTTTAAACTTTTATATATTCAATTTGACTAAATAAATTTACTTTTTAGAATGGGGACATCAAAAATTTAAAATGAAACATCCCAAGCTTCCACAGTACGCTTTCCTTTGAATAATACAGTAGCGTGTGTTGTACACAACTTTGAGTTCTAACACACACCACAACCAATCAAACTAGCTGTTATGAATAGTAATACCTAATTTTTGAAATTTTATAAATTTTATCTCTCAAAATGGACTTCATTTTTGTATTCGGAGTATCGAATTTAGCCTAAGGTGAAATTTTGGAACTTTTCAGATAACATTTATATTTTGATGAATAGTGAAAATTACTAAATTTTAATTAAAAACAACTGTTTTAATCAAAATAATTTATATTGATAAATTATGAATCTGAGTGGTTTTAAAGTATATTTAGAATATATTTTTACTATTTAATACAATGTTGGCCATTGTATATAATTTCACAATTAAACCGGACATAAAAAAGTGTCAATCTTTTGATAATTAGTATCTCTTAAAAACACACTATTTGTTTTGAAGATGAGAATTAATTTTTAAATTAATTAATGAAACTGATATGTTTTGAATTTGGTAAAATAGACATCATTTTTGAATTAATAATATAAAATATAGCTTAGGCCTAAATTTTGGTATTTTTCTGGAAACTTTTATTTTTTTTGATGAATAGTGAAACCACTAAGTGGTAGTTAAAAAACTGAATTTTTCATAAAACTTAATTTTACCACTTCTGTGAGTGGAATTTCAAAAATCCAAGAGACACGGTTAATATCAAGGAGTAAAATGTGGTTCAATGAGATGAAAATAATTTTTGGTGAATAGTAACTTTTTACTTTTATTTACCACGGTTAAAAGTAAATAGGGTAATTAAGGGTAAAAATGATATTAATATTAATCTAACACATTTCCTAATTCTATTGGACATGTGTATCTCGACCAAAAACAACTTTAGGAGTAAATTATTATCATTTAGGTCCATTTTTATTAGATTAAGACATTTATTATTATTTAATTCCAAGAAGAGTTAAAAGAGTTAAAATCAATGTTTATTTACTAAAACATTTTTAATATAAGGTTATACATAAGATAAATTCTATTGTAAATATTCATTAGAAAGATAAAAATAATTCCTACATAATGATATTTTATTTATAATTTTTAGACATTAAATAATTTAATTTATTTATGACACAATGATGATGCAGTAATTACCATAATAGTGAAAAATTAAAATAATTGACATTTAAAATACCCAAATAAATATATTTAGAGACTTTTTATGAATTAAACTAATTTTATAGGTTAATATGTCATGTGGGGATTGATCTAATTAACCTTTTTTGAATTAATCATTCTGTTATGATTTTCACAAAAATCAATTTTCCAAATAGTGTCAAAATTGACATAAAAGTGTTTTTAAAACAAATATTATATTATTAATTGATATTAAATTCCAAAAAATCTATGGTTCCGCCAAGAGACTTATATCATGATATGTGTATCATTAATGTACCACTTAGGGGTCACTTGGATGTATATAGTAAGTTTATTAACTATATAATATAAAAATACAAAGTGACATCGTAAGTGTCAAACTAATTAACTAAGAGTTAAAACTAAAAGATAAGGTTAATATAATGACCCAAGCCTATCTAAATTCTATTGGTTGAGTGGTTTTAGAAATATACCCACCTTAGCCTGTAAATAATTCACTTTTGAGCCATTTGAAACCGAATATGAATTTATTATAAAATAATATTTCTAGCTTTTCCAAAGGTGCCCCTCACCCCTCTTATAAAAGGGCACTCCCCCTTATCATTAATTCACACTTTCAAAGCCTTTCGGTTCGGAAAAAACCTGCCCAAATACTCTCTCAACTTCCCTCACTTCATCCTAGAGGCCTTCCATTAGTCATAAATCCAACCTAAGGAGCCATTTTGATCAAATCAAAAGGAAGAACCCGAAGAAGAGGTAATGATTTCACCACCCCTTTTCAAGTTCATTTCTTCTTCCACTTCTTCTATCTTTGTTATTACCATTTTAAAATAATAAATCCATTATATTATATATACATTTATGTTATTATAAACATGGTACAACCATATTTCAGTATTCTATCCATCCTTTGAATGACATGTCACCATACGTGTGTACGTATGGCTTACCGTCTCCTCGTCGTGGTGTAATTGTTATTCAATATATTATTATTTGTATGGGTATAATAATGATGTGTAATTCATGTAAATAATAAATATAACATGCTAATTATTATGTATATAATATATACCGTCCAATTAAATATTATTTTAATATCAAAATAATGATATTGTCGCTCGTGTGTACGTACGGACTACCGTCTCCATGAACGCGATGAGATTCATTCTCCATCGTATTCATTCATGTATAATTATCATTTTATGATTTAAAAATAATGTTTAAGGACTTGATATAATTTGGTATATGAATAAGATACAACCTATCCATGACAAACACGACTTATGTAACAAAACATATAAAAGAAAATGAGTAAGTTAACACCCGAAACGACGATAATACTAAGATATTATTAACAAAGCAATTTTAAAAGATCATATATGATAACATAATAATGTATATGATTCATGTATAATTTAATAACAATTATTTCACCATTATATAGGATGTTAACCTACCCCCAACCAAGGAAAAGTACAAGGTAAGGGTTTATTTCGCAATCTCTTCATTATTTGAGGTTGTTTATACGTAATAATCTACTGGGATCTCTTTATCATCCACATCCATGTTTCTTAAAAATGTATTTCAAAACATTATTACTATTTTACAGAGTATGGTTTAAAGTCATTTATACCCTTGTTTGAATTTTCATAAGAAGTTTATAAAGGAATCTTTCTGTCGATTTCCAAACAAGGTGCTTTTTAACCTTTTCAAAAAAATTAAGGTAAGAATGTTTTTTTAACTTATATGGAGGGTGCGGCTATTTTTTACCATTATAAATTCTTCAAAGCTTACTTATAAGCTTATAATAATATTTTCAAATAAATTTTTTTATTTTATATGACTCTTAAATGATTTCAAAATAAAAAGAGATATTTCTCTAAAAAGAGTTTTTATTTCATCTATGTCAACATCCTTTGATGGATTTTAAGCTTATTTGAAGCTGATTTATTATGAAACAAAACTTCCATATTGTATTGAAGGTTTTGTGATATGTTTGACTATGGATATGTTATTTTTATACCCTTCATGGTTTATGGTGAAAGTATTGACATTTCATATGCTAGTTTTAATACGAATGTTTATGTTATGTTTAAACCTTTTCAAATGGGAATGCATTGGACTTAATATGTGACGGGTGGATCCTGCTATAGCTCCTCGATGAATCGGTAGGTCTCATGAGACAAACAAGTGTCTTGGAACAAGGCCTTGACAAAATCTTATTTGTAGTCTTGGCACGAGGCCTTGGATATGTGGTTATGATAGTCTGGCATTATGCATTTCATCATTATGAAAGTGGTTATTTATATTGCATGTGATTATTCGATTAGTATAATATCCATGTGAATAAGTAAATGACATTATTTCATTTTATTTTTTCCATACTATGTTGAAGTTCAAGTTTAAAAGGCTTTTGTTTTAGTTATACATTTCCTTAAATGTTTATTCTTATTTATGAAAGTTTCCGCTATATTGTTATCCTTACTAGGCATTTAAGCTCACCCTTTTTCTATGTTTTATTTTTCCCGGGATGTGAAGAAGTAATTTATGAATGACCTGCAGGGATTGTATGAGGAGATAAGAGTGTGGACTATGGAGACTATGTTGTTTTAGTTTTCATTTTTATTATGTAATGTAAAACTTTATGAATATATCTAGTGTTTCCAAGGCTACTAAACTAATTGGTCTTTCGAGATTTGATCTTTCTTGTGATCATGCCAATGTTATGTAATATTACACTGACTTTGGGTAACTGGGGTCGGGGAATTACACAAGTGATGAATATATGAAGATATTATTGATGGTTTTTTATTTTTCTAAATGAAATTTTCAAAAAAATGACATATTTTTCTATCCATGCTTGAAATATTTAAAAATTAGGAAGTTGAATATAATAGAGATCATCAATTATTTAATTTTTCATGGTTTCATTCTATGTTTTAGAATTTTTATTTTTCATGATGGAACTAGGTATAATTCCAAATCTATTGATGATGATGATTTATAAGATGATAAGTATGATAAAAATAAAGAAATGATCCATGATACTGAAGTAGAGGAGGTTGATAAAGAATGTAAAATTGAGAATATATATGGTGATGAATAAAAATCATTGTATCTGTGTTCTATAGAATTTATGGAATTTATGGAATTTATGGTTTCCCTAAAGTTTTAATTATTGAATAATTTGAATGTGAAAATTGATGTAGTTATAAAAATTTCAGAGAATTGCTATAGTTTTTGGAAGACATACTTCTTAAAAAAATAGTATTCCAAATTCACATTATAAAGTGAAGAAAATATTTTTCTTGGTATTATTGGGTATAATAAAATACATGATTATATGAATGAATGTGTTCTTTATTTGAATGAATATTAATGGAATATATTGTTTCATAAATATAAAATTTCATTGTATATGTTTAAAGAAAAATCATAGGTAGATTTATCAATTACAGATACTCTTATATATGAATTTTGGTATCATCCTATAAGTATTCATTTGAAATTTTTAAATTAAATTTTAAATAATAAAAAGGTTAAAATGGAATGATTATCAATGGATATGTGATGGAAAATTACATCATTGTGTTTATTTTCCATTGTAGAAGAAAATTTATCAATAGAATATTATATTAAGAAATGAATTTAGATATATCATTATTCGACTATGCGTAGATATAATGAATCCATATCGAATACTTAGTAGAATACATATATCATGGTTTTTTTAATTAGTAATTTACAACTTAACTCCTTAATTTTGAATGAATTAAAAAATATAAAATATAGATTTTATTTATATATATACAAGAATAGAACAAAAATGATATTTATGTTTTCTTGTGACCATTAATTTATTATTTAAAAAATTTAAGATAGGATGGTATAAATATGTATGATAATTATAAAATGGAACATTTTCAATTAGATATATTTATTATGTTTACTATAAATGACATGAAAACATATGAAAATTTTTCTTGATACAGTCTTGTGTGGCATAAAGGATATCTGATTTTTGATAAATAGACTTCATATTATCAATTGAAACATGAGTGAAAAATATTATACATTTTTCTATATATTGTTGAGTCTTTGGATCACTCGTATATTATATTTATAATTTAATTGAATGGAAAAAAATGATTTATTATTTCTCAAAAACCATTTTCTTCCAGTCATTATTTTAAGAGGGTTAAAAAATTTGATGTGACATACAGAAGGGTACAAAAATATGGTAATGATATAAATATTTGTAAGAAATGGTCAATATTTTTTTAGATATAATATTTCATATCAAATAAGGACAAAAATAAAATTTATATAATTAATGTGGAGAAGAAGATATGAGAAAACATGATTGGAAAAATATTTTATATCAAAGGAAATATTAATGATGGGAGGAATACAAGATTGGGAATACTCTCAATAGAAATGTGTTTTGTATTAGCTCTCACTCCTAATGAATGATAAACAAAACTTCATTCAGATTGTAAGAGATTATATAAGATGGATAAAATTTTCATTTTTTTAATGTCTTAGTATTATCAAATATCCATAGGGTTATATTTTAAATATAATCTATTTTATGTCACTTAAATAGTTTATGTTGATAGGTATAAAATCTCAATAATGTCACTCATGATGCAACAACTCCTCCCAATTTCATTATATGGAATATTTTACATCCTTGTTAGGTATATTATCATAATGTTGTGTCATTTTTTCAATTTAATATATAACAAGTTTGTTCATCTAAATGCTTTGAACAATTTGGTGAATGAAGTGGTTTATATTATTTTTCAACTGGAAGTTTATTTTCCATTGTAATTTTTTTTGTACCATGTAGCATTTAATTTTCAATGTTGAGAAAGAAACAAGGATTTATTGACGTGCATATCTACATTTTATGTTTCCTTTTGAAAGGTATATGAAGGTATTGAAGGTTTATGTTAAGAATATATATTGACCTGGGGAATCCATTGTTGAGAAGTGTATTTTTTGATAAGGATGTTGATTTTTTTACAGGTTAATTTCCTGCAATAGAGAACATCGGTTTTACAATATCTCACCCTGAATGATCCAATTGTGGGAATAGGGTATATGAGTCTCAAAAGTAATATCATTGATAAGTGATCATATAAACAAGTTATATTTATAAAACTTAAATAAAATATATAATTATGAACTATATATAAAATCACATATTAATGTGCTAAACTAATTTTATCCAAGGAAAAATGATATGTGGATTTTTAATTATTATAAAAATACTTTTTTAAATTTTTAAAGAGGTTCTTTTTGGTAGGTCATATGCATTAGAAACATTGATAGGGTTAGTGGGTGACAAAGAATATAATTATGACAACAAATTCTTGGTATGGAAGTAATTGATATAAATTTCATATGAAAATTCATGAAAAAATAACTATATTTTAGAGTAGTATTATATTAGTGTTCGCATAAGAAATTAATTTTTCTATTACCAAGGAAAAAAACCTAATATCAAAATCAATTATATATTATGGATCCATTTAAAATATATGAGAGGTAGATTAAAATAAATTTTTAGTTCCATTGTTTAACTACAAATTCATTACAGGTAACAAGAGTGTCAGACATGATGAGTTTGGAAGGACACTAGTTAATAAAAATTGAATGGAATCCATATCTGATAATTTTATCATGGAAACATATGAATTTTTTTATACATTCTAGATCAATTTGATATAAAATCCTCAATCATTTTAAAAGTATAAAAATAGTATATTGGTGATGAAAAACATGACGAAGAAGCTGATTTATGTGAGATCTATACTTCCATGTAATGATTAACAGATAATATTGACTAACACATCATAAACATGGTTTGTTCCTTAGGGGCCAATCATGAGGATTTTTTTTGGAAAAATTTCCTGTAATAATTTCCTAATATTAAATTAAATATATATTCATTTTTTTAGAATTTTAAATTTCAAAAAAATTATATATTTTAGTATTTGTTTCTTTATTAAACACATATTATAAATTTAAAGTAATTTTTTTATTATTTTTGTTTTGTATAGATTACCATGTTTACCCTTACATAACTTTTTTATTTTCTTTATTTTTTGTAAGTAAAAATAATTTTAATCTAATATGTTGAGTAAAAATGATTACATTTTATAAAAGTGTATATTCAATAAAAATTAGTGAAAAAATAGTGTCTAATGTTATATCATTATAATTATTCACAAACCAATTTTTGGTTTATTTTTTCCTATATTTATTTTATCTCATCTATCATTAATGTTTCATTATAATTTTAGTAATAGGAATTTTCAAATAAAAATAAATCATTTTTAGTTTAGTTTGATTTTTCTTGGACAATTTTTCATTTTTTTATTTATATTAATATGTATTATATATATATATATATTTGTGTACTAATTTTTTATTATTCCCAAATGATATTGAGATTTTTTTAGATATTAATATTATTTCAACTGTCATGAATTTTGTTAGAATTTATGTTTTCTATATAAAATATAAATAAAAAACTGTTTAGTTTAGTTTACATTTGGTTTGAACTTTTTTTTATATTTACATTTGTATGTAGTAGTTTTAATTTTAGATTATTTGATAATTGTTTATTCTTTTTATTTGTAGGAAAATGGAATATAAATTATCTAATCCACCACATACTTCTTGGAGAACCATACACATACTTTTGCGGAGTCTAATACACATACTCTTGTTGATGAGCCTCATTATCCTTCTGCACAAGATCCATCTAGTTACGAGGCATAATTTTTAAAAGCTAGTTTGTTATTATTTTACTTTATCAATAAATTTTTATACTAATATATGTTTTCCTCATATTATATGATGAAATATGATATAACTATTATTGTTAAAATCATGTTGAAATGTTCATCACTGGTTTCTAAGAGATTGAGTGATTTTAAATCAACCATCACATAATATTTATTTTGTGGTCATAGAAACCAAAAAAGTACATGTGATATATATATATATATATATATATATATGTATATATCCATTTTTAGATGCATATAAAAGGAATAAATTTTTTTAAAGTAGACGAAATGAAACATTTTTGGTAAGTGTAATTTTATATTTTAAAATATTTTTATATTAATGATCATATAAATTATTTCTTTATTCCTAATTTATATAAAAAAATGAGATCTCATAAATAGATGAAATTAAGAAACATACACCCTTGTACTATTACTCATGGAGGGTATAATGTTCTTAGAAGAAAAAATTATAAGTGAATGTTTTAAAAAACATAGAGATGAATCTTCATGCTTCTCATAGGTTAACCGTATTACCCCTATATTGACATGAACAATAGAGGAGTTATAGGATGAGAAAAAAGGGAATGTATATTACAGAAGAGTGGGGGGTTATAGATGAAAATATTTTAAGATGTTTTCTTTATTTATTTTTAATATATTAAATAAATTATTTATATATTGTGATTAAAATATTATTTTTTTCAATCATTCTATACAAGAATACCTTGAGGATAACAGAAATTATGGTACCTTCATAAATAAGGGTAGGAGGAATATTATATTTACTAAAGTAGGAAAGTAATAATATTTGGGTCATGTATGAGGATACAATGCTGGTGTATGAGTAAATAAAGTGTTTTCTCATTCTAAATCATCTTCAATAGAGGATGTTTTCAAAAAAAATTAAAAAATATTCAATTTAGAAGATATAATTGAGGATATTCTTGAGATGATGAAGTACATGATACTATTATCAGTAAATTCTATCTTATATAACATGGAAATACATTTTCATGCTACTGATTCCACTCCCCCAACTCTTCATGTATATCCCACTCCTCCACCTCCTCAAACTTATCCAAATCCTACACCACCTCCTCCACAACTTTCAATTTAATGTGAGTTAGTTTTTTTAAGAACACATAATATTATTTTATGGTTTGATATATTATATTGGAAATATTATTCTTTATCAATAGATATATATGGATAAGGTAATCATTCCTACTATTATATATATACTTCAAAAAATACAATTTCTTAAAGTTGAATTCAGTATAGTTAGAAAAAGTATGGGAAATTTGTTACATTGTCCAGCTAGACATGGTTGATAAATTACCATTGTAGTATGTGTATATTGTGATTAATTATTTGATATTTCAATCAAAGTTTTTTAAAAAAAATTAATGTTTAGGTATTTATCTATTTTTTTTACAATAATACATTAAATATAAATACAAACTATATAAAAAATAACAAATACATGCTATTATGACTTTAGATACAACATGTTATAGTCTTGATATATTATAAACATATTATAAACATATTGAAATTTTTTGTTTAAGATTTATTGAATTCAAATAGAAACTGACATTTGTGGGCATGTAATGAATGTAACCCTTTTAAAAAATATCTCACTAATATTATAGCTGGATAAGCGTTTGGAATCAACAAAATCCAAGTATTTTACATGAATTTCATTTAATATATATATATATATCTCAATTATTTTAATTTATTAAAACTTTATACTTATGTTTTTTTCTATTATGTATATTTTTAAAAATCTTATACAACATATTTTGATAGAACTCAATGGATTTATAGACCCACAATTTATTTCAACTATATCAATAAAAATGAATGATACATAAAAAATAGTTAATATTGTTGAATGACTTTTGAGAAATAAATTATTAATTGTTGGATGCTTCCTCATCATTGAGAGGAAGAAAGATATATCTCATAATGTTTTATATATCTCTTAAAAGAATAAGAAATCACATCATATTTTTCTATATATTTATGGGCATTAGATGTTGGATGTTTTTTCCTATATATAATATAATGTATTGGATATATTATATCCATGGTGATGTGTAGGAAAGTGTTTGGAATTTATTAAACACGTATGTTTCAATATATTAATACATGTATACAGTGCAATGAAATTTAATCATATTTTATAAATATTATTTTATAATAGTGTATGGGGTTACTTTAGAGAGAAAAAAATAATGTCGAGCACATATATCATATATATAATATAAAATGTCATTTTTTATTTACAATTGCTACATTTTATAAATAAGTTCATAAAATGGTATTTTAAATTGATAATTTTTTTTAAATATAATTTTCATAATAATTTAATGATTAAAGGAATTTTGATACTTTGTTTGTATATTTATGTTTGGAATAATTTCAAATGGTACTATTATATGTTCTAGATGATTAGATTTTGTTAT
Organism: Viscum album; assembly: GCA_963277665.1. Taxonomy (NCBI): domain Eukaryota; kingdom Viridiplantae; phylum Streptophyta; class Magnoliopsida; order Santalales; family Viscaceae; genus Viscum; species Viscum album. The sequence goes on from OY728128.1 coordinate 1,938,090,116, forward strand.
AAATATTTCCTTTAATTTTTTTTCATTTTATTTAAAGTTTATGTTAAATGAAATATTCTTAATTTTCCTCTTTTTAATGACCAACTTACTTATAATGGAAAATATTTTAAAAATATACAAAGTAAGTGGGTGAGTTATTTCATAGGTATGATTTTGTTTTAATTTTTTTTAATATATATTGTAATGTTGCTACTATTTTTCTATCATACTATAGTATTGTTGATTTTTTTATAATATTTCATTTTTACTATGTTAATATAATAGTGGGATGGTTGAATTAATGTATATTTATTTTTAAATATTATTTTTCATGGAATTTATTTAATAATTGTTGTGGATAATTTTAGAACAAGATTTATCACATCAGTTTTTCTAAAATAATAATATAATAAAAGGTTTTTCATGTCAATTTTTATATAACATATGTGATAATACAATGGTAATAAAAACTTTTATATGAATTTTTATATAAATAACATAAAAAATTTAGTTATAGTCTTTTTCATAGTGGTTATGAAAAGATAAATTTGATAAAGTATTTTTAACATTGAGGTTTAAGGAAAATTGATGTTAAAAATAAATTATCACATCAAGGTCGCATAAACGATGGGAGAAACCTCATATAAAATTTACTAATTAAATATGATATTATAAAAAAAATTAAAAACATATTTACTTTGTGTCATACAACAACATAGCTTTGTTACCGATGTTAAAAAAAACTAACATGAAAACCCCCTTTTTTCACAGGTGCAGCTTCATTTTCTCCTATAATATTTTAGGATCATCTTACATAAATTTTATTTATTGGTTTGAATTTAAACATTTTATCCTATCAATTTAAATCCTTATACTGATAATTAATTAAACATCACATATATACAATCTAATATGACCTAATCATAACCATTAAATATATTAAATAATTTTAGATGATTATTCATTACAAAGAACAATAAATCACTACCCCACAACTAATATGTTCTGTATGGTTAGATATTTGTTTCAAAACCAATTGATATTATAAAAATATTACACATACATCACAAATATACACCAAACATGATACCCTTTAGATATATTATACATAATTCAGATCTTCAGAACCTGGATAAACTGAAACTTAAGAAAGTGTTAACTCAGATGTTCAATAAGAGGTAAAAAATAGAGATATAAAATAATGGTAAAAGAGTTTGAATAAGACACAAATATGGGTATGAGAATATAATTATGTTACATTTAACATTCTACTGTTGTTTTCAGGTACTGCACTACTCATAAGCTATTTTTCTTTTTTTCTATTAGTTGTTATGGATTTTATTTTTATGTACAGTCTAGGTTTTATTATAAAAATTTATTAGGATGGGTTATTGTGTTTTTCTATAATTATGGACTCAAAATTTTAGAAACATGAGTTACATGTAGTCTTTCAACTATCTTATGTTGTCCTTAAACAAGTCTGTGGGAAGCTATCGCTATAAATTTCTTACAGGAACACCACTGGCTAGTTGGTTGATGGCCACCGGCCAACCTGTTAGTAAGGCTAGAGGTGAAGGAATTAATCCTACACCACCATAACTATAATACCCTAATATTTTTATAAAATTTATTTTTAAATAATTTTATTTCTTTGATATCTTGTGTTACACCTAATAGAACTTTCAAAAGAACAGAAAAAATATTTTTAAAATATTATATATCTTTAATAACCTAGCCATTGAATTGATAGTAGTGAATTTGAATAACTTAATGAGGAAATAAATATACTGGTAGACTTCAATATTAATTTATTGGAATATTCTTATAAAATGGTCACACGATTTTATTAGTAATGTAATTTTATTATTTAAATATATGTTTTCTTAAAAAATGAGTTTTTATTATTTTTAGGAGTTAATATTAGTTTCTTAAATATCTATAACATTAATTATGAAAAATTAATTTCATTTATTAAATATTTATGTGAAAATTATCGTAAAATAATTTTTGATACATTTTCAAAACAATGTTTTTTCAAGGAATAGTGGAAATGAAAATTTTTATTGAAAAATATATTTTATTTAAATGTGTTTATAAGGTAAAATTATGTTTTTATTAGTTTTAAATTTATAAAAGTTAATTTTTATTTAAAATATTCCAATTATTGTTTTTACAAATCATTTTAAACAATAATTTATTGTAAAAAAAAATCTATGTTCAAAAGGGCATTATTTCAAAAAACTATTTTACATGTTATTTTACTAATATTTTATTAAATTTTATTTTGAAACATATGAGTTTTTAATTTATAAAAATTGATGCCAAATTTGGATTCAGATGGTCCAAATTTAGTAAGTAGTTCTGTTTTAATTTTTTCCAATATGAATAGAAACCTTGATAAATTTTGTTACCATGGTAAAGGGTAGATAGGGTAGTCTAGGATAAAAATGAAATGAAAAGAACTATAAAATGACCCTAACACTTTCAAAAATATTATTGTATGACATAGATTCTACCCTTTACACCTAATTATCTAAATTGAGTTTTTAATGGACTGTGTTCCCAGAAAATCACTTATATATTATTTAAATCAAAGAAAGTCACATAATGTAACTTTCTTTGTCTTAAATATATATTATGTGTAAACATAGGAAAAATGTACCTTATGAATGAATATAAGTTTCCATTTTATATAAAATAAATTGATTTCCATTATGTAAAATTATTTATTCCTTATGGGGCTAATTAGATGAGATTATGATATTAAAATATTTAATTTATTAAATAATCAATGATGTCACATTCATGTTATTAATAACTATAACATTTTTAATATGATGTCATCTAGAAAATATATTCTTCGATAAACATTATTTTGAAATCTAAAATAATTATCTATATCATTATGTTTTAGTTTTAGTTTTTAGTGAACAAATAAGGATCTTAAATAATTAAAAAATGATGATGTAGTAAATATTTAATTACTTAAAAAATAAAATAAATGATATTAAAAATATTAAAATAAATATATGATTAATTAATTAAGGTGCTCACAAAAATTTATAGATTATTATAACATATAATGTGTGTATTACTTTTTTTTTTGAAGATGTGTTATTTTCTTTATTTTTTTATATTCGAAGTAATGAATTATGATAGAGGAAGGAAAAGGCCTCTGAGCGGTATCTCCCCTCCCACTCATGATGAATACGGTTTCTCGTCAGTCTTGTTTTCCTTCTCACTCTAACCTGGCTTGGTCTCAAAGTCAGCTAACTCTAGATTATCTCAGTGTTGGAGTGGCTTGATGTCGGCGTGGCACGGTGGGGATTTGGCGTGGTTCGGCACTGTCTCTGGTCATTCTTGGTGATGATGTGGCTCGGTGGGGCACTAGCTTCTCATCTCAGTTCGGAATGGATCGACCCTTTCAGTGATGATGTGGATCGCCATGGCACAAAATTCTTGCCTCAGATCGTGTGGATCAGCCCTTTCAATAGTGACATGGCTTGAGGGAATCTGGCTTCTCGGTTTGGTCCAGTGCAGCCATGCAACGTCTCTGATGTGCTTCCAGTGTGTCTTAGCAACTGATTTAAAGTATCTCAGAGGGGGAGGTCCTAGGTTTTAGATATTATTTGAGTTTTGTCAGGTTTTATGGTTTGGAGAAGTTTGTGGAATTTTTGGTTGGATGTGAAATTTGAGAACTGCTGATTGTTCAGGTTAGACGTCACTAGTATATCCATGCCCCTCCCCACTGGTCCCCTCACCCACTCTCCATGTCTGGCCTGTTTCAGAACCCGGTGAGGGTGAATATGTCATTATGATCTGAGTGGATTCATGCAAAGAGTGGAATTTTTGGATCAGAGCATCCCAGATCCCCACATCGGTGATGTTGCATTGGTGTGGTTCTAGGGTATCCAGTTCTAGGTAATGATGGCTCAGCTTCGCATCCCATAGATCATCTTCTAGGCTTTTACAGCTGCGGTGGTAGTGGGTGTCATGTAGAGTATGGCGGGGTTCATCTGGGATTGTAACACCCTGAGATTTTATGAAAAATATTCTTTTAATTCTTTTAATGTCTTATGTTGTATGCTACACCAATATTACCTTGCGCTATACGCAACACCGTATTAGCTTGCAGTATACGCAACACTATTCTTGGATCGTGTTACAGACAATTTTGATAATAGTTATTCTACGCAACATTGAGTATATATATATATATATTCAATGTATAAATGAAATATGGTTGGATTCTGTTATACGAAACAACAAAGGATTCTTGCGCAACACGCAACCCTGACTTGGCTTGCATTACACGCAATCACGACCTTCCTCGATAACGTGTGTTGTACGTTAAACCGGGTTTTACTAAACAACGATGTATTATTATAATATTATTATAAACTAGCCATTATGAATAGTATTAACTATATTTTTAATTTTAACATTATTATTCATCTTACAAATTTTCTAGAACATTGTATAAGAATAAAATAATTTTTTCGGGTAAAATAAGTATTTTTCAAAAAATGCAGTTTTTCCGCCTTTTGATGGCACACCCACTTTAAATATAGTTTTTGACATGTTTATAAGTTCAATTTGACAAAATAAAATTCTTTTTTTGAATCAAGAAATAAAAATTTACTTTGGATAAATTTTTCATATTATTCTTGTAACTTTCATATTTTGATGAATAGTAAAAACACGCTATATTTTAATTAAAAACAACTTTTTTCATCGCAATAATTTATAAGGTTAAATTATAATATTTAATGGTTTTAAAGTATAAATATAATATATTTTTACCATTTAATATAATGTATGTCATTAGAATTTATTTTACATTAAATTCCTAGTTTAAATCAATTCAATCTTTTGCAATGTTTTAAAGAAAAACCCATTTTCTTTCGACAACGGGATTAATTTTAATTTAATTTCTGCAACTTTTGTGTATTGAATTTGGAAAAATGGATTCCATATTTGGAATTAGTGGGTCCAAATTATGTTAATAAGCTACTTTTCATTTTTGAGAATTACGAATATTAACTACTGTAAATTTTATTTACCATAGTTAAAGGTAAATCGGGTAATTAAAGATAAATATAAAATTATAAAATTACCCTAACACATGCCAAAATTCTATTGGATGGATAAAAGTAGAACCATATAACATAAGGGTCGGATTAGATTCATTTTATGGACTTTTGACCATGAAAATAATTTAATTATTATTAAAACCAAAAAAAGTGACAACATGTCACTCTCTTAAATCTTATAAGTATAATAATTTTAATTTAGTGATAAACATCATAAAACTTAGAACATGAACAGTCTCCAGAAAGATAATACATTTATCTACATCATGATAATTTATTTACAATTTTTAGGGATTCAATAATTGTCATTAATGGTGATACATTAATGATACAGAAATTATTTGTTAAGTGGAAAATAAGTACTATAGTTTTTATTGAAATAATAATACCCATTAAAAAGACCAAAAACCTGACCGAAACTTATTGGTAGTGTATATATACAACTTAATCATCCAATTACATAATATATAACCGTTTGGATCCTTATAAAAGTGATTATGATATTTATATTATTTTATTTTAAATGATGCCAAAGTTGTCACCTTCATAATATAATAAATATAATAATTTAAATATTGTGATTTTAAGATGATAAATTCGATTAAAAGTATTATTGTTAAAGGTAATAGATTTATCTTCATCATAGGATTTTATTTTTAATTTTTATGCAACAAAGCTGTATATTAAATAATTATACAAAAATGTTGTAGTAATTATTTTATTAAGAGATAAACCAAATAAATGGTTTTAAAAATAATAAAATAAATATTATATGAACTATTTAATATGATCCACTAATTTTATAGATACATATGACATTTTATTAATCTATTAAATCTTTTAGTTTGAACATATCTTCTGTATATATTTTATGTAAATTCAAATAAATGAATAGTGTCAAAATTGACACTATTGTTATCTTATAAAAATAACATATTATAAAATTGTTTAAAAATCACAAAAATATTTAAAAATTAAAAATTTAAATTTATATGGTCTATAATGTTATAAAGTATACAATTATGGAATATTCACAACAAATAAGTTAATTATTTGTTATAATTTTAAATTTAGAATTTTATTACCACAAATAAACTTAAATAGATTAAATAAGGATAAATCAAAATGATAAGGTTTAAAATAAGATACAAACATGTATAAATTTGATTGGTTGATGATATTACAACCCTATCACATCTAATATTCGAATATGAGTCGTTTTTTGAGGTTTTTAAGTGGGTTTACATTTATTATAAATTAATATTTTTAAGAATTCCAAAGGTGCCCCTCTTCTCCCTTATAAAAGGGCACCTCCTCCCTCTCTTCCACACACCACTTTGAGCCTTCAATCACGGACAACCCCTGACCAATTCTATTCTAGACTTCCATAGATACATCATAGAGGTCCTGGTATTCTTCAAAGACCAATTTTAGTGCCCTAAGAGGAGGTCTCAGAGAGGCGCTTCAAAGAAGAGGTAATGTCCGTTACCGATTCTTTCAACTTTATTTCTTCTTCCATTTCTTCTTCTTAGGTTGTTTCATTATGAAGTAATAACATCAGTATCAGTCATATACTGATATGTCATTATATGTATGAAACAACCATATTTCACCATCTATCCATCCTACGGAAAAAGAAATCACCGCGCGTGCGTACGTACGGAATACCGTCTCCACGCCGTGGTGTAATCTATTTTCCACCACCACCTTACTTGGATGGGTATAATGGTGTAAATAATAACTATATATGATTATTATAAATTTATATTGATTTTGTAATAGTATACATACACTCCAATAAAATTCGACGATAATGGGAATGATATCATCGCTCGTGTGTACGTACGGAATACCGTCTCCATGACGCGATGAGATTCATACTCAATGATTAACAATTCATAAATGATTATAAAGTATATATAATAAGTAATCATGAAATATATTACATAATAATACTGTATTTATGTATATATATATGTATGTCATCCAATTAATTCTATTCAATTCAATGAGGAAACAAAAAAACGTTCATGCGTACGTACGACCTACCGTCTCCATGAATGGTGTATTTCTTTCCATTTATCGATCTATTATATGTATGTATATTCTGAATATATATTATATATAAATCATGTTTTACATTCTGGATGTAATTAATCATGATCTAAGTAATCATATGAATAATTACAAGTCAAAACACGGACGACAAATGAAACGATTTTACCCAAAACGCTCTTTAACATGGAATTTAAAAAAGAACGGGTAATATAAAGTCATAAGTGAACAATATATGATATAATAACAATTAATATGATTCAGTAATAAGTCAATAACATTATTTAAATCATTATAAAGGAGGTTTGGACACTTACGAAGAAAATCGGACCTAAGGTAAGGGAAATATCACAATCTCATTTTTATCCGAGATTGTTTATACTTCGGTATTTACTGGGGTGTATTTTATCATCCAAATACATGTTTCCTCAATATGTAATATTATTTCCATCCACCTAAAATTGTTTAAATCCAATTTTACCCTTCGGTGAGTTTTTAGTAAAAGATATGATTGGAATCTTTTTTGGTTTTTCGTACGAGGTACTTTTTGACTTTTCCGGAAAAAGTATGAAAAGATTGTTTTTTTAACTTATATGGAACGACCAGATTTTTACGGTTTTATAAAGCCTTATTTTCATGAATATTCCTCCAAAAGATTTCATGAATATTTTCAACAAAATATCTTTCTTTTAAAATTTCATGATGTTTTGTGAAAAGAAATTGATTTTGAAGAATAAAGGATATTTTCCTCAAGAATTAATTTCAAGTGTTTTATCAAAACCATTTTCTATCTAAGATGAAATTATTTCATATGTTTATGTTTAAAGTGTAATGTCTCTATGATTTACATGGTTTCACTTTTCTTATTATGTAATGATATCCATTTCTTTTATATAGATTATGTGATGATGGGATGATGTTTATGAAACCCATTTTATTCGTTGGGTTATTATGAATGATGTATGTTTATTTTGTGGCACAAGTAAGAATGATTTAATTATGAGATGGGTGGGACCTATATCTCCCTCCAATTCATTGGGTAAAGATTTATATCTCATGAGATAGACATGGCTGGAACGACAGGTTAAACTGGTTTAGTAAAACAGGACTGAAACGAGGAGTGAACTCGATGTAGAAAGGGACTTTGTCCACTAAGATGGTCTTGGCAGCAATGTCTTGGCTAATATGGAAATCATTACATGTGCTTAATGGATGCCACAATTACATGTTTTATTCCCATGATATTTTATCATGATTTATGTTCCATTATGGTCTATGCCTTATGTACTTCCATGTTTTATGTCGTTGCTCAAGATTTTTAATGTTCATGTTTTTTTTAAGTTCAAATGTATATGGTATGTTTTATTTTATCCATGCTTACCCTTACTGAGCATTTGAGCTCACCCTTTTTATGTTTTATTTTCCCAGTATATAAAGAAAGGTTTTAGGTAAGAAAAAAAACGGGGAAGATCTTTATGGGAGATGTTGAAGATCTTTCACCACGATTAGAGGATTACGTTCCAAGTTTCCAAAGACACTAAACTATTACGGTCCTTGTGTGTCTGTTTTTGTTATGTATTAAGTATTCCGCAAAAGTAATGTAATGTCTATGTACGTCAAGCTTCGGGTCTCTACAGTTGGTATCAGAGGAAAGGTTTAGTCAACCTTTGGAAACTAGGATGCGAAAACATTAGTGAGATCCCTAGATATATTTTTAAGGTATGTCTAGGGATGTCCCTAAGGATAAGTATACGTATAGGATATAGTCCTAGAACTACAGTAATGATATTAGAATTTAACCTAAGTTGTTAGATATTGAGGGTACTCCCCCTTTACTATTTTTTTCCCTAGCATGATTTTTGCCTCTCACACTATTCTTTTTGGGTTTTAGAGAATGGCTGGAAATAGGAAGATTCATGATAATGGAGGATATGAAGGACAATGGAATGATATTATTCATGAGAAACCAAATGAAACGGGATTTGGAAGTCCAAACATAGTTATTATGCCTAATCAGCAATCTCATAATATGATCAATAATCTCAACTTTGGTAAGTTTCCCAACTCCGATAATAAGAGAAAGAAGGAGTTTTATGATGATTATAGAGGAAAGAAAGTTCAATTTCCCTCATGTAAATCATGTGGGAAGAGGCATCGGGGAGATTGTTTCAGAGGAACTAGAAGATGATTTGGGTGTGGAAAAGAAGGACTCAAATCCAGTAAGTGCAAAGGAAAAGGTTCAGTTAACACCAGGGATGAGGATAATGGTATTGCTACGACATCAACAATGGTTAAATGTTTTAAATGTGGAATGTACGGGAATTATGCAAACCAATGCCCTAATGGAAAATCTCATGAAGAGAATCAGCATGGTCATATGGTTAGTATTTATGTGGATGATGATGAGGAGACTACAAATAATATATGAGCTGAAATAAGTGTTGAAGCTTAGTCGGTTGTTTTAGAAGGTAGTGGAATGATTGTATGTTTATTGAGAGTTATGTTGTATAGTTAATGGTACTATGGAATAAAGAATCATCTAAGGATTGTTACAGTATTGTTTTTCCTAAAAGTATTTGAAAGTATATGTTGAATGGTACCAGTAACCATGGAAGGTTATTCAGATATTTTTGTAAAGTAGATGATATGCGCATAATGAAGGAATAAGAAGATAATGAGATGTTTGATTGTATTAATGAGCTCATGATTGATATAAGGACTAAGTGATATCATGGTTTGAGTATATAGAATTTTGAGGATTTTGGTATGTGGAAAGTGTTAACTTTTAACTGCATTCATGTTTTCACTAAGGTTCAATGGGTATTAATTTTTCAAGAGAATACATGATTAAGGCCATCAAATGCTTGGAATGTGACCAACAAGACATATCTTATGATATATGGGGATTAAAGATGGTATTAAATCTCTGGTAATCATTTTCACTATATTGTGAGAGTGGACTGCAGTATTACGGATAAGCCTAAAGATTGGAATGGATTATGTTGGACATAAGTTAGTATTGTTTAAGGATAGAATTTTTTTCGATATTATTGATGGGATGTTATAGTAATGTAGTTTTAGAAAAAGGACAACCTCTAGGACGGGCGGCAGCCCATCGCGTCGGACAAGGCTGTGGGAATCGAACCCACAACCGAAGTGCGACTGGCCTTTATCGCCTACCACTGGCTTACAGGAAGTCCCTGGTTAGTAGAAACTAGTTTTATTTTATTAAGCAGTATGATATATGAAGTATAAGTTCATTTTTGGAACCATATATGATTAATCTAACCATAAGATGGACTTATAACTTTTGCTAACCTTTTGTTTGAAAGAGATTGAATGACCTATCATTCTATCACATGATCTACTAACACATCACGAATAAGAAATTCAACTTCATTTCTTTAAGGGATGAAGTGGAAATTGTTCAATTCATGAACAACAGTGACATTGTACCAAAATCATGCAAGTATTTCTTTTAATTCATCAACTTTAGGGAAATGATCTTGAAAACCAAAAATATTGTCCTAGTTCCCTTATATCCGATTAATCAGATGGTACCTTAGATCATCACAAATCAATATCTTTGTGATTGTTGGCTTTTTCATAGCCATGTTCTCTACCACTCTCCATCAGAACTTGATGGTTATATTTTTCTTCCATATCCATATTTTCACCTATGTTCTCCTACATGGAAACCCCGTGATGAGTTAATTTGGGTAACCGTTACATTTCATACTTTAGTTTTTAAAAGCCATGTTTTGGTATTCCTTTTTACGATGTGTGTTTCTATTAAACAAACTTTCGAGTAGTAAACCATTTATAACCCCGACGAATTTCAAGGGAGAAATTCATTTTAAGGGGGGTAGAATGTAACACCTCGAGATTTTATGAAAAATAATCTTTTAATTTAATTAATATATTGTGTTGTATGCTACACCAAGATTACCTTGCACTATACGCAACACCGTATTAGCTTGCAGTATACACAACACTATTCTTGGATCGTGTTACACACAATTTTGATAATAGTTATTCTACGCAACATTGAGTATATATATATATATACATATTCAATGTATAAATGAAATATGGTTGGATTCTGTTATACAAAACAACGAAGGATTCTTGCGCAACACGCAACCCTGACTTGGCTTGCATTACACGCAATCACGACCTTCCTCGATAGCGTGTGTTTTACGCAATACCGGGTTTTACTAAAAAATGATATATTATTATGAACTAGCTGTTATGAATAATATTAACTAAATTTGTAATTTTATAACATTATTATTCATCTTACAAATTTTCTAGAACATGGTATAAGAACAAAATAAATTTTTCGGGTAAAATAAGTATTTTTCAAAAAATGCAGTTTTGCCGCCTTTTGATGGCGCACCCACTTTAAATCTAGTTTTTGACATGTTTATAAGTTAAATTTGACAAAATAAAATTCTTCTTTGGAATCAAGAAATAAAAATTTACTTTGGAAAATTTTTTCATATTATTCTGGTAACTTTCATATTTTGATGAATAGTAAAAACACGCTATATTTTAATTAAAAACAACTTTTTTCATCTCAATAATTTATATGGTTAAATTATAATATTGTATGGTTTTAAAGTATAAATAGAATATATTTTTACCATTTAATATAATGCATGTCATTAGCATTGATTTTACTTTAAATTCGTAGGTTAAATCAATTCAATCTTTTGCAATGTTTTAAAGAAAAACCCATTTTCTTTCGACAACGGGATTAATTTTAATTTAATTTATGCAACTTTTGTGTATTGAATTTGGAAAAATGGATTCCATATTTGGAATCAGTGGGTCCAAATTATGTTAATAAGCTACTTTTCATTTTTGGGAATTATGAATAGTAACTACGGTAAATTTTATTTACCATAGTTAAAGGTAAATCGGGTAATTAAGGATAAATATAATATTATAAAATTACCCTAACACATGACAAAATTCTATTGGATGGCTACAAGTAGACCCATATAACCTAAGGGTCGGATTAGATTCATTTTATGGACTTTTGACCATGAAAATAATTTAATTATTATTAAAACCAAAGAAAGTGACAACATGTCACTCTCTTAAATCTTATAAGTATAATAATTTTAATTTAGTGATAAAAATCATAAACCTTCGAACATGAATAGTCTCCAGAAATATAATAAAAGTATCTACATCATGATAATTTATTTATAATTTTTAGGGATTAAATAATTGTCATTAATGGTGATACATTAATGATACAGAAATTATTTATTAAGTGGAAAATAAGTAATATAGTTTTTATTGAAATAATAATACCCATTAAAAGGACCACAAACCTGACCAAAACTTATTTGTAGTGTATATCTATACCTTAATAATCCAATTACCTAATATATAACCGTTTGGAGCCATATAAAAGTGATTATGAAACTTATATTATTTTATTTTAAATGATGCCAAAGTTGTCACCTTCATAATTTAATAAATATAACAATTTAAATATTGGGATTTTAAGATGATAAATTAGAGTAAAAGTATTATTGTGAAATTTAATATATTTATTTTCATCATAGGATTTTATTTTTAATTTTTATGCAACAAATCAGTATATTAAATAATTATACAAAAATGTTGTAGTAATTATTTTATTAAGAGATAAACCAAATAAATGGTTTTAAAAATAATAAAATAAATATTATATGAACTATTTAATATGATCCACTAATTTTATAGATACATATGTCCTTTTATAAATCTATTAAAGTTTTTAGTTCGAACATATCTTCTGTATATATTTTATTTAAATTCAAATAAATGAATAGTGTCAAAATTGACACTATTGTTATTTTATAAAAATAACATATTATGAAATTGTTTAAAAATCACAAAAATATTTAAAAATTATAAATTAAAATTTATATTGTCTATAATGTTATAAAGTAAACAATTATGGAAAATTCACAACAAATAAGTAGTTATTTGTTATAATTTTAAATTTAGCATTTTATTACCACAAATAAACTTAAATAGATTAAATAAGGATAAATCAAAATGATAAGGTTTAAAATAAGATCCAAACATGTCTAAATTTGATTGGTTGATGCGATTACAACCCTATCTCATCTAATATTCGAATATGAGTCGTTTTTGGAGGTTTTTAAGTGGGGTTAGATTTATTATAAATTAATATTTTTAAGAATTCCAAAGGTGCCCCTCTCCTCCCTTATAAAAGGGCACCTTCTCCCTCTCTTCCACACACCCCTTTGAGCCTTCAAGCTCATCCAACCCCTGCTTAATTCTCTTCTCCACTTCCCTATAAACATCCTAGAGGTCTTGTTCTTCTTCAAAGACCAATTTTAGTGCCCTAAGAGGAGTTCTCAAAGAGGCGCTTCAAAGAAGAGGTAATGTCCGTTACCGATTCTTTCAACTTTATTTATTCTTCCATTTCTTCTTCTTAGGTTGTTTCATTATGAAGTAATAACATCAGTATCAATCATATACTGATATGTTATTATATGTATGAAAAAACCCTATTTCACCATCTATCCATCATACGGAAAAATAAATCACCGCGCGTGCGTACGTACGGAATACCGTCTCCACGCCGTGGTGTAATATATTTTCCACCACCACCTTACTTGGATGGGTATAATGGTGTAAATAATAACTATATATGATTATTATAAATTTATATTGATTCTGTAATAGTATACATACACTCCAATAAAATTTGACGATTATGGGAACGATATCATCGCTCGTGCGTACGTATGGAATACCGTCTCCATGACGCGATGAGATTCATTCTCAATGATTAACCATTCACAAATGATTATAAAGTTTATATAATAAGTAATCATTAAATATATGACATAATAATACTGGATTTATGTATATATATATATGTATGTCATCCAATTAATTCCATTCAATTCAATGAGGAAACGAAAACAACATTCATGCGTACGTACGACCTACCGTCTCCATGAACGGTGTATTTCGTTCCATTTATTGATCTATTATATATATGTATATTCTGAATATATATTATATATAAATCATGTTTTACATTCTGGAAGTAAGTAATCATGATCTAAGTAATCATATGAATAATTACAAGTCAAAACACGGACGACAAATGAAACGATTTTACCCAAAACGCTCTTTAACATGGAATTTACAAAAGAACAGGTAATATAAAGTCATAAGTGAACCATATATGATATCATAACAATTAATATGATTCTTTAATAAGTCAATAACATTATTTAAATCATTATACAAGACGTTCGGACACTTACGAAGAAAATCGGACCTAAGGTAAGGGAAATATCACAATCTCATTTTTATCCGTGATTGTTTATACTTCGGTATTTAATGGGGTGTATTTTATCATCAAAATCCATGTTTCCTCAATATGTAATATTATTTCCATCAACCTATAATTTTTTAATCCAATTTTACCCTTCGGTGAGTTTTTAGTAAATGATATGAAAGGAATATTTTGTGGTTTTTCGTACGAGGTACTTTTTGACTTTTCCGGCAAAAGTATGAAAAAAATGTTTTTTTAACTTATACAGCACGAACGGATTTTTATGGTTTTATGAAGCCTTATTTTCATGAAGCTTCCTCCGAAAGATTTCATGACTATTTTCAACAAAATCTCTTTATTTTAAAATTGCATGACGTTTTGTGAAAAGAAATTGATTTTGAAGAAGAAAGGATATTTTCCTCAAGAATTCATTTCAAGTGTTTTATCAAAACCATTTTCCATCTAAGATGAAATTATTTCATATGTGTATATTTCAAGTGTAATGTCTCTATGATTTACATGGTTTCACTTTTCTTATTATGAAATGATATCCATTTCTTTTATATGGATTATGTGATGATGGGATGATGTTTATGAAACCCATTTTATTCGTTGGGTTATTATGAATGATGTATGTTTATTTTATGGCACAAGTAAGAATTATTTCATTATGGGATGGGTGGGACATATATCTCCCTCCAATGCACTGGGTAAAGATTTATATCTCATGAGATAGACATGGCTGGAACGGTAGGTTAAACCGGTTCAGTAAAACAGGACTGAAACGAGGAGTGAACTCGATTCAGAAAGGGACTTTGTCCACTAAGATGGTCTTGGAAGAAATGCCTTGGCTACTATGGAAATCATTACATGTGCTTAATGGATGCCACAATTACATGTTTTATTCCCATTCTATTTTATCTTGATTTATGTTCCATTATTGTCTATGCCTTATGTACTTCCATATTTTATGTCGTTGCTCAAGATTTTTAATGTTCATGTTTTTTTAAGTTCAAATGTATATGGTATGTTTTATTTTATCCATGCTTACCCTTACTGAGCATTTGAGCTCACCCTTTTTATGTTTTCTTTTCCCAGGATATAAAGAAAGGTTTTAGGTAAGAAAAAAAGGGGAAGATCTTTATAGGAGATGTTGAAGATCTTTCACCACGATTAGAGGATTACGTTCCAAGTTTCCAAAGACACTAAACTATTACGGTCCTTGTGTGTCTGTTTTTGTTATGTATTAAGTATTCCGCAAAAGTAATGTAATGTCCATGTACGTCAAGCTTCGAGTCTCTACAGGGATGGTCATTTATGGAGGTGAAGATGACTCTTTAATTCTTCGTTAATGTTTTTTTGTTACTTTTATGATTTTATGTGTGATGTTTTATTTTTTTCATGGTGATTACATTAAATCCATACCGTTCGTGGTTTTAGGGACTTTGCAACCATTTTTCCTACAAGGGGGTTATCTAGATGAGGTTCTGAGAATTAGTTGTCACTTGGTCATTTCTATCTGTATTTGGATGTTTGAGAGGGTATGGAATTTCCATCGATAACAGACCCATGCTTCCTTCATGGGACTTCTAGCCAAGGAGTGATGAGAAGGAGGAAGCTGGTCTTAATTTTTTTATGCTGGTTAGGTTATTTTCATTGTAGTTTTTAAAGTGATGTTTTATCCTTGAAATCATGCACCATTGAGGAATGTTTGGTCCTTATGTCATTGATGTAATGATGGGATTCCCCTTTTCCCTTAAAATGTGGTTTATTCTAATAAAAAATTATTTTCAGTAAAATTACTGCATTGTGTCAAAATTGACAGTAAAGATATTTAAAGATAAAAATATTTTATTAAATTAATTAAAAATCATAAAAAATGATAAAAAATGTAAAGTGATTATGATATAGTCTAAAATGTCTTAAATATTTCATTTATGTGAAATTTACACCATATAAGTAAAAATTACAACCTGTTAATATTGAAAAAAATGTTATTGTTTTTAAAATTAAAATAGGTTAACTAAGGGTTAATCAAAATGATAAGCATTAAAATTTTACCAGAAATTGTATAAAATTTATTTGTTGGTGATATTACAGCTTCATATAATATTATATTCTAAAAAATTCCATTTTGTTTAATTTTTATAGAAAATAAATTTATTTTAATTTTATATTTTGTGAAATTATAAATGTTCCCCTCAACTTAATTATAATAGGAAAAATACACCCTCACTTATGCACATCACTTTGATCCTTCTAGATTAACCATCTCATACCAATTTCTCTTATAAACATCCTTATTCACCTTCATGTTGTTCTACTCATCTCAAAATACAGACCCAAAATCCATTTTTATGATATCTAATGGATAGGTTTCAAGGAAGTGGTAATCACTATAACCGATCACATTATTTTATATTATTCCTTTCCTTATATATGTCAATAATTATTATCATAAAATAAAAAATTTATTATCATCAATATTCTGAAATTATATTATGATTATTTAAACACTAGTATACACCCAGTTTCCAATCAAACACGAAGTCAAAGTATCGCTCATCCGTATGTACAACGTACCATCTCCACGTAGAGATAAAATTCATTTTTCATCACCATTATTTATGGATGGGTATTATAATGTCTTCAATGAATATAAATGATATATATTTTATATAAGTGATTCTGGAAATAATAATAATAATTTACCATTCTTTCATAACATTAATCAAAAAATGAAAATAACATTGATGCATGCATAAAAACTACCAGTCATATGAACTGTATAATTCACTTTTCTATCCCTATTTTTAGGAATGATTATAAATATGAATATAAGGAATATATATTATTTTTATACCATGATTAAATTTTTTCTAAATCATGGTTCTTTGATCAATGTATATGTATCATTATTACAAAACCGAAACATGATTTGAAAACGAAGTAGTTATCACTGAGAACAGTGATTTTAATAAATAAATATTAATAAAAAGGTAATAAGATTGTTTTAAAAATAATACATTTTATGATAAATATATTTTCATGTAAGAAATTTATAATAGATTCATATTTATTATATAGGAGGCTTGAACACTACCAAATAATGTTAGTATTTGATGTAAGGTAATCCATAACTCAATTTTTGATCTTTTGGGAAAAACTAATATTTTGTTTATTATATCATTCTATTATTATCTTTGAAATGAATTTTGTTATCTTATGTTGTATTTAAATTCTTTAAAGTGTACTTAGAATGAATACACATAATTTTTCATTTCATTAATGATCACTTTAGTGATATAATAATTATAGGAGTTTATTTCACAGTCTTATCATTATTTGAGATTATTTAGGTTTAAAGTGTCTGTTTGATAAAATTTATCTTGGAAGTCCATGTTGTATAAAAATATTTTACAATGTTTTATACTATTTTTAAAATTAATTTTTACCCATGTTTGATCTTCTTACAATATATTTTTGAAATGAATCATTTTTTTGATTTTCTAAATAATTTACATTGTCACTTTTATCATAGAAATATAGATGGAATGTTTTTAACTTATATGTAATGATTGGATTATCACACTCCTAGGAAACATTAATTATTTTTTTATTCCTTTATAATCATACATGATTTTTCTAAAATAATTTTTTTTCTTTTATAATAACATGGTTCTTTAAAATGAAATTATTTTAAAATGTAAATTACATCATTATTATTTTTACCAATAATTTCAATTGTTCTTTAAAATTCATTTTCCTTCTAAGATATCATTATTTGCTGTTAATTAAAATTTTACTAGGTAATTATTAAGGGTTACTATCATTATTATTTTTATGGATTGTTTATGTTTGTGATATAATAATGTTTGTAAAACATGTTTCTTTTTAATGATTTATTTTATGAATATTTTTTTACGAAACCCATTAATTTACATTGGTTCTGATAATATGAATGACTTTTGTTCTTGGGACACACATATGCATGTTTCTATTATGTGACGGGTGGGACCTATATCTCTATCTAATGAATTGGCTAAATATAGATAACTTTTGAGGTAAATATGTTATGCATGAACTTGACATGGTTAATATAGCATGATGGTTTCGACTGCACTGACACCTGAAAAAAATTGGAGTGATTTCATGCACCAACAACTTCGAAGACATAGTTTTTTAAATAATTAATCAAGTGGTCATTTTAAAAACAAAAACATGGTTAATGTAGTATGATATTTTGGACTCAAAGAATCTGCCACTTTGTTTTCTTTTCCAGGATGGTAATTGATTATACAATCATAATCCTTTATCGGTTTGATCCATATTCTATGTATTATATTCAATTGCTTCTGAGTAAATATATACTTTAATATTTTATAGTCAGTATATATTTCACATTTGGATCCATATAAATGAATGTCTCCAAATTTTTAAAGCAAAAAACTCATAGTTGATAATTTCAAATAATGTGTGGCATAGTTTAACTCATGAGGTTATAGTTTCCTTAAAGCATGAGAAATTACCTGATCGTTTGGTATCAAAACATAACGAATTCCCTATAATGAAGCATCATAGAAGAAGGAAAACATTCCATTTCTGGAAGGTAGATCCAAAAACTATATCAATCATCAATATTCTATACAGTTCCTTAAAACAAACTTCACATTCTTCTATCTATCTAAATTTTACCCCTTTTGTGTCAAATTAGTTAGAGGGATAGATAAGAGTGTAATGTTTTTAATAAATGGTCTGTAATATCATGATAATCCAAGAAAACTACATATCTCTATAACATTTTGAGGTCTTTTCAATTCATCAACCACTTTTTTCGGTGCGATCAACTATTATTCCATCCTTATTTAAAATTCTCCCATGAAAATAAATCTGTTTCAATCAAAAATCACAATTACTAAATTTCCCATATAAATTTTTTTCTTTATGGGTTTATAGGACAATACATAGATATTATTCATGATCCTAGAATGTTTTTGAATAAACCAAAACATAACTAATAATAAAATAACAAACTTACATAAATATTCATTGAATATTCTATTTGTAGGATCCCTAAATATAATAGGAGCATTTTTCAAGCCAAATGAAATAAAAAAACTCATAATGATCATATCTAGTTCATAAGGTTGTTCTCAGAATGTAATCCACCTTCACCTTTAGCTGATGGCACACAGATCTGAAGTATCTTTGAAAAATACTAAGCTCCCTGAATTTGATCAATCAAGTCATATATGTATAAGGAAATGGATACTTATTGTCAATAGTAATGTTTTTTAAAGCTCTATAATCAATGAAAAGTATCATGGTACCATATTTATTTTTAATGGAAAATATAAGATCACCCCATGGTGAATTGGTAGGATGAATGAAGCCATTATCAAGAAACTCTTGAAAATGAGTTTACAATTCTTTAAGTTCCACTTGATCCATTCTACAAGGAGGTTTTGAAATTGTCTTAGCATCAAGAAATAATTCAATTTGAAATTAAACTCCTCAATTAAGTACAACACCATGAAACTCATAAACAAAAACATCTACATATTCATTTTCCATCGACATATCATTAATTTGAACAGTTCCCCTTTTTTCTATAATGTGTTCAAGATAACGTTAATTTTCATATTTTAAAAATTTGTCAACTTCATGAAATGTTATCAGTGCTATGGTTTTATTCTTTTATAAAAATTAAAACTCTTTCTATAATACAACTACTTTAGATCTATAATCAATTTTAGCATGATAAATAAAATGTTAATCCATACACATAATAACAAAAAACTCTACTAGGGAAAAAACAATAAGGATTCCAGGTAATGTCTTTCAATAGAAAAGAACATAAATATTATTATAATGAACGTTTCTATAATATTTACCCTTGGTGTATTAACCATAAGATATTATTTCATATCTTGAGGTAAAATTTCCAATTTACTAGAATCTCTCTTAGAAATAAAGTAATGTATAGACCTTGTATCAAACAAAAAATTAGAAAAATCTAAGTAACCAAACTAGGTACCTAATACTACTTCATTATATGGCCCAATATCATCGGAATTAGTCTCAAAGTATCTCACTACACCATTATTCTAATAATTGGGATGATTCCTATCATTCAGATTCTTCCTTTGGAATGTATTTTCATAATTCCCCATCTCACCACATTTAAGTCAATTTACATTTACCTTATAATAATTATATTAAAATCATTTTCATTATAATTTTGGACCATATTTCCAAACTTACCACATCAAAAACACTACCCAGATTTGTTGAGGCATTCCCCATGGTTCTTTTTACCACACTTTTTAAAAACTCAAGACTAGATTTTCCTACATTTAGGTTTCTTTGATTTATTCTTCCACATTTCTTTCTATCTAGACCATTTCTTCTTCTTTCTTTTCAAAGTAAATTTAATCATCAGAAAACTCAATTTATACCCTCTCATCACATAAAACATGTTTTCATAAATTTTGAATTCATAGGAGGCCAATTCCCTTTGATAAATTGCCTTAAATCCTGAGTAAAAATGATTGATTTCAATATCAACATCTCAAATAAGATTTGGAAAATAGCCTGCCAATCCAGTGAATCTTACATCATACATAACCACTGAGTATTCCTCATTTTTTCTCAATTAAAGGAATTTATTATCCATTCTATGATAAACCAACTTAGTAAAATACTCTTCAAGGGATTTATTCTAATATTCTACCCATTCCAAGACATCATTTCATCAGTATCCCTGAGATTCTTTACCATTGACCACCACTTGTCAGCTCCACCTTCAAAATGATAAATAACAGGACTTACCATTTGATTTTCTGGACACCCCATTACATTAAATATCATTTCAAGGGCTCAATACGTCCTTCATCCACCACTTGATCAGAATACCCCCTGAAATCTGGTGGGAATTTCCTAATAAAATGTTCTAATATCTTCATGTTCATTTATGGTTACTCTGTATGTTCTCTTGTATAGATTTAACTTCTATTTATAGCATGAATAAACTGATCCATAATTGTCATAAACTACTCGGTTCTAACTAACACCATTCCAGGTTGTGGATTTGGAATTATGTCAACCTCTTGGTGCCTTCCTGCTTGAGCATCCCTATTTAATCTATGAAAAATCAATTCTGAACAGACATATCTTAAATGAAGAAACATGGTAATATTCAAATGATATATCATTTAAATACAACCATAATGTAAAAATTATTTATAGGAATCTATTAACATCATCTTAACAACTAATGTTATCTAAATTAGGATATGATATGAACTATAAGAACCCAGCCTTAAAAATTACATAATCTAGTAAATTATTTTAGAATTCACTTTCATACAATACAAAATATAATTTTAGATTAGCATTTTAGAGAAATAGAAAATAATTCAAACATATCGACCCAGAAGGAACCAAAGTGGGTAATACTTAAACAGTATTGATAACTTCTATAATAAATTTGTTTTAATAAAATATGTAATCTTTTCATGAAAAATCATCATAGTATTCATCATGACTTTTTATTTTCTCTTAACCATCCTTAAACACTATAAAAACATTGTAAAACATGGGATGAGTGAAAAAACCTCATTAAGGTTCATAAAAAGACGGAATGAAATAGTTAGTCCATGTATACTTATAAACATATGAAATCATTTTCACAAATACATACTTTTCATCCTGGAAGTATCATATACATACTTTGGGAAAAAATGATATTTCCTTAAAACATAGTAAAAATAAATAATTTTTTTTGTAATATTGGGGAATTACATACTTAATATTGTAACACTTATAGATACCATATGATTTTTGACCCTCGTAGATACTTTTTAGTGTAACTGTCATGGATAACTTGCAATGTAACCCTCACGATAATATTATGGCGTTACCATAGTAGTTACTCTTGGAGTAACCATACGACAGACCTCCAATATAAACATATCCAATGCATTTGACGGAGATATAGGTCAAAAACTTCAACATTAAAAATGCCCAAGAACCAGAAAATAATCATAAAACATGAATACTTTCATCATAATAATATTCTTTGGAAATTTTTGAAAATAATATTTATAACAGTATTTATAAATAAACGTATTTTACATAATGTTATTATTACTTAAAACATGTTAAAATCTTATATATAATGGTTGAAATATAGTTATTAATATATTAAAAAACTATATTCATTTTTATAATACCTTATATGATATTTTTATGACATCATTACACACATTTATGAAAAATGTTTTGTTATTTTTGTTGTTTTAGATACATCTATTTCATCGTTTCCATGGTTGGTTCATTATGGATTATCTTGTCGAATGGATGTTAAACTCCATAAGTAGAATGTAATGGTATTGTTAGGTCCAATAGGATCGATACCCTAAGAGGGGGGTGAATCAGGGTATGAAAGATTAAAACAACTAGCCATTTTTTATCTTGTTTTGCTGTTAGAATAAACCCTATTCTCTCTCCTTCCCGATGTAGTGTATGAATAATCCTTAAAGCATGAGCAAGCCACAATGATTTTTACTTGGTTCATCCTCACTGGGATACATCCAAGGAGCATACACCAGTAGTGTGCCGATTTACCAATTCAACTATAAGCGCACTATTGCTTACAAGTTCGAAGAGGACTCACTGTCCCTCCTGGTTTCCAACCACTCACAATTTGAGAACTCACTGGTCTCTCACCTGAAGTGAGATCAATGATTCTTCAGAAGACCCACTCACAGTTTATAGACCAATTGGTCTCTTTATTACCACTACTGAATGCATCCTCCACTATATTTAGATGCTCTATTTAAGTCCAAATTTCATCCACTGATGAATACCCCTTTTTCCCCTGAACACTGGGAAATTATTTTGGAAAAACCTTCGTAAAGCACCCTAATTCGCGAGGCTCCCAATTTTGAAAAGATCAAACAATCCTTCACGAATATCTTAACTTTTTGAGAAGAACCCTCGCGAAGCACTCTTGGGAAGCTCAAGTAGTCGTAGAGAAACTTCCCTCCCGATGCTCACTGATCCAACACGGAGCTCGAATCTTTCACAGAGCTAGATTTGCTGCTACGAAGCTCTTCTTTCATGAAGCACACTGCCTTCGCGAACCACCTTCACGAGCAGAGAGAAAAATATTTTTTTCAAAACTCTCTACATTCCCCAAGGGGGTTGAGGTCTATATATATGTGATTCCACTGACCCTCAAACCTTCTGCGTGAAGTCAATGCCACGTCATCACAAATCGTGATGCTTTGAAAATTCTACCGAAATTCTCTCAATATCATGAATCACCATGACAAATTTTCGATCACGGAGCTCATTGTAATCATGGATCATTCCGTCAATTCTTTCATGCCTTCACTATGCAGCTCCATTCACAATGCCCTTCGCCGCTACAATGCTCTTCGACTCTGCTGTTCACGAAGCGCATCGTAATCACAACGCATCACCATCAACATTCTTCTGGTCTTCGCGAAATCCAATCCATGAAGCCAATCATTGAAAAACTCATGTATTTTCTATATTTTGATGAGATCTTCAAAGAGATCCATATTTTGTGATGCTCACCAACCTCCAAATTTTGGACCCCAAAAATTTGGAAAAAACTGGAAAATGGCACCACCTTTTATATGTTCTTTTATACTGCCTTCAGATCATCCATTCCTTTTTCATGGTTCATTGTCAACATGTATTATCAACAAAATCTCTGGGACTTGACAATTCACCATGGAAACCAGCTTTGTCAACAAACACAATCAACCCAAAAATGCTGCAATGTTACCTTGAGGGATTTTTTCCCAACAGGTATTAATAATTTCCCAAAAATTTTAATGATACAATCTATCATTTTGTTTTTTGATATGAGGATTATTCATTATAGAAACCATTAATGAAAATTATTTAATTTATTTTTGTGGTTTTTACAACCATCATGAACATATATCATTTTATTTAATACCAAGTTTATAAATTGGTTCTATAACATTATATAACTTATAATATATATAACAAATCTTATTTAACAATAATAATTGTTTTATGACCATCCATTTAGATTTAAATGGAAAATAAGAGTGTATCTTCCACGATGGCAGTAAATCAACACATCACAGACAATGCTATCATTTTTAGAATAAAAGTGAGAAGAGAAGGGTTTTAATGATGAATTTCTCTATAAAAAAAGATAAAATTATATTATATTCAATATAATAGAGTTTCTGTGCCACATGGATAAGGGTATGTGATGATAGAATAAGAGAAAATATTAAAATGAAAATAAAAGTAATAAAAGAGGATTTTACCTATTGAATTCTTCTCCTTGAGAACCTCCTTAAGGCCCTTTTTTGGCCTTTTGATGAGACCAGTATTTATAGGATGTGTGTAATAGGATAGGGAAGGGAAATGGGAAATAATTAATCATTCTAAAAGGCTTTTATGTGTGAGGAGAAGAGGCGATGAGGGGTAGTATTTATAGTGGATGAGAGGGGTGTTTTTTGATTTTTTTTATTCAATAGTTCATTATTTTGGATCAAGAGTATGAATAGATTGAGAATTATTAATAAATATATTAAAATAACGAAGGGTAGTTATATATTATGGTGGTTAAATCATTGAATCCTCATGGAATTTTGTATTTATCTTATAATGTATATATACCATAAATTTCAATATTTCTCTATTCACAAAAAAATCAACTATTTAAAAAAATAAAAAAAAAATCACTCCAACCATTTTTCATCATGTATAATAAAAAAAATTAACTCCATTTATTGAAAATAATTTTCTATATATGATAAATTTATTTTTTAATTAAATTCCTCATTTACTAAAAAAATACCAATTTTAAAAATATAAATAATTTTATAACACATTGAAAAAATAATTAGGGTCTCATAAAATTATCTTATATTCATAAGACAAAAAAATATTAATTTATTAATCTATTATATGAAGATAATGTTTTTAAAAAAATGTTATATTAATTTTAAAATTTAGAATAAAAAAAATATGTCACAAAGAATACAAACACTAAAATTCTCATTTTCAAAACATTTATTTACTAATTTCAAGATATAGATGCATAATTATTTAACATATAAGATTCATAAGTTTTAGTCATACAATAATAGGTGAGGATACTATTTTATTTTTATAGATTCTTTTATTTATAAAAATATCACTTATTTCATTTTAAATTTAAAATGAATTTAACTGTTTAATTTCAGAATAAAAAAAATTATTTTTTAAGTATTTGGGTCGTTACACCTTGCATTGAAGGTTGTTATAAGTATATTCACATTCTTAACCCTCAAATGACTATAACCATAATGAACCTCAATCATAATATATAATTGAACACCACAAGTTTGATCAAAAAATTAATCAATATGGTGCATATGATACTTTTCTGAATTTTGATAATGTTATATTATAAAAAAAATTTCTGATTCACATTTAAACACATTCTTCGTAAAAAAAGAACATGAGCACCCTAAGGTAATATAGTTGGCTGAATGATTCCTTTTTCAAAATTATTATAGTGTTAATTTTAAATTCCATCAAATTATGAAGGTCCATTAAATATGGTGTATTTGAAATAGTTTTTGAACTAGATATGAGTTCTATTGAGAACACAACATAAAACAATGTGGTGGACCATGAAAATATTCTAGAAATATAGAAAAAAACCATATAATGAGCATAACTTTGATGCTGAGTTCTCCCCAACTAAATGGGGAAATAATAACCTTAGAATTGTAATCATGACCCATACAATAGATTTAATTTCAATCAAATGTAAATTTTTGTTATCACACTAATAATAAGTCATAGGTCTATTCAGAATATAAAATGTACTTCCCCTTTATTAGAAATTGATGAGGGATTTATTCAAATAAAGCTAAACCATGCCCAAAATAATATTTAATTCAACTACAGGAAGAATAAAAATATTTTTAGGAACAAAATTCACCAAATATTTAAATAAGAGATTAGTCTATGACTTGGGATGAGATTTTATATCCTTTAGTTGTTTTTACTACTAACCCAATAGCTAACCATTGAGGTGGTACTGTTGTAACATTATAAATTATTTTACATATATAAAAATGGGTAGATTTATAATAATATAAGACATTATAAATTCTATATTAGATGATTTGTTAACCTTTCACCACATCATTATCATAGTTCACATCATCAGAATTGATCACAAGAAATTTCCATTTCTCTTGGATTAGGAGGTTAATGATGTTGATCATCGTTATCAACCTTCGGGTTTGTTCACTCGTTAGTATAATGCATGTACTGCATTCATTCAAAACAATAATTTGTTAGTATTGCATTATGTCGTGCTTTTTCATTATTCCAGTCATTGAATGGTATCTTCACATCATTTCTCTATTCTATTTCGTGATGAACATTTTTAGTAATTAAAACATTTACCTGTAGTGTTGAGAAAATTCACATCATGTCCCTTCCACACTTAGAGAATAATGAAAACATCATATTCTTATATACATGATTTTTAGAATTGCTTTTGAATTTAATATTTCCTTTTTTCTAAAAATGATGAAATGGATAGGTAACAATAATATCTATTTCCACATTGATCGAACATTGAAGTATTTAATCACAGTTACTAAAGTATCATGTGGTTAATAAACTATTAACACTTGGTTTTAATCCAAAAATGTATTTAAAAACCATATATTAAAGTTTTATGATAAAACCTGAAGTGTGCCTCAAATTTCTCTTAAAATTTTTCTCATAGGTAAAAACATATTAATCATCATTGTACACAAGTTTAGGCAATTCCTTTTTTATTTTCATACCATCAATAGAAATAAATTAATTATTAAAAATAAACTATTTAACTCATCCAACAAATTAGATTCTATTTCATCCATTTTCCTTGTATTATTGATAATATTTCACCATTGATAGTCTTCAACATAAAAATGAAATAAATTAAAAATATAATATTCAAATTTTAAAAAGTGGAAAAAAAAATATTTTTTTAATTTTAAAAACTTATTTTCTTTGAAAATACTAGAATAAAATACCCACTAAAAAAGGTTGGTGTTACCTCATTAAGGACTCAACATAGAATTGTTCCTTACTATTCTCATTTGGAATATCAAAATGATTTATATCATGAAAAAATTATTTAATCATAGAAATGATATTTTTCTTTCTGGGACCTGTAACATTTGATTGGTCATGGGGAAAATCATTAAAATATCCATAAAATTAAGTATAAAAATGTCTCCTTTGGATTCCACCCATTGATTACAATTCCAAAAACACAGTGTGAGGAACAATCACCATATTGGGAAATAACATAATAAAGAAACATTTTTTGTAATTAAAAATCAAGGTACTTATTTTTAAATTTTTGAACCCATAGGTTTAACCTAATTATCCATTATTATGAGCTAAATGTCAGGATTTATCATATCCATAATCATATACTTATTTTTCCATGAATGATTCCACATCCTAGTCCTTAAATATTGACGTGAACTTTTTTTGTTACTAACTACAATGACCCATACACTTCATAAATGGATATCACGTCTTATTATACGAATATTCATTATATAAAATAACGATATAAGAAAAAAACATATAGTTTTAGTTTCTTCAGAAACCTAGACACATCAAAAACTAGTACAAAGATTAGCTACATCCTATCATGCTTAGTTCTTTATAACTACCACCCTTCATTGAATTGTCAAACATAAAATAGTTCTCTATAAAGTGGGGGAAGGAAACATATGAAATAGTGAGATGAGATGCTCAGTATGGGTAAACACGGAAGATATCAATGATCACATGATAAAAACAAGAACATAAGGGTAAGTGAATATGATAATAGAATTTTTAAATCATAGGTTTTATATAATATATCATAATTTAGTGACTTCGAATAATTATTGACATTTCATAAGACCTGAATCATAATGGGATAAAAAGTCATGATCCATAATAACATAACATTATCATAAATATTTGAAATATATAATACACATAAAAATAAAAAACCATTCTTTTTATAGTAATGGATCATAATAAAGTCTATCATAGGGTATTTGTTTCACTCTGTAACCCATATCATCAGTATAGGTTCACTATCATGACTATCATAGTAGAAAAACTACCTAATTGAACAAGGTTCGCTCCCCAATCCAATTTTTTATCTCATTATTTATCAATCATTATCCAATGCATTGGGGGGCTATATAATTCTAAGAAAACCCATCACATAATTAAAATAATATATATGTCTGCCACAATATCAAAAAAACAATAATCATATAATATATAGTTAAAATGAAATGGGTTTCATAAACACTTCATCATTTCATCATAGCATAACACATGGAAAAGAACCAAGCTTCATAAACATTTCATCATTTCTTCATAGAATAATCCATGGAAAAGTAATCTGTTTCATTAAAAAATACATCATAACCCAAAACCAAAGAGGGAAAGAATAATGATGTTATCATTAGATTATATCCACAGTAAATAATTATCGACATAAATTTGTGTAATCTTAAATGAATACTCTTTTATAGAACAGATAGAATATTTCTTTAGGAAAATATAATTTGAAATTTGAAATTACTTAGTTAAAATTCATGAAATTTAAAAAAATTATAGAAAAATTTTTATTTTAAAAGATAAATGGAAACACGTGAATGAAGATTAAGATTATAAAGTATTCATGATGGTTTGAAATTCCTTTCATTCCATATAAGATAAAATAAAACATTCCATTCATATATAAATAAAAAATAAATAATACCACGTTAATAAATAAAAAATAATATTATATTTAAATCATTTTATAAAAATAAAAAAATGGGTAAAAATTTATTAAAACTATCATATGTTAATATTAAAATTATTTTGGAAATCATTTTTTTGTAATCATGGCTATGTAAGAAATGTGTTTTCAATTGATGTGACGAATAAATTTGATTTAAAAAAAACATATTTATGGCCTCCTTGGTACTTAAGGTGAGGAAAATGAAAGGAAAAAATTAGTATTAAGAAATAAAAAAATATATATCAAAAAACATGATTTTCATTATTGGTATGTAATAAAATTTAATTATCGAAAATATATCCATAGACAGACCTAATAAGAAATGATATTGAAACAAGAAACCCTTACATTGAATTTTCTTTTATTTGAATGAATTATATCCTGATTTTAATAAATTTTAATTTGTTATAATTGTACAAAAAATTAATTTAAAAACTTTTAATATCATATATGAACCCCTTATAACATTTCAACACCCTATTATTAACAATTCCTTATTTAAATCATTATTTCACAGTGTTAATTGTTTCTTTTTTCCTGAAAATTTTGATTACGTAGTTATGATCCTTGTATTTTAATCATGATTACCTCACCTATTTAATTATAATCATAGTATAATATATATATATATATATATATATATACATATATATATACATATATATATATATATTATACCTATTTATAACCATTTTAAAAAGCTAAATTTAGAAAAATTAATTACACTGCTCATGGAAATAGTAGGTTATACATATATATGAGAAAATTTTTTACTTTTTGAATATTGAAAGAAAAAAAATTCACCTCTAAAATATCATTATGATATAATATATATCATGATTTTCTATTAACAAATATTCTAATTCCCATCCTATTAATGTTTAACTTAAAAAAATGGCAATACTTCATGAAGGTGGAAGTGCACATATATACATGAGCGAAGTGATTTTTTTGACATTTTGGAAGGTTAGATTTTAGATCTAATATTATCATTCTAGAAGAATAATTATTTCATAAATATAATATATACACTTTATACCCATCATAATAATAATTTATTAAATGTAGTGATATAAAATCAATTGTAATGCTATATGGATATGTTAAGATGTATGTACACATAAGACACACATTCACCTCAAATTTTATGGAGAGGATATTGAATAAAGGAGGATTTTTAAACATTATAATATTTATATTTATTTAAGATAATTAATTTACAATTTATTTATTAATATAATATATTTACATGAGATAAAATATGAATAAAAAATAATGAGATCGATTAGGGTGATTACATATGTTTTGAAACAATGCCATAGGATCTCTTCTTTAAGGCCCTATGGTTAGACTTTTGAGAAGACCATATATGCTAAAATATTGATAAAGAAGTGTATAATAGAATTTTTTAGGATTTTCTCAAACTAAATGGTTCAATTTGGGGTGAAGAAAAGAAAATATGGGTGTTGTTTTGTAATTCAGCCCAGGGGAACACTTTGTATTTATTAAAATATTATAATATAATAAAGTCATTATCATAAAAAATGTTTCTAAAGGGTATGATATTAATAGAAAATATGGTATGGGGTTGAAATCCCACTGTCTAAGAAAATTACTACGGATGGTGTCATTTTAAAACATATCATTTTGATTAAAAATTTTGTTAACCAATTTTATCCTTAAAAACGGTAATAACTTTTTCTATCTTAAAGAGTTATAATTTTAATTACATGCGAACTAATGAAAAATAAAAGATCATGGTATGAAATTTTTTATAATTTCCTATCAACCATGTCCACTTTTAATATTTATTTATGATTTTTATGTAATTTCATAAAATATTATTTTTATAAAATATATTTAATGTCAATTTTGACAGAATATATTTAATTTAAAATAAAATACATAAATAAATTTCTTTAATTTGAATATAATTTTATTAAACAACCAAAATATGTTATATTTTTCTAAAAAATATTGCACACTATAACTCACTTATATTATATTACTTTTAAAATTTTAAAATTCATTTATTTTATTTTCTATTAATTGAAGAAATACAATCCTAGTATTTCATAAGAATTTATGTTAATTATATAATTAACATAAATTTATAATAAATTTCCATTAAGAAAATAATTTCATTATGATAAAAATGTAAATTTATAATCCTTGTTAACATGCTTTCTTACATATACGAACACATAAGATATATTTAAATCAAAGAGAGTGAAATTTTGTATATTCTTTTCTATAAAAATTATAAATGTAATTTTCAAGGAGTTTTTTCCAATAAAAAATTAAAATAAAATAATATGGTTATAAGAGAGAAATTTACATTATCCTATAATAATTTTAATTAAATAATTATGGCAATGTCACATAGATTCAACTTAGATTAACTATATTTTGAATTTATTGAGGTGTTAAATTATACCACGGTAAAATATCATAATGCCTAAAAATTAGTGGCACATATTTTCCAAATATATAACTCATGATTTAAAATATGGAATCTTTTTTATAAAATTAATTTTATATATGAGTATGAATATATTTTCAAAATAGGCAATCAAAATGTAATGAAACACACTTTTTAGAAAAAAAACATTTCTATGCAAACACTATATGTATTTTTATACCATGTGTTAAAACATATTTTAATTGAATGATAAAATTATTTATTGAATATATAATGTGAAAATTTCATTAAAATCAATCAAAAATTGTTATTAATTTAATATATTATGATATACGATGCATTTTTCACATAAAAAATTGAGATAAATACCTCATTCACTTTTAAATAATTAAATTTTTATTTATAATATATTTATAAAAAATGAAGCCATTTTAAAAATATTTAAATCATACAATTTTAATAATTTATTTAGTCCTATTCATGCTCTCCATTAAAACAACTAGTTTATGACCGTCACATAATGACATTTTAATAGTATTTCACAGATCATTTAAATATGTTTTAGGGTATAAGAAATTGTATCAAATAAATAAAATTATTTAAATAGAAATTTTTTATAAAATCTTATGATGTTATAACCAAAATTATTTTTAGGGCATAAAATCCATTTTAGGTTTCCTGGTATTAAAATTAACATAGAAGGAATTATATCTCATTGTTTTACATTCCAATGGGTTGAGAATGAAAATTGTAAGATTTGAAGGTTGCTTCATCTTATTCTTATTCCAACATCGATGTTTTATCAAACTTAGATAGATTTCATCATCTAAATTCCTCTAAATTGTTGTGTTAAGAACATCATCTCGGTAGTGATCGATTGGTTTACTAAATGACATCATTTTATCCTAATCTAGGATACAACTAAAGTGGAGGATCTAGGAATATTTTTTACGAAAATATTGTAATGATGGATGGGATTTCATTGGCCATTATCCCATATAGAGACCCTCTCTTTAGCATATAATTTAGGATGGTCCTTCAGTAGGATACTGAAACACATGTCATATTTATCGAAACATATCATCCCCATAATTATGGGAGAAAATTAAGGGTTAACCATATTCTAGAAGATATGATAAATTATAGTGACTTGGAATTAATATTTTCTTGGGATAATTATTTGATCTTCATTGTGTTTTATTATAAAATTAGAAACAAGTTATCAAGTTGAATAGAACCCTACTAATATTTGTATAGTCATCCTTTCTTCCCACCATTCTTCTAGTTTGAGGATAGATAATCTTCCTTCGTTGGATAGATTTTAGTTAAGGGGAAAAGATGAATATCATGTTTGTCATTTATTTTTTGGTGATAGATTAGAGCTGAACGAATTATTATACAGATCAACATTATCACCCTTTTGGTAATTTGAGTGAAGGATATTTTTTTTTGAAATTATCTCCCCAATTTTGTCAATAATGTATCAAAATAGTAGGAAACATAATTCAAGGTATGTAGAACCATTTAATATAATATAATAGTATAGAGAAAGTGTGTATCACATTGTTTTACCAATAAATACATCTTCCATCCATGACATCCTTTAAGTTTCTCAACTCAAAAATTACAACCGGAACTATCCCATGCCTTGAATTGTTAGGTTATCTAAATATAATTTTATATCATTTTTTATGAACATTAACTTTGTGTTTCTGACTATGTAGTAATGGTTCTGTAATATCCTCAATATAAAATTATAAGAAAATAATTTTTTTAATAAAATTAAATTATTTTTTTGTTTAAAACAATTAATTTATCAATAATTTTTTTATTAAATAATTTATGTTAGGATAAAAGTATGGTTAACAACTTGGTATAATATAAGGAATATTTTCAAATATTAGTGTAGTGTTAGCACTATATTTTGAGGCTAATTGATCCTCGATGTTGAAATAATAAAAATATTAAATATATTATGTCACACTCATGAGATTTTTCCTAAATAATGGATTATCTCTAAAATGGTCTCTCATATGGGAAATTTGAGTCAACCATTAGTTTTGGAATGCTGGGTTTTCCCTAGTTGTGATATAACATTTTTGCACATTAGGTGTTTGAATAGATCACACGTACATGATTTTTATTTAATATTTAAATATTTGTTACATAGTTAAAATAACATTAATAACAATAATTTTATTGTTATTTTTATTTGTTTATAAGACAACAATGAAAATATAATTCTCAAATTTATAATTATGTTACGGATTAAATAATGGGAGATCAATGTAATAATAATGAAATTGTTAATTATGTTAGATAAATTCCATTATGTGACTTTTAAAATCATATTAATCTTATATAAAAAATTAATGGAAGTTATTGAATAATCATTTATTATGTAAATGATAACATAAATTTAATATTAATAACAAAATCGTGTTATTATATGTTTTATTATTATATTAGGAAAATAATTTTAGTGTGTATAAATATTATTTATATATATGTGGTTTAAATATATAAATATATATACATGTGCATGTGTATATATGTATATATGGAAGTGTATATGTGCATAATTATTGTTTATATATATAAGGATCTATTTTTAATATATATTAATAGATGTTTAAAAATTATAAAAAACGGTACAAATACCCATGAAGTGTTAGGGTGGCACATGGATTTTAAAAGAGGCATAAATAAATAAATTGAAATAAATGAGATTGAAAAAAATATATTTTAAAATATAAAAATTTATGGAAAGTTCCTTAGAGAACTACATAGAGAAGATGAGAATAGTAAATTTCATTCATGTAAGGTGTTAATAGAGAGTAAAAATTATTTAATAATGGATTAAATGTATAATAAAGGAAATTATTTTAAAAAAAATTATTATAAAATGTTGGGTAAAGGTGATGTTTCTACCCCTTCCAACTCAAACATGTCCCTTCTCTCCCTATCCCTCTCTCTCATTATCTTCATTATTCATTTGTATATTATTATTTTATTATCATTATTTCAAACTTCTCTCTTTAATATATCTTGTGATATTTATTTCATTAACATGCCATCAGTGGAATTGGGTTTATCTCAATGAGAAAAAATTTAATCCCATTTTCCCCAAATATATAGAGAATAATGGCATGCAATTAATCATTAACTTCAAGAAACTTATCCATTACAAATAGTTTGAAACCATTGCTAAATTACAGAAAACCATTGGCTATGGAGCCATGGGGATAGACATGTCCCAATGATTATTTGATAAGCTTTGGGATATGGCTACATAATTGATTATATACTGACGGTTTCTTGTAACCATTGGTATTGATCTTTACCAGTGGTTTCAAACCATTAGAAATATATAAATTAATTTATATACCAATGGTTTCTAAACCATTGGTATATTATTTTACCAATAGTACCTCACAAACTATTGGAAAAAATTCAAGTTAAGGTTCTATACAAAAGGTTTGCATGAAACCATTGGTATATGTTTTCTTTTCACATATATGCCAACATTTTAAAACTGTTGGCATAGGCTTTATGCACCTACAACAGTAAGCATGCCTCCCCCTTTGCACCTACATTCTCCCCTATGCACCTTCTACAATGTACATCTACCAGCAGGCCTGCCTCCCCCCTATGCACCTACATCAAACCACACATACAAAATTCATACATAATTCTACATGTGCACCTGTACCAAACCAAACACACATATATAATTCATACACGTACAACAATTACCTTCAAGTACTTCCCCATGACACTTAGAGTCACTCAGCATTGTGCACATAACTATTTCTTTTAGTGGGGTAAGATTATCCATTTTAGGTTCAAACTCCCCCATTTTTCATGTAGTAGTGGAACAAAGAGGCTGTCTAGGGAGGGGGCTGCCTGGGGGGTTCAGGGTGAAGCCTAAGGGGGTAGGGGTGACTCGGGGGTGGGGGTGTACAGGAGGTGGGGTGGTGTCCATGTGTGTGTGGGGGGGGGGGGGTTGTCCCAGGGCTAGGGATGCTGTCCAAGGGGGTTAGGGTGTCCATGGGGGTGGGGGTGTCTAGGGGTGGGGGTTGTTCAGAGGTGGGGGGTTTTCCATGGGGATGGGGGTTTAAAGGGGGTGATGTGTCCAGGTGGTGGGGTGGTGTCTAGGGGGTGGGGGTTGTCTAGGGGTTGGGGGCTGTCCGAGGGGGTAGGGGAGTCCAGGGGGTGGGGGGTTCAGGGGGGTTTTCTAGGGTTGTGGATTATCCCTGGGGGTGGGGGTGTCCAGGGGTGGGAATGTACAGGCGGTGGGGGCTGTCCCCGAGGGGGGGGGGCTGTCTTAGGGGGTAAAGGTGTCCACGGGGCTATCCAAGGGGGTAGGGGGTGTCTGGGGGGAGGGGGTGGGGGTGTCCATGGGGTGGGGGTTGTACAGGGGTTGGGGTAGTCCATGGGGGTGGGGGTGTCCAGGGGGTGGGGTGTCTAGTGTTGGGGAGGTGTTCAGTGGGTGGGGGCTGTCCAGGGGTAGGGGTGTCCAGGGGTGGGGGTGTCCAGGGAGGTGGGGTTGTGTCTAGGTGGTGGGGGTTATTCGGGGTTGGGGGTACTGTCAAAGGGGATACCGGGTGTCTAGGGGGTGGGGGATATCTAGGGGTGGTGTTGTGTATTGGGGCAGGGGTGTCTAGGGGTGGGGGTGTCTAGGTGGTGGGGTGGTGTCTAGGGTGGTTGGGAGGGCTATCCAAGGGGTAAAGGTTGTCCAAGGTAGTAGGGGTGTCTAGGGGTGGGGGTTTTCGGGTGGTGGGGTGGTGTCCAGGGGGTGGGGGATTTTCAGGGGTTTGGGGCGGTTGTCCAAGGGGTAAGGGTGTCCAGGGGGGTGGCAGTCCATGGGTGGGGGGATGTCAATGGGGGAGGGGTGTCTCGGGGTGGGGGGTCCAGATGGTGGGTAGGTATCCAGGGGGTGGGGTTGTTCTGGGGTTTTGGGGGATGTCCATGGGGGTAGGGGGTGTCCAGGCGGTGGGGTGTTTAGGCTGTGGGGGGGTGTCCAGGGGGTGGGAGCTTTCCATGGGTGTGGGGGTGTCCAGGGGTGGGGGTGTCCAAGGGGTGGGCGAGTTATCCCGGGGTTGGGTGATATCCCAGGGGGAAGGGGTGTCTAGGGGGGTTTTCTAAGGGGGTAGGGGGCGTGTAGGGGGTGGGGGTGTCCAGGGGGTGGGATGTGTCAAGGGGTGGGGGCTATCCAGGTGGGTGGGGGCTGTCTATAGGGGTGGGGGCTGTCTATAGGGGTGGGGGTGTCTAGGTGTTGGGGGTATCTAGGGGTGGGGTGGTTTCCATGGGGGTGGAGGGCTATCTAGGGGGTTCAGGGTGTTCAAGGGGGTAAGGGTTTCTTGGGGTGGGGTGTCCAGGAGGTGGGGTGGGAGGATTTCCAAGGGGTTGGGGGTGTTTTCTAAGGGGATAGGGGGTGTCCAGGGGTGGGGGATATCCAGGTGGTGGGGCTATCCATGGGGGTAGGGGTGTCCTTTGGTGGGGGTGTCCAGGTGGTGGGGTGGTGTCCAGGGGGTGGGGGTTGTCCAGGGGGTTGGGGGAGTCCAAGGGGGTTGGGGGTTTCTAGGGGGATGGGTGTCCAGGGGTGGGGGTTGTCCAGGGGGTGGGGGTTGTCCAGGGGGGGTGGGGGTGTCCAGGGGTGGGGGTGTCCAGGTGGTGGTGTGGTGGTGTCTAGGGGTGTGGGGCTATCCAGGGGGATAGGGGCTATCCAAGGGGTGGAGGGTGTCCATGGGGGTGGAGGTGTTTAGGGGTGGTGGTTATCTAGGGGGTGGCGGCTTCCCATGGGGGTGGGGGTATCCAGGGGCAGTGGTGGGGTGTCCAAGTGGTGGGATGGTGTCCGTTGCGGTGGGGGAGGGTTGTATAGGGGGTTGGGGGTTGTATAAGGGGGTAGGGCTGTCCATGGGAGTGGGGGACTGTCTAGGGGGTGAGGTGGGGGGATGCCCATGGTGGTGGGGTGTCCAGGGGTGGGGTTTTTTAGGTAGCGAGGTGGTGTCAAGGGGGTGGGGGCTGTCAAGTGGATTGGAGGTTTTCTAAGGGGGTAGTGGTGTCCAGGGTGGTGGGGGTGCCTTGGGGGGGTGGGGTGTCGAGGGGGTGGAAGTTGTATAGGGGTTAAGTGTTGTCTAGGGGGTGGGGGTTGTCCAGAGTGTGGGGCCTATCCATGGGGGTGGAGGTGTCCAGGGGGTGGGGGTGTCCAGGGGTGGGTGACATCCAGGGGGTGGAGGGGCTGTCTAGGTGGTTAAGGGGGCTGTCCAAGGAGGTTGGGGGGTCCAGGGGTGGGGGTGTCAAGGGGTTGGGGGCTATCTAGGGGGCTTTGTGGGCAGTCCAAGGGGGTGGGGTGTCAAGGGAGGTGGGGTGTCTATTTGAGGCGTGAGGTGTCTATTTGAGGGGTGAATCAGTCAAAGAAAATCATCAAGACAAGCTTTATTATTTATAAATAAAACAATTAAGATAATGTAACCTACCTAATCACAAATATATTTAGGAAAAAAAATCATCAAGCATCAAATGTCTATAAATCAGTCAAAAATAAAACGGATCAATATGTTCCTCATCACCATAACTATCATCATCTTCATCAGTAACCTCACACCCATCCTTATCATCATCCCCTCCCTCCTCAATCCTATCCTCTTCTCCCTTGTACTCTTCCTTGGCCTCTTCCTCACCCTCCTCCTTCGCCTCAGTCGCCTCATCACCCTCCTCCTTCAACTCGGCATCCTCCTTGCCCTCATCCTCCTCCACCTCATCCTCCTCCTCTCCATTCTCTCAACCACCACATAAACTGCCACCTGGTGCACCATATATAGAACAAATTAATAATATATATTCATCACCAGTTGTTTTGGCCTCTGGTGGAAGTGTTGGACATAAAACATCCATCAGTTTCATAAATGGAGTGTTTCCCTAGAAGACTATTCTTCCATCTTGGTGGACCTTTTTCAGCTTTTTCTGCTTATTCCTTAACCTAATAGAACTCAGTGGCACTAAAACTCACACTTGAGGAGGTCCAATACCTTGTCACGACTATACTCTTCTCGGGTTGGTAGCATTCTCTTCGAGGGTGATCATTTCCCAACACATAATGTAAGTGATCGTTTGGACCAAAATTGTCAGGTTCTTAGGCATCAAGGACCTCTAAAGCATCTTATTACAAATATAAATAGATTATTAAGTTACAAAATATAAATTAAAATTTAAAATCAAAAAATTAAAACATACAATCTACTATTGTGTCGGTTAATTAACTACACTTCCATATTTCTTCCTTCGACTCAAGCGAAATAGTTTTTCTCAAGGAACATATCCTTCAATATTCAATTTTTCTCTCTAAAATTACATTGAATATAGGAACCCATAATTAAAAATAGGTTACTAATAATTAATTTCATAACTATGATTATATATAAACTTTATAAAATGAATCAATTATGGAGGAAACAAAAGAAAGTGCAACTCATAAAGAAAAATTATAAACAACTCTAATACATGCTTCCTCTCAGGATTTGGAATCATAGTATATCCCAATGTGTGGAAAAAAAATTTAGCATCAAGTTTTTTATTTCTTCTAGATGATTCCTAAATAAAATACAATAACAAAAAAAATAATATTAATGAAAAACATTAAATTTTTCATTTAAATATCTCAAATTTTATTAATACCTTAAATAGTATAGTCTTATAATGAGTAATCATATGATGATACTATTCTATCAGATAATCATCCATGATGGGGACTACCTCTAACTACGTTCCAACTCTAGCACGCTATCCAATATACAACTCGTGCATATAGGATCTCCAAAGTTCACCTAAATTCTTCAGACATGCTGTTCGTGCACCCTCACCATCGAGGAAATTAAGCCATAGTTGACACCAAAATATTAAATCATATAAATACAAAAAATAATATATTTCATTAAATACAACAGAGTTTTTTACTCATATCTCTACCAAAGCATTATACATGACTTCATTTGGTAACTATCCCCATTAGAGTGGGAAAATTAGAATTATGTCAGTGTATTTGGCATGCATCGCCCAAAAACTCCGATATTGCTACCCAGTTTATTCAATCATTTGACTGTCTTCATTATATCCCACCATCAATTTTGTGTAGCAGTTCCACACCGCACACATGTGTCTACGCCCCCACCCCCGCCTCCTATTTTTATATTTATCTGTTATGAAAGAAATTTTTTTATCAATAAATGTTACAATGAAAATAAATAATGGTATAAAAATTTCTTAGGGATATATGAATATTCCTACAGCAGTCTAATCAATGGGAACCATTGGATCCATAGAAACTAAAGAAACACCATGTGTAGGTGGAGTGGGTCCATATGTATGCTTCGTAGGGATAGACTATGGAGGAGTAGGAGTTGAAGAAGATGGAATATAGAAACTCGTAGAGAAGGAAGTAGAAGTAAAAGAAGATGGTATAGATGACTAGCTGAATGCTGGATTGGGATTGGGAATCATCATTGCATATGGTAAAGATGGGTGAGGAGACTCAGATTAAAAGGGTGTTGAAAACATGGGAGGCCTAAATATCTCATGTGTCACTAATGACACATCAGGATTAGAATGTGTGATAGATGGTTTGTTAGTGGGAGGGGCATGGTATAATCATGTACACCAACTAGATCCCCTAGCTATTATACCACCCCCACCCCTTGTACGAACACCCATAGTACTGGGACCACTACTAGGTTACTCATCAAGTAATTTTTTCGTAAGTGGTGCATCCTGAAAAAATGTTTAGAACAAAGTTAATCACATGAAATTATATATTTTTTAAATATATATATTTGAAATAAAATACTATCTATAGTCACTAGTGTTGGAACGCCCATCTATGCCATGCGACGATTGTTGTCCATCATCTTTTTCAGTCACCTCTCTTCGATTGGTTTCATTTCATGCATTTGAAAAAAATATGGAAGTAATTAGAAAGGGATAAATAATGTTTTACACCAAACCCAAAATAAATGAGAGGTAATAGGGGGATTCATGGATAATTTAACTATACATTATTTTAGGTGAGCTTGAATTGATATATAATAATTTCAATAAATCGTACAATATGTAATAAATGAATTTAATTACTTAGTAGGATTGTTCTTTATCCCAGGTAAATGATGTTGGTTTCTATACATGTTTTGAAGAGGAAGAAAAACCATCATGTTCATTATCTAGTCTAATGTTAAAGGGATGGTCTTAAAGTTATCTTAATTTTATACATGGTCAATAAAGCATTGAAATGTTCACCAATTTAGAAATTTTGGTTTTATAGGTTTGAATACAGTTCAAGTACAAATTAGATAAGGCAATTAAAATAAACTTGAAACCAATAAAAATTAAAAATTCACATAATGGTCAAGTCAAATACAACATATTTGTAATCAATATTATATCAATTTGAATAGTACCTACCTTAACAACCCAAGTTGAGCTAAACCAAAAGAATTGAGAACATGGGTGCACTACTGGAAATCCCACTTTTACCAACACTTATATCCCAACGGTTTAGATAATCCGTTGGGAATGGATATGTATACCAACGGTTTTCTTATAATTGTTGGAATAGAAGATTTTGTAAATATTTTTACCAATAGTTTGTAAAAAAGTTGGTATAGGCCTTAGTATAGGCACTTTTACCAACGGTTATCAATAACTATTGGTATATGTTGGCTTTTTACCAATGGTTTGTGGGAACTATTGTTATAGGCCTCAAAGTTTTCCTCCTTTTACAAATATTTTATACAAACGGTTGGTATATGCCTTACTATACATACATTCCCAATAGTTTTTAAAAACCATTGTGTAGGTTTTCTCTTAAATGTAGATCGGGATTCTAGTTCCCCCTCCGCTCAATTGCAGGTCCCCCTCCATTAGATTAGTGCCCAAAATAGAATCTCCCTCTTCCCCAGACTGTCAAACAAATTCCACTGATGGATCCATCTTCAATCAAGGAAATTTTTTCTTCTACACTTCAAATCTGTAAGTTAT
The DNA here is from genome assembly GCA_963277665.1 of Viscum album. Taxonomy (NCBI): domain Eukaryota; kingdom Viridiplantae; phylum Streptophyta; class Magnoliopsida; order Santalales; family Viscaceae; genus Viscum; species Viscum album. The sequence continues at coordinate 1,938,131,893 of OY728128.1, forward strand.
ACCTTGGTTTTGTTGTTCTGCAACTTTTTTTTATACCTTGGTTTTGTTGTTCTACAAATATTATTTTTCTCTTTTGATCTGGAATAAAGGAGAGATTTGTGGACATTAATCATGGTTGTGGGTGGTCATTTAAGATGTAAGATAGTATGCCTTCATTTACTTGATATATACAATTGTATTATTGATTTATGTTCAATTTGATTATCTTTGACAAATTATGTTGTTTAATAAGTTGTTTTTAATGGTTTCAATAATGACTATATTGTATAAAGGTTCACATGGTTTGTATAAGGGTTCAAATGGAGTATAATAAAATCTTGTGTCCTGGGAATGTACACAGAGTACATGACATGGATAACTATGTAAATATACATGGCCAATCCCTTAGGGTGAAAATTATGTTTGGCCAATGGGGTAATAAAAGCGTCCCATTTAAATATGCCTTAGTTTCATGGGTATTACCATATGATGTGTTGGCCATAATATAGAGTGGGTAGTAATTATCTCACCCAAAACACTTTCATCCATGAAATCCAAGACAACATGGTTAAATTGAAGAACCCATGTTTTAATGACATGCCTAACCCGGTTTCTAACTCACCTCACCTAAACATAAACTATAAAACTGATTAAATGAAATAACTCATCCTAAACATACACTATAACATTAGTTAAATGGAATAACACATCCTTATTACTGAATTCCATACACATATGGGAAAAACCCATCATTTATGAACATCCCTATAATGCATCGTCTTTTCAGAAAACACAAATCCCTTAAATGTCATGAAATTCCAGTAGGCACTGATATAAAGTTGTCATGTTTACAGGTGGAATATTCATAGATTTTGATAATATATTTTCAGAACTATAGAGTGGAACCCCATTTGGTGTTTTGTGGTCAACCCAAATCCACACATGAAAAATAAGATCATTATCCATCAATAAAACCAATGTAAATATATAAATGGTGATTCATATCAGTATCATTAATAGATTTCTTTAAGAATTCTTAATACATTATGGTATTCTCCCTATACCTCCCTTATCGGCTTTCAAATTCAATTATCCTCATTTAACACCACTTTGAGGAATCTATTCATTTATAATTATGTGTTGGTTATAGGATATTCTGAAATATTTATCTTTTATATGAGTTGGAGCTCTTTAATTAAAAACATCAAAACCCTCCATAAAAATCCAACTTCAAACAATTTAATTTTTTCTAAAACCACCTATTTAATTTTAGAACACTCGGAAGAGTCTTATTACATAGGAACTCCTGATTTTCATCATCCTTGAAGGTCGTGAACAATATCAAAATTGCAAAAAATATGTCATCATTTTTAGAATTTCGAGTAGAGGCATAATATTTTCATTTTTTTTGAAGAAAAAAAATTCATATTTAAGGTATTTTTAATTTCAATTTCATATTTTCAGGGTGGGGAGGGGGAGTGTGTAGGTGGGGTGGGGGATGGGGTGGGGTGGGTGGGCTATCCAGGTGGGTTCATCATTGGCCAAGTGTCATAACCATTATTAAATTATGATGTAATTTTTATATTTTTTTGGTATTTTATTTTTCCCTTGTATTTACATTAGTGTTTTTAGATAAAATATAGTATTTTTACCCAACAATATGTGGTTCATGGTTGGTACACAGTTCAGTGAAACTGTGCCACATCCCAAGGGAAACTGGGTACCCAGAACAACATTTTTGATGTGTATGAGTCAAACCCATCTCAATCTAATGTATGGTGTGTCCGGTATCAGTTAAAGTGTCTCACTTTTATTTGAAATGGAAAAAATTTTATGTGAAAACAACTGACATGCGGAAAACCAATCAAATGCATTTGGATTGTATTGATAATTTTGGAAAATGACCCATAGGTCATTTTTGATGTGTACAAGTTATCCCCCCCTCAATCAGATGCACAGTGTGGCCGGTACTACTCAAAGTGTCTCACATTTATTTGAAATGGACATTATTTTAAGTGAAAACAAAAATTTCCATACAGAAAACTGACCAAATGGATTCATATTGTGTTGATACTTTACAAAAACGATCCATGGATCATTTGTGACAGGTACGAGTCAAACCTGCCTCAAATTGAGGTACGGTGTGACTGGTATCACTCAAAGTGTCTCACTTTTGTTTGAAATGGACAACATTTTAATTGAAAACAACAACTGGCATACGAAAAAACTGAACAACCACATTCAGAATGTGTTGTTACTTTATCAAAACGATCCATGGGTCATTTGTGACATGTAATAGTAAACCCCACCTCAATCTGAGGCATGGTGTGACCGGTATCACTCATAGTGTCTCTCTTTTATTTGAAATAGACAACATTTTAAGTTAAAAAAAACTGGCATATAGAAAACTGATCAAACGCATTAGGATTTTTTTGATAATTTTGTACAACAATTCAAGTTTCATTTTTGATGTGTATGAGTCAACACTGCCTCAATATGATGCATGGTGTGGCCGGTACCACTCAAAGTGTCTCACTTTTATTTGAAATGGATAGGATTTTAAGTGAAAACAACAACTTACATATTGAAAATCGACCAAATGCATTCAGATTGTGTTGATACTTTAGAAAAATGATCTATGGATCATTTATGACAGGTATGAGTAAACCCCACCTCAATTCGAGGCATGGTGTGACCGGTATCCCTCAAAGCATCTCACTTTTGTTTGAAATGGACAACATTTTAAGGGAAAACAACAACTGGCATACAGGAAACTGATCAAACACATTTGGATTGTATTGATACCTTAGAACAATGATCCATGGGTCATTTTTGATGTGTACAAGTCAACCCCGCATCAATCAGAGGTACGGTGTGACCGGTATCACTCATAGTGTCCCTCTTTTATTTGAAATTGACATGGTCTTAAGTAAAAACAACAAATTCCATACATAAAACTGAACAAACGCTTTCAAATTGTATTTATAATTTAAGGAAATGAAACATGTGTCATTTTTCACGTGTACGAGTCAACCCCATATCGATCTGAGGAACAGTGTGGCCGGTATCACTCTAAGTGTCTAATTTTTTAAAATGAACAACGTTTTATGTGAAAAATACAACTGACATACAGAAAACTGACCAAACATATTTGTATTGAGTTGATACATTATGAAAAAGATACATTGGTCATTTTTTTACGTGTATGAGTCAACCCCGCCTCAATATAAGTCATGATGTGGTGGAATCCTACTATGATAAATAGATCGCACCATACTTGTACCATTTATTGTTAATAGCCTTTAGAACATTAATATTATTCTCACAAAGTCAATAAACTTACAGTTCCATTCTTCTATACCATCACAAGATGAAATTCTGATAATTTTTGTTTTGCCTAAATTTTAAATCAAGTAAATAATTCCATACATTACTCCTTTTGTAATGACCATGGAACCATGGGTCAGATTCCTTACGCCATTTTCAAATTTAGTTTTATAGCATGCATCATCAAACTTTTTCTTTAGATTTAGGATGAAAAAAATCACTCCGAGGTAAAATTCATTTTTAGACGTTTTTCTGTTTCTATAAATGTTTCTTTGGTTTGAGGATAGATCATATTTGGGTGTTCTTTTGTTGTCAAAAGATCTTATTATGATCCTCAAAAACCTAACAATTTAAAAAATTGAGGGGTTTTATTTCACAACAACAAGAAAGTTTAGCGAGGTAATATACTGCCACTTGTCAAAGTTCGATGGTAGGATGGTTGGGTTAAAGAGGGTATTTGGGGCATGATTCAGTCCAATTTTTTTGAGGATATTATGTGTCGTCACTTTTATTCTCACTATTATGCATGAGAGGTTCTCATCAATTATTTTTATCATGTAATAAAGAAGTTTTACCCTAACATTAACAAGTAGTACAACATGTATGACTATAACCCATCCTGGAAGGGGACTATTTTTTTCAACCCCATATGCATCACGACACACTCTAGGTCGGACACATGTTCAACATACACTTATTCAACCAATTTGGACATGATCGTTATTCATATGAAAACCAATTCCCAAGTATATTATGTTGTTACCACTATAGAGTCTACCAACAAATCCATTACCATTCACCCAATATCTGACATTAACACCCCTACCTCCTTCATCTTACTTCTTAGTGCATCAAAAATTACATTTCCTTTACAAAGAACATATTCCATTTCAAATTTGAACATATACATCTATTTTATCCAACATATCTAAAAATCGTTTAGTTCACATTAGAATAAATTATATTACTATGACATTCAGTTTGTATATATAATATGTCTCTAATCAAAGAGGTGGTGCCTCTAAAATTTACACTCATCAATGATTGTAGCAAACTCTTTTTCAAGAGTTGGGTAGTTTCACTCATGGGGTAATAAGTTATGAGACTCCTAAGAAAATACATTTTCCCCATATATTATTAAAAATACAAGTTCAATGCAAAATTCATCACAAATCATTACATACCCAAATCTAGGATCATAAAAAAATTGGGATTTGAGCCAATTTCAAACTCTTATTTAACTCAAATAAGTATTTCTCATAGTATTCTGTCTATTATAATTTGATGGGGAGGTGGGGGGCTATGTTGGTTGGGGGGTTGTGCAGGGATGAGGTGAATTACTACGAGAATAGTGGTTGTCATATGAAGATTGAAATGGGTGTTAATAATGTTTGAGTTATTAAAACTGTTATTCAACTCTACTTGAAGATTGTTGTCATATGAATATTGAAATAAGGAATTGTAGTACATAACATGGTTGGAAGAGTTTGATGGTTTTATGTGTTTTTTTATGCGATTACAGGTGTTTTTTTGCTGCTTTAAGTCTGTTTGTAGGTGTTTTTTGTGCTATTTTTTATGCAGGTGTATACTGGAGGGGCTGTTGTGCAATAGTTCTGAAAAATCACAATACCAATGGTTTTAAACAATTGGACTACTTTGAAAATGAATTCAAATTGTGTTGATAATTTAGGAAAATGATACATGGTCTTTTGTGATGTGTACGAGTCGACCCGCCTTAGTCCGAGCCACGGTGTGGCTGGTACCACTCTAAGTGTCTCTCTTTTGTTTAAAATGGACATCATTTTAAGTGAAAACAACAAATGGCATATGGAAAACCGACCAAACGCATTAGGATTGTGTTGATACTTTAGAAAAATGATATATGAGTCATATTTGACGTGTACGAGTCAACCCCACCTCAATCTGAGGAATGGTGTGGCCGGTGTCACTCAAAGTGTCTCTCTTTTGTTTAAAATGGACACCCTTTTAGGTAAAAACAACTGGCATATAGAAAACCAAGAAAACGTATTCTTATTGTTTTGATACTTTATGAAAACGATACATTGGACATTTTTGACATGTAGGAGTCAACTCCGCATCAATATGAGGCGCGATGTGGTTGGTACCACTCAAAGTGTCTCACCCTTAATTAAAATGAACAACATTTTAAGTGAAAACAACAAATGGCATATGAAAAACTGACCAAACGCATTCAAATTATGTTGATACTTTAGGAAAAATATCCATGGGACATTTTGGATGTGTATGAGTCAACCCCACATCAATTCGAGGCATCGTGTGGCTGACACCACTCTAAATGTCTCTCTTTTGTTTAAAATGGACATCATTTTCAGTGAAAACAACAAATGGCATACAGAAAACCAACCAAACACATTCAGATTGTGTTGATAATTTAGGAAAACGATCTAAAATTCATATGTGATGTGTACAAGTTAACTCTGCCTCAATCCAAGGCACTTTTTTGCTGGTATCACTCTAAGTGTCTCTCTTTTGTTTAAAATGGACATCATTTTATGTAAAAAGAACTGGCATACAGAAAACTAACCAAACGTATTCATATTCTTTTTATACTTATAGACAATGATAAATGAGTCTTTTATGATGTGTATGAGTCAAACCCACCTAAATATGAGGTGTGGTGTGCACGGTACCACTCAAAGTGTCACACATTTATTTGAAATGATCAACATTTTAAATGAAAACAACAACTGGCATACATAAAACAAACTAAACGCATTCAGATTCTATTGATACTTTAGTAAAATGATTCATGTGTGATTTGTGATGTGTATGAGTCAACCCTACCTCAATTTGAGGCACAATGTGCCTGGTACCACTCAAAGTGTCTCACCTTTATTTGAAATGATCAACATTTTCAATGAAAACAACAACTACCATATGGAAAAACCAATCAAATGCATTAGGATTGTATTGATACATTAAGGAAACGATCCATTGGCCGTTTTATATGTGTGCAAGTCAACCCTGCCTCAAACTGAGGCATGGTGTGGCCGGTAGTACTCTAAGTGTCTCTCTTTTGTATAAAATGGACACTCTATTAAGTAAAAACAACTGAAAAACGGAAAATCGACCAAACGTATTCAAATTGTGTTGATACTTTAGCACAACGATCCATGGGTCATTTATGATGTGTATGGGTCAATCGAGCATTAATCTGAGGCCCAGTGTGGCCGGTACCACTAAAAGTGTCGCACTTTTATTTGAAATGGACAACATTTTAAGTGAAAACAACAACTGGCATACGAAAAACCAACCAAACACATTCGGATTGTGTTGATACTTTAGAAAAACGATCCATGGGTCATATGTGACATGAACTAGTCAACCCCGCCTCAATACAAGGCATAGTGTGGGTGGTATCACTCTAATTATCTCTCTTTTGTTAAAAATGGACATCATTTTAAGTAAAACAACTGGCATACGGAAAACCGACCAAATGTATTTGGATTGTGTTGATACTTTAGCACAATGATCCATGGTCCACCCTCACACCATCCACTTCTCATGTGAGGAACTCCTACCCGTATTCTAAAACTCATGACATTTAATACACCAAGGACAACTATATTCCCTATTTCATACATTCTTATTGATACACACCCATTATTATCATCACTATGTTCAAAGACACCCACCCCAAACCATGAGACGTTATATTTGTGTTTGGTTTAATTCATTTATTAATTTCCTTATTTTTGGTTATTAGATTCTAATTTCTAAAATCAATAGTGTATATGTTATACAAAATGAAATTTTGTATGTATTCTTAATTCTGCATCACATATAATTACACATTCAGTTTTTAATGTATTGTATTCATAATTGATTATTGTATTATGTATCCTTATTTTGTGATTCTGATTTTACTGTTGTACAATTCACATAACAACACACAGAGCAGCAGGCTACTGTGTGAATTGTACAGCTACGCCTATGACAATGGTTTTAAACTGTTGTTATAGGTTCTGTATAGACTTTTTACCAATGGTTCACTTAGAACCATTGTTAAAAACCTTTTACCAACAGTTTGTAACCGTTGGTAGAGGTGTTCATACTTGAGACATCTACCAATGGTTCTTAAGAACCGTTGGTAAAATTCTAGATAATGTTTATCCCAACGGTTCATAACTGTTGGAATATCTCACCTCTATACCAATGATTTACATAAAACCATTGGTATAGTGTCGATTTATTCACATATAACAACAGTTTCTTTAAAACCGTTGGTATATGTCTATTGTCACGGCTTACATGGCTACGGTTTGTAAAACTGTTGTTATAATTTATACCAACGGTTTTACAGCCTATACCAACGGTTATCAACCATTGGTATACCTTTCATTTCCCGTAGTGATGATTTTATATATTTCATACCCCAACTTCAGTTTCATAGTTAACTCTGAAAATTGTTCTATAGGAGTCCTCAAAAGTAATAAATTGATTTTTTCCAGTGGTGGTAGGGATGGTTTCAATTTCATCATCACTATCATCAAAAGTATGTCTTCTAATTATTTCAATAATGACACCAAATTCAAGTCAAAGATGGTATTTGACATAAAAACACGTTTCTCCATTGATTCCAATATATATGGTTCATTATTAGCAAGAGTGTGAGTCATATCAATTACAAAAAATCAAAAATCATTAATAAATGTACACTCCCTCACCATCGAATCAAACCACTAGAATTTCATCACTGTGACTTATCCATGAGAATAATAATCCAATATTATTATTATTTCAACAACTCCATAATAACCTACATTTTCAAATCACGGTCAATTATCTAAAGAACTAGAATAAAAGTCTGTAATGGTAGTAACCTTAACACCATCATCTTGTGTTCTCATGTTCTTTTCTCATTCAGTGATAATAAATCTGTACCCATTGATAACAATTTATTTACAGTCACAGACCATAGTATTTGGACAAAAATCCAAAGCTCTTGTTTTCTCAGAGATAGAGTCAGTAGGAAAACTCAATACCTATAATATAAATGAATATTAAACTTAGTTAAATATCAATTTAATTATTTTCAATAATAATATTTTTACCTTCAATTTTAACCGAGAATAAAACACTTTTCTATGAAAAGTATCCCTCTCTCTCAAAGATAAAGAATGATATTTCTATTTATCATTGCTTTATGTTCCCTATAGATAAAAAAAGGAATAGTTTAACATATATATATATATTTATATATATGAAAGATATACATATATACAATTTACTTAACTGATGTATTCATCGAACAAATCACAGTTGAACAAAACTATGCAATGTGCCATCTCCCACTATTTAAGGCTTAATTTCATCAATGTATATGATCCAGGAATTCCTCTTATTTGAGGAAGTGATAGAAAACTTTGATAAATTTTCTTATAATTTTCTTATTTATTTCTCATTGGTCTCTTCATTCATGTAGTAAGATTAGAAAAATACATATAGAAGAAATCCATACATTCTTGAGCCATGTAACCATTCACGATAGAACTTTAAAAATGATTCCTATTTCAGACATAAGACTTTAATGTGTACATATTTCTTTCAATTGGATACATCCAAAAAAATAAATAGGTCCTCCGAGAAGTATTTCAGTTGGAATATGGACACTCAGATAGCATTCTTGTGAAAAATTATGGAGGAAATATTTTATCTAGGTCACACAAAATTAATTGGGCATCTGCCCACATTTTTTGCAAGAAAGACATGGAAAACTTCTTAGCACAAAGATATCTAAACAAATGGCACAACCAAATAAAAACCACCCTTACATTATTGGAAAAAGGATAATGAATTTCTATTGTAATCAACTCATGCAAAAGGATGTGATAATCATGAGTCTTAAATGATTTTAGCTTCAACTCTCTTCTATTTAACTGTTTAGATATTTTGATTGAATAGCCTTCTGGAACTTAAGTAGTCTCTAGTACTTCTATAAATTGCTTTTTTTATGTAGGCTTCATCACATAAGAATCACATGGAACTTTCCATTTATTTTCACTAATAAAAACTGGATGTAATTATGGTTTGATGCCACAATCCATCAAATCACACTGAGACCATAAATTATCTTTTTCCAATCCCTTAACATTTAGAAGAATCAAAAGCAACATTTCACATATATTTTTTTCAATGTGAATTACTTCTAATAAATGATGTAATAAATTGGTTGACCAATAACGAATATAAAAAAAATTTCTTCTCTTTTTCCAATTGTAATAGGTTTCAATGGAAATATTCTTTCTCTTTCCATATTTCATTTGACCCTTCCTGAATGAAAAAAAGAAATCATTAAATTCATTATGGACATCATTTCTAGACATACGCTGAGATGGATCATCGATCTCCATGGTATTTTAAAATCTTCAAATATTATTTCTATATGGATGGTATATTGGAATGAATCATCGATGTCCCATAAAAATAAAACTACAATGATGTTTCGGTCTTTTGGATCATGTGTTCTTCATTTAAATAGGACATGATAACTTTCCCTTAATGCTCCATCTAGACATCATTGCATAACCAAGAAAATAATTGATCGCCCACATAAGCGCAACATGCATATGAAATATGACTTCCAAACATGCATCGTATGTGCACACACCCACATCCCAAAGAAGGTTCAACTCTTTTATTAAAGGTTTCATGTATACTTATACATCATTTCCAGGATCACAAGGGCCAGATATGAGTACACTCAAGAAATTGAAAGGTTTTTTCATACATAACCATGGGGTAAGGTTATAAATGTGTATAAAAACCATCCATGTGTTGTGGAAAGTAAGCATCATACCAAATAGATTATAACCGTCACATAAAAGACCCATCCTCACATTATGCACGTCTCCTGAAAAATTAGGTTATCGAGTATTAAATTTCTTCCATGAAAATCCATCAGCAGGGTGAACCAACTCATCTTTATTCTATTTTATCTCTGTATCATTTCATCACATTTTTATTGATATTTAATTAGACATAAAAATATTCTAGTGTCTAGGGATCAATCAAAAGTTCCACGCTACTTTCTTTGGAACAAGGGATGGTGTTCCATCAGCTTTTGGCTTCCAACGGGATGTGCCAAATTTTATAAAATCATTTCGTTCATCATTTTCCTCCTTGAATAAAATGCAATCATTCAGGAAAACATGAATTATGTTTCCTAAAAATCCATGTTCCTCATCTAACTTCCATGCGATGTAGTAGTTTGAGGGTATATCAATATCATATTAAATTAATTCTTTCATGAAGGTACGAATGTAATCAATGTAAGTATTTGAAATATCAAACATATTTTTCCCATGAAACAATCGGATTAAAAATTACAGCTTTTTCATTTTACCACATTGACTATATACTGGAGTTGTGGCTATATCATTCAATTTTTTCACCCTGGAAACAACATCATTTTCCTTATATATATCATGTGTGCTCATGTAAAAGTTATCTTGGGTTAGAATACTTTATTTTTCATGATGAAGAATAAATGGAAACTGTTCATATAACAAATTCTCCAATCCAGTCCTCTCATTTGGATCATTAGAAATTTGAGGTTTCATTTTGAACCCATTGTAATACAACACATAGTAATTTTTTTGAAAATAATATTTGGTTATGTGGTAGTTGACTTCTTCATGGTTTAACCAAGGTCTTCTAACATAATTGTAACATGGGTAGTGTGTGTGACCCCTATCTGAAGAATTGTGAAATGAAAAATCTAAAAAACTCTCCAATTTGTTTTTTTGAAAATATCTTGAGATCTGACCAGTTACATACATTAAACTTATATCCACTATATAAAAAGAATTTTTTATAAGTCATTTCATCAAAAATAATTCAATAAGATTAAATATTCATCAGAAATATATTTATGTAAATGAGAATTGTTCACATTATATGTAACCATAACTGACACACCATCCTATATGATAATCATAATATAAAACAATAAAAAATAATATATTTGTAATAATATATCTTTTAAGAACTATAAATGAGTATACAAGATCATGTACACTTATGGAGGAGAATTATTCAGAAGTTGAGTAAATTTTAGAACGAAGAAATTTTATATTTTAGTAGATTATTTGAGTGATCACATACACTGTTGAAGGGGTGGGGGTGTGCATGGGGGGGTGTCCAGAGGGCGGGGACTGTCCTGAGGGGTGGGGGATGTCCAGGGGGTGTGGGTGTCCAGGGGTGGGGGTGTCCAAGTGGTGGGGTGGTGTCCAGGGGAGTTTTCTAAGGGGGTGAGGGTTTCCAGGGGGTGTGGGGATGTCTAGGGGTGGGGGTTGTCCAAGGAGTTGGGGTTTCTAGGGGGTGGGGGTGTCTAGGGGGTGGGTATGTCCCGGTATGGGGGTGTCTAGGGGGTGGGGTAGTGTCCAGGGGGATATCCAGGGGTGGGGGGTAGTCTAGTGAGGGTGGGGTGTTCAAGGGTTGGGCGGGTATCCAGGGGGTTTTCCAAGGGGGTTGAGGTATCCGGGGGGTGGGGTTGTCTAGGGGGTGGGGGCTATCCTTGTGGGTGGGGGTGTCTAGGGGGTGGGGGTGTCTAGGGGTTGGGGTGTGGGGGGGGGGGGGGGGGTGGGCTTTCCAAGGGGATGGGGGTGTCCACTCCCAAAATATGTTCATGGAATCAAATCTATATCCAATTGTTGCATGACTTCAAGCCTATTAGAGATGACCCATAAGATTATTCATGTACACCATGAATATCATACATATAAATCACAACACACTTAATTGTAAACACACCTCCAAATATCATATGTGGATCATATTTTATCTTCCACTCTAAATATAAAACATGAATTCTAAAAAAAGACACCTAATTGTAAACACACCTCCAAATTTTGAGCTAGTTATGTGGATTATTAATGGCTTGCGAGGTTAGATGAGAGATAATTCCAGGTTGTGATACAAGGTGTAAATATAGTATTTTCAAGTATTACAAAATTTTGTGTGTGTGTCAAATATGATCCTATGTATGTTGTTTAGGCATATGAGCCATGTTTCGATGGGGCACTAATCATGGGAGTCTGGGACTTCTAATATCATTAGGTGATATGGAGTTATATGAATGTTAAATTTTTATGAGATCAATATGAATAGAGGATAAGAACTTGAGATAGATTTCATTACAGAGATCACTTCTTCTTGGAAGGGTATGAGTTATTGTAAGTATGGAACTTCAAGAAATATCTTAACGCGTGAAAGCAACTATACATTTGTTTTATGTGATTCCTGTTTTTTCTAGAGTATCAGAGTGGAAAGCCCACCCCTCCCTGGACACCCCCCCACACCCACACCCCTGCAGCCCCCCTACCACCCTGCAGCCCCCCTGGATATACCACCCCCACCTGGACATCCCACCACCCCCAACATGGAGAGCCCCACCCCCCACCCACCCCCACCAAGACAGCCCACCCCCACCCCCTAGATATCCCACACCCCCTCCCCCACTTAGACAGCCCATCCCCCCCGGACATCCCACCCCCTAGACATCCCACACACCCCTCCCCCAGTTGGACATCCCACACCCTTCCCCCACCTGGATAACCCACCCCACCCCTGGATAGCCCACAAACCCCACCCCCCACCTAGATAGCCCAACCTGACCTCCTGTACATCCCACACCCCTCCTTGGATAGCCCACACCCCTCCCCCTCACCTTTTATTCCCCCTCCCCCTCACCTTTCCTGCCCCTACCCCCTACAACCCCTACCCCCTGGACAATCCACCCCCACCTAGATATACCCTACACCACCACAACCCCTCTTAGGGTAATTTTATTTAAAACCATTTTATTAATTATGAAAGGAAAACCATCATGAATTATCTAGTTAATTCAAAACAACCCATTATATTTATCAAAACATGGAAAATTCAATTTATAAGGATTTATGGGTCACTTAGGAAATTTCATTAGGGAAAGGAGAAATAACCTGCAAGGTTAATTCCAATTTAAAAATTAGTTCAAGCACTTAGGAGGTGGGGTGGTGTATGGGGGGTTCCAAGGGGGTGGGGATTGTCTAAGGGGGTGGAGGGTTTCTAGGGGTGGGGGTGTCCAGGGGGTGGGGGATGCCCAATGTGGTGGGAGTGTCCAGGGGGTGGGGGCTATCCAGGGGGTGGAGTGGTGCCCAGGGGGTAGGGGTTTTCCAAGGGGGTGGGGTGTGCAAGGCGTGGGGGTTGTGCAATGGGGGTGCCTAGGGGTGGGGAGGGGGGTTGTCCAGGGGGAGGGGAGGGGGCTGTCTATGGGGGTGATGGTTGTCCAGGCGGTGGGGTGTCCAGGGGTGGGGGTCTCCAAGGCAGTGGGGTGTGTATGGGGGTGGGGGATGTTCAATGGGGGTCCTAGGGGTGGGGGTGGGGGTGTTCAGGAGAGTTAATTCCCATATAATATCTTGAAAATTACTTATACCAAATCCAACCAATATCAAAATTCCAATCCATAACCCAACCAATAGCCAATTCATCCTCAATATAACTACCCTACCCATTATTCCTTGAACAAAAAATATAAATAGAAAATCCAAATTCAATTTTCAACTAAACTAAAGTCCAAAGAAACAACCATAAACCCCCACTAAAAAAATGGTAAACTATCTACACCACTACCCCAACTGTCCCAAATCCCTTCACATGGACAATCTGTATATCCATTACCCACCTAGAGACCATATGAATAAACAAACCCTTTACCATATTTGAGTGGGGATACATCTCAACAACACCCATTATTTCATATGGTTCACGAACTCTACAAACATAAGTAATGACTATGAATATTTAAAATAAAAGATATTCACACAATCATGACACTTGAAGTGTAGAACCAAAACATAAAACAAATCATCGTGTTTGGTATATCATGCCACAAACCGCACGAAACTCTGGTTTAGGCCAAATGAAAATAAAAAACAAAAAAAGATATAGAACATTAAAACTAAGGTTCCGCATACTAATTTTAAGTTCACAAATAAAAACATTTCTTGATTAAGGATTGATCTCTAGGGTGTAAGGAGTTATTCATCCTAGGGTAAAGAGAGAGCTTCGAGAAAGCTTCAGATTAGGGCTGAAATCATGGGGACGGTGGATCTCGAGCTGCTGTGTATTTGGGGGAAACCTTTCAAAATGGTCTTTATAAACCTTTGAAAAATATGTTCTTTACCTATGTTTTTTTAGAACTATTGGTATAAATTACAGAAATAAAATATTTCCCAATGATTTGAGTAAATAGTTAGGAAATATTCATTCTAAAATCCTAATTCCAACCGTTTCAACAAACTTTTGGTAATGGTTTCTCTAAAACCAACGTAGAAAAAGTTTTTTCAAACCATTGGCATAAAACAGTTGGTAAAACCTTCATTTCCACCAGTGATGGATGTCAACCCTTGTCATCAATCATCATAACACCTAAGTTAGGATTTCCATTACATCTATACATGTTTCATACAATTTATTATAATGACTTTTAGCATGATTTTATAGCCCTTGATACCTATGTTTTATTCTTGATCACATGATATATTTTTTTGTAGCCTTTGAACATTCTAGTGATGCTCCCATATGTATTTTGATGACTAGTTTATGAAACTTATTTACATTACATGATATTGATCTATAATTTACATCATATATCATATATTCAGTATTCTTATCTAGTGTAGTTGTGAAGTTTAACCTATTGGTAACCAAGTGAAACATTATAAAATATCAGTTGATGTGTAATGAATATAATATATGACACATGAATGGGAATATCCTCCAAGTGGAACACACAAAATATTTTTTCAGAATGTATATTTGGGATATTATAGCCTATGGGGAGTTCCACATACATATGGGCTATCAACCAAGATGGATGAGTGTGAAACTGGTCAGCATGTGTGTTTTGAATCATTCTTTTGGACTATCAATAATGAGGGATATGCTTGACATATTTCGGTCTGTACTTGGTTTATCACAGCTGGTGGAAATGTGTTTGAAATTATGTTGGTCTATTCCATAGAGGGGATGTGTCAGGATAGTTACTGATGTTCATATGTAATTTTTTATAAAGAAAATATTTTTCTCCTAGCATAGCCTCGATACAGGTAGACCCAGTCCCTAAAGAACCAAAAAGTTTTTGGTACTTATGTGATATATTTTATTAATATATCTACACTATTTATGTTCATGGAATGAAGTTGTATTTTTTACTCACTAATGTTAAGGTCTATTAGAAGTGGCCTACTAATTCTTGTAATGACACCCAACTTAGGAATTTTGGTGTTCTTGTCAACTTCATGACCATAGACTAGTCGAAGGCTAGAGGTCCTATGGTAGAAATTTTAGTAGGTTGAAAAGTGGATGTAGTCATCACTAGTCGAATATCGAGTGGGATATATGATGCTACATTTATTTACCAGATTTACTTGTACCTAGGATCCTTGTTCTCTTTCAGTTGTTATATAAAGTGTTCCATCATCATTTTTACAAATTTATTATTATTATTTATTTAATATATATTTCTATGTTATTATTTATGAGTCCTATGATGTGATACTGATGGTATAGTCTCACCACTGATTGATTTAATCCATCTCTTCTAGTCTATGGCCTCTGGCGTATAAGGATACAAGCCTGAGGTAATGTGGAACTCCATATCAAAATCAATTGTTCATATTGGGATATTACAAAATAGTATCAGATGATCATGAATCACTAACATATATTTTTGTCTTTTCCTTGATTTTGTATTGAATATATAAAAGTTAGGATGGTTGGGAATTGGGTGGGGTAACTGTTACAGTGTCTTATTAGCACTGTATAGTAGACCTCTAAGTTTTCATAGAGTGGTAAAATTATGTTTCTCTATTAACAATGATTAAATTCACCTTCGATGATGTACATGATTTTTATATATGATTTATGGTTTTTTTCTTTAATTGATACATCATGTTTGGAATATAGCTTCACATTTCATATATACCTATTTATTTCATTATATGGAGGCCAAATGATTAAATCCATATTGAAATTGTGATATGTACCCAGCTGTATTATTTCATGAATTTTTTTTAACATGTTATATTCTATGATTTAGTATATATATATAGTTGTGACTAACTTGCAGATGTTTTTGATATGGAATTCTGACATAAATAAATTTTTTTTTTAAAAAAAATTGGTTTATCATTTAGTATAAGTGGTGGTTTTTATGAGATCAAACGGAATTATATTATACCCATTACATTTTTTTTTGAAAAGATACTTTAATATGGAAACACCAATGGTTTGGAATATAGTCTTCATGATATGAAATGCTTATCTTGGATAAGAAGAATTATAGTCTGGAGAATTTTAATACTTACATTTTATAATGACAATAAAACTAACTTTTTTAATAAACTCAAGGTATTTGTTTTTGTGAAAATAAATTCAATAGATTTTTTTGTTAAGATGATTTATTTTATGATAAAATATCTTTTAATACGTTTGGAGTTAGAATCTTAGTTTACATGGTATTTTAGGGCTTGTACAACCTTGGTGTTGAAATAAACAAATATTAAATATATTATATCATGTCTGTGTGATTTTTCTAAATAGTAGAATATCTCTCAAAATGTGTATGTGATGGGAAATCAAATAAAAACATTAGGTTTTGGATGTTGGGGTTTCCCTATCCATGATATAAAATTGGTTTGAATCCAATGTTTCGACATATCACACATAAGGGTATTTTATTTAATATTTAAATATTTTCTAGGTAGTTGAAATAACAATAATAGTAATAATTCTATTATTATTTTTATATGGGTAAAATAAAATAGGGGAAATATAATTTTTTTAATTGATAATCATGTTATTGTGGAAATAATGGTTGATCAAATGTAATAATGTTGAAATTTTTAATCATGTTAAATAAGTGCAGTTATGTGATTAATATAAACTTATTAATCTATTATTATTATTTAATTTCAATTATTATCGAAATGTTAATGTTGAAATTAATGAAATAAATTTGATAATAATAATAAATTATTATTATTATTATTATTATACTAGGTAAATAACATTGTTTTATATATATAATGCGTATATATATTTGGGATAAATATATATGTATATATAAATATACTTGTTTGGGACTAGATATGTATATATGGATTTGTATATGTTTATAGTGTCTGTGTTTTTATGTGTATATATAAGGATAAATTTTTTATATATATTAAAATGAGATTCAATATTTTTAAAATGGGGATAAAAAATATTTAAGTGTTGGGGTGGTTCATCAATTTAAGTGGAGACAAAAATAAATAAATAAAAAAAATGACATTAAAAATATTGTTTAAAATATTAAAGTATAAGGTGGTGGTTAGGTGGGAACTATATAGAGAGGATGGGAGGAGTATATCTAATTGATGTAATGTATGAGGGGAGATGGAATATTATTTAATTAATAATTAAAGTAAAAAATAATAGAATTTATTTAATAAAAAAATAACATCTTTTGGGTGAATGTGATGAAAATACGCCCTTTCCACTCATGCCTCTCATATATTTCCCACATTCCTTATGACTCTCTAAATTATTCTTTTTTATTTTATTATTTTATTATTATTTCAAACATCATTCCTCAAAGAATCATGTTTTAATGATCAAATTGATGTGGTGTTGATTTTTTTGGGTTCATCTCGATGAGTAGATATTTAAACATTAATTTTTTCTTGAAGATTGGGAGAATTCAACGATGCAATTAAGGTTATATATCGAACCTTTTTGTAAATTTTCTTCATCTATGGTGATAATTATTTATTTTATATAAATATTTTATATGGGTTATTAGATTCATTATTTAGAATTCATGTGTATCTTGTGAGACCTATGTTTGATTCTTGATTAGACTGCTTGTTTGTTTGTAGCTCTTGACCTAGCTTGTGTTTTTCTCAAGTTGGATTGTAACAATTATTTATATGGTATGGTTTGACCTCATTTGATGTTGATCAATCATTTTCATTATCTATCGTATATAACATATTCCAATATACTATAGTAGATCCATTTTTTCCATTGGACGCCATGTGACGTATGAAAATATTTTGGTAGAAATGGAAGGAATTTGAGATGTGACACATGAATGGGACTATCCTCCATCTAGAAGAGAGAATACATTTGGCTAGCATGAATATTTGGGTTATTCAAATGATTAGTAGGTGAAACATATTTCAGGTATATCCTTGAAGTGGAATGTGTTTTATGTTGGTTTACAAGTAAGATTTGACACATTATTTTGAATTATCCATTGAGAGGGATATATTTGAAATTAGTTGATATATTCATGGGCTATCCCAATTGGTGTGAATGTGTCCTAGATGAATTCATGTAAGTAAATTATGGTTTTGTGTTAGTATGAATATTGATGTTCATTTGATATTGAGATGAATCATATATGTTTCTCCGGACATGGTGTTAATTTAGGTAGATTCGGTCTCTAAGGAATCGATTTTTGATTGGTACTTTTGTGATATATTGTTTTTTATTTGTACCATGTTTATGTTTGTGTAATTACCATGAATAATTTATGGATTAATGTTAAGGGACATTATTAGTGTCAGACTTAGTACTTTACTCACACCCTACTCGGGCATTTCAGAGTTCTTATAGAGTTCATGTCCAGAGACCTGGTTAAGCCAAAATGACCTATGGTGGATGGTTGAGCAGGTGCAATAGGAGATTCTGGTTTTTTCTTGATGGAGTTCATGTGGGATGTATGATGATTCCTTTATTTACTAGTTTTAACTATACCTAGGAAGTTTTATTTTTTTCATTTATTATATCATATATTCTATCTTTAGTTTTCCATATTTACTATGATTGTTTAATCTATTTATTTACTAAACTATTATTTATCTATCCCATGAGATGATACATAGGGTATTTTATCTCCATTAATAGATTTAGTCACTCACTTCTAGTCAGTTTCCTCTACCATATAGGGAGGCACCCTAGAGTTCATATTGTATTCTGATTATGACTATGTGCTTCAGTTTAAGATGTTACAAAATTGTATGAAAGGATCATGATTCACTAACATTTATTTTATCTTTTCCTTGATTTGGGAAAAGGTAGAAATGAGTTAGTATAGTTTTCACTTTATTAGGGGAACTATGTCAGCGTCTGATTAGTACTGTATCGTGGACCTCCTAGTATCCATAATGAATGGATATTATTTTTTTGTGTAACCATTGATTAAATTTCCATTGGTTGATGTACATGATGTTGATATTTGACTTATGGGTTTTGGTGTGTATTTATGCATCATTATAGTAAAGTATTTTCAACTTCCGTATATTCTTATTAATTGAATTAGATAGAGACCAAATAATTAAATTTCTTTTAAAATTATGAAATATAACCTGGTGTATTATTCCTAGAATTATTTTATTTTAGCATATTGTATTCTATGTTTATATATATATATATATATATATATATTTGTGTGTGTGGTTGTGACTAGCATATAGATATCGGTGATGTGAAATTAATCATTTTATAAAATGGTTTTAATAAATAATTCTGATTGTGTTACCACATGGTATAAGTTGTGGTTTTAATGAGTTAAAATGGAATTTAAATGATGCAATTGAATTTTTTATATCTTGAAAAAAAATTAATATGTAAACTCTAATTGTGGGGAGTATTGACTCCATTATCTGAAATTATTTTCATAGATGAGAATAATTATGTTGTAGAAATGTAGTATCTTAAATTTTAAATGATTCTTAAACAAAGTTTCGTTAATAAATTCTATATGTTTTGTTTGGAAAAATAAAATTTTCAACAAATATATTTGTAAAGGATTGGTGTTAGGATAAAATCCTTATTAACACCTTGGAATATTCTATATAATTTTTTTGGATTTAGGCGATGAGTTAACATGGGATTTCAAGGCCCGTAGATCTTTGACACAAAAAGAAATAAAATATTAAATATATTATATCACAAAGATCCATAGTGCTAATTAAGATGATCAAATATCTTCTTGAACAAATATATTTATGTTATTAATGAGAACCCATATACCTTTTGACATAAGTAAATGAATTAAACATCTATGTATGAATGTAAAGCATAAGGAAATGAGTTTTTTTACCTGGATCACCAACAAGGGACATGGTTAAGGTACACTGCCTCCGCCTATCATGTCACTCATTTTTTTAATGTAAGAACTCAATGACATTACATAGAAGTTTCTACATTGAATACATCAAAAGAAATCAATATAGTATGTCCATTAAGCTACTTCTCTTGATATCTATCTATATTAATAAATATGTCTCTTCAAATATTCTCATTTTCTTTATCCTTGACATTGTATTATACCTAGAATTCCATGTTAGAATAATTTTTCCTTAATCATATTCTATTCTTATTAATTCTATTCTCTCATTATCTTATTATAATTCAAGAAGAAATATTTTAATTTCTACACAAAAAATATACAACATGTTATTCCATAATTATCCTCTTAATTTTCCTTAAAAACCATATGAAATTGTCATGATAAATATCTTATTAATCAGAAAAAAATTATTTAACGTGAAAAGTATTAAAATATAAAAAATATGTATGTATATATATATATATGAAAATTTCTTTTATAATTGATATAATTAATGTGTAACAAACATTTATTAAAATACCTCTTGAAAAATAATCTCTTATCAGTTTTTTTAAATCATATAAATTAAAACCACCAAAATAAAAAATATCACTTGAAAAAATTATTTCGATGTGATGAAATTCATTAAAATATAAAAAATTATTTGATGAAAAATTATATCTGTTGATTATAGTATAGACTTAAATTTTATATTTCACTACCCAACATTCATCTTTGAGAAATAATCTTCTGTATAAGTCATTGCATTTAGTTAAATGATGTTTTATAACTATGAAAACCATGAACATTAATTATCATGTAGCTCAATTTGTTTATCCAAAAACCAAAAATCTTTTCTTATAGTGAATTTACATTACTTCTTAAAAAAGATTATATCACACAGCATTTAAAAAATTATTTAGACTTAAATTTTATATGATGAAAATATTTAAATAGTATTTTATTACAATTTTATATTAGTTATTTAATTATATATCAATATTAATTCAAAAAAGAAATATAAACCCATGGTTTAATCATAACTACTATAGAATAATTTGTTCTCTATCGATAAAATAAACATAAAATCTCTTCCAAAAAACATCAATAAAATTCAGAAAAATTAAAAAAATAGAATTCATCTAATAAATGTTTTTATAAAATTTATTACCACATTGGAAACTCCTTCCATAAATCATCAATCATTATATTTTCCCCTTTGATTTCGTGTTTAGTTTTGATGTCTTTAGTAGTGATATTAGGTTTATTTTTCCTCTCCTCATCCATCATTCTTGATTTAGAGTGTATTTCCCTAATTATACATTATTTTAGGCTAGTTTTTGGAGTTTGTTGTACTGAATAATGTAAGAATCCATAATAAGTTATATGGATTTTTCTCAATGCACATAAATGATATCTGGAGATGCGGTAAATCATATTATTATTTTTCATAGGTATATTATAATATTAATAGTAGTTAATCATTTATAATGAAATTTAATTCGGGTAACATTCTTGATATGTTTTTAGGTTCATGCCAACATTGGACTTCAACACATTGGTTGAGGTTCTAGAAATCAAATGATGAATTGTGATATTTTAATGCATCATAAAATTTTAAATTAAATTATTTAATTAATTTTGAAATGTTTTTAAATAATTTTGGATGTATCTTGGAATGTGAATAGTGGTAATAAGTGTGAAATTTAATTGGATAGCTTGGATGAGACTCGGCGTAGCTCAACAAGTGGTTAACTCCTTGATAAATGTTAGTGACTCCAATCTATACATAAGCATAAATTTTTATATTTATGATCATTAATGATTGAATTAATATAAGGGTTCAAGAATTGGTATAAGGAATAGAAGTTTCTATTGGGTAGAGGATAGGGTTTCTTTGAGCCTCCTAGAATGAGACTAAGAGCACATTAGCACTTCAGTGAAATGGGATTGCTTGAGACTATGTATCCAAGGGGAGAAGACTTTGGTAGAGTGTAAAATAGATATATTTGAGGTTCATATACATTACATAATATATAGAGTTTTATAGTATGGGTTCTTAGGTTTAGTTTATAATCATGTGAGTCTTGGGGGTGAATTACAATATGAATGGATAGTGTATATCTCACGGCTATTGAGGAACTCCCATAGGAGGTTTTAGGTGAGTATTTATAATCTTAGGGAGTGAGAGAAATCCCATAAGACATAAAATGTGGTTTCCAAGGGGTTTGATGATATTTTCAACTGACCTATTGTGTCTTTATAATGGTATACATTATATCTTGTGATGGTCTATGGGTATTAGGATTAGGATTGATAAGGGACTTAATGGTGATAGATAAGAACATTAGGTTTGTTATATAGGATACTTCACATTTTGATGTCATTATCAGGGGATAGACATGAAATTTTGTTTACTTGAAGAGGCTACGATATGTATGGAGGATCTAATGGATTCCTAGATGGGTGAGTTCATACATGTTGTGAATAGAGGATTGGTCTCGAGTGACTAGAACCTTGAAATCATCCAATGAGCTATGTGATGACTAATATGACACACATAATTGGTTGTTATTATGTAAAATACTCATTTAATATAGGGATGGGTAGGTGGGATTACTATGACCTGTTATATCAGGGATCGAGTTCAAGACCATTCAAAGTAGGTTCTGGGTTTTTGTGATCATAATCCCATATTCCACAGATTATTAGGTCTAGGACCATGAAATACTGGCCTAGATTGTTGTACATGTACTAGAACATATCTTACATATGTTTAGCTTTATTAAATTTTTAGGGTATGGGTCATGGTACAATGTGAGACAATACCAATGAACCTATGATAACTAATAGGGGATGGGATGAGACTTATAGATGTATTACAACACCATGTTTCTGTGTGTATTAGTTAAAGCTTCCATAAACCACCCTAAAGTGATTATTTGAGTACTATAAAATCATTAGTTATCATAAAATGAGGTGATGACTATATATACAAATGGTACAAAAATAGTTATGGTTAGAATTCGGGAAACATAGTTAGCACCTAATGACCAAATGAAAAAGTATACAACATTGAGTGTCCCTGCATCCTTTTTTATGCACTATAACGAGGAGAGAATATTCCTTGATATATTTATAATCCGAATGAAAACACACATATGATGATGTATATTTAGGGGTGCTTGGTGACACCCTATTGATTTATATACTCAATTCCTGCATAGGAATCTTAGTGTGTGTACAGACCTTATGTCTATATTTCTGGTTATGTGGGTAAATTTATTGTATCAGGCTAGGATAACATGTTATGTATTATATATTGGGGTGAATAATAGGGATATATTAGGGATATTGTGTTTTTGTTATATTTTTTGTCTCTATATTATTAGGATCAACCCAATGGGAATTCTGTTGGATGTTTATAATAAAAAAATAATTTGTGATGTACAATGTATTCACTTATTTTGTGCAGTATGATATAAGGGTGGTTTAGTAATTTAATTTTATTTATTTCTATGGTAATTATTGTATAATCTGAAAAATTTGTGTATTATGTCCTCTCCACTAGTCATCGATCTCTTTCATCTGAGATATCTCACATGATGATGTCTGGGGATCTTGGTCTAGGAATAATTGAGTGTCTTGGAGTGGGGAAATAGAAATTATAATCAATGATTACCTTTTCTATAATATGAGGATATGAAAAATAGGAAGCATAAAAATGTTTCAAATCCATTTATTGATATCATAATGGTTTATTGAGAGAACTTGTTTCAATATGGAGGCTCTGTTACAAGTTGTATGTGATTGTTTTCATGGTTTTCAAGGATAGGTTGTTTTATTTCACCTTGGGTGACACACTTGGTTTGTTCCTTAATATATTATTTTTGTTTCTATATTTTAGCCCATTTTAATGTGGGAATGTACTTGAATTTTAGTTAAAACATAATATTCATAAGACATATGTGTGCTTGGTTGTGGTTACTATCTTTAGAGATGTCTAACTTTCTAAACTATCAATAATAACATATACGACATATTATCATATAAATTTTTGGAGGAATTATATGAATAAGGGATGCAGTATATTTCTATTTGATAGAACTTCTTATGGATTTTAAGGTGAGATTTTATTCTATAATGAAATATTTTCCCTTCATTAAGGGATTTAGGAATACCCTTAGAAGGTTCAATTAGGTATTTGATTCCCTTTAGATGAATCGATGAGGGAATAATTTTAGATATAGGTGATTTGGGGATGGGAATGGGATTCCAAGAGAATTTTGAACCCTTGAGGGATATTTGGGTGCTATTTTTATTATTTAATGTGTCAATAACAACCTTTATGGAGATTTTCCATATATATTATTTGTGTCATGCAACTAAACTTAACTAGGTGGTTCTACAATCACACTTAGGAGTTACAGAAAAACAATTTAGGAATGAATTGTAATTTCATGATTTGAAGGGATTGTAGAGTTTTTTATATTGATGTTCTTTTTCATAGAATTACTAATTTATTTCCTCACTTTGTATTTTCTATATTCACATTCATAAATCTTGGTGAGTGTGTGTGTAAATTCTCATGGATTTAAGAACGAATATCATGTGGTGGGTCGTCGTATGGTTATCCTTGTTGTGAGGAACACTATGGACTAGGGGTTTTGATAAAAATAAATGTGGGGAATAGTATGTATATGATATGGTGACCCATGATTATCATATATGGGTATTGTAAAATTTTAGATGAATATTCAAGAAATTATAAAAATACAAGCCTGAAGAATATAATAGTTTAGTGTATCTGGAAACTTAGTACATAAAAATTTAACTTGGTGAAAGATATTCAATTTTTGCCAAAAATATCTTCCCATTTAGTACTCCTTGAAACCTTTTTCGTAACTTGGGGAAATTAATCATAATGAATGGTGATTCTAGATGCTATGTGAGTGTAAACAATGAAGATATATAAGAATTATAATGAGGAAAAGGTATTATAACATGACCATAACCATATAAGATCATACCCTATATATCAATGACCATAATAAAGAGCCCTAACATTAGTATTATCAATGATAAATACATGAATCATAAAGAAATAAAATAACATGATTTTTGAGAACATAAAAGTTTCATAAGACATAGAATTTTGGAATACACCTATGCATAGAAAATATTATGTGAGGGATAACCTCAAAGACATTCATAACATGTTAGGATTAGATTAAACAACCTATGCACCTACTTCAGGCTTAGGATAACAACCTTTGTACTCTCTTGTTTTATTGATTGGGATAAGAACTCATGTACTCTCTTGTTTTCAAGATTGTGATAATAGTCAATGTACCTACTTATTTTCGTGCTTTGTCTAACAACCCAACTACCATCTTATTTTCGTGCATGGGATAACAACTCATTATCCCTATTGTATTTGAGCTTATGAAAATAACCATTTTAACCTCTTGTTTTTCATCTTTTTCTAACAACCAGTGTACCCTATGAGTTCATATAACATTTATCAGTACCCAATTCATTAGATGGAGATATAGATCCCGCCTTTCACATAATGAAGTAATGTATATGTCTTCCACGTGATCATAAACATTCACCATATAATTAATCTTGAACTGACATGGGTATCACAGAAATTTCATCATTTCTTAAACTATGGGAAATAGATATTTTTCATAATCATTTCATCATATTATAACCCATGAAGAGAAGAAGGTATCAAATCATATAATAGGTGAAATAAAAATAGGTTCCATAAACATAATTCCATCAAAAAATAAATCATTCACAGAAAGGATATGAATAGTTCCATTGGATCATATCCTCATTAAGTCATGAGTGACACCAATATATTTCATCTTAGATAGAAAATAATTTTGAAAGATCATTTAATAAATTTATTGATGAAAATGTCCTTTTTTCTTTGATTTTTTAAAAACATAGAACTTTTTGAATAACATTTTATTTGAAAATATATTTCAAAACATATAAAGGAATCCCAAAACAATTTAGATTTTTTTTGAAAATACCCTAAAAAATTATAAAGTAAGCTTTATTGAATTATTTGGCCATGATGGCAGGTAATTATGTTCATGGCGTATACATAGAAATAATGATTCTTTCCATATTTCCTATAGAATTAAAAGGATCCTTGATCAAAAAATTAAAATAATATTCATTTAATAAAAAGGTAAAACATGGGTAAAAAATCCTTTTCAAAATAATAAGACAATATTTAAACTTTTTATAACCTTTTTTAAAAAACATTGTTTTGGGAGAAAATTGATTTCTGCATAAAGAAAGAAATAATGTCATATTTAATTAAAAATATTTTTCTAAATTATAATATATAAAATAAAGTGGATAAATGGTAACATTAGTTGGATATTATATAAATAACCATATTAGAATATAATTCAAAATAATTATTGAGATATGGTTCATAATATTTCATCAATTTATGTTTAATCATAAACAATCCTGATGAAAGATGAGATTGTAGAAATATGATATTACCACTTTTGTAACATTGAATCATAATACCCTTGAAGGAATAACATTAAATGAATCTTAAAATATCATGAATATAATTATATTAAAAATTAAAAATGTAAAAGTGGTATCATGTACCCCTCATAATATAATATAGGACCATAACATTACATGTGTCTCGAAGAAGGTGAATTGTAAAAAAAATCCCTTACCGTTTTGGTGACATTTTAACTGTAGAACCCATTAAATATTGTTACTCAAATGGATATTCAAAAAACAATAATTATCAACATAATAATCATAAAATACTAACATGTGATGTATACAAACCACATATAATAATTATGGGGTGAACACGGCTTTTTTCACACAGAAAATAAAAGTGAGACAGAGATCCCTTATTACTTAAGTATCAATTCAATCATGATATGCATGAAGGAATAACATCAGTTGAGAAATTTAATATCAGGAAATAAATTAAATTCTTTATATAACATGTAACTTTTAATTATATACACCATAAAAAATAAATTACTGATGAATATGGCATAATTATTTTAGAGATAAAAGTGATACTAGAAATCCCCTTACCATATGTCTTAACACTCATCATATGCATTCAAACCTCCATTATAGTATATATAAGTTTATTATACATATATCATAGAAACATAATCATATGTATATAGATATAAAATACCATGTATTGTTTAATTAGGAATTTATATTACCCATTTATTAACAATTCCACGTTTAAGATATGTTTCTGGTGAGAACTACTTTGTTTTTCGTACATGTTTTTATTTGTTTTCCTAGGTCCTCATACATAGATCATGATTTCATCCTATATATAATGATAATTTTCATATAAATATAAAATATATTTAGTATATATGTATTTATAGTAACCCATAAAATGTATTTACAGGAAGTGAAATATATAGTTCATAGTGGGGGAAACCTTTACATACACATGAACACTATTTCAATTATCTTTTTATCTTAATAGAAAAAAAGGAAATTATATATATTTAGATATTATTATTATTCTAGTAAAAATTTTATCTAATATATATCACATATATCTATTAAATTCATCTTTAATACATTCATTGTAAAGTGTGAATGAGTCACATTACTTCTATAGGCGGTAGACCATCGTACACACAAACGATGTTATCATATTCAAACAAAATGGAAATCATGAAGGAATTTGTTATATAGTAATATTTGAATCATAATGATATAATAATTATTATATATCAAATATTTAATATTAATTTACATCATTATTCCCTACTTTAATATGGATAATGGGAGAATGAACGACATCAGTTCGTGAGGTGGTAGTCCTCCATATCCACAAATGATGGTTGTATATCAAATTTGATGGAAGTGTCTAAGGTTGTAGGTAATATATTTGGAAGAAAAAAATCTCAGTATATTGAATATATTAAGGTTAATATATATGCATGATATGAAAATAATTGAAGGTGATTGCAGAATAAATAAAAAAAATGTTTATTGATGAACACTATCTATTATTCGGTTATATCTATTTTTTGTACCAAAAGGACAACCTTGGTTCATTTAATTCCTAGAGTAATGATTAACTAATTAGAGGAGGGAAGATAGTAAGTTATTTTGGCTAGTTTTGGTCATGAAAAATGGCTTTATAGGTGTTAATAATGGGGAAGAGTGAACTCCCTTTTATAATGGAGGAGGAGTGGAATTCTTATAAATACCAAAAGGAAAACACTATTGGGAGGTCTCGTTAACTTTATTTTCCTCCAAAAATGAAAACTTTTCTAGAAAATATGGTATATTTTAAGAATATTTCTATCTAATGGGATTGAGTTAAGTTTTTAGGTCATTTTACCATGTATGTTTAAAGATTAGTCCCTTTGTAAACTCTTTTTTCTCTTAATAACATTAATTAATTTTACCTCTTCCGACTAATCATTATGGTACAAAATTAAACTTTATTTATTTTAAATTTTACAATATTATGATAAAAAATATGTAATAATTTTTTTCAAATTTAATTCCCCAAGGAGAATAAATTTATTTAAAATTAATATCACAGATGTATTGAGGATGCAAGTTTTTAAAGAAAAAAGATCAAAAGATTATAGCGTTTTATATTCAATTAAAATATAAAATAGATTCCAATTTCCTAAATTATTTTAATAGATATATAATTTCATGAAATATACTTGAAAACCAAATATAAAAACATTTTAAGTATCACTACTGAAAAAATGATTTATACTCATGGTTCAAAACCGTGGGTCTAACCCCCAAATATGTGCATATAGAATATACCCAAAGTTTTGGGAACTGTGGGGAACCATGGAATTGGAATAGGTCCAAATCCTATACCAATGTTTTTCCAAACCATGGGTATATATTTTTTCCCCGGTTTCATAGCCTTATATGCACTTTCTACCCAGAAATAGACTTATACCCACATTTTTTAAACTGTGGTTATAAATATTCTTTAAAAAGTGGGCATCATGTTTCAATCCCACAACCTGGGCTTCTTACACAAGTCGCCTAACCAATTTGGATACATCACTTTTGTATGTATATATATAAATACATTTATCTAATTATATTTATCGGACCGTTCATTTTTGGGAAATAAATACTTGCAGCTTTTGATCTCATGACCTCAGCATACAATATCAAGAACCCCACCAACACAACTATCAAACATACGTTAATATAGATCAATGTTTATCTAAATATATAAATTTAATTTTTCAAATTAGAAAAAATAATGCGGAATTTTTTGATCCTACAACTTCAGATATCCACATGGAGTGCCTCAACAACTCCCCTACCTAAATTTTGTTTACATAAATCTGTATCGACATAAATATATTAATCTATACTATGGGTATAAGTGGGAGAACTGTTGGTATAGGTTTTTCCCACCATAATTTTTTTCCATCGTTTATGTGGTAAAACTATACCCACGGTTCCCTCAAACTATGGGTATACAATTTTTCCCAGACATATACCCACACTTTTCAATGAGAACTGTCTGTATAGGTCTTGAACCAAGACCTATACCCACAGTTTTTGGAAAACTATGGGTATAGGTTCGGAACAGACCCACATACCCACAGTGTGGGGAAAACTATTGGTATCGGTTCAGAACAGACCCACATTCCCATAGTCTTGGGAAAATTGTGGGTATAGGTTCAGACAGACCTCTATACACACAGTCCTTCCCAAAACTGTGGGTATAGAATCTTTTTCTAGTATTGTATATAAATAAATTTATATAAAAATAATTTATAAATTAAAATTCATGATTTTCACTATTCTTCAAAATTGAATATTATTAGAAAAATACCAAAAATTAATTCAAAAATAATTATAAAATTATAGATTCAGAAAAAGTAAATATTTTCAAATAGAATTTATATATAATAAAAATTTAATTTTAAAATAAGTACACCATCAAAAAGTTGTAAAGAAACCATTACACACAAAAATGTATTTATTCTTAGGTCTTATCTATAAAATAGATAATATGGATATCAAATAATTAATCTCCTATTTAATATATAAATTCCATTAAAATAATTCATCTGATTTTTTTGTCTAATTTATTGAGATAAAACCTATCTGTTCATAGAAAAATAGTTTTTTTAGAAGATGAATTACTTCATTTTCAAATAGTTCTCACATTTATTGATATTTAGTTGGTAAACAAAGAATTCATTTTATATACATTTTCCAACTATATTTTTATAATTTATTCAATCTTATTCATTACATCCATTCTAATTTTGAGGTGATAACAATAATAATAATGTTAATATTATATTGTAGTTCGGTAAAACATGGTCTTGAATTTAATATATGCTATTGAAGGATCATGGGATTGTATAGAACACAAGACAAACATAGTTTTCCATGTTCCAAAAGATAATCATATTGTATCTTGGAACACAATATATAAAATAATTTATTTTTATTTAAAAATAATAATTGATAAAAACTAAAGATGTTACATTGTACCACTATACAGTTATTTTATCCACCAAAACTCTTATCATTCATCAATTTTCTAATATATAAAAGGTGCTTTCATAGAAACATACATTACAAAAATGAATAATAAAACATCCTTCAAAAAGGAAAATTGAAAACATAATAGTTACCTAAAGTAACTCGTAAATAGGTTTCCACATGGGTGGAAAGTGAAATCATGGACATATAAGAGAAGAGTAACACCCACATACTGCTGGATAATTACAGAGAAAATGGTCAGTAGAAAGTTAATAATCAGAGAGACATTTACCAAAGAGGCTTGAAAATGGTAATTTATATAATAAAAATTATGATAAAATGACAAGATTATATTTCAAGACTCATTTTCTAATGTCGATGAATTTTTATAGGGAGATATACTTACATGATTTCATTCCATTTAATATGCACAATATAACCCTCTGTTTATGCCTTGAACAATATTCACTTCAACTATTACTCTAATAAATAAAGGTAAAATTTTCATTCATGAATAATTAACATATCATCAGATCCATAAATAGAATGATATATCATTCCATATATATTTAGTTAATATTATTGTAAAATTGTTAGCATAGGTTATCCAGTACTCAAAAATTCACATGTGGAAAGATAATAATTTAATCACTAAAACCACGTCAAGTGTTTAACTTAAACCATGACATAAATGTTTAACCTTGTTACCCTTGTGAAATATGGAAATCCAAAACTTCAGAAATAAGCTCACTCAATTTCTAAAAATTAGATTAATATTGATCCCCCATATATCGTTATGTATATCTAGACTATCACATACCAATCATGTGAACACAGTTATCATGTATTCTCATGAAACCGGGTAATAACTAGAATTTCCATAAATCCTTATTAAAATATATGTGCCTCTATAAGATAATTCACCCTTTATTTGATATATAGTCTCTTTCTTTATAAAAACTTTTCTATTGGAATCTTTGGTTCATCCTTTAACTTCTGTATATCAATGTGATTTTATTTTTCAATAAATAATATATATAGATAGGATAAATTCTTATAATCTTATCAAGTTCTACTAAAGGATGAATAAATTGATTTTCATAGATCTTATTTCCATAAATCCCCTATTTGATTAAATATAATGGAGTTCCCCAATTAACATGAATAAGTTAACGTGTTTTGATTGGATAAGATTTACATTTTTCCTTTGTGTTAAGAGGTTTTTGATGTTGATCACAATTATTATCCGTTATATTTTTTAACATTCTAGAATAATTCTCAAAATCCTTTCAATTGAAACATTGGAGTGTGGGACGTTCATTCTATGTGGATTTCTCATTATTCACATCATTAACATACATTTTCCATACACATCAGCATTCAGTCATTGGATGAAATTAATTTCCACAAATTAAAAATTTATTATTCCCATTAAGACTATTCTCTCTATATTTCTTCCCTCACATTGATCATATATGAGATATGATCTTCTTATCTGAATGGATCTTAGATTTTCCTTTGAATTTCATTTTTCTATTCTTATCAAAACCATGAGATTATAACATAATTCCAACCTAGATTTACAACTTAATAGCACATAAAAATCACTTCATAGCATCCAATGTCCCTTTGGACATTGAAATTTAGAGATTTGGTTTTAATACATTCTAGAATCGGTCAACATTACTTTTTTGGAAAAAATGATAATTCTTGAAATGTACCTTGTTATTCTTGTAAAATGTTGTTCATAATAACCAAAAAATTCATCATACATCTTTTAAGCTCTAGGAATTCATTATCCTTCACTGTTTGTAGAATACGAGGGATCTACTTACTAATAAATATCCCACTAAACTCTTCCCATTCCATATAGTGAATTTAAAATTTTTCTATTAAGTTCTTAATATAGTTTCACCATGGATCTACATCACCTTCAAAATGATAAACAACTATAATGGATTTTTCATGCTTTAAACACTAAAGAATATAAATTTTCAATTTGGTTGTATATTGCCCTTGCTAAACAAATAGTGGATCATTGGAACCACTAAAAGAAGCTTGAAATTTCCTCAAGAATGACTCAATAGAATTTTGTTCCCTCCTTTTCTTGGTTATATGTTTATCACGATTCATAGCTTGGGAAAGTTGTGAGATAGTTGAAAACATTTCTCCATTACAACTCCCATCTTATTCAATTTTTCATTAAGAAAATATTTTCATCATCCATTTCCTTCATCATTAAAACAATTCCTTCATGTTATAGTTAGTATATAAAATTAGGAAGTATATCATGAGAAACACTAATCATAATGGAACCTAAAAATAAACATGATAAATCACATATAGGGTGTCTAAATTATGGAATGTTCTTTTCAATATATGACACCTTTGGCTTAATATAGGGCATCCATTTTCATAATATATTTAAATACTTTAGGATGGTTTATAAAGAGTCTATGAATTTCCAAATAATTTCCCCTAAGAGTGTCAAATGTGCTGTATAACAAGGCCCTTTTTAATACACTAGTTCCCAATCGAGTCCATCGCAATATAGTGTTTTTGAGGTTTTTACCCCTTATAGATCTATGGTAGATCCACATCCACTTGTAGTGTCTAAAAAGGGAAGGAATTTCTTATAAACCACTCTCTAAATCCTTAAACAAAATTACTATACATTTTATAAGACATTTATTCATCATTAGACTTATCCTAATATGAATTCCTAAACATATACTTAATAATATACCTAGGGATCTCACTAAAGTTTATCATTCTAGTTTTCAGATGTTGATTAAACGAATCATTTTATAACATCTATAGAGACCTAGAATTATCATACATGGTTATTAAAACATTTTAGATGAATATTCATCGCCTTACAAAATTACATTCCTAAGGACTGTAAGAGTTTAATGTCTTTAGAAACTTGGAACACAATATTCTAAACTAATGATTGATCTTCAATGTTTCCAATAATGATATTCACATTTAGTAATCCTACATAAAACCTTCCTTCATAACTGGGGGAAAGGAAACATAATAAAGGTTTATTTCAGATGATCATTAAGGATAAACAAGGGAGATATGTAAGCATAATCATGATTATAAGGGCATGAGAACATGATCATAACATTATAAGATCATAATCTACATTTCAAAGATCATAATCAAGAGTCATGGAATAGATATTAGTGGTTCGTAAGACATGAATCATAAGGAAAAAAATAAAATGAGTTGTGAGAGAATAAAATTCTAATAATACATAAACATGTGGCGTACACATAAGAATATAAAATCATATATCAAGGATAGCCTCTAAAAACTTCATAACTTGTTTGGCTTGGGATGAACACACGTGTACCTACTTCAGGTGTAGGATAACAACCCATGTATCCTATTATTTTTAATTTTTGGATAAGAACCTATGTACCCTCTTGTTTTTAGTATTGGGATAACAACATGTGTACCCTCTTGTTTTTGGGATTGGGATAACAACCCTTGTACCTTTCTGTTTTCAAGTGTGGGAAAACGACTTGTGTACCCTCTAGTTTTTAGGCTTTGGATAATATCTAGTGTACCCTCTTATTTTCAGGCATAAACTAATAACCATCATACCCTCTTCACTCATATATCATTTATAATTACCTAATGTATTGTAGGTATATATAGGTCACACTCTTTACATATTGAATTATTACATATGTGTTACATAAGATCACAAACAATGATCATATCATAACCTGTGAACTGCTATTGTAGTCATCAAACATTCATATGATCTTAACCTCTGTAAAATAGATACGTTTCATAATATTTTCATCATATAATAACATGTAAATATATGTATGTCTCAAATAATATAACCCTTTGAGGATAAAGAAATTTCCTAAACATAATTTCATACAAAAATAAACTATTTAGAGAAATAATATGAATGGTACTCTTGAATCCTATCCCTATTAAGGCATGAGTAACACCAAAAAATGTCATATTGTATGGAAAATATTTTTTAAAATTAATTTAAAACATTTCTTTAGGATAATATCCTTTCAAATTTGCAAAAAGATTTTTAAAACAACAAACATTTAAAACAACATTTTCATTAAAAATAACATTGAAAACATATAAATAAATAGTGAAAATATTTTGAAAATATTTTTCATTTAAAATTTCCATGAAAATACATAAAGTAAGATTTGATAAATGGAGTGTTTGTGATAGTTAATAATTCCATATATGATGTATACATAAAAACAAATATTCCTTTTATATTGTCGGTATAAGTAAAAAGAGCCTTAATCAAAGAATGAAACGTATATTCCCATTAATTTTTTTTAAAAAAATTAAAATTTGGGTAAAAATTTCTTTTGGAATCATATAAAAATAGTATTACATTTTTGAAATCATTTATAGAAAAAAAATCGGGATAAAATAGATTTCGGACCGAAGAGATAAATAAAGTTGGATTTTTTAAAAAAGTTTTCCTTAAATATATTTAGTACCAAAAACTAAAAAAATGGTAGAATTACATTGATATATAATTAATGAATATATTAGAAAAAAAAATTAAATATAATTATAGTGATATTTATCATAATATTTCAACAATGAAAGCACAATAATAAGCAATCTGGATAAATGATGACATTGTAGTAATAATCACTTACCACTATGGTAACATTGAATCATAATACCCAGGAAATAATAACATTACTTGAAGCTTAAAATATCATTAAATGATGGAGATTCATGATATATCATTTCAAATGGGTAGTATTTACACCTCATAAAATAATATAGGTGAAAAATATAACATGTGTCTCGAAGATGGAAAATTGAGACAAAATTCTATTACCACATCTGGTAATTCTTTAACTATAAACCCCATTAAAGAGTGATATTAAAATATACTTGTTAATACAAATAATTATAAATATAAGGATCATAAAACACATCAATGGGAATTATACACACAATATACAATAAATAGGTGGTGAACATATCTTGTGTCTCATAGAAAAATAAGTAAGATGGAGATCGCTTACTATATGAGTATCTTTTGAATCATGAGATTAATGAAAGTGTAACATAAATTGAAACCTTTAATATCTTTAAATAAATAAAATTAATTAAATAACATGTAATAGGTTATTATATATACCATATAAAATAAACAAGTAGGGAATATAGCCTAAGTCTCGTAGAAATAAAAGTGAGACGAGAAATCCCCTAATGTTAAGTCGTGAATCTCATCAAACTCATTAAAAAATCATGAATAATAAATATAAGTTTATTATAAATCTATAATATGACCATATTTATATATATAACCATATATTATTTACTAATGACTTTATATTACCCACTTATTAACAATTCTATGTTTATGTTATGTTTCCTGTAAGAACTGCTTTGTTTCTTTCAAACATGTTTTGAATTTCATTTCATGGTCCTCTTGCTTAGATCCTGATTTAATAATTTCCATAATGATAAAAATTATATTAATATCCTATATATTCATTATAAATTTATCAATATTAACCTATAAATATTAGTCATAAGAAATTAAATACATCGTTCATGGAGATGGTAGGCCGTACCTACACGTGAATGGTGTTTCCATTTTCTTATCATATTAAAAAAAAAATTAAATTATATATATATATATATTATAGTTTAATTTTTTATCATATATGTAACCTATTTTTTTAATCCCATAATTAATACATTCTATATAATGTGTGAAAGAATCACATCACTTCATGAAGCGGTAGTGCGCCATACACATGAACATCATTGTCATATTCACACAAAATGTAAAGCTAGAAATTATGTGTTATATAATGATTTTAGAAAAATAAATACATCATTAATATTATATATATATAGCATAGAAACTTTATGTTCATCATTATTCCCAACCATAAGAGGTGTTAATGGAAGAATGAACTACATCGGTTCAAGAGGCGGTAGTCCACATCACACACGAATGATGATTGTGTATCCCATTTAATGAAATTGTGTGTGGTTTTAGGTATTAACATTAACATAACAAAATATCAGTGTATTTAAGACTTTTAAGTTATTATATAACTATTATTTGAAAATAATTGAATGGGTTTGGGGAAAAAACATTCGTTTATGAACACTCCCTCTTCTCCATGTATCTCCTTCTGGTTTTCACCAAAGGACTTCACTGGAAAGATTTATGACAAATGTATGGTTTAATGGATGATAAGAGGGATTTTTCAGAGTGAAATTATTAGTTTTTTATCATTTCAAATTTCATATATATGTGAATAATGAGGAAAAGTTAATTCCTATTTATAATGGATAAGGAGACGCATTCTTATAAATACCAAAAGGTAAACATTTTTAGAAGGTGACCCTTAGTTAATGTGCCACCAATAATGAAATTTTTTTAATAAAATGTCGTATATGTTCAAAAAAATTTCATCCATTGGGATTTTTGAAAGTTTTTAGATTATTTTTTGCCTTATGCTAAAAGATTCATCCCTTATTAAACTCATTATTTTGTTAATCATCGTGATTAATTTCAACTGTTTTCAATTGTTATTATGGTAAAAATTGAATTACTAGAAAATATAAATAATTGTTGTTAAAAATACTGAATCATTTTTTCCAAATTCAATTCATAGAATTGGAATAAATTAATTTAATATTAATCAATTATACGTGCTGAGGAAGTAGGGTTTTTAAAGGAAATGATAAAAAAATTACAATGTTTTTATATTCAATATCATTATTAAATTAAATCCAATGACCTTAATTATGTTATTATATATATATATGTGTATGTATATAATTGAAATAAATATAATTTAAAACCAAAATAAAAATATAATTTAACTATATAAATAAATTAAACAAAAAACAGTTTTTAATTAAAATTGAGTATTTTTCATTATTCATCAAAAAATGAAACTTCATTAAAAAAGAAAAATTCATCATAAGCTATTTTTCAAATTATAATTTAAAAATAAAGTTTCTTTATCCAAATATAATTTATAAAAGTCTCAAAATCTATTTTCCAAATAAGTGCTCTATTAAAAGGTGGTAAAACATCCTTTTATAAAAATACATATTTTTAGTGACAAAATTGGATATATTATTTTTTATTGTCTAGAAAACACACAAGATTAATATTAAATATATTATTGAATATTTCATAAAAAAATTAAAATAATTCATAATTTGTTTTAATTTTTGAGATAAAATGGGGTTGTGAATAGATAAATAGTTTTTCATAAAAGGATTTTCATTTTTCTCAAATAGTTCTTAATTTTATTTATAATTAATTAGTAACCAAAGAATTTATTTTATATAGATGTGTAAACCATATTTTTATAATTTATTTAACCATATTCATAACTATACATTCAATATCTAAGTGATAACAATAATAATATTTTAACAATAATACTATTAGTATATTTTATCTTGATAAAACTCAGTCATGTGTGTAATCCAAGCTATTGAAGGAACTTGGTATTGTGTGTAACAAAATCCTGACATAGTGTTGTGTGTACAACAAGATTGACATGGTTTATAATGAAACAAAATCCATCAATGTATATTAATTTATTCACAACTAATAATTCATAAAATCTAAAGTTGTTACAGGTTAGGCTCACGAGCCTAGGTTCAGTGAGATATGACTCATAGAGAGTGATTCGGGGTATGTGTCTCGGTTTCATGGTTCAATAACCATTGGGTTTAGATTTATTGAGTAAAATCAGGGTTGGGAACTTTTTAAAAGTTTTTTTTGATTACATTGACATGAATAGAGGATTATTACAATTTGTTCATTTTTTTAGAAAATGTCATGGTGTGTAAGGGAATGTATGGGGTGTGTATGTATGGTTACTATTTGAGTTATTAGTAATAGAATAGGCCTCATATAAGTCTATGAGGATGTTCTATGTTATAGATGAACTTGAGAGGTGAAATGGAAGTATTGTTTTATTAATTATCATGTGTGTGTGGAAGCTCGGTGGTTTGATTTTTTTTAGTCAAAATAATTGTGGGAATGTATTGGTAATAGTTCACTCATATTACATTATACCCCATTTGGGTTGGTGCATTGGAAAAAATATAGCGGAATCCATAAAAATTTGAGTGCACTGTTGGTTGTTTATGGTCAGTGTGGATTAACTTCATAGTATTTGGGAGTGACTGGTTGTTTTAAATTTTATTGGAAATCATGTTTGAGTGAGATGGTCACTTCTATTCAATACATGTATTAATGGATGATGAATGGATAATAGAAGTGTCGATTTGAGTTATTTGAACTGATCGTTATAATTATTCAAATGTAGTGAGCATTTTATTCATTTTGGATGAGTGATACTCATATAGAAATGTTCATGGAAGTGGTGAGATCTATTATAGACTGATCTGAATGTGATTCATGTGGTGAACCATGATTCATCACATTGTTTTTGGGGTAAACCAGCAATTTGTGACACATTTAGGACGGGTTAACTTATTTTTTATAATAATTTAGGGGTAAAACTATATTTTGTCACATGATTCCAGAGTGAATCATGTAAAAAATCAATATGATGATACAATTTTGGATGGAAAATCTTAGGATTCAAGGGTGTTCTATTCTATAACATGGTGTACAAGTATGAGAATTTTTATAGGGGTTTTTAGAGAAAATTTACAGCTAGTGGTTGGAGTTTATTTTCATGGATGTGTCAATGGGTAGGATAGATTCTTCTAAGTATATATATCTTGATATATAACATATATTTTGATGAAAATTTTAAGATGGTGAGATAAAAACTATGTTTGGATAATCATATGAGATGTGGATGGAAGGTCAATGGATTTTTGGAAGAGAATTATAGTTGGAAATTCTTATGGTGGGGAGCACCATTGCATGAAATTAGACTCTGTTATTGGAAACATATTCTAGGAAGACCTAAATTCATAGTTTTAAAATATGTGAAGAGAAAAAGGTTTTTCATGGTAGATAAGTTGTGTGACTACCATCTCAATGTTGGAATCTATACTGAGTAGGTGGCATAACTTTTGGTGAGTGGTGTATTTATTGTTTGGAGCTATATAGAGAATGCATGGATGGAATTCAAAGATAAGAAATAGTGATTTATCGATGGTTTTATGAGAATGTTTGTATTGGATACATTCTTTTAGGAATTCCAATACTTCTCCAGTATGAGAAGTGTTATAGTGGGTAGTTTTTATTGAACTTTTTATTTCCTTATTGTTATTTTGCGGTAGAATTTTGGTTTTTTACTATGGATGTATTTTTTGTGAAATCGGTCCCAATATTGGGATCTGATTATATGAAATTTTTAAAATGAGGTTTTTGTATATTGTTTGAGATCAAATGGATAACTATGGTGTTTTGTAGATCGTCGAGGGGGAGGCAGAATGGTCTGGCTACTTGAGGGTCCTCCTGTGGGTCATTCACTCTATAAAGAAGGGATAAATGGCATGAATAATAAAGGAAGAGGTCTAAGGGTTTTTTATTCGTAGTTAATGGAATTAAAATTTTATTCCTCCCATAAAGGGTGAGTTATAGTTTTTTAAAATAAATAAAGGGACTCTAACCACCTTATTTTGATTAATCGGTTTTCACATGAGGGGCCGAATGACTTTCCCACCCACTATCTTATTTACCTTGGATCTAGATTTTATTTTGGGTTGTTTTGTTGGTGATTTTAGTTGGGTAGCTCTTCTTATATTCCTTTATTCATCATTTATTATTTTTGGACCTAATTCCACTCAATGATTGGATGGGTTTTGGTGTCTATTACATTCTTACATAGTGAAACCCACTACACATGATGGGTCCTTTTATTGATATTTATATAGTATGCCCTAATATTCTATTTACATGTAGCAAGAGAATTTGGAAATGGAATATCTCCCAATGATTTTTCCGTGGGTTCATGGTGATTATAGGATAAATCATTCATTGTAATGAGCATTTAATTTTGTCATGACATGTCCTCTGGACCCGTGTCGTGACTACCCCAAGCCCGCCTTCCATAGGCCAGGGGATGGCGACTATCACCTAAGGTGTAAATCCCGATAAAAAGGGAAGGCATTGCCTTTATAAAAGTAAACAAACACAATAGAGTATGAAACTGAAGTAAGCACAAAGTAATACTGAATACAAAAGTAAGTGCTGGAAATAAAGGGGCTGAAAATACAAGCCCAACAGTAAGTATAGTACAACTGAAAATCTAGAACAACTGTAATAAAGTAAAAGAGCAACTACTAAGTCATCCTCCATGAATCCCACCTAAAATATGGGTACATATGGCCTCCTCAGCACCTCAAGTCCGTCCAACCACTCCGTGTACGTCTCACCAAGTGGTCCACCTCCGGGTACAGTCCATCTCCACAAGTCTCTACCTTAATCAGTGATGTCCATCGTCTGCATCCAACACAATGTAGTGACGGCATAGCCCGTGCATGGGTGAGTATAAGATACTCAGTAGGGACCCCGAGACCCCCGAATGTCTCCCAGAATCCATGAAGGATAAACCACAAAAGAAAGACACGATCATGAAGTATCAACCAACTCTACTTAGGTATATGCCCATACATATACCTAAGTTATCAAACACAGTTCGGCTCCAACTCTCGAGCCCAAACACAACCCAGTCCACACAGGAAAGTAAGTCAATCACATCGATGATAATGATTGAAAGTCAAGACTCAGCTCACACAGGTATACATCCTTCAAATAGCGATATAGATGATCAGATGTAGTCTTTGATTCATCCAAGATGTAGGATCCACACTTGATATCAAACTAGCTAAGCTGTCGGACCCACAGAGGATACAAGAACAGTAGTCATCATTGTCGAACCCATGGAGGATCACAGTATAGTAGTCGTCACTGCCGAACCCATGGAGGATTTCAGTACAATAGTCGTCACAGTCGCAGCCAGCTCTAGGGTTCCCGCACACAACACGCTCGATTTCTGGAGGATCTGCTTCTCGAGAAATGGGTTTTATACATCAACTATCATGAAGTCCAGAGTTGATGTATCCTGAAGTTTCACATCATCAAAAGAAACCCAACGCGACAGACAACACATCAATAGGACGCCCGGTCAAAGAGTTATTGGCTTTTTTGTCCCAGGGGCCCGGTTGGAATTACGCTCATTCCAAACCCGGCCATTTTCCAATAATATCCAAAACTCAATTAGAGTATCTAAAAAGTACCATCTCATTGCAAGGGACCCAGTGCCATAGACGGCTCATCGTTCGGATGCACGGCCTTGAAGATATTCATGGTTAAGCAAAACGGTCCCGACCAATCAATCCCAGTGGGCTGGCTGGTCAGCCCGACCCAGTTCGGTGGGTTCGGCCCGGTTGGAGGGGTCGGCCCAGCCCGGTGGGGTGTGACCTGAACCGGTGTTGTGGCCCGGCCCACGCAAGGGCGGCCTGGCCCAACGTTGTGGCCCGACCCGCACGAGGGTGTCCCAGCCCGGTGGGGCGCGGCACGGCCTACGCTAGGTGGCCCGGTCCGTGCCGCCGGCAGCCGGCTGTGACTCGGCCAACTGGACAAGCCGTCTGGGGGGCGCGACCCCGGTGTTCCGAAATGGCGGTGTCGCCCCTCTTGTTTGGCCGAACAACGCCAGAGGGTCTTCTCCAGTGTGAGAGGCCCATACAGGCGGTCCGTTGTTCTCCCACGTGGAACCTTCGGGTGTCGCGGCCTTCATCAACCCTATCGGCCGCCTACCAGCCAGTTCTCCCGCCGAAGCAGGCCGCTGTTCTCCGCAGCGCGGCGCCCTCGTGGAGCCGTGGTTTCTTTGGACCGACCGTCTTTAGCCGGCCAATTCTTCTTCATCTGAGCAACCCATGGATGCGGGCCACGGTTCTTCTCTCCGCGGCTGGTACATGGCTGCCACTTCCTCCGATTGTCACCACCTCTTCCATCTCTGCCTCTATCACGAATAAGGACAAGGATCATCGGAGGGTCATTGGGCCCTGCTTGTTTGGCTTGCGCCCTCCACGTAAGGCGATAAAAAATGGCTATAGATGATAACTTTCATTCAACAAGAACGAAGGTATAATTTATTCAATTTAAATTATAGAAACCCCTATCTTGATTCTGATGCTCGCTTGTCTGTGTCGCGGGAAGAGGATTCAAAGATGACGTCAATTCGTTGACGTCGAGATGCGTCTGAGGAGGAATCATAGTCGACGTTCCTCATGGGCGGAGTCTTCTTCCTTGATGCAGAGTAAGAATAATTAAGAATACAAC
The DNA here is from genome assembly GCA_963277665.1 of Viscum album. Taxonomy (NCBI): domain Eukaryota; kingdom Viridiplantae; phylum Streptophyta; class Magnoliopsida; order Santalales; family Viscaceae; genus Viscum; species Viscum album. The sequence goes on from OY728128.1 coordinate 1,938,175,200, forward strand.
AGTCGTGGGACTTGAGTTCTTCATTGGAGAGGGTAAATGTTCTTCGCGGGAAGAAGGCCCTCTCCAAATTCTCCAAAATATCCACCACCAAAATATTTTCCAAGGAATTCTAATAAGGCTTCTCAATTTTAATATAATTTCCATACAATTCAAATTGATTCGAATGAATTCCTAGATTAATTAAATGTGGCATTTAATTAATCCTATGTGTTGGCATTAATTAAGAGAAGGTGAAGAGTTTAAAAATTCAAAAGAGAGGAGGTGGAGAGTTTTAAGAGTTAATGAGGGGGTTTCAAGGGGTTAAAGGGGTAGTTGATGGGTTAGGGGACCGTGTGCCCCCCCCACATTATCCTAACATGGGAGATTATGTGGTTGTGGGCCCCAACTCTAACTCCCCCTTGAAGGAAATAACCACCACTTAAAAATTAAATAAAATTCTGTACACTCACAACAATTTTATTTTAATTTGTTACGAATCCCCAAAAAATAACTTCTACTCTCGACTAAGTGCAATTGTAGTAAAGGTCCCCTTAAGAGAATACTGGTGCTGCAAGTTCATTGGTGTCCTATGATATCAATTATGAGCACCGGTTCAAAAGATAGAAAAACCCGCACGTACATTTACTAAACATACCCGAAAAAAACATCAGAAATTGTTTCCGGGCACACCAGGCCTCGGAATCTGGCGTTGTCAGAAACTGCGGACTTGTAAATTTCCAAATAATTTAAGTAAAAAATTTACTTTGAAATTTACAGGTCCTTACATAACCCCTTCCTCAGTACTTTACGTCCCCGTAAATCTACAACACACACTAGGGAATCAAATGGGGTTACTGAGCACGCATCTGAGCCTCCCGCTCCCAAGTGCTCTCTTGGAGGTTCCTGTGCTGCTAGTGAATGCACACCAGAGGAATCGACCATATAGGTAGGACTCGCTCCTGTCGATCCTCGATCTTTACCAGGACCTCCGTGAATGTCACTTCGTCGTCGATGTCCAGCTCCTCGTGGTCGATAATTTGGGTCGGGTCGTGCACGTATCTCCTCAGCTAAGAAACGTGGAAGACGGCGTGTACCCGATGCATCTGAGGTGGAAGGCCAGGCGGGAATCCACCTCGCTTACTATATTGAGGACCTGGAAAGGTCCGATTAATCGTAGAGACAAATTTCCACCTCAGCCAAATCTCTGTAGACCTCGTTGAGGTGAGACCTATAAGAAGACGTTGTCACCAACCTCGAACTCCAGTGGTCTCTGTCTCCTATCAGCATAGGACTTCTACCTTCTCTGTGCAGTCTTCATCCGCTCCTAGATGATCTACACCTTCTCCATCATAGTCTACACCATCTCTGGTCCTACAAGTGATGACTCCCATGGGTCAGTCCATTACAGAGGTGATCTGCAAGGTCGGCCGTACAGTGCTTCATAAGGTGTCATTCTGATGGTGGAGTGGTAGATGTTGTTGTACGCAGACTCCGCCAAGGGTAAGTGATCCTCCCAGCTACGACCAAAGTTGAGGACACATGCACGGAGCATGTCCTCAAGAGTCTGAATGGTCCTCTCAGTCTAACCATCCGTCTGAGGATGGAAGGCGGTGCTCAAGCGAAGCTGCGTCCCAAAAGCCTCATGTAATCCCTTCCATATCTGGGAAGTGAAATGAGTATCTCAATCAGAGATGATAGTCGATGGCACACCATGAATCCGTACGATCTCTTGAATGTAGAGGTGACCCAAGATCTCTACTGAGCCATGCTCTCTGATCATTAGGAAGTGGGCCGACTTGGTGAGTCGGTCTACGATCACCCAGATAGAGTTGTGTCCTCTGGATGTACGTGGGACGCCTGTCACGAAATCCATGGATATCCCATCCCACTTCCACTCTGGGACCTCTAAGGGTTGTACCAAGCCTGCTGGTACCTGGTGCTCCACCTTCAATTGGTGACAAGTGAGGCATTGTGAAATGAAATCTACTACATCCTTCTTCATACCCAGCCACTAGTGTTGTCATTTGAGGTCTTGATACATCATCGCCACTCCTGGATTTACCACTAGCAGGGAAGTGTGAAACTCCCTTAGCACTTCCTCCTGTAATGAAACTGGTACCATGGTACATCTTCTGAAGAGGATGACGTGCTCCCCACCTTCAGAAAATCTATCAGGTGCCTGCCCTGAGGATATATGAGCACGTCGTGTCTCACAGTCAACGTCCCCACGTTGTGCCTATCTGACTCGCTGAAGGAGTGGAGGAGTGACTGTGAGAGACTGTAGAAAGGCTGCTCCATCTCTATCCACATAGAATATCTTCAACGTGGCCAGCTTCTCTATCACCTCTCTTAGTAGCTGAATATCTGATCTCCTGCTGAGAGCATCTGCTACAATGTTCCCCTTCCAAGGAGTATAGACTATATCGAAGTCATAGTCCTAGAGGAACTTGAGGCAATGTCTATATCTCAGGTTCAGGTCCTTCTGCGAGAAGATGTACCTCAAACTCTGGTGGTCAGAGTAGACTGTAAAGTGCTCGCCCATCAGATAGTTCTGCCACATCTTCAAGGCGAAGATCGCTTCTTCTAACTCCAGGTCCTGGGTAGCGTAGTTCTTATCGTGTTATGTGAACTTTCGTGAAACATACGCAATCACTACTCGCTCCTGCATCAGGACACACCTGAGTCTAGTCCTTGATGCGTCGCAGTAAACTACGTACCCTACACCCTCCTCCAGTAGCCTCAAGATGGGCGCACTGGTCAATCTCTACCTCAGATCCTGAAATCTCTGTTGGCATCTCTCTGACCACACGAAGGGTTTCCCTTTTTTCGTCAACACTGAAAGCGGTGCTGCAACTCTGGAGATGTCTAGCACAAATCTCTGATAGAACCAAGCCAGACCCAGGAAACTCCGTACCTCTGTCACACACCAGGGTGGCTCCCAAGATAGTACAGTCTCGATCTTCACTGGATCCACTGCAACTCCAGCCTCTGAGATGACGTGTCCCAAGAAGTCATCCTCTTGAATCTAGAACTGGAACTTCGAGAGCTTACTATAAATCTAGTTCTCACGGAGTGTGTCCTGTACTACCCACAAATGGTGGGTGTGCTCCTCCTCAGTAGATGTGTAAATCAGTATGTCATCGATAAAGACTATGACAAATCGACCGAGGTAGGTCTAGAAGATCCTATTCATGAGACTCATGAACACTACTGGTGCATTGGTTACGCCGATGGGAATAAGCAAGAACTCGTAGTTTCCATACTAACACCTAAAGGCCCTCTTCTACACATCGTCATCTCGAACGCTGAGCTGGTGATAGCCTGACCTAAGGTCTATCTTTGAGAACCATTGTGCTCCCCTGAGCCGATCAAAGAGATCGTCAATCCTCAAGAGTGGGTACCTTTTCTTCATAGTCACCAGATTCAGGCGATGGTAGTCGACACACAGTCACAAGATCCCATCCGCCTTCTTGGTGAACAAAATTGGAGATGCCCAGGGTGAAACACTGGGTCGGATAAATCCCTTCACCTGTAAGTCCTCCTGATGTACCCACAGCTCACAAAGCTCAGCGGGATCCATCTGATATGCTAGAGTAGATATCAGTGTTGTCCTGGGGTACAGGTCTGTGTTGAATTCTACCTCTCTGCGAGGAGGTATTCCTAGAATGTCATCAGGAAAAACATCCGCAAACTGATCCACCACAACAAGAAAACATGGACTCCGCACATCAACTTATCCAAGGATGAGACTAGCCAACTGATGTGTGATCGGCTTCCCCCTCCTCTACGTAAGTCCATCCTGCGCTGCAATGGTTCCCTTATCACCGGTGATGGTGAACCTGGTCCCATCCGTGTGGACACACCATACATTGTGCCTAATACAATCGATCTGAGCATGGACTATAGATAACCAATCCATACCCAAGATGACGTAGTAAGGCCTCGACACCGCTACAAGAAGATCCCAGTCGAAGCTCTCACCTCCAAGAGTAATCTCACACTGTAGACATCACTGTGTAATCGTCGAGTCTTCTCCAATAGGTGTCTCTAGCCGTAAGGATCGAGCCAACGACTCCATCGAAATCTCTGAGCTCCGAAAAAGGGTAGCGACAATAAAATAATGACTCACACCTCTGTTTATAAGTACTGTAGCAAGGGTTGAGTAGACACAGATAGTACCTCGAATCATCTTAGGTGTGCCGCGGTCATAGGACTCGACTACCTAGAGTTGAGCCCATCTCTGTCCGCCAGCTCCCTGTGGTCGGGGTGGTCCTCCTGGTGGTGGTGGTGGTAGAGCATCAAAATGTCGTCCACCACCCGCTGCTCAGATAGCTCCTCTGCCTCATCCACCTACTCCTGACGGACCACTACGATCAAACCTGTACCTCTTCTTGGGAGGTCCCTCTACTGACTACTTCTCATCTGCATGGTGGGTCGGGCAGTCACGAGCCATGTGGCCCTGCTTGCCGCATGCATAGCACAACCTGCTCATCATAAGGCTGGCTGTGTTTCATGTGCCACGCACAACCGAACCTAAATCCCGAGGTCGCCCACCCGATGGCCTGGAATGCTTGGACCTCTACGTCAACTGTCTACTGTTGGCTACAGAAGACTCTGCTACATGTCTCCTTGCATTGGGTCTCGCTGCTAGAGACTACTTAGTGAGAAATCTCTCCATTAGAATGGCTCTCCCCAACACCACCACCAACGTCGGGATGCTGAGGGGAATCGTCGAAGCCCGGATCTCATGCCTCATTCCCTGATAGAAGGTTTGGTCCCTGAAGAATAGGTCTTGTACCATATCTGTGGAGTACTGTGAGAGGTCAGTGAACCTCGCTGAGTACTAAGATACTGTCATGCTGCCCTCCGGCAGATGAAGTAACTCCTAAATCTGCACCACACGAAGTTTGGCTGGAACAAACTCTGAGTGAAAGTGACTCTCGAAGTCTGTCCAAAGTAGTGATGCTTTGTCATGCACCTGGAGAATTAGGCTCCACCATCTACCTGTTACTACATGTAGGAGACTCACATCAAGGATCACCATAAGGTTGGATGGTGTCCCTACCAATCTGAAAACTCTGACAATAGCCTCTAGCCAATCCTCAGCTTCCTGTTGGTCCGTCTCTCCATGGAACCTAGGCAGCCACTGTTACTGGAACTCATGCAACACACTCAGGTGGCGTGCACTGTCTGTTGCTGGGGATGGTGGTATCGGTGGCCCAGCGGGTAGTGGTACTGCTGGTGCCTCCGCTGTGATGGGGCCCTACACCGAGGCCTCGTCGCTCGGTGGGCTACCATCTCGTACATAACTCGGAACCCTCTCTGGCTGCCTTTGTGGGGCCATCCTGAAAATAAATAGGTGCACCATAGTCAAAACAGTATACCTGGTGAGTTGACACAAAGTAATTGCAATGAAAACTTTTGAAACACAAATGCAATCAGTTTTTTCTTGCACTGAGTCGTAAATCAGAGGTCAGGGTCCTAGTGTATGGATACGTCGGCTACCGCACCAAAACTGTACTCCCTGGACTGAAAACCACACTCAATACTCTTAACACTATTTCTTCACAGAAAATAATGTTCATAGTCCTGTGTTCTGTAGGTAGAACCGACTCTTTTGATACCAATTTGTCACGACCTGTCCTCAGGGCTCGTGTTGTAACTACCCCAAGCCCGCCTTCCATAGGCCAGGGGCCGGTGACTAGCACCTAAGATGTAAGTACCAATAAAAAGGGAAGTTATTGCCTTTATAAAAGTAAACAAACACAACAGAGTACGCAACTGAAGTAAGCACAAATTAATACTGAATACAAAAGTTAGTGCTGAAAGGAAAGGGGCAAGAAATACAACCCCAACAGTAAGTAAAGTACAACAGAAAAGATAGAATAACTGTAGTAAAGTAAAACAGCAACTACTAAGTCTTCCTCCAGGAATCCCACCTGAAGGGTGGGTACAGATGACCTCATCAGCATCTCGGGTATGTCTGACCGCTCTGTGTACGTGTCACCAAGCGGTCCACCTCCGGGTACCGTCCAGCTCCACAAGTCTCTACCTTGATCAGTGTTGTCCTTCGTCTACATCCAACACAATGTATTGCATGCATAGCCCATGCAGGGGTGAGTATACGATAATCAGTATGGACCCCAAGACCCCCGAAGTTCTCCTAGATTCCACGAAGGATAAACAAAAAAATAATGAGACGATAAAGAAGTATAAAACAACTCTACTTAGGTATATTCTCATACATACACCTATGTTATCAAACACAGTTCGGCTCCAACTCTCGAGCCCAAGCACAACCCAGTCCACACAAGAAAGTAAGTCAATCACATTGATGATAATGCTTGAAATTCAAGACTCAACTCACACAGGTATACATCTTTAAAATAGCAATAGAGATGATCAGATGTAGCCACTGATTCATCCAAGATGTTGGACCCACACAGGATACAAGACCAGCTAAGCGTCGGACCCACATAGGATACAAGACCAACTACTCTGTCAGACCCACACAGGATACAAGTACAGAGGTCAATACTGTTGGAACCACACATGATACAAGAACAGTAGTCATCGATGTCGAACCCACAGAGGATCCCAGTACAGTAGTCATCACTACCGAACACATGAAAGATTTCAATACAGTAATCGTCGCAGTCACAGCCAGCTCTAGGGTTCCCGCACACAACACACTTGATTCTGGGAGGATCCGCTCCTCGAGCAATGGGGTCGATACATAAAATATAATGGATTCTATAGTTTATGTATCCCAAAGTTCAACCTCATCAAAAGAAACCCAACGTGACATACAACACGTCAATCAGACGCCCGGTCTAAGAGTTATTTGCTTTTCCGTCCTAGGGGCCTGGTTGGAATTACGCTCGTCTCAAACCAAACCATTTTCCAAAGTTGTCAAAAACTCACTTTAAGTATAGAAAAATGCCCGTCTCATCACAAGGGTCCCATTTCCGCAGATGGCGCATCGTTCGGACTCACGGTCTTGAAGATATTCACATTTAAGCAAAACGGGCTCGGCCCGTCATGCCCGGTGGGAGGGCGGGTCGACCCGACCCAGTTCGGTGGGTCTGACCCAGTCGGAGGGGTTGGACCGGGCTACTGGAGGCCCGAAACATTCAAGGTGGCCCGGCCTGGTGGACGTCCGAGCAGTCCAGGGGGCGCGTCCCCCGGTTTTCCGAAATGGCAGCGCCGAGCGGCGCCGCCTCTTCTGTCCGTCCGGCCGAAGCCAGCTAGTCTTCTCCGGTGTGTGCGGCCTTCAAAGGTGGGCCCCTATTCTCCCACATGGAACCTTCGGGTGTTGCGGCTTTCATCAACCAGGTCGGCCACCTACCGGCCGGTTCTCCCGCCGAAGCGGCCTGCCCAGCGCAGGCCACGGTTCTCCACAGCGCGGTGCCCTCATGGCGTCGCGGTTCCTTCAGCCCAGCCGACTTTAGTCGGACAGTTCTTCTTCGTCCGAGTAGCCCGCAGACGAGGGCTGTGATTCTTCTCTATTCTTTCGGTACACTTCCGCCTCTTCCTCCGGGAATCGCCACCTCTTCCATCTCCACCTCCATCATGAATAAGAACAGGGATCATTAGAGGGTCATCGGGCCATGTTGGTTCAGCCCGCACCCTCCGCGTAAGGCGGTAACAAATGTCCATAGACGATAACTTTCATTAAAAAAGAATGAAGTTATAATTTATTCAATTTAAATTAAAAAAACCCTACCTTGATTCCGATGCTCGCTTGTCTGTGTCGCGGGAAGAGGATTTGAAGATGACCTTGATTCGTTGATGTTGGGACGCGTTAGAGGAGGAAGTGTAGTCGAAGTTCCTCGCGGGCGGAGTCGTCTTCCTTGACGCGGAGGAAGAAGAATGAATAAGACAATGGTCACGAACCTTGAGTTCTTTGTTGGAGAGGGTAAATGTTCTTCGTAGGAAGAAGGCCCTCTCCTAATTCTCCAAAAGTTCCACCACCAAAATATTTACCAAGGAAAATATTATAATAAGGCTTCACATTTTTAATAGAATTTCCATGAAATTCAAATTGATTTGAATGAATTCCAAGGTTAATTAAATGTGGAATTTAATTAATCTTACGTGTTGGCATTAATTAAGAGAAGGCGGAGAGTTTAAAAATTCAAAAGAGAGGAGGCAGAGACTTTTAAGAGTTAATGAGGGGGTTTCAAGGGGTTAAAGGGGTAGTTGATGGGTTAGGGGATCGTGTGGGCCCCACCACACATTATCCTCTCATGGGAGGTCATTTGGGTGTGGGTCCCACCTATAACTCCCCCTTGAAGGAAATAACCACCACCTAATAAACTAAATAAAATTGTGTACACTCACAACAATTTTATTTTAATTTGTTACGAATCCCCAAAAAATAACTTCTACTCTGGATCAAACGCAACTGCGGTAAAGGTCCCCTTAAGCGAATACTGGTGCTGCGAGTTCATAGGTGTCCTTGGATTTCAATTTTGGGCACTGGTTCAAAAGATAGAAAACCCGCACGTACATTTACTGAATGCACCTGAACAAAACTTCAGAAATATTTTCTGGGCACACCGGGCCTCGGAATCAGGCGCCGTCAAAAACTGCAGACTCATAAAATTCCAAAGAATTTAAGAAAAAAAAAATTCATTGAAATTTATGGGTCTTTAAAAAAAAATTCATTTTTTGTGGAATAGGATCTGGTTTATGTCTTAAGATTACCATAAATGGTTACTCAATATTTTTATGAGAAGATATGGCTCAATGTGTTTTAAGGAATAAATACTATATAAATATTTATAAAAAAATTATAAATTTTTTATAATTAATTATGGTTTTTATGGAATAAGATAACTCCCCATGAGTGTTGAAAATAATTTTATGGATTAAATGAGGATCATAGGATCTCGATGTGGGGTTAAGTCAATTTTCTATATAGGTGTACCATATGATAAAAATTATTTTCATGTAAATTAATGAAAATGCATGTATAAATTTTTGAATGGGTTGGAGATGTGGTAAATGGATGATATAGTCCTTAAATGATAGTATATTATTTGTTTAAGGCACACATGTTGTTACCAAGTACTCCTCATCAAGTTGGAGATCTAAGATAACCTAGAAACTCTGTTTTCTGTTTTTTTTATATTTTGGAATAGATTAAAAGTGACCTATGAGAAGTCTAATGATATGCGATGAGATACAAAGTGTCCAATGTTTAGTTCCTAGGGATTTTGCATATGCATGAGAGGCCAGAGGCTGAATTACAATGAAATTTTATGGTGTATGCCTCATGAGTGTTGGGGAACTCACTCATGAGGGTGGAGGTGAGTTTTTTTGTGTGACTAGTGTAATAGGTGTCATATTGGACTTGGAATTTGATTTATATGTGGTAGAATTTCCATAATAGTTGGACCCTTATTATGTCTATGGTAGGGAAGAAATGATATCTAATGATGGTCTCTGTGTAGAGGGACCCAGAGTGATGATGACTTGGTGAGGTTGGACTAGAAATTGAAGTCCGGGTAAGAGGATCCTTAGGTGTGATTCAACATAAATTGGTAAATATGTTATGTTATTGATGAGTGTGACATCCTTATCTTGAATCACTAATATTTAACCTCACATAGTGACCACATGGACTTAAGTACCCTTTCTAATATAATAGAGGCAATCGACTAATAGCAAGGGTCTAAAGTGGTACATTGGGAAGCCTATACCCACATTATCAAAGTAGTGAACAACTTTAAATAATAGATTACATAAAAAAAAATTAACATCATAATATCTTCATATAGTGGATAATAACATCATTATTAGAAAAAATGGAAAAATCCATAAGTTTTATCATATACAAAATGAATATTTCATGATGTTGTATGAAAATAAGAATTCAGGGGGAATTAAGATAGATATACAATGTTACATGCCAAAAAAAAGTTTCCAAAAGTAAAAAATATAAACCCCAATAGAATCACAAGAACTAGCTTGACCCTCTTCTCCAATACTCAATCTTAGTACTAATAATCAAGTGTCCATGGTGGGGTACATCCCCTTATCCTTAGTTTCATCTTAGAAATCTTTCATGTTTGAAATCGAATGGTCAAACATGGTGTGATAAGGTGATACATCATGATCTATAAGTACAACCTGTATCCAATGTAATTTATTAATGGATAATAATTGTATGATGATTAAAACTAAAATCTAGGGAATTTTCATTATATTTTATGTATCAAAAAATCTTTTTCTAGGACCTAAGTCCACTTACCAATGAATCCTTTTCAATTCCAAAGAGTTCTCTTATTGTAAACTCTGAATAATGTAGACCTACAATGAGCCAGTAACCCCTTTCCCAGGGTCAATCCAAACTTATTGAGTCCAAGGTGCATGTATAATGTATACATAGTAATTAAATGAGTGGGGACCAAAGAAAAAATCTTTGACCATCTAAGAAAGCCAGAGCCAAGGAGATTATCCATGGAATCCAGTTTTGGATTACATTAGTGGTTACTTTATACCTTTCCTTGATATCTATAATTTTTTTATACCACATCATCCAATGTAAAACATATTATATAGATTATTAGAGGGGCATGATAAATTCCATGATACATTACATATAATTTATTTCAATAAACTTAAGGAATGATGTAATACATCTCATTTCAGAATTCTCATTTATTCTATTTCATTAAACATTTCTTCCATATCTGGAAAAGTGTTAAAGAATGTTATTATACCATCTAGATGTTAAATTAATTTTTTTCTATGTTCCAATAGTATATGAAAATATCCACTCACCGAAGAGGGTGTCTTGGTAAATGGAATTTAATCAAACCCACCTCAAGGGGTGGTTAGGGTTGAGGTTGACAACCTCTGACCCTTTGGAGGCATCTAAAAAACATCAAATCATTACATAAAGAGTAAAATTATTGTATTAGTTATTTTAGGAGAAAAACACATCATATTATATTTAAGGAAATGTGGGGACACATTATAAATAACAACACTACTATGGAAAAGTTATAGACCACATATATTAAAATAGTATTTGACTCCTCCTATATTGCGGGCCTTTAATTCAGGATAGATATCTAGAAATCAAGGAAATAGGATAATTTCAAGAAAAGGGTATATTATAAAGTATAGGAATAATTTTCAATATGAAAATATAAAATAATAAAATAATAGTGAAGATTTATAGTCTTGTTGAGAGAGATTTGATGTGAAGAATGGTAGTCTGATTAGAGCTAATAATTGTCAAATATCACAAATCCTAGAGGAGAGGAGAGCTGAGATTTTTGAATGAGGGGAATAACATGTGTGATTTGAGAGAAAATGGGGTAAGAGTGGTTTATTTGTTTAAGGGAAAAAAATTAAAATCACCATTTTTGAAGGGTCGCCTTGTTTTTCTATATGGTTGGCTAAACCATGTTCTAACTATATGAACTCCAATATATAAAAGGTTACACCTCTCACATCCAAGATAAAAGGTTTGAAAACTCTATCCAGGACATGAATTCCTAGAGTCTGATACACCTCCCCCTCATAATATTAGGATCACAGTTAGGATCGGCCTTGTTCCAACCATGAGACACAAACTAGAAATTCCATTCAATTATTTCACATTTGTGAAAACTTTATTCCATGGTTTAAAAAACAATTCTCCTCTTCGGTGGGTCGTATGGTTGAGAAACATAGTTATTAATAATCATTTTCCAACCATGTGTCTCACTCTAGATATCCAAAAACTACAGATCTAGGCTTCTTACAAGACTTGGACACTATCAACCCCTTTCAAAATCCATTAGACCGTCTAAATTGGATAAAATAAGATGTATAAAATTAAATTCAATTAAAACATACCTCATCAAAAAACTAGTATCATAAGAACTCTCCTACTTAAAATAACTTTTCCCTAAGTTTCCCTAAGGGTAAATAATCCTCATTATAGAACAACATCATCCACTAAGAAAGTACATCAGCCTATCGTAACCAATTCTCATCATGTACAAGTCCATGCTACCATATCACATGAAATAGAGAATCTAAACATCTTTTAAGAGCCTTGAAGCTATAATCTAATATTCAAATTGTAACTCTTCCAAATAATTATAAACATCCAACTCAATCTCATCTAGATGAATAGAATAAGAGTGATATGAATAGTAATGAATAAATTTAGATACATGTATGAAATCATATATATATATATATATATATATATATATAATTCTCTATGGAACATATATCCAATAATTCACTAGTATGATCCTCTCTACAACATTAAAAGGTCAAAAATATAATTTTTATCTTCACTTTCATCTAAACCAATCGATGACTTAATTATTGGGAAACATGCAAGAAAACCCATTCTCTCAACTGAAACTCCATAGTTCTATGATGAAAATAAAAAATAAGCATATTTCATAGACTAATATGAATCCATATGTTTTCTAAAAACAAGTACCTCCTCTAATTTCTCCTAAATGAGACTTGGTCTAAACAGCCTATGGTCCCATCCTTTAAATAGCATAGAGGTGACCATAAGGGCCTAGAGTATATGACCTCATAAGGATCCATATGTATAGTCACATAGAATCTATTATTATAAGTTAACTCCACAAGAGGAATATGATTCCCTCAAGAACCTCTAAATTTATGGATTCGTGCTTAGATCATGTCCTCTAGAACATCTATTGTATGATTATACATATTTTTGTTCTATGGGTAATATGTTATGATTAGAATAACTTATGAATCAAGTTCCTTCTATAACCCTTACCACAATTGCGAAGTAAAACGAGAATCCCTATCTGATATGATGGCTCCAAGAACACCATTAATGTGTATAACATCTTAGAGATAAATTTTTCCATGTTCAACCTCTATAAATGTCTCCTTATTAATCATTAATTGGGAAACCATTGTTAATCTATCTATAATCAAAAATATTACATCACTTATTTTTTCATAATTTGGTAAACATAACTCAGTATCCATTGTGACATCATCCAATTTTCACTGTGGAATGTGTTGCATTAGTAAAATACTATAAATTTACTAGTTTTCTATATTTACCCACTGACATGTGGAAAACTGAGTAAAAAAACTGGTTTTATAACTTTTTATACCATAACACTAATACTGGAATAATATTTTTTGGTGTATTTGGGTGAGTCCTAGATGTACTATCCATTTAAAGGCCTATAACTCTCACATAATTTTATCTCACTCATCTATAATAGTCTAGATGCATCCATGAAAAAGAAAAACCTCAACCTTATCAATTACCTAACCAGGTGGTGGGTCCTCACTTGAATCACTTTCATTTAGTACTAATCCCTTAATATTAGAAACTTTCTTCATCTTTAAATGATTCAAAAATGATGAGGTCACTAATAAAACTACCTTAATATTTTTTCCATGATAATGTTGAAACTCTAGATTCATCATAGAAAATAAATCAATCAACTTCCACACTCTACTAACTTATGGAATAGATTGGCTCTAAGTCTTCCGGTTGAGATCATCAACCAATGCATTTTCATTACGTGGTGTATAAGAAATATCAAAACAAAAATACTAAATGTATTCAATAAATATTCTTTATATGAGGTTAAAATAACACTGATTGAATATTCATTTGAAACATTTTTCTATATACACTAAAAACACTTAAAATAAATAATCTCTCCAGCAACATAATTCTTGAACAACTTAAACGTTATTGATGTTTTGAATAATGTAATTATGTTCATGAGGTCTCAATTTTCAAGACCAGAATACCATTACATTGTCCCCTTAAATCAATATAGATCCCATCATGATACCTAATTCATCATGATATACCATATATACTCTTCTAGGATTTGGTAAAATAAGGATTAGTGCAATTAAAAGTCTTCCATTCAATTCCCAAAACAATTCTTCACAATATTATGATCACAAGAATTTAACACCCTTCTATTCTAAATGTATTAGAAGTACTTTACATTATGGTAAATCCAAAATTAAATTTTTATAGTATCTATCCATCCTCAAAAATATTCATATATAAAATATTTTCTTAGGATTCTTTAAGGAAACCACAGTTCTCTCACTCACTAGATCCATTGATACTCCAGATTCTGAGATAATGTGACCCTGGAAGTGAAATTTATTAATCCATAAGAGGATTTTTATAATATTCTCATTTATCTGGTTCTCTATTTGTGTATTCAATGTGGTGTAAGGTGGTTTTCATGATCATCTTGAGTATGTAATACACCATGATATCATTAGAAATATGACCCCAAGGAAGTATATGTATGGATGGAAAACTAGATTCATCAAAGATATAAAGACTATTAAAACATCCCCTATACCAAAATGGAATCAAAAGATACATAAATAGGACATAACTTCTTTAAAATATATAATTTCTATATCTATTATTTTAACACAAACATTAGTATTTTCTGATCTCAATCCTATATTAGATATAACTTGTGATCCATGGATCTAGAAGAAGAGATCAACTATATGTTGCAATGGATACTAGTTTTGAAATTAAATTTGATTCAAATAACTATAATCTATGAAAATATTAAGGGTATCATCCACTTTCTTGGAAAAACACATAGGTGAACCCTAAGGAGAAGTACTAGGTGGGATATATTTAATGTATTCCATGTCCTATAACTGTCTCTTTAGTTCATGAAGCTCTGTTTGGGACATCCTATAAAGGGGAATATATACCTCTATTTCTGATGGTACTATCTCAATATTAAATTATACCTCTCTCAAAGGAGGTTGTATCAAAAATTTATCAGATAAGACATCCTTGAATCTATCTTCCACTAGAGCGAATTTTATTTGACATGATTTTTGATAACATAAAAGATAACCTATAATCTGTGATGAAACTCTTATCAACCAAATATGCTCAGGTCAAGATTATATTTCTTGGACATCCCATTATCCATAGTAAAAATAACTACAACCCTCAGGTGATAAGAATGACACTTTTCATTGATAATAATGTATTTGGGTTAAAAAGGGAACTAAATAGTCTATTTTAATAATTAAATGAAAGATATTCCTCTTGAGTATTAAATTATTCCCAAATAATTGGTAAAAACTGATCTCAAGAGGAAACTTTATGTATTGTAGCTTAGTTTTTATCCATACTCTAAATGAATTATAAAGATTTGTCACTCTATAAAAGTACTCTATTTTGATCCCATGTCTTTCCATTGAATTCACATGTATAATAGAATGTGAGGAACCTATGGAAAATAAAAAAACACTAAATTCTAGGTTACTAGGATTTTACCTCTCACTGTAGATGTTATGGAACTATACTCCCCCAATGTATATTTTACTTCATATAAATTTCCAATTCCATGACCCTTATATATATCCTGAACTCCCTAAGAATTTATTCTCTATTGGCGTTGTATATCATAAGCCTAGCTTCCCCACCCACAGATTCTACCTATTCATCCTAAACGTTTCATACAAATCAATTTTAAATTCAAGAATAATGGTATTGATTCCTCTATAGAATAAATAGTTAGTGTGGACCCTCTTATATTGGAAAAATATTGAATGGTATCACAAATTCTAGGAAGATGGATCATTGTACTGTAGAGTATGTACTAAATTTGATCTTTACCAAACTAAGGCATTATATGACCCTGCATACCACACTAAAGTAATGCTATTAAAATTACAGTATAGACACACACACACACACTAAATGATACTTCCCTAAAAATAAAACATGTAGCGATGATTCCATCTACTAGATGATGCACTACCTAGACTACAAGATCAACAACCATGAATTTAATATTAAACTTCTCTCGGATTTTTTTAGATATAAGGTACTAGTTCACTATCTCATACATAATATACTACTAAAAAATTGTCACTAGATATTGGATGTATACTAAATTAAATCCTCAAAATGTATCTTCTTTGAAATTATTCTCCATAAAGATTAAATGAAAATAATTATAGCTCTAGGAAGTGACTTAAATAGTCCATAATAGATGTAATACCTTACTACAAATTCATAAAACCCCTTTCTCGATCATCCCTCAATGTTTCAATGAAAAATTAATTATAGCTACTAGACTGTAAAATCCTACAAACCAAGCCTTTGTGCTGATATTGCTGGTTTCAAATATCACAACATTAATTGGTGGATACCTGAAGCATGTAAATAGTGAACTTTAAACTCTATTCTAAATTCATATCTATATTATTTATGATTTATAGAATAGATTCTAGCTATGACTGAACAACCTGGGGGCCACCATCCCTTAAGAAATTTTATGGATGATACTATTAGAAATCTCATTTCAACTCTGAAATAGTCATTGCAGGTCATGGAAATTACACTATATATTACACTAATAATAATAATTCCTCTCAGAGCTGAGTTTTAGTGGCCTATATATGTAAAATAGATGGTACTACTAGAGGTGTCTTAAGTTGAAATATATCTTGGTTATGTCCCAAAAATTTTGAAACATGGTCATTACCACCATTTGGATATCCTACCCAAGGAAATCATTGAGACATATATATATATATATATATGTAATGCTATGAACATACTTTAAAAAATTATATGGATGATATGGTAATGATTGGGAATAAGGAAGGTATAAAGTCACAATATCAAAGAAAACACTAACCCATCTACAACCTTAGAAGGAAATGGTATTAGTTTGTTTCCATTTTTCAATCACATGGGTTATATTATATAGACAAAAAATTCCATGTTATAGAGGAAAAACACTTCAATTTTCAATTGGAATCACAATTTATCAAAAAAAATTCTTTTCATATATCCAAAATTAATTTTTTTCATAAATATGTATATATTCATCTCTATCCAGTTGCATGAGTTACCATTCCCAGACATAAATTTCAATACTTTATAATATAAAAAATGTACTTTATATAAGTACAACTAAACCATTTACATCTAGTATCCTACTATAGCTATCATTATTAGTTTTTTTATCATATATATTTCTATTCCAAAATTATAGAGGCATGTATTTATAAATTAAAACTATCTTCCATTTAATTGAAAGCAACTAAAGTGACACCTCGAGTAAAAATTGTGAAATATCCAAAACATTTCATGATTTTTTATTTAATGGTCTATCATCAAGATTTGTGTGAAAACACCATTTAAATTGATGTTGACACATTAAATAACCAAATATTTTTCCCCATTTCTTGTGTGAAATGTTCATGTAATTAAAAAAATGCTAAGGATCCACTATTATGCAACATGAAATGCACGCAATAAAGTAAAAATGACATGGAATATTCATGATAGATTAATCCTAATGGTCTTGTAATAATTTCTGAATTTTTACACTTATTTTATTGTGATATGGTTAAAAGTACACAATCATATAAAACATCATTAATCACAGGTGCCACCCTATGGTTGAATCATTAAAAAAATAACAAAAATACATATGTAAAATCAAATCCCATACATAGAAACATGTATTTCTTCATGTACATAGGTAAAATACTCCTAGGATAATGTTAATTACAAAATTTCTACACATATTAATCTTCTATTTAACAACCCAGATGGTATGAGAAAAAGGAAAACGTGTTTTGTGACAACATTGTGATATCCTAATCCAATTCACTAATAATAAACCTAATTTGTGGCCACATGGCCTCAAGTTTGCCTCCCCATATTCTAGAGGATTCCCACTTACAGATAGGGTCTACATTGGTATAGTGTGGTGATTACACAATCATCGTTAGATCGGTTCATATATGTATATATCATAATAGATAATTTCAAAAAAAATATACAACAAATTGATAATAGCACAAGGCAACAAACATAATCATGAATATAAAAATAAATTCCAAAAATCCATCTATAGTGTGATATATAAAATTATTATTTCATAATGTGGTATAGAAATCATTAGTTAGGGGGTGGATTCAGGTATACAATTGTATATTCTATTCAAAAGTGTACAAAATATGAAAAGAAAAACCCCAATTGCATTACAAGATGCAGCTATTTGCTTTTATATTTTACTTCATCATAGTAAATTAGTTCAAGATTATATGGATTGATAGATCTAGTTATCCATAACTTCATCAAATAAGTATTTTAGGTACAAATCGGTGACCTGGACCGGGTGGTAGAAAAACTTAGTAAGATACCACCAATGGTGTCTATAAAAAATCTAGTCAATGCATATAAGATATAGCCATGTGAATTTGTAATAAGGGTAATTATATACAATTGTAAAGTGATACATTCCTATATAAATGTATAATCATTTTCAGAAGAATATTATTAATGGTTAATAATTGTATAATGAGTTAAATCAATAGTTATGGAATATATGAGTTATATCATTTATCATACCAACATAGTCCATAACCCAAGGCCATTAACCAAGTCTTCCTAATATAGTCCAAGGAGAACATGTAAGGTAAACATGGCTTAATTTATACCTATAATGGGTGAGGAACCTAGGTCCAATGTCTATGGTGTCCTCGTCATGTTTGAGGATCATTTCTATGTTAAACAAAATAAATAATTGAGTGGAACTCAAGGAACAAATCTAAGGTGGGACAAGCTAGCCCGATCCAAGGACATAATCTAGGGAATAAAATTTCAAAATAGGAGAGTGGGTTATCAGTTCTATACTGAAATATCACTCACTATTATCATACAACAACATTCATAGTCTAACATATTCGATAAGGGATCAAAAAGTTATATTAATAATAATGAAAAATTAAAAACAATTAAATTAAATAAAAATAATAAAATAGGATATCCATATCATTTCAAAAGTCATGTTTTTTCATTTCAACGCCCATTTCACCTATAAATGATAAATTACCAAATACTGTTATTCAAAAATTTAATAGAACTTTTTTTTCTTTTACTAGGTTGTGGAAATATCCACTAAACAAAGGGAGTGGATTTTTTATTGGAATTTAATCAAACCCACCACAAGGGGTGGTTTAGGATGAGGTCAAAACCCTTAAACCATCGCAAGGTTTATAAGGAACATAAAATTGTATTTAAATAATTAATTTAACATTTTTATTATTATATGAAATATGCTTCAAAATTATGGCATGTGGAAAAATGATAACACATTGTAGATATCATGAAATTGAAAGAAAATATGTAGAATGAATACCTTATAAAAGTAGTATAATCCATATCTAGTATCATATTTTACTTTAGTATAAACTTGGTGAAATCATAGAAAAATAAATATTCTATGAATATAGGGTATATTATGACTAAATTTAATGACATCCAATATAGAATGGTAAACAAAGAAAATAAGTAAGTGGATTGATAGACTTATCGAGAGTGATCCAACTTGAATAAAAAAAATCTATTGAGAAATCATAAGAGGGAGATAGAAAAAATATTAGAGGACGTGATAGGGGAGAGAATTTAATAAGGGACTATTGTGGATTAATTTGAGAAGAAATGGGGAAGAAGGGTTAAAGGGTTCATGATAAAATGGTAAAGTAACCATTTTAAAATGGTTGCATAGTTTGGATGCATGGATATCCAAATAAAAAAACCAACCTTGTTATCCCCACTATCTAGGAGACCACAACTCACACAACCAAGCCACACAGTTTAAAAATCCCATGGGTAGGATGTTTGTGCATACTATCTAAGACACCTCCCCCTTACATGGCTAGGAACAAAATTGGGGAAAACCATTCCCCATCTATGTGACAGAAACTTAAAATTTTTTGTATGTTTTTAGAAGCCTTGGGACCTCTCTCATATATTTAAACAAATCTTCTTCCTACTCCTTTGGAGGAATGGTTGAGGTTCCCAATCAATACCAACCATGCACTAATAGTGTGAAATACTCTAGTTCTATGAAAAAATAGATCTCTATGATTCGAAAAATCCCTATATTATCCTAAACAAATTCTAAGTACTTTGTACATTCATATATTTAAAAAATGATATAATATAAAATTTAATGGATCCATATCTCATAAAAATAAGGGAATTACAATGAGAAGAGACCATGGGTATTTTCAGGGACCCATTGGATGTCATAATGGGTGTGTTGGGATCTGTTGCGACAAGGAATATGGTCTTAAGTGACTATCACCTTTGGATTAGACAAATATTTTTCTGATTCCCTACATGTGGGGTTTTTATATTTTGAACTCCATGTATCCTATAGAGAATGTTATATGTTCTTGTGACCTCCATAAATACTTCTTAGATGGGTTAGTATGATGATAATTCCTTGCTAATATGGTATCTAGTCGAGGATCTTTACATCCATGGAAGAGTTCAGTGGGATAAATATGGACTTCTCCTTCATTTATTTGGTTAAGGACCTTTTTAGACATTTATTTGATAAAATTTCATGAATTGGGCCATGAATGACATGGGTTTGGGTCAAGGACTACCATTGGGACTGGGTTGTGGTGTGATTAGATATGACACTAGTTGGACAACCTTGAGTGGGAAGGTATTGGTAAAAGATTATGGACATATGACCTTTCCTAGAGTCTATGTGTATTGGGATGAGGTTTTGGATACTTCCCTTACATTAGTAATTGGTTATGGTTTTAGAATCGATTACAGTGTAATGAGGAAACAACTAGATTCTGACATCGGGATGAAGAAGCTATGGTCAAGTTCACGGTGTCTTTATTGACAACTGATAACCAAATGTGATGTGTACTTCATCAAGTTCCATGGAGGTCTGGTTAGTACATTATGGATTGAAGAGTGTATCTATTTACATTATTTCTTTTATCATGCACACACATGAACATAAATATATAAATTTGGAGTTCTTGGTGAGCCCTTATATTTTATATTCTTGCACCGATGTGGGAGCCTTAGAGCCTGTGGAAACACTCTATCCACATTTCTGGTCAGTATTGGATTTTCAATTGATAGAGTTGTGACATATTTATGGGTATCAGATATCTATTTGACACATGGGAAACATACTAGTTCTAGTGGTTATGAGTTTTATTTTTGTTTACTTTTGTATTGTGATCTAACTTATGGTAGATCTATTTGATATTTTTTTAAACATCATGTGTATAATTGGATGTGTTTATTTATTATATGTAATCTAAGGTGAAGGTTTGTGAATAATTTATTTTTATTTATCTCTATGATGTTGAGGATACAGTATTGTAACGTTCTAGTTCTGGAAGACTCCCAGAGACACCCCGTACCTGGTTGGTCACATGGCCTCAAGTGCATATCCCCAAACACCAAAGGCTGGTGACTAGCAGTGAGGGCCTTGGATGTGATAGTGGTAAAACTAATCCCTCATTTATAGAGTAACACAACGAAAGTAAAACACAATGAAATAGTGGAAGCAGTAATAATATCGTATGAAAGTAAATAGTGGAAGACTGAACAAAAATAACCACTAGAGCACATATATATATAAATGATTCATGATACATATGTCTATGAAAGAATCCAAACAAGTCACAATGCTAAAATACAGTACTAAACCAAAGTACAAAGGAAAGTAGTAAATATCTCCACAGCATCACAAGCCAAAGCTTGGTCTCATGCTTTCTAGATCTAAAGTAGTCAAGTACCTGAAGTAGAAGGGTGATTTCCCTTCTCTATTCCTGCAACAATATAATCTGTTTGGGCCCAAAATAATTTCCCAAACAGGGTGTGAGACTAAATCATAGTAGGAAACCACCAAGAGATATGTGCCTAACAGTCAGTGAATACATATGGCAGGCAATAAGCAAGAAAGGAAGAAGTAAACAAGGAAGTACTCAAAAGTAAACAATTCCACAGTTCTAAGAATTCAGTTCCACATAGAAAGTAAACAGATAATAACAAATAGGTAACCCTTTAGGATGTACTCATAGCCTAATCCCCTCTGGTCTAACCTAGAAAACATAAGCAACCCTTTAGTTAGTACACACAGTCTAACCCCTCTGGTTTAACTTTAGTATAGACTCTCTAGAGAAGCACTCAATATCAATTCCCCCTATAGTCTCGTATTGGTAACTAAAAGGCACTCTGGGGAAACACTTACATCACATTCCCACTATGGCCCATGTCGAGGAACTACAGACACTCTAAGGAAGCACTCATGTCAATTCCCTATATGGTCTCACATTGTAACAATAATAATGGACACTCCGGAGAATCCCTTATGTCCATCCTCCATATGGTCCACTACACTAGGTTCTCATGGCCCTATGTAAGTCAAAAAAGCATAGTAATGAAAATCAGCCAACGTAAACCTCAAGAACTACTTGGATAACTAGTCTACAACACAACATCATGTCAGATAATAAACACTCCATCCTATAATACTAGGCATGGGAAACAACAGGAAGCCTAACAAGATAAGAAAGGCCAAATGGTCATAAACAAAACATGCATGAGAAAACATTTCCAAAGCATAGAAATTAACCCTATTCACATTCAATTAACCTCTACTCAAACATAAAAGCATAAAAGGCAATTAAAAAGGCTAAAACTGTAAACATGCAATACCCCGATCAAAGGTATTGGGTAATTTTTCACATATAACTCAATGACTTTCAACAGAAAGGCACAAACCACCTACCTCGGTGTTTTAGGATCGTTATACGTGAATCTCAAGCCTTGAATCTCCCAAGAACACAATATATATACAAAAAAGATAAACGCGCTCAACTGGATATAACTTGTGAAAGAAGAGGAATCAAGAAATGAAACTCTAGGAGAAGAAAGAGCTTATCGAGTAGATCCCAACACAATTGATGGTAGTCAATTTAGAGAAAGGGTGCTCGATCGGGGGCTCAGGTAAAGATCGCGGTCATACGGTTTGTCTCAGAAGAACTAGACCTAGTAGGAGATGGTTATGTCTATCAGACGTGACCCTGGTTTGTTTAATGAAAAAAATAATATTTCATGTACTTTAGATGTACATGGTGTGTACTTTAGAAGGACACGACATGTACTTGTCTTTACCAACCCCTGCATTAGGCGGTCTCCGAGTCACCACACATAGTCATGTGTATGGATGTGACACGGCCAGCACCCGTCTACCTACGGTAACCAAGTACATGGTGTGTACTCATAAAGTACATGTTGGGTACTTTATAAAATTCTAGAAAAATCACTTTTTCTCAAAAATTACCAGAATGAAAAACACACCAAAAAGAATATTCTGGTTCTTACAAACACCCCCCCTTAAAGAAATTTTTCCCCAAATTTCCCTAGCCAAGTGGAGTAGAAGAAGAATCCTCGAATAACTCTGGCCACTAAGATCGTACATCGGTCTCCCTCTCCCAAGTCTCATCCTGTACTCGCTCGTGCTACCATAGCACTCGTACTAGAGAAAAAAAATATTCATGGTGAACCTTCGTACTGCAATCAACAATCCGGATAGGATGCTCCGCAAATGAAGCATCCACCTCCAACTCAAACTCTCTAGGTTTAAGAACATGAGATGGGTCTGAGAAGTAACGTCGAAGATGAGAAATTTGAAAGATGTCATGCATATCCCAGTACCTCTGAGGTAACTATAGCCGATAGGAAATCGTCCTGAATCTCTCCAAAACCTCAAACGCCCCGACATGCCTTAGTTAAATCTTACCTTGTCTCTTAATCCTCTGGTGCCCCAACTTCAGTGTGACACACAGGAAAACCTAATCCCTATCCTCAAACTCTAGAGCTCATCTCCACTTATCATCATAAGACTTATGTCAAGATTCTGCAGTAGTCATCCTCTTCCGAATCAACTCTAACAACTTTGTGGTCTCCTAGACAAGATGAGGTCCCAACATATCTACCTCCCCTGCCTCCATCCAACATAAGATTTATCATTATGGCCTACAATAAAAATCCTCATAAGGTGAACACTGAATAGTTTCTTGAAAACTATTGTTGTAGGAATACTCCACAATAGGTATGTACTTCTCCCAAGAACCTCCAAAATCAAGGATGCATGCTCGCAGCATATCCTCAAGAACCTGAATCATACACTCGGATTGGCCATCTGCCTGAGGGTGGTAAGTCATACTCAAAAGTACAATTGTACCCAAAGTCTTATATAACCCCTTCCAGACCCGAGAAGTAAAATAGGCATCCTCGACTAAAAAAATGGAGTGTGGAACTCCATGCAGATGTACAATCTCATGGATGCACATCCCATCTCATCAACATTGAAAGTCTCCTTGATCGTCCAAAAGTGAGCAACCTTCATGAGTTTTTCAATGACAACCCATACAGCATCATTCCCTCAAGGCGACCTCGGTAAACCAATCATGAAATACATCCAACATCATTACACTTCCACTCAGGAATGGGTTACTGCTACAAAATCCATGATGGTCGCCGATACTCTGCCTTCACCTGCTGGCCGGTGGAACACCTCATGATAAACCCAACAACATATTTCTTCATACCTGGACACCAATATTGATAGTTTAGATCACGATACATCTTGGTGACACAAGGATGAACTGGACAAACGGAGGAATTAAAGTCACACATCAACTCTTTGCGTATGTCTGCTGACACCCATACACTCCCCTAGAAATGCGAGATATCATCCTCCCCTATGGTCTATCTGGAAATAGGGTCCTATTTGGAAACAATATTTCATAGGTCTAGGCCTTTATAATATGAAAGCTGCGTCATTTTCACTTGATCATGTAGAGTAGAGGTAACAACTATAGAATAAAGAAACGTCTGCCCCTCTATGTCATGCACCTCCACATGCATCTCAGAGAACATCACCATAAGATGCCACTCACGGCTGGCCTCCTGAACTGCCTGTATCTGAGTCCTCCTTCTCAATGCATCAGCCACTGCGTTGCCTTTCCCTAACATACCGGAAAGCTCAAAGTCAAAGGACTAAAGGTACTCAACCCACCATCACTTTCTCAAATTCAGGTCACGTTGGGTGAAGATATACTTGAGACTTTTTCGGTCTGTGAAAACCACAAAATGTTTTCACAGAATATAATGTCTCTAATAGTGTAAGGCATGAAAAACTACTTCCAGCTTGAGATAGTGTGTCGGGTAGTTCCTCTCATGTGGCCTCAACTACCGAGACCCGTATGCAATGACTCCTTCTCCCATCATAAGCACTACTCCCAGCCCGATAACCGATGCAAGAAAGTAAATAGTGTAGCTCATTCCTGGATCTAGAAATACTAGTATCGGTGCTGAATTCAACCTCTCATTCAGATTATAAAAGGATGACTCACAATAACATGACCACAAGAACTTTTTACCTTTCTTAGTCATGCCCATCAGTGGTGATGCGAAGCATGAAAAGTCGAGTATGAAACAACTGTAGTATCCAGCCAACCCTAGAAAACTTCTTACCTCAAAGAAGTTCTTCGGAT
Source organism: Viscum album (assembly GCA_963277665.1). Classification (NCBI taxonomy): domain Eukaryota; kingdom Viridiplantae; phylum Streptophyta; class Magnoliopsida; order Santalales; family Viscaceae; genus Viscum; species Viscum album. The sequence goes on from OY728128.1 coordinate 1,938,200,565, forward strand.
GCTCACAAGAAACTACTGCTCTCACTTTCTATGGGTCTACTGATACTCCTGTATCTGGGATAACATGACCCAACAAGTAGATTTGGTCCATCCAAAAGGTGAATTTCAAGGGCTTAGCATATAACAGATACTCTATTAGTGTACTCAAAATGATCTGAAGATGTGTAGCATGGTCATGTCGAGTGTGAGAGTACACCAATATATCATCCATGAAGACTACAACAAAATTATCTAATTATGGATTGAACACTAGGTTCATCGGTGCCAGGAAAACTGCAGGTGTGTTTGTTAAACAGAAAGGCATAACCATATACTCGTATAGACCATAACTTCTCTAAAAGGTTGTAAGTTGTATATCTGATGGTCTAACATGAAACTGATGGTAACCGGACCTCAAGTCAATCTTCAAGAACACCCGGGCTCCTCGAAGCTGATCAAAGAGACTATCAATACTTGGCAAGGGATATCGGTTCTTAACTGTCAACTGGTTCAAATTTCGATAATCCACAAAAATCCTGAGGGTACCGTCTGCCTTCTTCGCAAACAGGACAGGTGAACCCCAAGGAGAAGTACTGGGTCAGATGAAACCATTTGCCTTCATCTCCTCCAACTACTTCTTGAGCTCATGTAACTCTGGTGTAGCCATCCAATAAGGACTAATGAACACTGGTGCTGCTCCTGGCACAAGCTCTACAGAAAAGTATACATCTCACTCCGAAGGGAAACCTGAAAAGACCTTTGAAAGAAATCCCTGAAATGATCCACCACTGGAGGAAATCATAACTATGAAGTCCCTTGGTCAACTAGATATAGACTATAAATCTGGGCTCTAACTCCTCTAAACCCATGATACTCACATCCCGCTCTAGTCGCCTAGACATACCATTCGCCCTTATGAAGAAACGATCCACCCTCTGGTGATGTGAAACTCACCCTACGATGATAGCAGTCAACAATATCCTGGAAGGGAACTAACTAAACCATTACAATATTTACATCATAGCCTATCATCTCTAGGACATAGAGATTGGATAAGAAGTCACACCCACCAACCTCAAGAGGGCACTCCTTACACTGATTTACACTAGCTGTTCTTGTCCCCAACAGAGTTTTCAATTTCAATATATTAACAGAAGAAAAGATACATATCCCATGGATCTCCACAACAACTATAGATATAATTCTATGGGAATCCCCTGTATCGAAAAGGGAAGAAGCTATGATTGAAGCAACTAGAATCGTACCTCAAACTATAGAGGGTCCGTGATCCTGCTCCTACTGGGCATGATCCACTGCAAAAGTTTTACTCGAACTGTGTCCTTGTGACCCTACTTGACCACTCTAAGTTGAACCACCTTATTGTTGCTGAAACCCTGGTGACTGACTACCACGGTTGTGACCTACAACTCTGCCTAAATGGCCAGAAGAACACTAGTTCCCAGACTGATGAGAAATCGGTGGCACTGCTCCTATACAGGGAATTATAGAAGAACCCATGTCACCAGTGGATGGTGAGGAGAACTGATATAAATGCTGAAGATAACCCATCTTTCCGCAAGATCGTCACTCAACTAGGTCTCACGAGTAATGTCTCCTCGTATGCCTGGTCTTCCCACACTAGTAGCACACCACCTAGCTACTAGAGGAAGTGTCTCGCCTCCTTGGATAACCACACAAAGACCCCATGTGGCGTTTCATGCTGTCAATAGGAGGGATACTAACTTCGGATGTCGAACCACCCTGGCTCACAACTCAAGAATCCCTTATATTACGCTCTGTGAATAGTATCTGGTTGACTATAGAAGTGATAGCAGTCAACCTGAAGATATTCACCTGAGATCAGATATCATGGCTTAGAACATCCTCAAAATTCCTTGCCAAGAATAACTCATCACCTCCTGGGATGGGCATAAAGCACTGCAACTCTGTGAAGCGAGAAGAGTACTCCATAACAGAAAGAGTACCTTGCTACAGACTCATGAACTCTTGGGCTCGATCGGACCTCAAATTCTCTGGGTATAAGTAGTCATAAAAGGCATGCTGGAACTCATTCCATGCCATAACCTACTGGTGTCCCACCTATTAGATCACATCCCACCATCTCTTGGTGGAGTCCCAAAGCATGTACGTAGCGAACTTGACCATAATCTCTGAAGACGTCTCTAAATGCTTGAAGATAGAAACCATGGCTTCTAATCATGACTATGCAGCCTGAGGTCCTCCTTCTCCAGTGAATGTGGGGGATGCTACTGTTGAAAGACCCGCGTCAACTCTGCTATAGATGGGGCAGGATGTGGTACTCCACAGAAGGTCTGCATTAACCTCATGAAGCCCTCTCAGAACTGTTCATCAACACCTGTGTCCGGAATGGCAGCTAGTGCCAATACTAGAACAACTAGAGGATCTGCTAGAAGTTCTTGATCAGCCATGTCTAGTGTCTGATCACTGCCTTGAAACTGGTGGACAACTAGAGCATGTCTCAGTGGCATGACTCTTCAATGTCAAATGCTCACCTATGATTAAGATTACCAAGGACTGAAACTACAAGAGTAACAAGGGAACATGTGAAAGAAAGCCTTAAAATTTTACAAAACATGGATACATGACGTTTATACTTAACTACATGGCATCTTCCCTTAAGCCTTCACATGGGCTTGTACTTCTTCCAAAACTGGTCATGTAACACCCCAAACAAATAGTGTGTTGTCCTAACACACTGTGTGTACTTTAATACTCTTCCCCTGCTTGAGTACTTCTACACGACTAAGCTACATGGTTCTCCTACAACAAGACTACACGGAGTGTTTGTTTCAGACATGACGTGTACTAGACGAGCTTTACTGACTCGTGTTGTCAGTGGTGCGACCAGATACACAGCATGTTCCAGATGGACACAGTGTGCACTAAAGGATATCAACTGACCCGTGTTGTTAGTTACATGGCTAGATTCTAGGGATTACACTACACGATGTGTTAAAGACTGACATGGCGTGTATTGCTTATGTTTTTATCCATCCATATCATTAGTCACACTGGAAGAAAAATGGTCTAAACACATGGTGTGTACGTCCAGTAAACGCCGTGTCCCACCAAAAATTCTCCCAACCCCTTGTCTCTACCCACACAGCCAGTGACACTGTTAGAGACTACACATCATGTACATAGAGTACATGGAAAGTACTTAAGAGAAAGAGTTTCTTCCTGATTAGAAGAACACATGGCACATATTCAAAACTACACAACGTGTATTCTAGGTTTTTCTAGACAGTAAGCCTCAAAAACTACTCTGGAAGCCCATAAAACACTGAAACAAACATTAAAGTGCCAAATTCTAATATGTGAGGGCCCATTATCCCCGCCAATCCAAGATTGGCATCTCTTACATGTCATAAATAGGGAAAACAAGGTAATGATCCACTAAATTCTGGTCCATGAGGGCCCAGAGCACCTCAAGAACCAAAGTTTGGAATTCATTCAAACAAAAAATTATACAAATCAATACCCTATCAAACAAAATGTTCTTTATCAAGGCATCTTTCACAACAACATGCTTATCTAGCACATTATCTATCACAACAACATGCGATCGCTAATGCACCCTAAGTGGCATGGTAAGAATGCATGACATGTGATTTCTTGCAAGTGCCTATATGATTCATTATATGGAATACCCTCATCTCATCAGGTTACAATAGAAATATAACGTCAATAATATCATCAATAACAGCAAAAATCTTTTGAATCACCCAACAGTGAAATCAAATCAACCATAAAATTGAAAAACTAGAAAATCGCAATAAAAGAGGTAAATTGGCTTCTCCCTATACACGGGTTTGCTACTCCGAGAAAAAGTTTATTACCAATTACCTAATTTTTTCCTATCTTTAACTATATACTCCAAACAATAAGTCTAGAAGAAACAAACCCCTTTGATACCACTTTGTAACGTCTCGGTTTCTGAAGCTGCCCAGAGACACCCCGTACCCTGTTAGCCTCAAGAACATTTCCCAAAATTCCAGAGGCCGCCAACTTGCAGTGAGTTCCTTGGGCGTGATAGTGGGGAAACTATACCCTCATTGGAAGAGTAACATAGTGTAAGTAAAACACAAAGCAATAGAAAAAGAAGTAAAAATACCATACTAAAGTAAACAGCCCAAGGCTGAAGAAAAATAACCACTGGACCACATATATATAAAAATGATGTATGATACATATGTCTAGGAAATCTGTCAAACAAGTCACAATGATGAAAGACAGTACTAAACCAATGTACAAAGTAAATTAGTAAATAGCTCCATAGCATCGCATGTGAATGCTTGGTCGCATGCTCTCCAGTGCCAAAGCAGTCAAGTACCTGAAGTAGATGGGCGATTCCCTTGTCTATTCCTACAACAATATAATCTGTTTGGGCCAAAAACCATGGACCAAACAGGGTGTGAGACTAAATCTTAGTAGGAAACCACCAATATATTTGTGTCTAACAGTTAGTGAATACATATGGCAGGCAATAAGTAATAAAGGAATCGGTAAACAAATAAGTACTCAAAATTAAACAATTCTACATTTTCAAGTATTCAGTTCCACATAGCAAGTAAACATATAATCACAAATAGGTAAACCTTTGGGATGTAATCATGGCCTAATCCCCTCTGATCCTACCTAGAAAACATAGGCAAACCTCGGGGAAGTACAAACAGTCAAACCCCTCTGGTTCAGCTTTAGTATAGACTCTCTGCAGAAGTACTCACTTTCAATTCCCCCTATTGTCTCGTATCGGTAACTAAAAGGTGCTCTTGTGATGAACTTACGTCTCATTCCCCCTGTGGCCCACATCATGGAACTACAGACACTCTGAGGAAGCACTTATGTCAATTCACTCTATGGTCTCGCATCACAATAGTAATAACAGACACTCTGGAAAGCCCTTATGTTCATCCTCCCTATGGTCCACTACACCCGGTTCTCACAACCCTCTATAAGTCAAACAAGCAAAGAAATGCAAAGTGGCCAATTTAATACTCAAGAACTAATTGGATAACTAGTATATAGCACAACATCATGTCAGATAATAAACACTACATCCTATAATACTAGTCATGGAAAACAACAAGGCAACCTAACAGGCTAAGCAAGACCAAAAAGTCATAAACAAATCATGCATGGGAAAACAAATCCAAAGCATATCAATTAACCATATTCACATTCTATTAACTTATACTCAAGCATACAAGCATAACAGGTAATTAACAGAGCTAAAACTATAAACACACAATACCCCGATCAAGGGTTTTGGGAAATTTTGCACATATAACTCAAAGATTTTCAATGGAAAGGCACAAACCACCTACCTCATTGTTTTAGGATCATTATACGTGAACGTCAATCCTTAAATCGCCCAAGAACACCATTGATATACAAACAAGATAAAAATTCTTAACCGAAGAAAACTTGAGAAAGAGGAGTAATCGGGGAACGAAGCTCTAGGAGAACGAAGAGCTTACTGAGGTGATCCTAACACAATCGACAATGGTCGATTCAAAGAATGGGTGCTCAATCAGGGGCTCAGAGAAAGATTGTGGTCGTACAGTTTCTCTCATATGAACCAGACCTAGAAGGAGACGGTTCTGTCCATCAGACTTGACCCTAATATGTTTAATAAAAAAAGTACACGACATGCACTTGCATTTACCAGCCCTTATATTAGGCGGTCTCCATGTCACCACATATGGTCGTGTGCATGGATGTGACACAGTCAGAACCCGACTACATGTGGTAAACAAGTACATGGCATGTACTCATAAGGCACACAGCGCGTACTCAACAAATTTCCAGAAAAACAATTTTTTCTCAAAAATGACCAGAAAGAAAAACACACCAAAAAAGAAGATCTGGGTTGTTACAAGTATCCCCAATCCTTATTTTAGGTGCTCACCAGTAGTCATTAGGCTCTGGAGTATTATAAGGGCATCTTTAGGTTATATAGTGACCTCAAACCTGGAACTGATGAGTATCCTTATGAAGGAAATTATAAATATTCTAATATATCATTAGATAGATATTTATGAGAAATATAGTGGGAAATATTTGAAAATATCTTTAAAATTACTTAGAAACTACTAAAACATATTATAACCTGAAAAAAAAATCATTCCAAGTGGAGATAATCAAATACATATAATGATATAAAAAAGGAAATAGAAAAATGAAAATATAATATAAGTTAATAAGGGAAATATATAAAGAAATCATATAAAATATGTTTTTGAGAATGAAAACCCTCACCGTATTCACTAGGTAAAAGTTAACAATCAATCAATAGAAAATATCCTTGAAAATAATTATAAAAAATAAAAAATAAAAAATAAATATATTATTATAATATAAATTTTGAAAAAAATTTAAAAAAGAAAATCCAATAAAAAATATATGCCTTGAAGAGTTTTATTTACAAGGAACATAACATGTGATATAATATTCAAACATAGTTGTGATAAAAAAATAAAAATGTAATTAATTATAATGAGAAAATAGAATAAATTGATTTAATAAGATCATATAAAAATAATATAACATAATAGATAAAATGAATTAAGAAATCATATTAAAAACTTATGATTAATAATGAAAATCATAAGCTTCTTTCCAAGATGTAATTGTGTAATTTTTAATATATAAAAATGAATTATAATAAAAATTAACTTGGTATAATTTTGAAATAAATTTAATATTTAATTATATAAAACTATTTAACATAGTTTAAAATCATACATCAATCTATATTTAATATTTTATGTCCAGAACATTCTATGTCATTAAGTTTGATAGTCATAGTTGTTGATAATTTCATCACTGTGTAATTTGGTACCATCAAATTTAAAAATACAATGTTACATATGTATTTAATTTTATTCCTTTATATGTTTGTAATATTATTATTCATTGTATTTTTTCTTATCGATATAATTATTGAGTCTTTAATTAATTTAATTACAAGTTTTATATCTTTGTTTTTTTATATCGATATTGTTAAACATTTGTGTGAGCATATTTTTCATTTATTTCATGATCCATATCTATTGTGATAATGTACTTATATACACAAAAAAATACACCATGGTGAGTTATTTAAAAAACCAATATATTTTTTATTTAAAAATAAAAAAATTAAAATAATGTCATTATTAAAATTATTATTTAGCTATTTAATTTTCATATAATTATAAATGAAACTATGAGTATATATCAATCATGAAGAAAAACTTTAATACCACCTATATTTAATATTTAGGCATATAAATATTAATACCACATTCAAATAATGCATTTACAAACCATAAGAGGATAATAAAATGATATAACATATCAAACAATAAAATATAGTAAAAAAGAAGCAAAAAATAAAACAAAATTAAAAGTTTCATATATTAGATTTTTTATTTGTATGTTTTTTAATTTATGAAAAAATAATTAATGATAAGAATATATTTTTTGGAAATCATTTATTTTTCATGGAAAATATAAACTTACTGAAATAAAAAAATAGAGGGAATATTTAACTAAAAAAGGAAAATGAGAATTGTAACATCATCAATCATTTAAAAGGCTAACCATGATTTAGTTTTTTTGGTTAAGAAAATACATTGATAGCTTATTATGAATTTTAGTTGATAAATTTTGATAGTATAAAATGCTCTAAGATGAGAGATAATCAATAATCAAAGGAATTTTTTTAGAATAATTTGAAAAAATCCATATTGATAAAGAATTATTGGGTTACAATTATAATCTGGGTTTAAAAAATATTGAAAATTTTGGAATTCGAGAATAAAAATATGCATTATTAGTTTTATTTGAAACATATCCTCTAAAAATTAAATTTTCTTATTTGTTTTCATTATAATTACTTTATAAGGCTTAAGACACTATGTTTTGTATTTTCATATGTTTTATATGTACAAGGTTTATATTTCATAAGAGTTCAGATAATTATCATTTTATGTAAATATAAATTTATATTAATTATATATATATATATATATATATTATTTTATAAACATCAACCATGTCTGAGATATATGTTTAAAACATTATTTCATCTTATAATTATCATGAAAGCACACTAAACGCATAAATTTTTACTTCTCAGATTTTGCATAAGCACTTGAGTCAACAATGTCTATGTGCTTATATTATGTATTTACATAAAAATTCTTCATTAAAAAATTTCATATAATTTTTTTATAAAAAATATCAATCGGTTTTTATATGGTCTGTAAATTTTTTTAAAATATAATTCACTTTAAATTTATTTTTAAATTATTTATTAGTTAGAAATAAATTACATGATCCTTTATAAAATTTATATTTATACTTTTTAATGTAATTAATTTAAATAAACACTGTTATTTATATATATCATATCATATTATACATTACCATTTATAGGTCTATTTTATAAAAATAATATTTTTATTAACAACTAAAACATTAATTAATTTCAATATTTTAATTAAAATTTTAAAATAAATTTTAACAATATAAATATATATATGTATAACATAAAAAATCTCAAATAAATTATTTAAAAAAATAAAATATAACAAAACAAAATAAGGACTATTGTTTAACTATTTAATAAAACACATTTTTTAGTTATGATATAAAAATAATATTTTTGTGAATAATTATTAGTGAATAGATTATATAAAATATACCTAATTTAAAATATAATGGATATATTTCCCCATACACTAATGATCAAATAATTTCTACCCTGATTGTAATATAATGGATACACAAAAATATCTACCTCTTTAAATATAGAAAAAAATATTAATTCAAAACCAATCTAAATTTCTATTATAACATACCGATTATTTATAATTTTTAAATATTAATTATTTTATTTTTCTTCCTTACTATAAATTTTTTTATGGCTATGATGTTCTTAGAAATCCAAAATCAATTATGTCTCCAATTTATAGTTTTTCTATTTATAACACATTTTTTCCATTGTAATTTGTTAAACCTACAATGTATTTTTATTCATTTTTAATGTTAAACAATATTTTTCTATTATATATTATATAAAATTTACATTACAATAATGTTATATTTTATATATTTTGTAAAAAAATTAATTTCTTCATGAAATAAAAATAAATTTCAAAAATAAAATTGTTACTAATATCTAAGTTTTCATATCTCCCTCCATAAAAAAATCACCAATACACTTTTTACCCATTGATAAAAGGTATGTTTTTTCTGCATTTCAAAATAATATATATATATATATATAATTCCTTTATATATTCTATTAAAATCATAAGTAGTAAGATTATAATAAATTCTAACTATAATCAAAGTTATGTGAACCCTTTATAAATAAATGTTTCATGATATAATTTTAAATAATATATTCGATGGTGTTATAAAATATAATTCCTTCCTTCATAAGAATACTCAATTTATAAAATTAATTATAGATGAATTATTCATGAACTATGAGGTTCTATGTGTTGGAGTTGGTTCATTTGAAACAATAATAAGTTTTCTTGTGATTATCTATATATTCAATGACATGAATATTAATAAATTTATTATATCATGATGATTTTCCATCTATAAATAATTAATGTGATAGTTCCCTTTGAGTATTTTTTTCATTGATATGTCATAAAAGATTATTTTTAATATTACAACTTTGAAGTGATATGAAAATATAGTTAAATATGTTAAATATTATTCTTAAATTTGGATGAAATACATCTATATGAAGTGGTATAGAATATATCTGAGTATCAGGTTCTTAATCCACTTAAGCATAGGAGGATTCTTCTTAAAAAAATTATCAATAAGTAATCTCTAAAAGCATACTTATAAGGACATGACCTCTAATAGGAGTTAAAAATTGTATATGATCTGTTTATTATTTATATTTTATAAACATTTACTTATCCTTATAATTGATATTACTTTTATTGTATATCATCAATCTCATTCATTGAGTTATTTCCATAGACCATGACTACATATTCTATTTGTGAAGATAAATAATTTAGATGCTTCATAAGTGATATGAATTTAGTAGGTATATTAAGAAAGGATCTATCCCACTCCTGAATGGAATATGACATATATACTACTTTTATTGAAATAAAAATGTCTGATTAATCGCATGAACATAACAGTTTTTTGATGTGTTCATTTCAAATAAAAAATGATATTTGTGCATATAGGTTGATGATACAGGTATGAAACCTATGTGATGAGGCATGCAGTCAAAGAGATTATATTATATAATGAGAATCCATATGAGGTATTTTTAATTAGGAAATTAAAATATTTCTCTATAGGTGAAATGATATGTTGTTGGATGCTACTATTGGACATTAAGAAAGACTGTATGTGGCTACTAACAAAGAGGCCGAGATGGTCACACACAATGTTTATCTATAATATAAGTTAGAATCCATATTAATTAAATATTAGAATAAATATTAATCTACAAACTGATAAATAATAATTATTTTGCTGATATTTTACTCATTCTATCACCGACCAAATATTTTGGTTTTCTAATATATATGATTTGAATTTTAAATAAATATATATTCTTTATATTTCACAAATAATGCATATTTATTTTTTATTAAATAATTAATATTTTTATATTTAATTTCAATAAATATTTTTTCATCCAATGTTGTATAACTTACATGGAAGATTGATGATCTGAGAAAAGGACCTAGATCAAAATGATATATATTTTTTATTTTATTTTAATAAAAAATTAATTTAACTATTTATGAAATGATATTTAAATAAATTTTCATTAACTCATGCTAAATAAAAATAATTAAAAATAATAATAATATCATTTCTATTATTATTATTAGGTGTGCAGTTTGCATAAAATTAAAAAATTTGTTAATTCATGTTATATAATATCATATTATCTAAGAATATATAACCCAACATATGTCATTTTTTATTGAATAGTGAATTGAATTTCAAAAAATATACACTAAAAATAATTCCTGGAAGAAATATAAGAAAATCCAAGGAATTATCTTAGGAATTAGAGATGACCATCACCCACCACCCTCTAAAGAGTGAGACAATAAAAGAAAAACCTTCTTTTATGCGGTATATCTCTTTTTTATCAACAAATAATGTATAAAATATACTTGTTACCTCCGCCTTAGAACCTAATGATCTACCAATTATGTTATGAAATTCATGGATTGTGTGTGGTTACCGATAGAAGAATTAATATTTGGAATCATTATCAGAATGAAAATATGATAATTACGACAAAAAAATCATAAATGATGAAATTATTATCTATAAAAGTAATTCTTATCAAAAAAATAATTGTAAATTATATATGAAATGATCAAACCATCACATATTTTAGGTTTCTATCATAAATTTATAATGATTTATCCAATGAAACTAATGAAGACAAATTTTTGGTGTAGCCCAACTACTTCAACTACACTGATGAGCCATTCATGTGCTATTATAGTGGTCAGATTTTAATTTTATATATTTTGATCAATTATTAAATTTTTATTAGTTTTTTAGATCTTTCTATAATTAATTATAAATTAGATATTTTAATAATTTTTTATATAATTTCACCAAGAACAATAATATAATAGAATAAGTACACTCGATGATCATATCATTGGGTGTTGAGAATTCAATATGATAAACACATTTTCATGAAAATTAATTTAAATGTACACTCTATATACCCGTGGTCAACTATATGAGGATGATCCGCTAAAATCATGGCATTTCATTTAGGGGTTTATTATATTGAATCATTAAAAACAATGTATTGAAAACTAATTGGAATGTTTATTAATAAGGATTACACGTCATGTAACACATTCCATCTAAACCTACATGGTCTGACCCCATAGAAATCTGAGAGGTTTCGATTTCAATATATATATCAACCAATTCATACACTCTGTTTATGGACAACAAATTGAGTAAGAAAACATTTCTTACAGTTCAAGACATTTAGTTTCCTTTATTTATTGTGTAACATGTCATGACCCATAGAGAATTCCCATTTTACCCCTAATAGAGTAGTTTAGGTCAACATATAGAGAAATTAATTAATGTCAAATTGAAATAGAAAATGGGTATATAACTATACATGCTAATTGATGAGGTCATTTATATACATATTACATACCATGTAATTAAATGGTTTGTTTCTATTATTAAATTATTAATTAATTAATTTTATTTTTCTTCTTCTAAAACATGATGTGTGTGCTTTCAATACACTATGTGTATGTCATGGGAATTTCTTAGGTTACACACAACATATATTCCTAAAAACAATTTTAGTCATACATTCACCCAAACTATACATAATGAATAATAGAACAAAATTCAATGTATATTGGGAATCACAATATAAATACACTCTATAGGACAAATACCATACATAACATTACTCACATGTTGTGTTGAGTGATAGAATGGACTATTAAATAGTTAAATGTAAAATTAGGTTTAAAAAGATGTAGAAACGTATATTTTATAAAAAATCCAAAAAACATTGAGTACATAATTAATTTTAAAATAATTTTAAAGTTTAAATTTATTTTTATATTTATATTATATGGGAATAAAAATATTTGTTTGGATAGAAATGTTTGATAAATTAATTAATTGATTAATAATATAACTAATGTGTTAATTAAAATGTTTTTCATCATAATGAATGGAATAATCTAATTCCCACCTAGTTTATAAATGTTTTCATAGATCACATCAATGATCATGATCATAAATAGACTATTTATGTGTTGGTTATCTTTTAAATTATTTATTTTATTGCTTTATTTTTTAATAATTTTTTTTAAAATAAATATGATGATCCATGTATAATTCCTTCTTCCTTGATATATATGGTTCAATGTGTCCATGGTTTCATCGATGTATCCAAAAACCCTATTTCCCCCCCCATCCTATGATTATGAATATGTAAATATAAGATCACATAAGTTTAAAGAGATTTTCTGAACTGATCTTATATTAAACCATCCAAAAAGAAACATTATCCAATGGTAGAATGCTATCACTCAATCCCATGTCATCTCAAAAAATTATATCACTATGGTAAAGAGTTGATTTATGAACTAATCAATAAAAAAGTTAGTAAAGCTCAATATCAGGCCACAAATTTATTTATTGTTTCATGTTCATGGTTGTTTTTATCCTATTAAATTATATATGATTATTAAACATGATCATGTAATGTAAATAAATAACTTTCAATGATAAATTAAAGAAAATCTTTATTTAAATTTTTTATTAATACATGGTTAATAAAATATATAAAATAATTATAATATTAACAATCTTGTAAAATGATAATATGATACATGGAGTTCACACTGGAGAATGCACCCTCAGGAAAACAGGGTAAAACCATAATGTCGAGCTTTGATTTTTCGATGAAGTTGTCACTAGGCATGATCCTATGGATTATGATGATTTGAAGACCTCTATATTCGTCAATCCTAATGAACCACTGTCATAGGGGTCTTTTAGCGATATCTTTTACAATGGAATAGGTACAATTTCTCTCCTCCAATATTCATTTTTTTCTTGTGGGAAAGTTTAGAAAATTAAGTCCCTCAGTAATATTCCCAGAAAAAAACCCTATAAAATATTGGATTTGTGAACTTTCACATAATTATATGGAATTCATAACATGTGGTTTTCTATATTACACATGAAATTGTTTACTATAGGATTTTGATGAGAGGATCATGGTCCTCTAGGGGTTGTTTCATGATGTTTTTAAAATGGTCCCTAGAAATTTATTTATATTTAGAGCCCCCCATTTTCCACATATGGCTGGGATTTCTTTGTTTACCATTTCTCCTCTTCAAGTAATATTAAATTTTTTTGATACCTATTTTATTTGTAAAACCCCTAAAAATAGATTGAGATACTAAGAACCTCTTTTATACTTTGATTTCTATAATCTATGTAGAATTTTATATATCACAAGATTTTGCATCATGATTTTGGATTCTAAATGGTGATTATAGTTTTTTAAGGATACTATTTTTTAAAATGATTCAGTATAATGTAAAAAGTGTTATAGAATTAGAAACTCAATGGGGAAATGTGAGAATAAGCCTCATTCTAACCCCAACCCCCTCATTATAACTAGATGTGGGTTGAAAAATAAAATATAAAATAGATGGATGTTTCATCCTTAGGATAATAAATGGGACCCTATAGATAAGAATGTCAATAGGAATATTTACGCTTCTTCTATTAATTAACCTTCCTATTTTAATCTCCCAATCATAGAGGAAATGCATATTGTTCATTCGAATAATTAGAAAAGGGGGATTCTTATTTACATGTGCCATGTACTATTGAGACCACACAGATGGAATATGGCGAGGATAAGACTGACCAATCAGATTTTAGTGAGTCTCTACATGATTATTTTGATAAATCCTGTCAGGTGAAGGATTCCTTCTTGAAATAGAGTTCTAAAAATGTAAAAACCCAATGTTCTATTCATATGGTTTCATCACTCTAAGTAAAAAAGAAAACTAGAAATTTTAGGGATTACTCTAACATGGATAGAACCATTTTAACACGATTCCTATTATCCTTCAAGAATGAAAATATGAATCCCCCTCATAGAGTATAGATTCAAAACATTTGACTTCATCCTCTAAAGAATTAGACTCTAAATACACTACTGATGATAATTATGAATACCCTATAGTGAGGGATTCTTATCAAATTGTGTATAAATCGGACTTTTTTAAGGTACGTTACACTTTGATGGAAGAATGGGTAACATATTCTTTCCATAAATATCAAAATTTTAAAATTTATAATGATACATACCTTCAAATCATAAAAATAATGTTCATTTTTGTCGTGGAATAATTTAAGAAAAATCTAAACATCAACTTTTGAACATTTCCATAAAAATAAATCTATTGTATTTCCTTCTCTTTGAAGATGGTTTTAGTCTAATGTGAGTTTCTTATGTAAACATTTGTTCAACCCTATTAGGTTGAGAATATCATATGGATTATAAACACCCTCAGAAGAAGGATACATATATTGTTGAGGAGGTCATGTTTGAGACAATTGAAAATTTTTCATTTATCTTGGTTGAATAATTTATGATGGTTAATCTATAGGTTTTTATTAGATTCATTCGGTATGACCTTCCTCAATGAACATGATGTTTTATCAGTAGTTTTAAATCTACTCGATATAGAAATTTTCTTAACTATTGCCATTTTATCTCTATCCATATAATTTTTTTTACATCTTTTAGATGGATCACTATGATATATGTTTTCTACTAGTAACTTGAGTCATTTTTTTAATTGGAGATAGTTTTTTGCATAAGGTCTTCTAGAATAATATGTTTAGAAGGGATAATGGTTCTATGAATCATTATTGATTAATTATTCTTCATAATTATTTTTGGTATTTCTAGATCTATCTTAATTTGAAAAAAAAATCACCGGGGATGGGTTTTTTCTTCTTTTCTTCACGTTTTTTATTGAATGTAGTTAAGCTATTGGATAATTTTTTATTTATATTATTTTGTCAGTCAACTAGGAATCAGTGGATTCCTCATATTTCTAGTGTAAATGTCCTCGTGGGATAAAACCAAATTCTCACTAAATGGTGATTGGTTTTATTAAGAATCTTATCTATTATAATCCAAGGGAAGTTCTTGATAAAATGATAAAGGTGGGTGAGTCCACTGCACATTTTGAAATAGATGGAGATGACACAAATTTCATATAATGACTTTTAAAAAAATGTTGAATCGAAGTTTTAATTGGCCAATGATAAGGAAGAATAACCTACTCTAATTTTATTAGATATCTATTCCCTGTATTTTTTCTCAATGTTTTAATGTCACACTCAGGTAATATTCTACTTGTGTAAGCACATTGCACCTCATGTAAGATTTGTAATCTTTTAGGTTTTAAAAGGTTCATGAGAGGTTTTGGTTGGTTCCCTAAATCAAACTTGGATCTATTAAAAAAATTTAAAATGATAAAATTAAGAATATTTACTCATATAATAAAAAATACCTTGTGGATATATAAATTTTCAAAAGCCTTATATTTCCTCATTAACATATAAACTATAGATCAATGTTTTGGTATGAACCTAGATAAGAGAATTTAATTTATAATTGAGTTCTAATGAATGTTATGAATTGACTTGGCCATGTTATCATCAAGTGAAATTTCCCATTAAAGTCTTTGTGTAACTTTTCGGAAAGTGTTGATGATATACCAGTTAGTATTTTAGGATTGGGGAGTCCACTAAATGGATCAATGAAATCAATGTTTCTATTTTTTTCTTGATAGTATAACTAAATGAAATTGAATATATTCAATGTACCCTTATATGGTGTATGAAAATTGAAATATGTATCCTTACCACAAGATTGTCCACATTATTGGAAATGCTAAATCAAATGTTGAGGGCTATTGAGATTTGATAAAATAGTGGTATATTAATAAATATAATTATATTACATCACTCAATTTTTCAATTATGATTATTTAAAAGGAATAAAATTTTATTTATTTTATAAAATGGAAATTCATGTAATGTCAACATTATCCCTGTGATTTATATTTGAGATTGAAAATCACCCGACTATCTCAAAACATATATAAGTAGTACATGAAGTTCTATATTTTATTACACTAATATTGGATATTTTTTAGATGATATAGCCCCTAGTTCTTAAAGGTCATTTAATGGAGGCTAGTAAAGAGGTTCATAATGTGTTTAGAAAATATGTGGTTGATACATTGGTTCTCCAATGCTTCATGTTTCAATCCTTGACTAGTGAGATAAATATTTGACACAAAGATAGGGATTATTAAATAATGCTTTAACATATCTATGATCTTTATTAGGATAAAGAAATATTTTAGAAGCATGATATATAGATTTCACTATTTAAAGGCACTCTTTTGGAAGTTGTACCATTCAGACCTCATATAGTGATGATTATTGGCTATATTGACTGTCTAGAAAGACTGGGTCTCAAACTACCTAAAGAGATGTGTACCAACCTCATGCTTTCTTTATATACTTAAAGAATTTCCATTTTAGTTATGAACTTTAATATGAAAAATATAGGGAGGAATCTCTTGGATCTCTTGTCCCTGATTTCTAAGATAAATAAGGGAATTGAGCATTAAAGACTAATGGAGACCAAATTAAGTGAAAGAAAAAAAAGAATATAAGACTAATATAAATTATAACACACTAGCGTAATGGTCTCCCAAGAGAAAAAGGATTAAGGGGAATGCTATGTAAAATTATATGGAGTATTTTCATGTGACAAGAGGATACATTATAAGATGAACTATTCCTCAATGATTAAGAAAATAGAAATATTTGGATGTGTTCATGATTATAGAAACTAGAGTCCCTTATACATTCAATTTTCTTATTTTAAACAAAATGTTAATTAAAATAAAACCGATAATTCTATATGTTTTTTTCATTGGGAGAATAGATAAATAAAATATAAATATTAAAAAAATCACATCATCTTTAATTAATTAACCAAAAAAACTCTTAAATAATGTTGATCTTATATTACTACATAAGATACACTAGGGAAATATATAAAGATAATTGTAATCTATAAATCCCTATAATATAAAAAATCTGATTAAATCATTAAAATACATAATACATAAGAGACAAGTGAAATATCATGAAGACATAAAAGGGAAGGATCCTATGATTTCACATGAAATAATTGAATGAATAAGATGATATAATTAGACCATGGATTTACTAAAATATTGAAAATTAGAATAAATTACATCATAATAGTATCTTAAGGCTCAGTGTAAAGACTACACACAAGAGTGTGTTATGCTTATTACTCAAGTTCCATACATGGTATCAAATCAGATGAAAGAATTACCCAATATATTGGGGGTTGTATAATTCAAGGAAATCTCATTAAATTATTAACATGTACGTTTATATGTGTACCATATAAATAAACCATATATAGTTCATAAGTAAAATAAAAAAACCATGAGAATGAAATGGGTTACATGATCTTGACATAGAGTATAATTAAATAGAATATCAAAAATATAACCATGAGTGAATAGATTAAATCATTATGAAAGATTATTAAATTTATGAAGAAGAAAAAATCAAGAAATTAATTTCAATTGAAAAAAGTATATTATAATGAGTGGAGATGTATGTTTGGAAATGAAACTCTTAATCAAGTAATTAATAAAAGGGGAAAAGAGTCTCTAATGAGTGTAAAAGAATTTTTATTTTTATAACAATTTAATCAAACCCAAATGGTTTTATATAAAAAATGACTATTTTAGAAAAACATATAATGTTAATAATATCATATTCAGTGATATATTGAATGTGGTGATAAATAAACTAAGTAACATTAAATGGCATTTCTCAAAATAAGGAACTAAAAAGTAATCTTAATGAACTTGTATTATCCTCAAAAAATAAAGGTAAATTAATCTAGAAAAATATTTAAGTAAAAAATATATATATATAATAATTATTAATTACATGAGAAGATTATATAAGGTAATAAATGAAAAGAAAGACAATACATAAGCCAAAAGTAATGATGGTGGTTCAGAGGATCCATTACCTCAGGTCTTTGTCTCATTTGATAGATTTATATAACTTCATGAATAATAAAATACAGATAATTAAATACTTATTTACAAGCATTTATCTAATATCTATATAATTTTTTAACATAAAATTAATTTTCTAAGGCACTACTAAAACCATCTTTTTATCATGATTTAGTTGGGTCTCATTTAGGGGTTCTTCAGGTGAAGTTTTAGAGAATTTTGGAACTTTTTGGGTTGTGTAGTTTGGCGAACAATTTTCCCAAACTAGGTGCCTTTCTAGTGAAACCCATGAAAACCTATGTAGTGATGTTTTTCATGACTGGTTCGTGATTTGAAAAATCATACACCCACCTTTGATAAATATTTCAACCCCACCAGGTGGGGTGCATATTTAGGGTGTACTCTTTGACAAACCGTGCAACCCTACCTAGGAAATAGTCGGTATAGATTTTAATTAATCCAAAAATTAATTTAAAATTTAACAAAACCATATTTATTCCCTATCATGGGCCTAAATTTACTTATAACATTTTCCTAGGCATTTGGGGATCCCAAGATCCAATTTTGGCTCCTCAAAACCACTTTATATGAAGATAAAACTCATACAAATCACATTCAATCTCCTCCAGGTATGTGAATCTTATCTCTTTGTCTATTTAGATGTCTTCTTCTATCCTTATTATGGTTTATTATTTCTTTTGATTTATTAAGGATCAAATACCTTTTTATTCCTTAAGTCTAGGTTTATTTATTAGATCCCCTTTATTTTTATTCTTTGTTGGAGTTTCCCATCAAGAGTACTGTTTTACATAATCCTGTGATATATTGTAGGTGATTCCATTTAAGAACAGACAATTTATTTAAACATACTTTTTTTATGAATTAGGGATTTGAATTTTATTTGTCATGAAATTGGAGAAAACCCCAAATTATAATAAATTGGGGTCTATTTGTTGAATTTTATGGAAAATAGTGTAAATGGAATTATTGAATATAAATTGGGAAATTGAATGGTCTTATTATTTTGGGAAATTGATTTAAAATTTTTATTTGAAAAAAATGGTTCAAATAATTTTGATATAAACATGGTGGGTTTACCCTTAAAAAAGACACAATTTGATTAAATCTCTATTTCATTTTTTAAATGGAAATTACATTTTAAAATATATAAAAATGGGTTAATTATATTTTGAACTGTTTAAAATAAATCTTCCATTATTCATTGTTGTTAAAGCACGTGAAATCCTAGGTAGTTAGTGAGTTATTTGGTATAATTCTCTATTGATTATTTAAAACTCTAAAAAATAATATACAACCATTCACATACCTAATGGGATGTTGATTGTTCCTCTTTGATCAATGCATCCGCACATGTGTACACATGTCGTCATGATCACTTACTTGAGAGTCCATGAATCCCATAACCCAAAGGTTTTATACCTCTTAGAAGATGAGCATGTTTCCTGTTGTTTATGTTTTTATATATATTCCATTTTTTGTAATCTATTTTACAGATTCTTTATGAAATTATATAAACCATTTTATATATAAATTTTATTAATCCATTTTTTAAAGTATTTCCATCAACTAAAATGTAAATAATAATTTATTTTAAATGTGATTTTGAAAATCCATTAATGTTTATTTAAAATAGAATTGTTTTTTGTAAATTAATTGTGTCATCTTACTATAGAATCCTTGGCGAGACCCTACTGTGATTTTTTCTCACACCCAACCTATGACTTTGAGTGTATGTAGATTATCTTCTTACAGGATTGAATCAGGGTAAATTTCCATTTAATTATAGGTATTTTGTTTGATATGTATACTTGGAGAGTTATGTCTATCGGTAATTGGTTTGTTATCCCTTTTTCTGGTATATTTTGGTTGTACTTTTGGGTTTTTTTACCTATTTTACATCGAGTATAATTATCTATATCGAGTTTTCTTTTGAGAATATTGACTGTAATAATTTTATCCACATTTTATGTGGAAAAACTATTCCCTATTTTATATTTTATGATTTCATGTGGTATTCATCAACCAATGGGGATCAAGAATTCCCTTCTGGAAATGTCTTTGTCAGCTTGGATATTAGTGTATCAGGGTGTCTAGGAGGGTTCATGTCAAAGTGGTATCAAAGGAGCATATTAACCATCTTACCTTGACATCAGTATGTAGTTGAGTAATCTTGCTTGGACTTAAGAAGTATTTATTAATGAGTTCCTAGAAAACAATCAACATAACAATACTTAAGTCTCCATGGGTGTTTTTGGAAAGATGTCTTGGGGATTAATTATTATATTTTCCATACTTTTGATATTTATACATTGAAATAAAATATATTATATCTATTTCTTGGGCTTAATTTCACTTGTTTATCTATTTTACTATTAATATAATGTCTTGAATATTGTCTATTGATGTTTTATAGCATCATTACTTTGAGAATATGTGTGAATAAGATCTAAGAGGAAGCTACTAATGAACCTCAGTGAGAAAATCCTCTTATAGATTAGAATATGGTTGAGGGTATCGTATAACTTTTCTATGCTCAAGGATAGGCACATGCACCTATTCATGTTCAAGATCTTACTATGGAATCTCAAAGGGATGTTTAGAGGAGTCGTGCTTAGGATTTCCTTCACCAAAATCCACCAGCGTTTCAGGGCACTAATAATCCTAAATTGGAAGAGGAATGTCTTAGGGATATCGACCTTCTCTTTGAGTTCTGGAAACTCCTGATGAAATCAAGGTGAAATGTGCCAACATTAAGCTAGATGTACCCAGTAGGATATAGAGGGATGTGATGGAAATAGAGAAGAAGAAATAGTTCTTAGACTTTGAATGCATTATAACTGTTTTCAATGGACATTTCTATTCAGAGTCAATGGTGTTGGATATGGATTTAGACTTTTTTCAATATCAAGAAGGATGACAGGATCATGATAGAACATATATATCTCTTTATTAAGCTTGTGAAATCTATAATTGAGATTGTATCAAATGATAACATAAAGAATCGATGGTTAAATGTGGGACTTTGATCTGATATTCAATCTCAAGTTTTCTCACTAAATTTTTCTTCTTAGGATGATGTGCTGGGTAGAGCATTGATGGTTGAAATAGACCTATGTGGAAAGTAAGGGTAAAAAAGAGTTCCTTTTAAATATAGTGGAAGTGTGAATTCCTCTAAAGTAAACATAAATAATTATGATTCTGGCGGTGGTTCCCAAAAGTAGAATTTTTCTAAACCTCCTTCAGTTCCCAGAAGAGGCCCTTTGATTTTATATTAATATGTAAATCTAGGGAATTTGAAACTTGTTTCCATTCATGAACCAAAGATATGTGGCTCCTTTGATTTATTGGGTCACTTGAAAAGTATTTTCCATATCTATTGTACTCTTCATAGTAGAACTAGATCATTAATTCCTAAAAAACTATGGTGCAATCAGATTCTTTAAGGAAAAATGTGTTCCAGCTAGAGTCATTTAGAATGAACTTTCTTCATGGAATAAAAGAGTCTATAGTGGAAGAACATACAGGTCTAGTGACTGTGATATATACCATCACTATAGATTTATCATTAGTGACTAATTTATTTGATACTGGTTCATCTCATCCATTTATTTCAACCTGTATTGTGTATCTGATAAATCTTTCTACAGAGCTTTCATTTTATGGGATGGATATGACTACACACCCCATAATGAAGAAAGAATAGGGTCCCCATAGTCCTTATTATGTTTTCTCATTAAAATATATCTACATAGCAATGAATTTTATGCTTCTTGACCTAAAACCTCTTGACATCATATTCAGTATGGATTGTATCATTGCTAATAAAGACCGGATTGAGTGTTATGTTTGATGGGTCTCCTTAACTACTCCCAATGGGGTGTGTTGTATCCTTCAAGGATAATGGGACTCAATGTAGTGTAGAGTCATATCTTTTTATCTAGAGTTGGGGAAAGTGATATCAGGGTTTTCTTTTTACCTATAATGAGAATATTTGTGTGATGATATTCCTCTTGTTATCATAGAATTTATATGATGTTTTCTCTTCTAACTTATCTGGTTTTCCATTGTTAAGGGAAGTAGAGTTTTCAACCTATTTAGGGTTTGGTAATCAACCAATATCTATTCCTTATTATAGTATGGAACAAACTGAATTGGAATAGTTTATGAATAATTTGGATGATATTGTAGAGAAGTTCATTATATTCTTGAATGTTTCAACTTGGGCGGCACCGATAATTTTTACAAATAAAGATGATGGGTCACATCAACTCTATGCTAATTACTGAAAAGTCAATTGATTTAGATCAAAGAATAAATATTCATTACCGTGAATTGATTATTTTTTTGAATGGATAAAAGGGTTTATGTTTTTTTCAAAGATTTATCTTTGATTTGGTTTTCATCAGTTGAGAATAAAATAATTTTACATTTACAAAACCACTTTCAGAGAAGGTATATCCATTATGAGTACCTCATCATGCTATTTTTCTTTATAAATGATTCAAAAATCATCATGGAATTAATTGAAAATATTTTCCAC
This sequence comes from Viscum album, assembly GCA_963277665.1. NCBI lineage: Eukaryota > Viridiplantae > Streptophyta > Magnoliopsida > Santalales > Viscaceae > Viscum > Viscum album. Next base: position 1,938,223,833 of record OY728128.1, read on the forward strand.
GGATATATTAATACTTTAGTGGTCATGTTAGAGGATTACATCCTTGTTTACTCTATGTTCACAGTGGATCATGTGAATCATCTAGGAGGAGTTGTGGAATTGTTGATAAATCACTGAAATTATTCAAAGAATTTGAATTGTGATTTTTGGATTCTAGGAGTGATGTTCTTGGGAAACATGTTGTTGGAACATGGTATTTTAGTTGATCTTGAAATGGTGAAATTGGTTATGACATGCGAAAACCCATGAAAGTTTTTCGATATTCGATGCTTCTTAGGATTAGGTGGATATTTTCACCAGTTTATTAAGGGCTTTTCAAAGTTGGATTATTATATGAAATCTATAACTCATAAGGGAGTAATGTTTTATTGGGATGAGAAAATTTCATAATAATTTTTTTATGATGAAAAATAATTTTACTACTACAATGGAGTTGAATCTTCTAGAGGTTGGGTAGGGCTATGTTGTATTTTATGATACATCAGGTTCCTCTTAGGGTTGTGTTATTTTTCCAGGTGATCATTTAATTCCCTATAGATCTTGACAGCTTATGAAACATGAGAAGAATTTACTAACCCATGACCTTGAACTCACAATTTTAATTCATGCTCTTAACAGTTACCAACAGAACCTTTTTGGAGAATGTATTGTCATGTTTTTCTGGACACAAATTCATGAGTAATATATTCTCTCAAAAATATTTGAATCACTACAAGAGGTGTTTGGTGGAGTCCATGCAATTATTTTACATTGATATCGCCTATACATTGGGGAAAGGGAATGTCATCATAGATGCTTTGAGTAGTAAACTTCCGAACTAGTTTGTGAAGGTATATTTGGAAGAGTGGAACATGATCGTTCTTTTTTAATAGTTTCATATTGGTGTCTAGGAATATGGGGCTGAGGTTTCCTTGGAAATTGTTCAATTGACCTCCACTCTTCTTTAGGTGATTTTTTAGGAATACTAGATTAACAGTAAATTCTGTGTCATTAGATATTGTCTTTATGGTGGGCGGACCATTGTTGATTGGTTGTTGTCCATATAGAGAATTCTTGTTATCATAATCATTTTTTGGTACCATTATCAGTCAGGGAATTTGTGATTTTCATTTCCAAAACTCCCAGTGGAAAGTGCACCCAGGAACCATGAATATGTTCTTCAACATAGAACGATGATTCTGGTGTCCTGGTATGAGATAATGCGTTTTTTATTTTGTCCCTCATTATTATACATGACAACAGGTCAAGTCCAAGCTCCAGAGACCTTTGGGTTTTCTTTAGCCACTACCAGTTCCATCTTGGAAGTGGTATGAAATATCTATGGACATTTTGTTTGGGTTTCCACATACCCAGAAAAATAATAACGTGATATGGGTTTTAATTGATTGGATAAATACATTGGATCACGTTACACCCATTCATGATACACCAAATGTTGAAGAACTAGGAAATCTCTATGTGAAAAATATTTTCCATTTTCACAGAGTTCCATATTCTATATTATCGGATAGGGATGCTCATTTCACTTATTGTTTTTTTGATATTCCTTTAGGTGGAACTAGTATCTTATGTCTATTTGAATATAACATACAATCCACATTCAGACTACTATAAAGACATTACTATATAGATTCTTGAGGATATGATTCATGCCTATGTTATCGACATTGGTGGGGAATGGGATGAAAATTTGGGGATAGTTGTGTTTTCTTATTATAATAGTTATCAGTATGTGGTCAGAATGGTTCCTTTCAAGGCCTTGTATGGTCAGCCAGATAAATATTTTTTGTGATGGTTGGTGATTTGTGAATGTTCCTTGGTTGGAACGATATTTGTTCGAGATACGACAAAAAATATTTATTTGATCCATCATAGTATGTTGATGGAAAAAATATTGTATAAGTATAATGTTGATTATTATCACAGACCATTGGAATTATCAATTAGTTATCAGGTGTTCTTGAAAGTTTCACCTTAGTTGGTTCATTGATGGCTTGGGTGTCAAGGGAATATTACTCCTTGATTTGTGGGTCCTTTTGAGGTTATTGAGAAGGTAGGAAAACTAGATTACTATTTATAACTTCCACCGCATTTTATGTTGATACATAATGTGTTTCATGTATCTCATCTACGGATATATCTTTCTAATCCATGTCATGTTCTGAGATGGAGTGATTTCGATGTTGAACCTAATTTATCTATGACTGAGTATCTAGTATGGATATTTTATTCTAAAACCATGGTACTTTATGGGAGGATGATACCTTTATTTTGAGTTATATTGAATAATGGTTCTGATCCTCATGAAAAATGGGAGAGAGAGAGAGAGAGAGGAATATATGAGATAGTAGTGGCCATCATCTTTTTGAGATGGAAATTTCATGACATGATTTTTTGAGATAGAATGTTTCTATGGTGGGTAGGTTGTAACATCCTCTTACTAATTTTAGTTACTCCTAAACCCCTATTTTAATCATTCATTGGTTGGGAATCATTCAGGGGTGCTTTAGGTGGAGTTTTGAAAAAAAATATGGAACTTTTTGGGATATGCAAGGTTGGTATAAGGTTTTCCAAAATTGTTCTCCCTACTATTGAAAATCATAAAAACCCAGACAGTGAGGGTTTTCACATTTTCACTAGTGGAAAAATATATTTCAAATTAGTTTTTTTTAATTTGACGTTATTTTTTAACCGACAATGATAAAGGCGATGTAAAAAATATAACCTTCAACGTCAGGTTTTATAAACTGACATAAAAAATTGGCTCTCGTGGGTCTTCGGCATAGGTTTTCATAAAACATGACAGAAAAATTTAGGCCCTGATAGTCATCAGCATTGGTTTTTGTATAAATCAATTCCAAAATTCAGACTTGATAATCATCAGCATTGGTTTTTTAGAAAACCAACGTCAAAATTCATCTTCTACAAGGTTTTTATCGTCGGTTTTTTATGAAACCCGACATGAAAAGTACATTTAAAAAAAATTCAAATCAGTTTTGGTAAAAACCAATGTTAAAACCCTGGATATATTAATATTATAATTTATATTATTTCTTTGGCTTCTATTTGACAGCTTATGGAGAAAAAATAGACTTACATATCAATAGTTATGGTCATCATAATTTTTAGCTCTTTATGTTTCGATATAAAAAAAATTCACTCAAAGAAAACATGAGAAACAAGAACCAAAAACTACACACCAAATGAAAAAAATAATAAACATAAAGATTCAAAATAATTTTTTTTTGGTTTCATTCAAATCGATATCATGTTTGTTGTTATTTCACTTCGTTTTAAGGAAGAACTCATGAGGTAATGAAAATGATGAGTGGTAAAGAATTTTAAACCTCAACTAATGAATCTCATGTTGATGTTTCATATTTTTGTCTCGATTAGAATAATATTTCATCATCATAATAAAAATATCAATATATTTAGTGATAATGAAAACTATTATAAAGAAATTATGTGATGAAACTAAACACAATGTACAAATAGTCAATTGAAGAATTGTTGAAATATTGATTGTATCAAAGATGTTGATAATGTTGAAGGAAATCAGATGAGGTTATATATATTTTAAATTAAAATATTATTTTTGGTGATGTATTAAAATTTAGGTGGGATTATGAAAATAGAAATGTGTGTTGTGAAAAAATTGAAATACCAAGCCTGAGTATTTGAAACATTACTTTTAACATCGGTTAAATTTAAAACTATTATTAAAAATAATCTCATGTTGGGGTTTTAACATTTAATAACGAAAAACAAAAGACAAAAAGTGATTTTTAACATCTATTGTTAGAAAAATCGATGCAAAAAAAACTTTTAACATCAGTTATTGAAAAAAATGACAATAATAATCAAGTCTTGTAATGTTAGACTTCTAGCATCCATAACTTTTGATTTGTAAGACATTTTTTTCTCAATGACCTATAAAATATATTCTTGAGATACTATCTAAAAATGTTCTTGGATTTTTAACATCGGTTATTTGAAAAAATAATTCCAAAAAGTTTCTTTTAACATCGGCTTTTGAAAAAAACGACGTAAAAAAATCAAATTTTATAACGTTCAACTTCCGACATCTGTAACTTTTGATCCGTAAGTCCATTTTTTATCAATGACCTACCAAATAGAATATTGAAAAATTATCTAAAACATTGTTTTTATTATTAAAATTAGTTATTTGAAAAATAAATGGTAAAAAGGGACTTCTAACTTTGGTTATTGAAAATCAATAGACATTAAAAATCATGACTTATAATTCTCAACTTCTGATGTCCATAACTTTTGATTCGTAAGTCTATTTTATCTCCATGACCAGTAAAATCAAAGATTGAGAAATTATATTAAACAATTATTATATTTTTAATGTCGGTTATTTAAAAAACCATTACAAAAACAGAATTTTAATGTATGTTATTAAAAAAATGATGATAAAAATCATGTATTATAATGTTCAACTTTCGATATCCATAAAATTTGATATGTAAGTCCATTTATTTCCCACAAACTATCACATAAAGGATTTATAAATTATATAATACATTTGTTTTATTTTTAACATCAATTATTTTAAAAAATTATTCCATCAATGTGGATTTTAACGTCGGTTATTGGAAAAAACCCAAGTTTAAAAATCAAGTCTTCTAATGTTCAACATCCGAATTCCATAAATTTTGATCTGTAAGTACCTTTTTTCTCAAAAAATAGTCAAATAGAAGCTCTATAAATTATAAAAAACTTTAATTGTATTTTTAACATCGTCAATGCCAAAAACCAACTTTCAATGTCCGTCTCTAAGAACCAACATTAAACTACTAACATTAAAACCCATTTTTATTCTAGCATTGGTACATAGTTTGAAAACTATGTGAGCACATAGAAGAAACCACACAACTCTAACAACAGGGGTTTATGGTTAGGGTGAACAGTTTGACAAACCATGTGGATCTCTCCAAGAAACCATGCATGTGACTTTTAATTAATCTAAAAATTCATTTAAAATTTATTTAACCCTTATTCCTTCCACCGCTCAGACCTAACTCGACCTATAATGTTTTCCTTGGAATTTTTGGTACCTAAGATCCAATTTTGGATAAAAAAACCCATTTATTACTGGATAGAATCATGAAAAGTCATGTTCTATCTCTTCTATGCATGTGAGTTTTCTCTCTTGGTCTCTCCCACTCTCTTAATCTCTATACCTTGGGTTTTATTAGATGTTTGTATTGTTGAATGATCTATTACATATTTTTTTAGATCATGATTCTAGGTTTGATTCGTGGATCTCTTTTTCTAGCATTCTTCATTGGAGTTTCGTGTCAGTGTCATTGTGTTACGTGATCCTAGGATCTATGGGTGGTGATTCCATTTTTTGTTGGCCAATTTATTTAACCCTAAATTTTTTGATTTAAATTACTTTTTATAATATTATGAAAACATAATTTATTTAAAATTTGGTATTTTTATTCAATTTGGAATTAAATTGGAGAAATCCCCCAATTCCAATGAATTAGGGTGTGTCTGTATAATTTGATGGAAAATTATGGAAATTGAAATGTAGAATTTAAATTGTGAAATATAATGGTGAAATTGATTTCTGAGATTTATTGAAAATTTGTATTTGTGAAAAATTACTTAAATTGTTTTCATACAAACCTGGAGGTTTCATCTTGGAAAAAGGAATTATTTGATTAAAACCTATTTTTGTTTTTAAATTGAAATTGGAATATTGAAATTGATAAATGGGTTAATTGTATTTCTAATGGTTTTAAAATAAATTTATCATTATTGATTGATTTTAGAGAACATGTAATCATAGGTATTTATTTAGTTATTTAGGACATCACACTATTGACTCATTACATATCTAACAAACCATATGAAATAGGTCACATCCTCGATTGGATGGTGATGAGTCCTCTTTAACCAGTTTTTAATAGACCAATGTACCTATATTATCATTATCACTTGCTCATGTTGGTGAGGATCCCATAACATAGAACTTTCTAACCTCTATGTAGATGACCTTATTTCTCATTTTTAAGGTTTTGATTTATGTTCCATTCTTTGTAAACTATTTTACACATGTATTATGAATTTATATAAAATTATTTATATAAAGTTTTTATTAAGGAATTTGTTTAAACTATTTTCATCAAGTGAAATATAAAGAATGATTTTATTTAAATCTGATTTTGAACTTTCATTCATGTTTCTTTAAAATTTAAAGTATTAGTTGGTTAGTTAATTGTTGAATATAATTATGGAATCCTTGGTGAGGCACTACAATAATTTTATGTCACACCCAAAATGTGCCTTTGGGTGTTTTTAGTTAATCATATTATAGTTTATAGAATGGTTAAAGAACTGGTGGCTCTTATTGTTGATACATGGGATTTCAGTGTTGTGTCTATTGGGACATGGGTTGTTATCCTATATTATAGTACTTTGTGGTTATACTTTGTGTTTGTTTAACTGTTTGACTTTTAGTACATTTCTTCCTATAGATTTTCTTTTGATCGTACTGACTTGTGACTATTTCTTCAATTGTTTATGTGGAAAAACCATTCCTAGATTCATCTTATATGATGACATATTCTAGTCACCAACTTGTGGGGATTGGGAATTCCCTTTAGGCTATGTCAGTGTTGGATAAGTTATTAATGTACCAAGGTATACAAGATGATTTGTGAAATTGTGATATATATTTTTTAGATAAATTTAATCTTTTACATATTTTTCATTACAGGAAACACTGAGTCTATTTTTCTTTACAAGAAATGTTGCCTTTATGAGAAACATGACTTACATTTCAAAATATTATCATTTAATCTGAATTTTACCTCCTAGTCAATGGAAATAAAGTATTAATAAAATTAACAAAATAAATAAAATATATGGTTCACACATGCATATAAAATGAATTTTTTAGTGTCCAATTAAGTAGAAATTAAAATTATATCAATCCTAATATAAATAAATCTTTTTCTGGAAAACTATTTTTATACACAAAAATATGTTTTACATAAATAAATTAAAAACTTACTTTTAAGGAATTAATTAAATGAAATTTATATATTATATATTCAATCAAATGTTTAACATTCATCATAGATATTTTCTAGCCATGATATAATAAAAAATTATAACTTTACAGTTAAAACTGTATTAAAAAACAATTTTGTCAAAATTTAAAAACATATTATAAAATTATTTTTTTCAATTTTATTAAATTCTTTAGATGAGATAAACATTATTTTAAAAATAATCTTCTAAAAATTAGAAAATTATAAAATTTTGTGATTTTTATGAAAATATTAACTTCTCAATGAATAGTGAATAATGTTTTCTTTATTGAAAACATCCTTTTCATATAATTAGTTTATAAGGATAGATTTTGATTTAAAATGAGGTGAAAAGAATTATTAGTTAAAATATATATCTTTTAATATAATTTAGTTCATTAGAATAATTTTGATATTTTATTTTTACAAAAAAAGCTTTTCTTGCTATTAAAAAATTTCTCTTTGAAAGCTTGGCTTCTCGTCACGTCTATGAGATCAATTTTAAAATACATTTTTCTACTTATGTATATGTAATTCCAAAAAACATATTCCATATTTTGAATCAAAATAATTTAGATAATCTAATATGTTAAAATTAATTTTTACTATAATATATAATAAAACTATAAAACGTAATTATTGTGGTTATGGAAAAAATGTTTTTTAGGGGTATTAATCTGTAATGATAAGTGTTAAAAATGATCCAAAACTATAATAACTCACAATTTAAGGATTTATTTATACCTTATATATTCTATTTTTTAAAATTTCCCATTTTTATCCATTTTTCATGTGAAGAACTTGGGTAAAACCTTTTAATTTTAAAAAATACAAGTATTCCATTAACCTCGCTTATAATAGGCTACCCCCTATAACATGCACTTCTCACTTCAAAACACTTTGGTATCGAAAATCCATAACAATAACATACTTACTTACCTCCAATTATCATAGAATCATTATTTATTTTAGGAATCCCTCCTATGATCTCATTAGGTATAAATCTAAAGAGGCTCTCCAAAGAAGTTGTAAATTCATAAACTTTCGGTTTTAATTTATTTATTCCACATCCTCAAAAAAATATTATTATAAAATTATTATATAAAAACAAAAATATCTATAATATACTGATATTTTTTTTATTTTAATTGAATAAACTATATCCATATCCTCTTCATCAAATTGGATATGAATTCACCATTTGTGTGTACGATGGATTTCTACCTAAACAACCGATATTATTTATTTTAAGATGCCAACAATGATAATAAGATATAATGATAGATTTTTTTGTTTATATATGATATTTATCATATTATTACACTAATTTAATTATAAAACCATATTTAAAATATTACCTTCCAAACCTCTATAAAACAGTAACGTTGATCGTGTGTCTGTCAGACTACTACCATATGAACTGTTGTGATGTTTTTTTCCATTTAAATTTTACATGAATTATTATAAGGATATAATTAATTAATATATATGATATTTTTAACATAATAATACTTCTGGAATTATAATATCTCATACACCTACTTACTTTCCACTCCTTGGGTGATACGATAATGTTATTCATGTGTACAGCGGACTACCACCTCACATAATGATGTGGTTTTGTTTGCACTGGCACTTTGAATATATGGTAATTAGGGTAAATATTATGAATATAGGTTATATATATTAAATAATAATAATTATTTAATGTTAATATATTAATAATTTTTATTTCATTTAATCCATCGAGAAAATGGGTACAATGGTCATGCATAGGTATGAAAAAATGTCTCTATGAACAGTGTATTTCCTTTTTATCATTATCTTTTATGGATTACTCTATGTAAATATATATATATATAGTGAATATATATGGTATTTATATCATTTATAAAATGATTGATAATTTTTATCCATGATCAAATTAATAAGGTGTAAAATAACAATTCAAAACATACTCGAAAAACAAAGCATTATTTACCCAAAATGTGATTTTAATAAGGAATTATTAATAAAATGGTAATAAAATGTAATAAGTAAATAAAATATGGTTTTATAAATATGATTATTTTTCTATGATATATTTACAATAAACTTATTTTTATTATACATGAGTTTCAAAAATTTGTGAAGGAAGTCGAAACTTAATGTAAGGGTTTTTCATCTCAATTTTTTATTTCTCTAAGACACATGCCATTTTCACTGCCTATTTATTTTATGTTGTTTATATACATCCCGGGAATTTATTTTTAGATTAATCACTTAAATAATATTTGGATTTATATATCCATTTATGTATATCACTTTCATAGGGCATACAATTTAGTATTACCAAAGTCGTTAGGGTTTTATGATACAATCTCATCATTTATCATGATTGTTTATGGTTAGGATAATGAAATATTTCATAAAATATCTCTAGAAAACCATTAATTTTATTATCCTCTATATATTTATTAATAATACATTTTCCCTTTATTTTAAACTCTTTAAATTTTCAAGTGTTCAAAATAAGGTTTTTAAGATAAATCTCAATTATTTCTCTCTTCGGTCGAAAATTGTTTTTTCATCCAAAACCATGCATTATAAATTTTTCTCAAAACAATTTTTAACATTATCGAAAGGATTTATTAATAATATTTTTTTAAAAAAATTATTTTTAAAAAACATTAAGGTTAATCTTCAAGTTTTTTTGAAAAAAATTATCATTTCTCTTTTACCAAAAATATAAAAGAAATATTTGTTTTTTCATGTATGACATGAATGTTTTTTTCCACCACCAAGACCAACTCATTTTTAAAAGATTTTTTTATAATATTAAAGGACTATTTTGAAATGAAATTATTTAATATATTTTTATGAGTTTTTTTTTGTTTTCAAAATTGACATTAATGAAAATTTATGTTCCTCGGGGAATGTTCTAAGTGTCTTTTCAAAATCATTTTTCTTATAATATTACATCCTTTGATATTAATTATGATTTACTGGAGATATAATCCAAGGATTCCATTATTATTATTTCTATGAATTATTTATGTTCATTATGAAATGTTTTTTATAAAACTATTTTCATTCCACAAATTATACCATTATAAAATTCTAATCCAACATGCTTCTTTTTAAAAAGGTTGTGCCATGATAAAATGATAAAGTTTATATGAAATAAATTTATTTTTCGTGGTTTATGGTGTAATGTAACTCTCATGAAACCCATTTTTTTCAATGGGTTATTATATGATGGATATCTTATGATATTTTGGCATGCGCATGTATGATTTTAATTATGTGATGGTGGTTTCATTAGAACTAGGGATGGTGGTTGCGTTATAACCAAGTACGGTGGTTACTTTATAACAACAGATTATTTGTTAAATTATAACCAATATGGTTGATACCTATATCTACCTACAATTCATTGGGTAATTACTAATGTTATATTAGCTCAACAAGAACACATGACATTATACCAATCCTGAGAAAGGGTTCACGGGAGGTTATCCAAATACCAAAAGAGGGTATATGATAGGTTATCCAAAGACCAAATTAGAGTACATGAAAGGATATTGCATTATTCTAATAGGATACAAGGGAGGTTATCTCAATCCAAAGGTAGGTACATAGTTTTTTATCCCAAGCCTAACTTGTTATAAATTTCATGGTGGGCAGCCTTGACAAAATATTTTCTATCCTTATTTATATATAAAAAATTACTATCTTCTACTAATGTTATGATATCATAGCTCCTATTATATCATGACAAAGATCTGGTATCTATATAAACTAGCTCCTAACCCATTCCGTGAAAAGCCCTGAAGGGTGTTCCCTATCCCAACGGGCTGGAACAAGGGCATCGATATCATAAATAATTTTTTGGGAATGATTTACCCGAGTTTAGAAGGACTAAACAACCAATAACAATAAATAAACTGAATCTCAAAATTTAATCCAAAAAATACCTTAATAAAATTTATAGTTGTATTACATAGTTATAAATAAATCCCAAAAGGGACACAACCAAAGAGGATCAAAACTTTTAACATATAAACTACCACACAACAAGGGGCATTACCCACAAGCCATCTCCTTAATGCCGCATCGAGAAAATAAGAAAACAAGTTGATCCTCCATCACCAAGGACCTTCCGCTTACCTGATTCAAACAATACCAAGTCTACATACACCCAATAATGTAATCAGGTTGTGATACTAATCCCAATAGGATACCACCCAAAAAGATTCCATGTTATAAACATTTTAAAACAAAAATCATACATGTTTTTATAAATAGGAATTTCTAGTAACAATTTCTAAAAATGCAATGTTAAATGAAAATATTTTTCATGAGGAAAGATTTTAAGAAGGCACACCTTTAAATAAAACAAACAAGATACTGAATATTTCAACAAAACACACTGTATGTTTATGGTAAGTAAAATATTGCCAATGTGCACTGTTCATGGGAACACCTTTAGGCACTAGCTAGTAGTGGGGCCCTACGTACACCGTTTCTTAGTGTATAAGTAACTTAACCAATATCATTCTCATGCACGAACAACTATGAGGGGAAACCTCAATAGCATAGGGGTCCCCAAACATCATCAATGTTTAGTTAATATTGTCATCATCAAACATTATATGTCAAATAGGGATGATACCACTACCGTATCACTAGCATACTTTTCTTAATCTACCCACCTAGATACCCAAGTTTACCTATTTGGGATTAACCAAGTTCCACATGTTATAAAACACCATTTTCTCATAAGAATATCATTTTTGAATAATAATTACACCAAATAGTACCAAACATGTATTTACCCTTTGTGTAACTCAATAAACCATTTAGAATTTTCATAAAAGAATTTCAAGAGGTAAAACAAGGCTTTGCACAAAAAATCCATTTCAAAACCCACTTTCAAGGCCATATACTTCCCAATACCATACCAAAACAGAATATTCATCACTAGAAACATTTAATAAATAATTTTCAAGTATTATAAAATTCACAAAAATGACGCCACATGATTTTCACATGAAAACACACAATTCGAAGAAAAAATGAATCATTTGAATCAAGCGCTTAACCAATTATATAAAAAATAATTTTTTCACCACACACAATAGGTAAGAAACATTCTAGGAAATTAAAGCAATATATATAACTCATCAAATAATTATTACACATGTAAACACCTTCCTTAGATGTCAAAACCCCCAAATCTTTGTGCGAAACTTTAACTGCACCACTACTGCACCACAAGGGGATGAAAATGAACCATAATCCACAAGATTCAACCAAGAAACAAAAAAAACTAACCTTAGGTACGAAGCCCTAGTTTCTATACATTTGAAACTTCAGGAAGGAGGGAAGAAACCCTAATTAAAATTGAAGGAACAAGAGAGGAATTCACTTATTTGAAGAATCTTGAAGTTGCACCACCAAAACCCCTTAAAAATTGGGTTCTAAAAGAGATTCAGGGAGACTGGGATCCTTAAATGGATATAAGGGTTGAATAGGAGAAAAAAGGGGTGCAATAGTGTTAATCTCAGAAGTGGAATATTATAATAACATAAAAAAAATTATGTCATAGACATTTTGCATGGTTTAGATGCATGGTTTAGCAAACTGTGCAGCCAAACCATGTGGAATGTTCTATCCACCCAAAACATTTCCATCTTCATTCAAATTCAAGGGGGCTAGGGGGATCCCTAGGAATATGTAAGAAAATAATATAAAATAACCTGAAAATAAGGACATGGATGTTACAATTCTACCCACCATGAAAATATTTCCACCCTATAAAGTCATCCTAAAACGTGATCGGAAAACAAAAATGGGTACTCTTGCTCAACCCATGAATTCCACTCCCATGTCTTCTGTACATCATTACCATGATGAAAGTGGACCTAGACCAATGGAATATACTTCCCTTGAAGCACCTTCTCTTGGGAATCAACTCTTTTAACCAACCACTCAAACACTGATAAATTAGGATTTATCTCCAACTCTTCCCAATTCAATAAATGAGATAGATCTGGATTGTGCTTCTTCAATTGGGAGACATGGAATACATTGGGAATAGATTTTATCTAAGAGGGAAAATACAACCTATATTCCACCTTTCCAATCTACTCGGTGATCTCAAAATGTCTGAAATACCAAGGCCTTATCTTTTCTTTCATTCTTAAACAATGACGGCCCCGACGAGGGGCCGTATTCAAGAATACTTGATCACCCATATATAAATCAATATCCCAACACCTCTGATCATCATAATATTTTTTTCGAAACTATGAGCTATCAATAACCACAGCCTGATCAGCTTGACCTACTCAGATGTCTCTTGCACAAGGCTTGGCCCTAGAAGTGAGATCTTGCCAACTTCAAACCAACATAGGGGGACCGAAAAGGACCATAGAGTGCTTCAAAAGGAGCCATAAAAATCGAGTATTTGAAGCTATTATTATAAGAAAACTTGACCAATCCCAAATGGGTATCCCACGAACCTCTAAATTCATATACACATGTATAGAGCATGTATCCCAAAATCGGGTATTCCCACTCCTTCTGGCCATCTATGCAATGCCCCGACCCCAGTTACCCAGGGTCGGTGCATTATTTTAATACATTGGCATGATTACAGGGAATTAAGTCCCTAAGGATCGATTAGTTTAGTAGTCTTGGAAAATATATTACATACATGAACATTGCATTACATTAAAAAATGAAAAACAACAACAACATCGTCATCATTGACCACATTCATATTCCTTAGACTATCCCTTCAGGTCAGTCATAATATACTTATTCTCATCCTGGGAAAAATAAACCATAGAAAGGGGTGAGCTCAGATACTCAGTAAGGATAATAATATAGCAGAAACGTTCATAAATAAGCATAAAAATTTAAGGCAATGTATAAAACTAAAACAAAAGGATTTTAAACATAAACTTCTGCATAATATGGAAAAAGTAAATCCAATAATTCTATTAACTTATTCACATGGATATTCTACTAGTTGAATAATCACATGTTATATCAACATATAATTTTATAATAATGGAATTCATAATGCCAGACTTCATAACCACATAGTCAAGGCCTTGCCCCAAGACTACAAATAAGATTTTGTCAATGCCTTGTTCCAAGACACTAGTTTGTCTCATGAGACCTACCGATGCATCGAGGAGCTATAGCAGGCTCCACCCTTCACTTAATAAGTCTAATGCATTCCTCATATGAAATGGTTTAAACATAAAATAAACATTCCTATTAAAACTATCATACGAAATGTCAATACTTTATCTATAACACATGAATGATATAAAAATAACACGTCCAAAGTCAAACATTTCACAAAACCTTCTATAAAATATGGAATATTTTTATAATAAATCAAACTTGATCAATAATAATATCTCGTAAATGATGTTGACATAGTTGAAAATGATCAGTAAAAATCTTTTAGAGAAATATCCCTTTTTCATGAAATCATTTAAAAGTAAAAAAATTTAAAAATGAATTCATTTAAAATATAGTTTTTAATCAAATTTTCCCATACCAATTTGAAACATTTGAAAGTAATTACCATTTTAAAACATTCATGTTCATATAAATAAATCCTTAAACCCATTTTAAAAACATGGACATTAATGAGAAAGGTTTAGAAGAATAAATCTTAAAAACATTTAAAATGATGTTTTATTTAAAAGAGTCCCTTAAAAATAATGTAGTTCAAATATCATTTATGAAACATGGACATGGATAAAAAATATGTCCCAGTAGATACTTATGGAAAAAAACCTTGGATAATAATGAGATTGTGAAATTAACCCTTACCGTGCACTTTTCTTTGGTATAGGGTACGTTTAACCTCCTGTGTAATGAATATAGTATGCTATTAAATTATACCATAACCATATTCATATTTATTATATCATACATGATTCATTTATTACTTTATACTACTCATTTAATAATGATTTCTATGTTAAATTAACATTTTGGGTAATAATCGCTTTCTTTATTGTACGTGTTTTAACTTGTTATTCTTGATCGTATAATTTAGATCATGATTTAAATACTTCCAAAATATAAACCCTAATTTTTATATCATATAAGTTTTGAATATAAATATTTATAATAGATATATATATATGAAATAGAAGGCACCGTTTATATATACGGTAGGTCGTACGTACGTGTAAACGTTGTTTCTATTTTCATATCTTATCAAATAGAAGTAAGTGTATAAGATATATGTAATTACATACATACATACATACATACATACATACATATATCACCAGAAGAATTATTGTTTCATATATTACACAATTATTAATAATATATATTTTTACAATCATCTTGGAATGATGAATGTAGGAATGAATCTCATCGCGTCGTGGAGATAGTAATCCGTACGTACGCATGAGCGACAATATCATTATATTGATGGTGAAATCATATGTAATTGGATGATATATAATATATAAAGAATAATTATATTGTTATATTTATTATTTTCATCAGTTATACTCATTGTTATACCCATTCAAATATTGATTTGTTTGAATGACAAACTACACCACGACGTGGAGACAGTAAGTCGTACGTACGCACGTATGGTGACTTTTTCATTTATACGATGAAGAGAATAAAAAATATGGTTGTACCATATTTATAATAACTTCACAGTATGTATGAGGTACTAGAGTTATTATTTTTTTATGGAAACAACAAAGAAAGAGGAAGTGGAAGAAGAAAAGAACATGAAAGAGGGTGGTGAAACTATTACCTCTTCTTCGAGTAATTCCTTTTGAGTTGATCAAAATGTTTCCATAGGTTGGATTTCTGATAATATTAAGGACTAGGTTAATTTAATGGAATTTTCGAGGATATTTAGCATGGTTTGACTGAGCCAAATGTTTTTGGAGGTGTAATTTTGAGAGAAGGGGGTGTTCCCTTTTATAAGTGGGGTGAGGGTCACTTTAGGAAAAGATTAAAATATTAATTTATTATATAATCATATTCAGTTTATAATGGCTCCAAATAAATTTTTTTGAGAATTAGGTGGTTATGGATCTAAATCCTCTCAACCAATAGGTTTTAGACATGTTTAGGTTACTATTTTAACCTTATCTTTTAGATTTAACTGCTAGTTAAATAGTTTAACTTTTACTGTGTCTTCTTGTATTCATACACTATATGGTTAATAAACTTACTCTAAACATCCAAGATAACCTCATGTGGTTCATTAATGACATATATAATATTATTTAATCTTTTTTTCTGAACCTTAGATTTTGGGAAATATTATATCAACCAATAATATAGTATTTGTTTTAAAAATTAATTTCTGTCAATTTTGACGCTATTTGGTATTTTGTCTTTATGAAAATCATAGCAACCTTATCACTTAAAAAAATCTAATAAAACCTAACATGTCATGTTAACCTAGAAAATTTTGGATGACATCAAAACAATTAAAATTTATTTATTTTAATATTTATAATATAAACTATTTTAATATTTCAATAAGAAGGTAATTATTGCACCATCATTGTGTCATAAATATATTTAATTATTTAATCTATAAAAATTATAAATAAAATACCATTATGTAGGAAATAGTTTTTTCTTTATAATGAATATATATATAGTCGATTTTATCTTATGTATAACCCTATATTAAAAATGGTTTAGTTAATAAAATTTGAATTTAATACTTTTAACTTTTCATTAAATAAAATAATAATAAATGCGCTAATCTAATCCAAGTGGATGTAAAGGATCATATATTATTCCTAATGTTGTGTTTGGTCAAATTACACTAATCTTATAGAATTAGGACATGTGTTAGGGTAATTATTATATCATTTTTACCTTTAATTGCACTATTTACTTTTAACTGTGGTAAATAAAAGTCAAAAGATACTATTCACCAAAAATTATTTTTATCGTATTAAATCAAATTTTACTTACTGATATAAACTATGTCTCTCAGATTTTTTAAATTAAACTCACAGAAGTGGTAAAATTAATTTTTATGAAAATTTGCTAACGTGCCTATAAGGTGGGTAAAAGAGGTTAAAAAGTTCAATAAAATTTAATACATCTAATTTTATTATGAAATGACTCAAGTGAATTACATTGAACTTATATAGGTATTATATATCAATTTTTACTTAAAATAACTTTAAATAAAATAAATAATTATTTAAATAAGAAGTCGATTTTAAATAATAACGCAGTGATTTTCACTATTCATCAAAAATTAAAAGTTTTCAGAAAAATACCAAAAATTCACCCTAAGATAATTTTTATATTATGAATTCAAAAATGAAGTATATTTTACCAAATTCAAAATATATAAGTTTTATTCACTAATTTAAAATTAATTTACATTGTCAAAACCAAAAAGCGGGGTTTTAAAATGTAAAAACTATCAAAAGATTGACATGTTTCTATGTCAAATTTAAAAGTTGAATTACTTATAATGACCTAAATTGTATTAAATGATAAAAATATAATCTAATTATACTTCAAAACCATTCAAATACATAATTTAACACTATAAATTATTTTGATTAATAAATTTATTTTCAATTAAAACATAGTATTTTTCACTATTGGTCAAAATACGGAAGTTATTAGAAAAGTACCAAAAATTTATCCAAACTAAATTTATATGTCATGATTTTAAAGAAGAATTTAATTTCATTAAATTGAATATATAAAAGTGTCAAATTTTAGTTTCAAAAAGAGTTCACCATTAATAGGTGTAAAAATTACATTTTTTGAAAATACTTCTTTTATCCAAAAAATGAATTTATTATTATATTATGTTTAAGAAACACATATTATGGATGTTAAAATTATATATAGAATATAAGATTCAAAATTCAGTAAATACTATTCATAACAATTTTTGAATGGCTAGTTTGGTAAGTTGTGGTGCACTCGAACTCAGTGTTGCGTGTAGCGCAAGCTATTGAATTAATTTGATGATATAACGTACTATGAAATCTTGGAGTGTTACAATATATTTGATGATGGTATTCCATGTTAATATTAACCTAAGACCCCAATGCCTTTTGAAGTCCTTCCCAAAATGGAGAGGTAAAATGGGGGGTCTCTATCTGAGACAACTACTGATGGCACACCATTAAGCCTTAACACCTCATGGAGATACAATTAGCTTAGCTCAAACAATTTAGTTGTATCTATAATCAGAATGAAGTGGGATTATTTAGTGATGTGATCAATCACTACCCAAATAGCGTTCTTACCCCGAGTTGTACGAGGTACGACTATAACGAAATCCATAGCAAACTCTTCCCACTTAAAGTTAGGAATGGGTAATGGGTAAAATAAACATGAGGTCCATTAATGATATACTTTTACCTACTAACATCTATAGCATCTCAACACAAATTCAGATATATCTTGTCTCATACCTGGCCACCAGAACTGCCAACGGGCATCATAATACATTTTAGTAGTTCCTGTATGAAAGGACCGCTAAGATTAGTGTCTTTCCTGCATCACCTAATTCATTAGAAACAACAGTACCACTGAACGGACCTAGAACCACAATATGCCCTCTAGAGAAGAAGACTAATTGGAAGACGTCTCCCCACCATGAAGACACTACATAAACTGCTGAAACAGTTCATTATTGGGTCGATCCTGCTAAATCAACTCTAAAAGAGGGGTCAACTGAACGCTCTCCACGATCAGACCTCCAAAGTTCTACTTGGTCTCCATTGTGTATCTGAAAAAATAGTCCCATTAGAGTACACTCATCACAGGACTTCCTCAAATCCTACACTTTTACTTTCCTTCTCAAAGCGTTGGTCACCACATTACCCTTTCCCGATGTATAGATGATATCAGAGTCAAACATTTGCAAATACTCGATCCAATGGTGCTACCTCATATTGAGATCTTTCTGTTAGAATATATAGGCTAAGATCTTATGATCAGAGTAGACCACAAACTTCTCCCCAAATAGATAGTTATGCCATGTATTCAAATCATGCATCACTACTACTAACTTTATGTTGTGGGTAGGGTAATTCTTTTCCTGTGGTAGGAGTTAGTGAGAGCAATACGCCGCCACGTGATCACCATGCATAAGCACACACCCGAGACCCATAACTGAAGCGTCGAAATACACCACATAGACCTTTCCAAATTATGTAAGGATCAACAAGGGGGAAGTAGTCAACCACCACATAAACTCCTAAATGGAATCTTGACATTCCAATCCCTATACCAACATCACCATTTTATGCATGAGTGTGGTCATGGGTGAAGAAATCGAAGAGAAACCATGAAAAAACCACATGTATTAACCTTCCATGTTGATGAAATATCTTATCTCGAACATATTCTTTAGTTTCTCCCATGAAATAACTACACTCATCTTCTCAGCGTCCACCGAAACCACCTGTTCCGAGATGACATGACAAAGAAACTTCACTTCCTAGATCCATAATGTGCACTTGGACAAAATTTCATAACTACAATGATCATGTAGAGTACCCAACACAATCCACAAATGATCCTCATGGTCTTTCTCAGATCCAATGTATACTAAGATTTTTTCCAAGAATACCATGAAAAAGGAGTCAGGATACTAGTGTAACAACCTACTCATGAGTTCCATTAAAAATTTTATAGCATTGGTCAATCTGAAAGGCAAGACCAAGTACTCAAAGTGTCCATACCTACTTCAAAATGAAGTATTCAGGATATCTACCTCTCTCACCCAGACGTGGTGGTAACCCGGAAGAAAGTCTATCTTGGAAAACCACTTTTCCCCCTTCATCTAGTCAAACAAGTAATCTATTTGGGGCAAGGGATAATTTTTTTGATGGTTAACTTTTTCAACTTTTGAGAGTTAATGCACAACTAGAGGGATCCATCAGCCTTCTTCACAAAAATAATAGGAGTGGCTCAATGAGAGACACTCAGTTGAATGAATCCTTTGGATTCTAAATCATCCAGTTGTAACTATAATTCCATCAACTC
This sequence comes from Viscum album, assembly GCA_963277665.1. NCBI lineage: Eukaryota > Viridiplantae > Streptophyta > Magnoliopsida > Santalales > Viscaceae > Viscum > Viscum album. The sequence goes on from OY728128.1 coordinate 1,938,243,944, forward strand.
ATTGGGGTCCATACAATATGAGGGAAGAGATATTAGTTGTGTTATCATCGCCAAATCAATCGAGAACTCCGCGTCCCTCTCTAGGGGAAAGCCTGAAAAATCATTTGGAAAGACCTCTGGGAACTCATCCACTACATGAGGTAATCCACCCTTAAGAGAATGAAAATCATCCTATATCATTAGATGGAATAACTAGAAGATAATATTACCCAACTTTGGGAGTGGATTTCCCGCACGACCTGACTGAGGATATCATTCCCCAAGAAAAACCTGAGGACTCCCATCAGGTTACATGAAACTCATCTACCACCTATAACTATCAATATGCACTTGAAAGTTCGCTGGCCAATCCATGTCGAGGATTAAATCAAAAAGGACCATATCCAAGACCAGGAGGTCTCACTCCCTATCAACCCCTAAAACAGTATGCACACATGATAGAAACCTGAGACCTTTCTCATTCTTCTTATCCAACAGTGTTACCAACTCCATCTAAAAATACAACAACTCAGTTGAAAATTTAACAGATTCATAATATGGGTAAAGGTAAAAGAAAAAGAAGCATCGATATCAAAGAGAAAAACAACTATAGAATATGTAATCAAAATAGTACCTTGAACTAATAAAGGCCCTACATCCGATCATGTTGGTGCCTAACCCATAGTATGGAGATGTCTCATATTTTTCTAAGAACAGTAGCTCACTTGTGGATATTCCTTGAACTAGATCTGTCCAGAAGATGATATGTCCTTACCGCCACATCCATAAATCTGAGATCCCACTATTCTAGATGGCTATATCTGAACCGACACTCCCCTAGAAGCCACTGATCTTGCACCACTCTATTTTGGACGTGTCACATTTAAAAATTACTTCAAGTTCCCCATAGCTCCACACTGATAACAAGGCCTTAGAAGAGATGTACATTTATGTCGGTTGTTCCCTAGCCTCCCGCACTAGTGGCACACGATGGACCACACATCAAAATCCATAGATGAGAACTTTTTAGGAGGATGGCTTAATGTACCCCCTCCCTTAATCCCCAACTCCTATCGCATCTTTTTCATCTTAGATAAACTATCAAATACCATCATTGATACCATCCTAGAGAAAACAAACCTTCCCTTCCTATCAATCACCACCATACAAGCCAGATCAATCACCTCTGCATAGGTCTTCATCTTGAATAATAATACATGAGAATAGATATCTGGCGACAAACCCCTCTCAAACATCTAGTCCTTCATCTACTTATTAGAGACCATTTCGGGAGCATATCAGACTAGATCAGTGAAGAAGTTCGAATACTCCATCAGTGACCGATCACCCTGGATGAGTTCCATAAACTCCTCGGATCCGGTATAATCTAAGACTTAAAGACAATACTAGCCATTGAAGGTAACCTTGACGTCCTTCCAGCTCATCTTCTCACGCTTCCCAACTTGAATAAAAAATTCCCACCACCTGTGTCTGGGAACCTCTAACAGAAACGAGGCACATTTCACACTGGCCTCCTCATGTGTGTCAAGGAACTATAACATATGCTCGATCTTCTCAAGCCACTCCTCTTCTTCCTGGGGTTTTGTGCTGCCCTGGAAGGTAGGAGTCTTGTTCTTCAGAAACTCTTGGGATTAGTCATTATTAAGACCAGACTCAACTTCTCTATTTAGAGCAGGAGTAGGAGCTACTCCCTATTTTAGATCTTAGAATACCTGTACCATAGTGTATGGGAGCTTTTTGTGGAGGCATGTTTCTATAGAAGGTAACAGTCACAAGAGAAAACATTACTACAACAATTCATAAATATATCAACAATAACATCAAATATAAATAAAACAAACTCGTATCAATAATGAAATAAACAACTACTTAACCCCCACCTAGTGTCCATGTGTAGTCAGCCACCCACACATCTCACAGGGAAGTGAAGTCAAAGAAAATTCCAACATCCCACGGAGACATGAGGTCTATCATGAGAGGTATATGCTTCGAACCCTACTCGCGACTAGAACATCAAGCCCTGAAATTAATATCTCTTTTCTAACTAGGATCATCCCAAATAATATGACCCAAAGTGTTTAACCTCCTTTGATACCATTTCATCACAAACTAGATCTGGTCGCCATCCAAACCGGCGCCCAACCCAGTATGTGACAAGTTCTGAAGGTTGTTACCTATCCTCATAGGGCTGGAACAAGTGCCCAAATATCATAAATAATGGTTTTGGAATTATTAAACTGAGTTTATAAGCACTGAAAAACTAACAATAATAAATAAACCAAATTTGAAAATTTATTCCAAACAATACTTTAATAAATTTCATAATTTTATTACATATTTTTTTAAAATTTCCTAAAGGTCCACCACCAAAATGAAGAAAAAAACTCTAACATTAAAACCACCACATGATAAGGGTGCCTCCCCCACAAGCCATCTCTTCAATACCTCACTAAGAAAAGAAGCTAACAACCCAAACTGCAATCACTAACGACCTTGCCCTTACCTGCGTCATATTTTACCAAGTATAATTACACCCAAGGGTGAAAGTATAATGTGAGGCTAATCCCAAAAGAATTACACCGAATAACATTCCATGTGATAAAAATTTTAATATAAAATCTAGAAAGTTTTTATAAACAAGAATTTATAGTAACAATTTCTAAAATATTAAACCTTAAATGAAAATAGTTTTCAAGAGGAAAATATTTAATATGGTGCACATTTAAATAAAACACACATGCTACTTAATTTTACAAAAAAACACACTGTATGCTGAAAGTAAGTAAAATATAGCTAATGCGCACTATTCACAGGAATGCCACTATGAACTAGGAAGTTGTGGGGCCATAGGTACATCATATCTCGATGTATAAGTAACCATAACCAACATAATTCTCATAAAAGATCTACTAGGAGGGGGAAACCCAATGCCCTAATGGTCCCCAAACATCATCAATGTTTAGTTACTATTTTCATCGTCAAACTTGCTAAGTGAAATAGGGATGATACCACTACTGGATCACTAACATACTAGTCCTAGTCCACCCACCAAGATACTTGGGTTTCCCTCTTTGTGATAAAACAAGTTACAGATGTTATAAAATACCATTTTTAAAAAATAATACCATTTCTGAATCATACACACACCAAATAGTACCCAACATGTTTTCCACACTTTTGTAACTAAATAAAAAATTTAAAATTTTCATAAAATAATTTCAATAAGTAAAACAAGACTTTTCACACAAGATCCATTTCAAAACCTACATTCAAGGCCAAATTCTCCCCAATAAAATACCAAAATATAATTTTCATCCCTATAAACATTTAATAATCCATTTTCATATATTATGAAATGTCTTTAAATTATACCACTTGAGTTACACATGAAAAATAACATAATTTGAAGAAAAAAAAATAAAATTTTAGAATCAAAAGCTTAACCAATTCTATCAAAAATAATTTTCTCACTACACAAAATAGGTAAGAAAAATGATAGGAATATCAAGAAACAAATCAATCCCATAAAATAATTCTTACACATGGAAACACCTAACATGGATGTTAAAACCCCCAAATCTTTGTGTGAAACTTCAACCGCACCATCGTCGCACCACATAGAGATTAAAATTAACCCTAATACTCAAAATTCTACCATGAAACAAAAAATTATACCCTAGGTATGAATCCCCAGTTTTTGGAAATTTTTATCTTCAAGAAGGAGGGAAGAAACCCTAAGAAAATGGAAGGAATAAGAGAGAAATTCACTTACTTGAAGAATCTTGAATATCCCCCACCAAAAACCCCTTCAAAACTGGGTTCCAAAAGATCTTGATGGAGCTTGGGTGCCTTACATAGATGTAAGGGTCTAATGTGGGAAGATTGGTGCACACTAAGGTTAATCCATCAAGGGAAAAATTGGAATAAGATAAAAAAATTATGACCTGGACATTGTGCATGGTTTGGCTGCATGGTTTAGCAAACCGTGCGGCATGTTCTATCCACCCAAAACATGTCTATTTTCTTCCAAATTCAAGGGGGTTTTACATGGATGTGACACATTATATTATTCAATTTTGATTCAGGTCTTATAAACTCCCATGATTTAATCTAGGACTCTTATTTATGATAAATGTTATTAATGGAATGGTCTTAATATGTTATTATAATATTAAAATACCAGTATGTCCAATTTAAATTGATATCTTCCTTATATACCCTTAATGATAATCTAAGATCAACCTTTATTATGTTTCCATTCTCCAGGTTATGAAGAAATGTTTTATATAGTGTATGTGTTAGAAGAGTAAAATGTGTGATTATCTTTATGGGAGATGTTTAATATCATTGATTAAATTTTAAATTTTTCTATACAGTCTCAAAAGACACTAAAATATTAAGATCCCCATACTGTTTTATTTCTAATTTAATTAATTTTCATCTAAAATAGATGTGACATCTATGTATGGATTATTTTTTCCTCTACAGTTGATAATAGAGGATCGGTTTAGTTATCCCTTAGAAACTAGGATGAGAAAAAAAATATTTAGATCTATTGGGATATTTATAAAGATATTTATAGGTATAAGTCTAACTATAATTATATGGATGAGTCAACATATAAGAAAAAATCATGGAATTTTGTTAAAGGATGGAGATAGTGGTTTCTAGGCAATTAAATCCCTATATAAATTCTATAAGTGGATGTAGCTCTGATGCATATATCACTAGGATTAATAACTTCAAAAAGAATTCATTACGATAGAATATATCCTTACCCGATGCATGATAATGGGCCTTTCTTTAGACTATTATTTCCACTTCAGGGGTATATGAATTAAAATTTTAAAAATAATTTATGAACTAGCATGAAGGATATAAATAATGTTTAATTATGACCAAGGTTTTTTTTAATGTTTCATATATTAAAAATAATCTTTCATGATTTGGTCATCCTATAAGTTATTTCTCATTATAATGTTGTTTCCCTGTATGAATATGGTTACTCCAACTATGTTTTTTCATTTTAGTCAATAGAAGGAACCAAAAGGAACTATATTAACATTGAATTTTATTGACAATGGGTTTTTGAAAAATAAAATCGGATGTTGACTGGAGTGAAGGATATTGTGATTTTACCCAATTAGTTAACACAATATACGATTAAAATCATACACATTAACCAACTCTTTGGTTCACCAAATAAGATATAGATAGAGTTTATTAATATTTTGAGTGGTGGAGACCATGGAGGAATAAAAAAAAGTTTCTTATATATTGCGAATGTGGGAAAAAAGAACTCAAGAGAATGTATTAAATGAAAAAGAATTTGTTTCTAATGTGGAAAATAAGGACCAAAATCCTATAAATAATAAGAAAAAATTTAATGATGGGTTAAATAGATTGATGATAATAATGGTTTCCCTGAGGAATCATCAATGATACAATGTTAAAAATATGGAAAGTATGTGAATTATTTGAATCAATGTAATATGGGTAATGATAATGAAGAGAATTAGAAACATGGTAGGAGTAATTATTATACTTCTAATGATGAAGATACTAAAAATGAAATATCGATGTTATTGGTTGTTTTAACAATGTATTTTATTTTAAATATGAGGAGAATGATTAAATTGTGGTCGGTGAATGTTATGTCATGACTAAAATTTCATATTGTAGGAAATAAGTATTTAGTAATGACATGATGATTCCTATTTAAAGGTTTAAGAATTAAGTGGAATGATTTAAATTCTTGTGTTTGGGTATTCAAGAATTATGTTATATAAATCATGAAATATCTAAGAATTATTCTGTTGTAGTTTTTCATTATGGATTTTTAAGCTTATATTGAATAGTACTGATGACCAAGAAGAGTTATTTAATTGTAAGGTATTATTTTATGGAAGACATCTGATTAATGTAAGGTAACTTGTATTTTGTTTTTGATATTGTGAAAATGGTATTATTTTTGATAAAGAGATTATTGATATAGATAAAGTAGATTGTATAGTATTGGTAACATCATAACTATTAATTGATTTTTTGAAAAAGTGGTTTATAAATCATTGATAGAGTTTAAAATATTATTAGATCTATGGAATATATTGAATAATATGTTTTATTATTCATTGAAAGAGGAAGAAAGAATGGATTCATTATTTTTTTGTAGTAATTAAGGTTATTAACATGTTTTAGGAGAATACATGATAAAGGTATTCACATGTTTGGTATGTGACAATTAAGAGTTACCTTATAAAATTTGGATAGTTAATGTTAAGTATATTTTAGAAACATTAGTTGAGTTTTAAAAAAATGAATCTTATATGGGTATTAAGGTTAACTATTTGTGAAATGGTTAATGTTGAGGATTGGATTATGGCTTATTGATTAATGTATTACTTCACCCTATGAAGATTCATGCATATTGGATAACCAATGCTAAAAATTTTATTATGGTGATAACTAAAGATAGAAAAATGAAATATAATTTTATTAAGGATCTTATTATTTGATAGTCCTTAAAGCCTAAAAAGTCATCTTTATTTCTTGTAGTATGAGATAAAGTGTAAATCAATCAAGTAATAAAAATATTAGTATATTGTGTTTATGAAATGGAATTAAATCGTTAAAATTTATCTTCTTATTAAAATTAAAAAATATTAATAAAAGAATATTGATATAAAATATTATCCAATTAACATCATTTCTGATGATATAAATGACCTGTTTCACACTTATTTGGTTTATGGTTTTTTATTTTTTATTTTCACGAGATCATTCACTTTTTGCTGATCAATGATCTCTATCATTTTTTATCATTATTTAATGTTCCACTTTTCTTCAATATCTAAATATTCACTTAACACCAATGTTATCTTATTCGTAAACCTAGTATATTTTATTCCATAAGACCATCACGCATACCTTTCTCTTTTTTCAATATAATGTTTTATTAACTCATTTTACAATGTGGGTTTCCCACAAATGTATTTATAAAGATTAACCCTCTATTTATAGAGTAAATGTTTAAATTTCGGGGATGAAATTTATTTATGGGGTGTAGTATGTAACACCCCTATATTTTTTGAAATATATTTTTATAAAAAAATTTAAACATTTCCATATTTTTTTTTGCATAAAAAACTTAGTTTATATTTCTTTACACGTAACACCATGTTTAAACAAAACATGACATACTATTAAAATATTATTATTTAACATGATTGTTTTCACCTAGCGTGTTGGAATAGTGGGTCTGAATAAGATTAAAAAAATTGTGTAAATATATGGTTTAAAATATCTATATATATATAGTGAATTCTTTTTAGAATAATTAATTAGAAATAAAAATTAATACCATTTTAAAATAGTGTAAATGTTTTTCCGAAAAAACAAATTTAACGAATAAAAACTCATGTTACATCCATATATTAAATAAATAACTTTTTGAGAATTATTTTAGTGAAATTTATATTTTATGTATTGAAAAAAAGTTTTTTACATCCATCTTATTGATTCTATTGGCATGATATAAGAATAAATCTAATTTTACTCTTAAGACAACATTTTTCAAAAAAGCGATATTAACACATCAATTAAACTTATTTTAAAATTAATTTATTCCAATTTTAGAAAAATAAAATTATAAAATAAACTTAATTTTTTAAAATAATCATTAAAATAATATATTAAGGTGAATTTTTTTATTTTTTAAAAAATTAATCATTTTTCGATGAATCGTTAAAAATACTAGTTTTTATTAAAAAATGCCTGTTAATTTTATGAAATTATATTAATCCATTATTTATAATGGTTATAAAAGTAATAATTGTTAAATTTGTCATTAATTAATTCATTTTATGACATTATAATTATTTTCATATTGAATTATGATTTAATAACATTTTTAATTTTAAACAATTTCTCTTCAAAAACCCATTTTCTCTTCGTGTCTCTGTGAATAATTTGAATTTAAAATTTTCTTCTTATGTGAGTGGAAGTAGAAGAATTAATTGATTATTTTTAATTAGAATAATTTATATTATCTAATATTTTTGAACTAATTTTTTTACCATAATGAATAGTAAAAATAATAAAAATTAATTATAACGGTTAAGGTAAAAATGGGTATTCTGAGGTCTTCACGAAAAGGATAAGGGTTTAAAATGACCCCAAACCTTTTCAACACCAATTGGATGGACATAATTTTACTATTCCACTTATTGGTTCTCTAATGGACCAATTTGGATCCTTTTTCCATGTGAGAAATGTGGGTTCAACCATTTCATTTCAAAAATTAAAAGTATGTAACTCACCTTACTTATAAAGGTTCATCCACTCTCATATCTTATTCTCAATTCAAATTCCATTTGGGAAAAAAATATTTGTGAAATTAATTAAATAATTCCCAAATATCATCATATAAGACTTATTTTTTATATGAATCCCTCCAAAAAGGGCTTTAGTTATAAACCTAAATATGTTCTCTTAAGAAGAGGTAAATTCATAATCATTAATTTTTATTTTATTTCTTCTTCGAACTACATAAAATATTATATTATTATTCTGATATATTAATAAGCGTATCTAAAAAATAAATATATGTTATTATGTTAATTGAATAACTTATATATATCTCCTCTTACATCTAATGGGATATGAATTCATCATTTGTGTGTACAATGGACCACTACCTCACCTGTGAATTTTATTTATTTTCAATCACCACCTATCATAGAAAGATATAATGTTGGATTTAATATTCATATATTATATTTATTAGACTATTATACTTGTAATTATAATACAACATCTACTTTCTTATCATACAACCCTTTGTAAAATAATAATGTTTCTCTTATGTACATAAGACTACCTCCACATGAACCAATGTGATGTGATTATCCATTTCAATTGTATATGGATGGTAAAAAGGTCATATTTAATTAATATATATGATTTAAAAAAAATTACTTCTGAAATTATTATATCACATATACATTATTACATTACATTTTGTAGGAGGCACGATAACGTCGTTCGTGTGTACTGTAGACTGTCACCTCCTATTGTGATGTGATTCATTTTTCACTAACTTTTTTCATGAATGTTAATTATGGTAAATTTAATGAATATATATGATAGAAATGAAATGAAATTATTCTTTATTTTTAATATATTATTTACCATTATTTACTTTCATCTGTTGAAAACTGGAATAAATTTTAATGCGTACTTGCAGCCTACTATCTCCATGAACGATGTATTTCTTTTCAAATCACTATATATAACAGATTAAACTAAAAACATTTAAGGAATAAATATGATATTTATATCATGAATAAAATTATGGATATGATTTTACCATGATCAATGTTAGAGGACCAAAAATAAAAAAATAAAAACTTACTTAAAAAAGTAGTTATTACCCAAAATGTGATTTTAAACATCATTCATTGATAAATGAGTAATAAAAGGTCATAAGTAAGCCATATATGGTATGAGATAAGTGATTCTTCTTATATAATATTTTTATAAAAACATATACTTATTATATTATAGTTTTTAACTTTTATTAAGGAAGTTGAGACTTAGTGTATTGGATTTCTTTTCCACTTTTATCTTATGTGAGAAACATTCCATATTCACCACCAATTTATTTTATGTCACGTATATACTGAACCTGAATAATTTTTTTATTGATTTTAAAAAATATTTTTGGGATTTAAATATCTATATGATGAACTCTATTTCATGAGAATTATTATCCAGTGTTACCTAAGTGTTAAAGGTTTTATGATAAAATCTCATCATTTATAGGGATTCTCTATGTTTACATTTTTGAGAATGAAATCATGTGACCCATATTTCACAAAAATCATCACATTTATCCCCCTTACAATATTTCATATGAATACTTGTTTTCCATTCATTTTCCCGTCTTTATGTAGTCAATGTTTCAAAATAATAATTTTAAGAAAAATCATCTTTATTTCTGTCTTAGGTCAAAAAATTATTTTTCTACCAAAACCATGTTTTCTAAAAATGTTTAATTTTTTTTTTAAAATTATATAAATTATCTGTAAATATTTTTTAACCATGTTTTAATTTTTTAAAATTTTTTTTGAAAGAAATATTCATGTCATTTTCTAATCAATGATAGCTTGACTTTTTCTGAAAATTTAAAAGGAGTCGTTTTTTTAATGTGTACAGAATGAGTGGTATTTTCTACCATAAGGACAAAACCATTGTTTTTTAATATTCTATTATAATTATAGAATATTATATTTAAATAAAATTATTCTCAAATTTTTTTTATGAATATATTCGTTTGAAAAAGTTATTTTTAATGAAAAGATATTTTTTCTCAAGTAATGTTCCAAGTGTCTTTTCAAAATCATTTACAATCTATGATGTCATCATTTAATGATAGTTATGATTTACTTGGGATATGATTCATGGATACTATATTCATTATTTCTATGAATGGTTCATTTTTATTATGATAATAAATTTCTGAAACTTGTTTTATTCCACACATTATACCCTAATAAAGTGCTTATGAAACCTACTTCTTTTCCGTGGGTGATGATATTATAAAATGATGAAGCTCATATAAAACCCATTTTTCTTCCATGTGTTATTTTATAATTTAATTCTTATAAGCCCCAATTCCTTGCATGTGTTCTATTATAGTTTACGTTTTATGAATGTGTGGCACATACATTTAAAATTTTCATTATTTGACGATGGTTATGTTATAACCATGGATGGTGGTTGTGTTATAGAAAAGGATAACAGTTATGTTATAACCTAGGATAGTGTTTATGATATTACTAATATGGTTGGGAAATATATTCCTCTCCAATTAATTGGGTAATGAATAATGTTATATAATCTAAAATGTTACATGAGAGGTTATCCCAAACATGGAAGAGGGTACCAGAGAGGTTATCCCAAGCCTAAAAAAGGGCACATGAGAGGTTATCTGATGTGTGAAAAAAGGTACATGGGGGGTTATACCAAGAATGAAATATGTTTCATGGGAGGTTATCCCATGTTTAATGCATGTACATAGGCATTTTCTTAAGTGAAACATGTTATGAATGTCTTATTGGGTATCCTTGACATAAGATTGTCAAAAATTTTATATTTTCCACACATCTATTTCTTTGGATAATGTTATGCTCTCATGGCTCCCACTCATTGGTTCTATGATGATTCTTATCTAATTAACTACAGAGATTTATTCCATGACCCATTTTTATGATCCATGATATGCATGGTTTGTTTTTTATATGTAAAACTCATGTTCTTGTACCCATATGCTCATATTATATTGATATTTCCCTTAATTACACTTACTGATCATATGAGATCACCCATTATTATGTTTAATTTTCTTATTTTTTGAAGAAACTTTTTCTATATAGTATATCAAAGAAAAATAATATGTGCGAATATCTTTATGAGATATTTTGAAAAACATTAAAGAAATAAAATATTGTGTATCTAGTCTCCAATGATATTATACCATTATTAAGCTCATGCATGTCTATGCCTGATGTAATGAATAAGAATAAAAAAATATTTGATATCTGTGTATTAAATTGTTATTCCTTAACATTTTCCATATATATTTCATTTTTATTACACTTATTTGTAATCTTATAATTATTTTATTAAGATATCATGTTAATATTCACTATGTTGAGGGCATTCAAGTCATGGTTCCAAGATCACACCAGTTTATACATATTTATGTATATTCATATAATAAGGTTCCATTAAACTAGAAGTGTGATGAATTGGTATTAATCTCATTCCAGGCATTTAAATGGTTCCAAATATCAATAATTTATCCTATATAAGTATTTTTCATTGAGTATAATTGTTAACAATATATGGTTGGTTCATTTATGGAGTGTTTTGACCATAACAAGCTCATTTGGTTTAATTAAACATTATCAAAATTTTATCAATTATAAAACATGGAAAAATTAATATATACTAATTTAAATGATTTTAAAAAATAATATGTGTATTTCAATTATCTTGGAAGGTGGTGGTGAAAAATCAAATATTTGACACTTGGATTAATTAATTACGGTTTTAATAAAATTTCATTATCAGAATAATGGGAATTTTTTTATTTCAACAGTTTAATTAAAAATATATTTTATATATAACATTTAAATTTATCATAAATTATTTTTTTAGAATCAAAATTTAATATATATATTTCACTAAATTATAATCATGATTTCATTATTTCAGATATTCATTTTATAGTATTTAACACTTTTATTTCATTATATGATTATATAAATTTATTCCATTTCTAATTATTAAGATATCCATATATACTAAATTTTACCACTAACAAATTTCTACAAAAAATATAAATAAAAATATGGTATTAGAGTAAACAACATTTGATGTCTTAAATAATTTAAAAATCAATACCACCTATCACCAAGATATATAATAGCTTATCACACAAGAGTAATCCCTCATGTTATGGTGTTCAATTATGGTACTTTGATGTGGTGACTTGAAAAAGATTGATCATGTTGTGATTTACACTAACATAAACTTATCTAGTATATGATTTCATTGAATCCATATTTTTTAATTTTCTACTTGGGACTAGTCAAAGGAAAACACTAGTTATTTTATCTCCTCCCGAAACACCAATAAATGAGTTTCATAAGGATTTATCTGACTATTTGAGGAATTTTTACTCCCATACAAATAAATTATCTCATCATTATCATCAATATACCATACTATTAGTGATTATTTTATTACAATGATATTATAAAAAGTCATATTGGATATATGAATTCTATAATGTTCCATGAAAATGTTTTTTTTGTCTTCTACAATGTGTTCTATGTCATATATTTTCATAAGGAAAATTTATTTTTAAATGTCTAGTGGTTATATTTACCACATTCAAAAAATTAACCTTCAAAATCTTATATCATATAATAATATAAAAAAGATATGGGTACTTCTTTTTTATTATTTTATTAGGTTCTCATGTTTTTTTCAGACTTATGGTTTCTTAAAATAAATTTCACCAGGTGAGTTATCCTATTCCATGAAACATTTTAATTATCATTCAAACTCTTCACTAGCTTCTCTATGTAAGAGATATCATTCTCCAACTATACCACTTATGGATTTGGTACATATTAGGGATATGATATATACTTCCATAAGTGGTATATTTGGATTAAATCATTCTATTAAGATATATTTAGTGGATGTTCTAGTTTACAAGCCAAAACTCTAAAGTGATTAATAATATCATACGAGTTAATGTGTCTAATAAATTCAATTACATTCATTATAATCAGGATAAATCAATTTTAATAAGATGTTTAAAGTAATCTTTTATCACCATCATTAAAATATTTCTCACCATTATTATTTTTAGTGTATCTATTCTATTGAATTTATGCATCTACGCTCTATTAATGAATAAATGTTTCCTTTTTTCATTTAAACTGATGCTTCATTTCCCATTATCTTACAATCAATAACTTCATCCCAATGCCTGAGGGTTCAACATATCTTTCCATAGAGATATTATTAAGGATCAAGAAGAATTATCAATAATTTTTTTCATATATATAAATTAAAAGAGAGGATGATATTAGTCTCAACCTTCACCAATGTCCATATACAAATATCTCCTCATATACCAATCATTATGGGTATTTCATTCATATTTTCCATCATTATTGGTGTTATAAGACATAAATAAGTTCTTATCTATATTAAAGGGATATTGAAGACCTTTCTATAAACATACGGCGATCCTTAGATCTCAATAAGAGAAAACCAATGGTGATGTTACAAAGATGACCAAGTGTGAGGTCCCATTGATTAATGATAAAGTGATTGATTTTTTTATGGTCTAATAAAAAACATGGGAAATTATTTCCCTTAGATTTATTTGGAATACCCATGAAAAAATCATGGGTGAAATTCTATAATTTTCATAATGGTATGTGTAATGGTTTCATTACACCATTTGACTTTTTCCCTTCTATATTCAATTGTTCGCATACCAAGTATAATGGTGAATACTCCCAAATACTCTTATTCATACTATCAAAAATATAGTTCTATCAATGATATGTGTGTGTGTTTGTGTTCCCAGGGTGGATAGTGAATTATGAGCAATGAGTATCATTAAAAATCTCTTTATTTATCTCAATCTCATATGTTTCATAAATGTGTGTCCCAAATATCACCACTTCATCTTCATCAATCACATAAAAAACACATTAGTGGTAGTTTTTTAGAGGTATTTATACACAACCCCCATTAAATTTCTTTTAGAGGGGGTTTTACACAATCCAATCTAATCATCAAATTTAGATGGGGTTTAAAACAACCTATAATACATTTGATTAGAGGGTTTTTTAACCCCTATAAACTTTTATTTATTTCTTTAAAAAAATATCATATAAATTTAAAATATATAATTTATATGTGAGTTTGAACATGACTATATATATATATATATTACATAAAAAAATTATATAAATGTTTTCAAATACATTATAAACATATATGTATAAAGACATTATATAAATACATTAAATAAATACTTATAAATATAAAAAAAAATGTATACATATATAAATATTGGTATACATAATATATGTGTAATTATAAATATACTAATTCAAATATATAAAATTTATATATGGATTTATAAATACTATACATTTATATTATGATTTATATTATATATATAATATATAAAATACATTTTTATTGTATATTTATGTATAAATACATTTATATTATATTATGTATACAAATATATATAATATAGACAAAATTTAATATATATATATATATACTATATATTTTTATTATATATATTAAATTATGAATATTTCATTAACTATAAATTTAAATATATTATATAATTATTTTATATATATTTCAGTATACCATATTAATTATAAATTAATTAAGTAAATATATATGTCATTTTATTATATTATATATATTTCCAATTATATGAATGTATTTAATTTTCTGTGTGTATATATATATATTTGTATTCATGATATAATATAAACGTATATAATTACATACATAAATATATAATATAAATGTGTTTAATATAATATATATATAATATAAATCTTAAAATATATAGTTGTAAAATATTTGTAAAACCAACATATATATTTTATAGTTTAAAAAAAACTTGTAATAATAACAAAAAAATATTATTATTCTTACACACAAACACACATATATATAATTATACAATATTAATTATATAAATAAATATTTATATTACAATTATATTATATCTATTAATATTATATAAAAACATAACTACACACCCATAAATATAAATGTATTTATAAATATATATATAAATGTATATTTGTATTTGTAAATATAATTATTTATATATATTTTATATACATATATAATATATATTATACAGAATTATTTAATATATATATATATATTATACCCAAATA
Organism: Viscum album; assembly: GCA_963277665.1. NCBI lineage: Eukaryota > Viridiplantae > Streptophyta > Magnoliopsida > Santalales > Viscaceae > Viscum > Viscum album. Next base: position 1,938,259,474 of record OY728128.1, read on the forward strand.
TATTATATATTATATAGAAATATACAATATAAAAACAAATATATTATATTATTTATATTTATATAGACTAATATATATATATATAATCCAAAATTCATGTATCTAAAATAATAAAATATATTGTGTGTATATATATATATGTCAAAAAAAATAAACTCATGTGGTTGGGGCGCTCAAATCCTCCTTCCAGGTTTGTGGTTTCACTCCCAATAGGTAGAATTTTTACTTCCTTAGGTTGGTGTAATGTTGGACTATGCATGATTGGGGTGGACCTGGGCCTGGGCCTCTATCCGCAGGTGGGGTTATCTGGTGGGGTTGGGGTTTTCGGGCTGGGGTGGGGGCATATGTGTTCTATCTATGGGTGGTGTGGGGTGTCATGGGGGAATCTCGGTGTTGTCTAGGGGTTGTCGTGGGGTTGTGTTAGGGGGCATCTCGGTGTTGTCCAGGGTGTTGGGGTGGCATGTAATGGGGTTTTCTAGGGCCAGGGGGTGGTGTATCTCGCATTTGTCATGGGTGAAGAGGGTGGCTAGGAGGTGAGGTGGGGGTGAACACACAAGATGATAAATTTTAAAAAAAAATAAACTACATTTTATTGGAGGTTGTATTAAAATTGCCCTTAAACATGGGAATTTAAACTCATATAGGGGTGGTTCCAACTACCCCTAATATCTCTATTTATGATGTATTTAGGGTAAAATTATAGGGGATAAAATCTCTTCTAATCTAACCACCAGTAAATTCAAGTTCATTTTACCATTGCTTACCCAGAACTGGCTCTAATCATAACGGGCAGTCACATTAATGGTGGTTATGGGTAACCATCGTTAAATTATTTATAAGGGTTATAACCCCTTCTAATTGCCCTGTATTTTTTAGTGAATGATGATCCTTGTGGATTTACCCTTTTATCTAGAATCTTTATTATTATGTATCCAAAAAATATTCCCTTTATTATTCATCAATCTTTTCCATAAGGGATAGTTGAGTAATCATTTATATACGGTAGGATGACTTTCTTTCCACTATGATTCACGTTTTTTCCCTTTATATTTTTAAGAATACTATTTCATACTTAATCCTCATCATGGAAAAGGTCAAAGAATAATTTCTATTTATACTATATTCCTCTTTATTTCCGCTCCCACGATAGTATGGGATTGAGTAGTTATATTCATTGATCATTTCTACCCTCCTTTGTTGGTACATGATGAGTTCCTTCTTTATGCAAATATACTTGAGGATATTATCATTCATATATATTTCACACTCATATCCATATAGATAATTACAAAAATAATCAATAACATGATTACTTTCATAAAATCCATGTCATGATTCAAACTTTTATATTCATGGATCATCAATTATTGGGTGGCATATTCAATAATTTTATCATTTTCCTAACACCTTAATTGAATCATCACTATAAATCCAGAATATATCCCCATAATTGGGTAGTGTGAGTATATTAATATTTATTAGCCTCTTCATTAACTCCATAAAACTCTCTTCACATTTATTAGTCCAAAAAAACGTTACACCCATATGAGTTAGCATGGTTTATGGGTATGAAAATAATTAGAGGTATCTCAAATGTCATAGATAGAACCCAACTAATCTGAGGAAACTATATATCTCTACAATATATTTCAATATAAGTCATTTCTAAAACAACTCATGTATTTATAAGATTCAAAATATTCCCTTTCCTAGGAATGATATATTTTATATCCACAACTCAAAAATATGGTACATTATTGGTTAATTATCCTTTCATAATTTCTATAGTATAGTACTCAAATTCTGATCATGTTCTTCCATAATTTTATTTTTTATTATAATTTATTGTATAAACACTTTATCAAAAATTTTAAGTTAATTCATATATAATGTATTAATAATGTCCTCAAATATTACTCGGGCATAGGTGAGTCTAAAGGGAGATACTATGATTTCGTAACATTTGTACCGTGTATGAAAAGTAGTCAGGGAATATCATCCATTATTACCATTAATTGATGATATCCTGACCAAGATATACTTTAGATAAGTATTGATCTTGATATATTTTATAAAAAATTCATTAATCCATATCAGAGGATACTTGATCCTTAATTTGATATTGTTATTTTCACAATAATCAAAGAAAATGTACATTGACCCATCCTTATTCTTGAAAAATTGGATTGCTTCACACCATGGTCAAGCACATCATTGAATAAAAACCTTTCTATATTATCTTGTATTTTTGTTATTTGGATATTATAGTTAAATGGCAGCTATTTTACAAGGATTCTTGGATATAGTTAGAGATCCTGGTAAAATTTCAATCGTGGTCTCATCCTCTTTGTTAAGAAAAAGACAAGTAAATTATTGAGGGAATATATCAACATATTCATTATTAATTAGTATGTATTCATGGATTATCATAACCATTATGTCAATAATTTTTTCTCTGTATTCTTCCTCATTTGAAAATAATATCCATTCTTGAAAATAATTTTCCAAAAGGGATTCATCATCTTCCTTACATATGTATAGAATCAGAGGATGTTTTGGTATATGGAATGTTATTTCCTTTCCCCAATACATAATGTTGGTTATATATAAGGGAAACCAATAAACACGTAGTAGAGAATTGAATCCCACTTAAGGGTGTATGAAATATTATTTTGGGAGATTTATACCAAGTCTATTAACTATGGAAAAGTTATATTCCCAAGATGCAATAATTACATAATTTTATATTTCCACTAATATGTTTTTTTTAACCTCTGATAAACCTGAAGGAAATAAATGAATTAATTGAAAAATATTCCAAAATTATGTTTACTATTCATGAATGAATTAAAAAAATACCAACCCAAACTTCATTTTTTTGGATCTAACTCAATAATAGTTGTAATATAAACCCTTATTTTTTATCTTGGCCTTAACAATATTTTTCATCAGTTATCATCTATATCCCTTAGCTTTGGGAATTGGATATCATAGTCTTTGTGTTAATTTTTTTTGAAACATTGGATAACATTATTTGGATTGATCAACAACTTCTTTCCTTCCATAACCATTGTGGGCATCTTAATATTAATTAGCAAGATAAAAATCTCTTCTAAACCTGAATCATATCCTATTTTCCTTACTATAGCTTCTAAGATTATTTATTTCACACTTTTGACATGTGGGGAGTTGAATTTCTTTCCACAAAATGATTTATTCACGAATCTTATTAAATTAAACTATATTCACTGCATCTTATCTCATGTTCCATGTGTTCATTGAGAATCACTAATATCAATCTCAACATTAGCGGAGCACTACACCGTTTCATAACTGATATCAATTATTTGAATCAAAAAATAAATTCAAAGAATCAACAATATCTACTAAATAAGTGTTCAATGGGAATTTTAGGATCGATCAAAAATTTGGAGGTATACAATTCAAGCCTCATGATATTTAGATCATAATACCCGAAATATTTTTCCTCCTTTTTCATGAGTCTAAGGAATTACCTTGTAATTTTTGGATGAATATTTTGGGGATAATATTTAGAGAAAAATATCTTTTTGAATCCTACTTATTCTGTTGATTCATGATATTCTAATGGAATTGTATTTTAGATCAGGGTACACCAATGAGTAGATTCTCTCTCTAGGTTATAAATGATTGATGTGACATAATATCAATGTAGGTAATATAGAATAAATATTAAAGTCTCATGTATTTAATCCATTGTTTCTAAATTAGGGGATCTAACAATCAACTGAATTAAGGGGCCTTGGTCACATAAATCACTCAATATTATCTTTATACATTATATAAAAGGGTATATTCCACATAATTAATTTTATAATTTGATTATTTGAGTGACTTGAGAAAGTACTTCCATGATGTTTTTGACTCTAGATCCAATTTTTTTGCACATCTCATTTTGTAAATCATCACATTTCCCATCATAATGTTTTTGGCATAATAATTTATATTTCCAAAAAATTTCCAAACTTAAGAAATTTTTGGGAAGAGAATATTTAAAATAATTATCATATAAATGAGAATATATTAATATATAAGGAATAACACATAAATTAAAATTTTACGCTAAATTATGACTTTAATGTTTTCAATATAGGTTATCCATGGTTGGTTTCCTATTAGGTTCTATAACTAAACTAGCAATATATTACATCAAATAATTTCCATAAAAATAATTTCAACCCTTAGTAATGGTTTGTAAAGAGAATATAGATTAAAAATATATATTACTTCGAGTGTCATACCATGTGTCAAATTAGGCCCACTAGTTGTATACTAAGTGAAGATAAATTAAATACCCAAAAAATATTTTCCATGGTATTACACATTGGTGAATATTTTCAAGATCCTTTATCCACATAATTATATATATACATGAATTTCCTTTTTAAGAAACCACATGATCTTAAAAATAATAATTTTATTTATTAAATTTAACTCTAGGATTTTTTACTATTTTATTCTCATCATAATAACCAAAATAAATAGACAATTATTTGATACTAACTATAGAATTTTGAGTCACTTTATTTGTTTATTTATTGAGTTTTAAAATATTTTCCCATTAAATACAACCCGTAAATAAGTATTCCTAGTGTCTTAGAACTATTAGATACATGAACAATAAATATAAATATATACTACATAATTTTTCTTTAATTAACCATAATTTTCTACTAAATACCATTTATTATCAATTATAACACAATATACCATAATAAATACATAAAGTAAAATAGTGATCTATAAATATTAATAATGAAATAATATATGTAAAGTGTGATGAATAATACTATATCTGAGATTAGTTTAATTTCATGATATGAAAAATAAGAAAGATCCAATGGAGCCACATTAATAAAATTGTTGAAAAATATAATATCATATGATAATAACATTATAATAATGTGTAAAAAAATAAAACATGAAATAATAAGAATAATTCAAGGATCATAGACAAGAGAATATAACATATTGTTCTAGGATCCCTTATTATGCACCGCACATTGTATATCAAGAGATGAGAATACGAACCATATCATGGGGGAGGGTTTATATAATTATTGGTCCACTAATAATATTTATATTATGTACATTCATATGTGTTCTATAAAAATAAATCATACATTATGAAAAATAATAAGAAAAAATCATGAAGATTAAATGGGTTAGATATTAATTTAATAGAGTATAACCAATACTAATATCCTAATGAACCCCTTTATAGAAAGGATTAAATATTTATTTGATGTATTTAAATTATTAAATAATAAAACATCATGAAAATGATGTTCAATTTATGTGATTTGATTGAAAAGTTTTGTGCAGTAAAAATGGAAATGAACCTCTTACGGGGGATTTTAAGAAAACGAGTAAAGATAATTTGATGAGGGTAATAGAATAATAATTATCAAAAATCCTGTAATGGAAAAAAATATTTTAAAAAAATATTTGTTTAATATATGTTTTTAAAAACATTACATCGAATAGAAAATGGAAAGAGATAATAGATAAAAAAATTGGCCTTTAATGAGTTTTCATAAGTGAAGAAATTGAGAAGGTAACAACAAAAAATGTATAATCCACAATAAATAATGGAAATTTAAAATAGGAATATACATGTGGAAAATATATATTTAATATGGAATAAGTGTATTATAATAGGATAGAGGGAAATATAGAAAAATAAAGAGAATGTGGAACCCAACTGTAATGAGGGTGGCTTGAAAGATCCCTTACATAGTTTTGTTGAGACGTTCAGTACATTCATTTAACATAAATAATAATAAATTTAAGTATATTAGATACATTAATATAAAAAAATTAATATATATTTCCTTTTTTATTAATTTTTTATATTATTTTTTAATAATTTTTTTGACATAATGTTTCTATATTCATTGTCTAGATGTTATTAATTTTATGGTTTAATGGTCTCATCAATTTGTATATAATTACAGAAGTTCTAATAGAATGGTTCATTAAATATATTAGTGTGATAAAATTATATAAATTTCATTAAATATGTTTATATTGTTTTAATTATGTATAGTTCTTTAATAGAGGTATGTTTTGTTGACTGTAAATTTTATTGTTATAAGTTTAGTTATTTTCTGATCTTTTTCTACCCATGAAAAGTTTATTTGGAATTATTTATTTTTTAAAAAAATTAAACTATTTAGAATATAAAAACAAAAAAATTACAGTTTTTTAACAATATCATGTTAATTTAAAATATTGATGAAGGTGGTGGTGAAAAATGAAATAAGTTATTCATGGAGTCGGTAACCAACCAACACATTAAATTATTTTCTTCTTGGAATAGAATGAGTGGATATTAGATGATAGAAATTCTGTTAGTTCAATAATATTTAATTATATTAATTATATTTATGTTTTTATACTATCATTAATATAATATATTTGATGAATTATAAGAAGAAAATATTTTAATAGAATTTTATTGAGAATATTACATTTTTTTGGAAGTCCACCCTTTGGGTTCAATAAAAAGATCTATAGTTTGAATTTTTTTGTGAGACTAAGGCCTCTAGGTTGTAGAGAGTGGGTTCTGGAATGACCTGGATAGGATTTGGGTGAGATACCATGTCATTAATGTGAATAGGAGTGGTTAGAGGATGGTGGTGTTTTTAAGTAGTGGGGATGAGTGTTTTAAAAAATACTATAAAATTATATTATTTCATAAAAAAGTGACACTTCGTGTGAATAAATATTAATATGATTGTTATTATATAGTAAAGTGGACAGTAAAATATCCATATTATTTATAGAAACCTAAAAATCATTTAAATATAGAATTAAAAAATATAAAACCTACACAGTATTTTAAAATTTTTACGCCACATTTTGATTTTGATAAAAAAAATATAAAAAACACATAATAAAACAATTTTTTAGCATGATCCTTCTAGAAATTAAAATATTTTATAGATTTTTTAAAAAAATGGGAAATTTAACATTTAAATTTAAACTTTATTTATTGTTATAAATGCATTTTTAGGAAATTTCTAAATTTATGACACATAAAAAGATTACATATCGCTTTATAAAATTAAATTATAATATTTATAGAATATATATATATATAATATTTCATGGAACCAAATTATTAAAGTCAATTTTTATTTAAATTTATCAAATTTATCATAAAAATACTTTAATATAAAAAATTATATATATCTTTCTAACCACATAATTATGATTCCATTATATAGAGTATTTATTTTATTATAATTATTATTTTTATTTCATATTATTATAATATTAATTTATTAGATTTTTATTTATCATAATGTGTAAAAATAATAAACTTGACCCATAACTAATTTTCCCACTAACATTTGAAAAAATACTATATCAAAGTTAAATCCATTTCATTTATAAAAGAATATGGGCATCAATACTAAATATAAATAAGATAAATAACCCCTTTTCACACTGGTAAATGTCCTTAGTGTAATGTGGGGAATGGTTCTAAATTCATGGGGATGTATGGGTGATAATGATATAGTGGTTATTTCTATAAACTTGAACTCATACTATAAAAAAATTCCTCTCAAGCCTCACTTATTGAAGTTCAATATGGGATTGATCAATAATGAACCCCAACAATGAATCCTCTCACCCATGCTTAGATAAATAAGCTTCATAAATAATGATACAATAGTTTCAGGAAATCATTTCCCCAATATTATTAGACTACATCTTACCATTACTCTTAATAGATATTATTTATAAAAATTATAACGGTTATATTAACCATGGTAATAATTCCTAATGGTCATAATGGGTAAATTTTTATTATTGTTCAAATAAAATGATTTTTTTTGTCTTATTATGTGATTTATATATTTTATATTCATAAGGTAAATATCATTTATAATATTTTGCGCCACCTAAATTATCAAATTTAATCATTAAAGTTTTATAATTGGCTATTACGTAAAACTCGATGTGATCACAATTGTATATAAAGGGGAGGTGGATCTTCGAGTTACTAATAGAGAATGAATGTGTAGAGACCCAAATATTGATGTAAATAGAAATTACATTACTTTTGTGGAATATCTAATACATAACAAAAACAGACACCAAAGGACCGTAACAATTTAGTGTCTTTGGAAACTCGGAATATAATCTTCTAATCTTGGAAAAATATCTTCAACATCACCCATAAAGATCTTCATTTTTTTCTTACCTAAAACCTTTCTTTATATCCTGGGGAAGAGAAAACATATAAAGGGTGAGCTCAAATGCTCAGTAAGGGTAAGTATGGAGAAAATAAATCAAACCATATACATTTGAACTTCAAAACATGAATATAATATTTAAACATCAAAATCTTGAGCAATGACATAAAACATGGAAGTACCTAAGGCATAGATCATAATGGATCATCAATCATGACAAAATATATTGGTAATAAAATATATAATTTTTTAAAACCATTAATAACATGATATTATTTCCATAGTATCCAAGGCATTGATGCCAAGACCATCTTAGTGGACAAAGTTCATTTCTAAATCGAGTTCACTCCTTGTTTCCTTCCGGTAACACTGAATCATATTGACTTACCATTCCAACCATGTCTATATCATGAGATATAAATCTTTACCCAATGAATTGGAGGTATATATAGGTCCCACCTATATCATAATGAAATCATTCTTATGTGTTCCACAACATAAACATAAATCATTCATCATAACCCAAATAATAAAATGGGTTTCATAAACATCATCCCATCATAACATAATCTATATAAAAAAATGCATATCATTTCATCATAATAAAAGTGCAATTATGTAAATCATAGATACATTACACTTGAAACATACACATATGAAATAATTTCATCTTAGATGGAATATGGTTTTTATAAAACACTTGAAATGAATTCTTGAGGAAAATATCCTTTCTTCTTCAAAATCATTTTTGTTTCAAAAAATGCAATGAAATTTTAAAAGAAAAGGATTCTGTGTAAAATAATCATGAAATATTGTAGAGGAAGTTTTATGTAAAAAATTAATTATGAAACCATAAAAATCCGTTCATGTCGTATAAGTTAGAAAAAACATTTTCCTCGTACTTTTGTCGTAAAAGTCAAAAGGTGCCACGTATGTTAAATAAAAGAAATATTCCTTCCACAAAACAAAGTAAAAGTCAAATAGGGGTAAACATGAATATAAACATACATGGAATAAAATTATACACTTTATGAAAAACATTTTTATGTACATGGATGAAAAATATAACCCCAGTAAATACTTAAGTATAAGCAATCACGAATAAAAATGAGATTGAAAAATTATCCCTAACTTTAGGTCTGATATGCTTTGTATGCATCCAAACCTCCTATATAATGATTTAAATAATGTAATTTTCTTATTAAAGAATCATATTAATTTTTATTATATCATATATGGTTCACTTATGACTCTATATTACCCATTCTTTTGTAAATTCCATGTTAAAGCAGCGTTTTGGGTAAAATCGTTTTATTTATTGTACGTGTTTGGACTTGTCATTACTGATATTATTATTAATTATATCATGATTTACATAATTTAAGAATTTAAATCCTTATTTATATACAATATATATTCAGTATATATATATATATAATAGATAGATAAATGAAGTGAAATACACCGTTCATGGAGAAGGTAGGTCGTACGTACGCATGAACGCCATATTTCTTTCCTTATTGACTTGAATGGAAGTAAGTACATGACACATATATATATAAATAAATCCAGTAGCTTTATAATGTCAAATATTTCATTTTTATTCATTATATATACTTTATAATCATTTTTGAATGGTAAACATGGAGAATGAATCTCATCACGTCATGGAGACGGTAATCCGTACGTACGCACGAGCGATGATATCATTCTCATAATTATTGAATGTAATTGGAGTGGATGATATAATATCTAATAATAAGTATGATGATAAAATAACCATATATAGTTATTCTATATACCATTATACCCATCCAAGTAAGGTGGTGGTGGAAAACAGATTACACCACAGCGTGGAGACGGTATTCCGTACGTACGCACATGCGATGATTTCATTTTCCGTAGGATGGATTGAAGGTGAAATGGGATTGTTTAATGTTTATAATAACATATCAGTATATTAGTGATACTGATGTTATTACTTTATAATGAAACAACTAAAGAAGATAAAGTTGAAGAAGAAAGGAACTTGAAAATATCGGTAGAAGAGATTACCTCTTCTTCGACGCACCCCTTTTAAGCTTCCTCTTAAGGAACTAGAGTTGGTATTTTGAGGAGACAAGAACCTCTATAATGTTTTTAAGGAAGTTTAGAATGGAAATAGTCAGGGTTTGGCCAAGCTTTAAGGCTCAAAATTGTGTAAATTGAAGAGGGAGTAGGTGCCCTTTTATAAGGGAGGAGAGGGGCAACTTAGGAAAAACTTAAAATATTATTTTATAATAAAGTAATTTTCGGTTTATAATAGCTCCAAATTAATTTATTTCTAAGATAAAGTGGGGATGGGTCTAAATCCTTTCAACCAATAGGTTTTATACAAGTTTAGGTTTCTATTTTATCCTTAACATTTAGATTTAACTCTAAGTTAAATAATTTAACTTTTACCGTGTCTTCTTGTTTTCTTACACTATATAATTAATAAACATACTATAACAAGCCAAACGAACCCCAAGTGGTTCATTATTAATATATATAACCTTATCTAAGTCATTTGGCCAAACCTTAGATTTTTAGGAATAGAATAACAATTAATTATATAATATTTGTTTTAAAAACTATTTTATGTCAAGTTTGACACTATTTGGTAATTGATTTTAGTGAAAATCATAAAAGCATTATTAGTTCGAAAAAAGTTAATTTAATCAATACTAACATGTCATATTAACCTAAAAATATAGTTCAATTTATAAAAAGTCTCAAATTTCATTTATTTGTGTATTTATAAAATCAATTATGTTAATATTTCACTAATAAGGTAATTACGACATCATCATTATGTAATAAATAAATTAAATTCTTTAATAAAATACCATTATGTAGGAAATATTTTTTTCTTTCTAATGAATATTTATAGTCAAATTTATCTTATGTATAACTTTATATTAATAATTTTTTAGTTATAAAACTTTGATTTTACCTTTTTTAACTCTTCTTTAAATAAAATAATAATAAATGTCCTAATCTAATCCATGTGAATCTAAATGATAATATTTTATTTCTAAGGTTGTTTTTGGTTGAATTACACTTATCCAATAGAATTAGGAAATGTGTTAGGGTAATAATAATATCATTTTTACCCTTAATTTCCCAATTTACTTTTAATAGTGGTAAATAAAAGTAAAAAAGTTACTATTCACAAAAAATTATTTTTATCTTATTGAACCACATTTTACTCCTTAATATTAACTGTGTCTCTCGGATTTTCGAAATTCAACTCAAAGAAGTTGTAAAATTAAGTTTTATGTAAATTTTCAAATTCTCCTAGGAGGTGGGTAAAAGACGGTGAAAATTTCAATAAAATTTTTATATATCTAAAATTATTACATTGAAATTATATAGGTATTATGTATTAATATGACCTAAAATAAATTTAAATAAAATAAATAATTATTTAAATAAAAAGTCGGTTTTTAAATAGTAACCTAGTGTTTTCACTATTCATCAAAAATTGAATGTTTTCATAAAATTACCAAAAATTCATCCTAGGATAATTTAGACATTCCGAATCCAAAAATGTAGTCCATTTTGAAAGATAAAATTTATAAAATTTCAAAAAGTTGGTATTACTATTCATAACGGCTAGTTCATAATAATATTATAATAATATCTCGTTTAGTGAAACTCGGTATTGCGTACTACACACGCTATCGAGGAAGGTCTTGATTGCGTGTAATGCAAGCCAAGTCAGGGATGCGTGTAGTGAAAGCACTGTTTGGTGTTGTGTATAACATAATCAAAACTTATTTTATTTGTACATTAAACAAAATCTATACTTAATGTTGCGTAGAATAATATCCACAAAACGAACTTGAAATTGAGTGTAACATGAGCCAAGAATTGTGTTGCGTATACTGCAAGCTAATACGGTTTTTCTTATAGTACACGCTAATCTTGTTGTAGTGTATAATAGAAGACATCAAAGAAATTAAAAATAATATATCTTATAAAATCTCGGGGTGTTACATTCTACCCCCCTTAAAATAAATTTCACCCTCGAAATTCATCAGGGTTATAAATCATTTACTACTTGAAAGTTTCATTCATAGAAACCCACATCGTAAAAAGGAATACTAAATCTTAATTTTAAAAAGAAAGTTAGAATCATAATAGTCACCTAAAGTAACTCAGCACTGGGTTTCCACATAGGACAACATAGGTGAAAATATGGATATGGAAGAGAATTCCAACCATCATGTTCTGATGGATAGTGCTAGAGAACATGGATATGAAAAAGCCATCAATCACAAATCCTTAAATTTGTGATGATTTAAGGTACAATCTAATTCATCGTGTATGAGGGTACTAGGACAACGTTTTTTAGTTCTCAAGATCATTTCCCTAATGTTGAAGAATTGTTCAATTAAAATAAATACTTACTTGATTTTGGTACAATCTCACCGTTGTTCGTGCCTTGAACAATTTAAAATTCATCTCTTAAATAAATGAAGTTGAATTTGTCATTCATGAAGTGTTAGCAGATCATGCGATATAATGATGGGTCATTCCATCTGTTTCTATGGTAAAAAGTTTAGCACAATTTATTAAATATACATAAGTCTATCTATATTAAGATTAATCATATACAGTTGCTAAAATGGACTTATAATTCATCTATCATAGTTATTAATAAAATAAAACTAGTTTTTACTAACCAGGGACTTCATGTAGGCCAGATGTAGGTGGTAAAGGCCTATCAGACTTTAGTTGTGGGTTCGATTCCCGCATCCTTGTCTGACGCGACGAGTTGTCGCCCGCCTTGCAGGTTGTCACTTTTTCTAAAACTACAATATTATAACATTCCAGCAATAATATCAAAAGAAATTCTAGCCTTACAAAATACTATCTTATGTCTAACTTAATTCATTCCAATCATTAGGCTTATCCAAAATACTTCGGTCCAAGCTCATAGTATATAGAAAATAATTACTAGAAATGTCATCTTCCGAGCATGTGAATACCATCATTTATCCCCCATATATCATACGATATATCTTGTTGAAAAAATTACAAACATCTGAGTACCTTAATCATGTATTCTTTTGAAAAATTAATACCCATTTAACCTTAATAAAAACATGAATGCTATCAAAATTTAACACTTTCCACATACCAAAATCCCAAAATTTCAATTTATTCAAACCCTGATATAACTTTATCCTTATATCAGTCATGAGCTCATTTCATTTTTTCTTTATCCCTTCATTATGCGCATTTCAACTTCTTTCTAAAAATATTTCAATCACTTTTCATGGTTACCGGTACCATAAAATTATTGAAAACCAATACATAGATATTCCAAAATTCCACAATACCATAAATGAGATTCCATGATACTATTTTGAAATCCCATTACATAAACACTTAATCATTACACAACATCATTTTCATACTCAACATCAAAAATAGTGATCACATGTAAATTACCTTTATCCTTTGCCTTAATAGGTTTCTCACGTTGATCATCATTAACCCTTGGATTAGGGAATTGATTAACATAATGCCTCATTTCCTTGCACTTGAAGCATCGAAGTGTTAGTGGTGTGTTCTCTGCAGTCTTTTCTTTATTCAAATCATTAGAAACCCTTTTTCCATTACTTTGACACTCAACTACTCGATGACCTTATTTTCCACACTTAAAACATTTTCTAGTCCCTTTAATACAATCTCCACCATGCTTCTTTCCACACTTTGATCATAAAGAAACATTCATCTTATTTTCACCATTATTATGAGATTTCTCCTTGAACTCCATCTTTCATTTCTTATATAAAACATTAGATGGATATGTAACACCAACTTCCATTTCTACCTTGATAGCACAACACAAAATTTCTTCATAGCTACTGAAGTCTATTATAGCTAATGCCTTTCGAAGACTTGGTTTTAAGCCACTGAAAAATCTATCAACTTTACTTTCAGGTTTGATGATAAAGCCAGATGCATACCTTTCAAGCCTTGTAAAATTCACTTCGTATATACCAACAGATTAATCATACTTTTTCTTAAGCTCAAGAAAATTCTCTTCCATCTTTTTTCGAAGAATACGAGGGAAGTACTTATTGAAAAATAAGTTCTTGAACTCATCTCATTCCATGGATTCAATTTCATCTCGGGGCCTCGTATTCTTAATTAGAGTCCATCATTAATCTGGTTCACCTTATAAACGATAAATAGCCAGAATTACTTTTTCATGTTCTGAACAGCGAAGTATAGAAAATATCTTTTCAATGGTATTGATCTATTGTTAAAAAACAAGTGGATCAGAAGACCCACTGAAAGAAGGTGGACGTTGCCTCATGAAGGACTCAATAGAATATTGTTCCCTTCTCTGCTCATTTAGAAGACCAAAATGATTCATAGCTTGTGTAAGTATAGAAATAAGATTTTTCACTCCATCTCCCATAACATTGGTTCGTTCAGGAGGACAATCATTGCATTGTCCATTACATTGATCAACATGGTTCCTTCAGGTTCTAGCCATCGTCTAAAACCCAAAAAGAATAGTGTGAGAGGAAAAAAGAATTCTAGGGAAAACAACATAATAAAGGGGGAGTACCTTCAATATATAACATCTTAGGGTTAATTCTAATATTTTTATCGTAATTCTAGGAATATATCCTATACTTATACTTAAACTTAGGGACATCCCTAGGCATGCCTTAAAAATATCTCTAGGGATCTCACTACAGTTTTCATATCCTATTTTCCAAAGGTTAACTAAACCTTTCCATTGATACCAATTATAGAGACCCAAAGCTTGATGTATGTAGAAATTACATTACTTTTTCAGAATATCTAATACATAACAAAAATAGACACCAAAGGACCGTAATAGTTTAGTTTTTTAGAAACTCGGAATTTAATCTTCTAATCTTGGTAAAAGATCTTTAACATCTCCCATAAAGATCTTCCTTTTTTTCTTACCTAAAACCTTTCTTTAAATCCTGGGGAAAAGAAAAAATATAAAGGGTGAGCTCAAATGCTCAGTAAGGGTAAGCATGGAGAAAATAAAACAAACCATATACATTTGAACTTCAAAACATGAACATAATATTTAAACATCAAAATCTTGAGAAATGAGATAAAACATGGTAGTACGTATGGCATAGATCATAATGGATCATCAATCATGATAAAATAGAATGGTAATAAAACATGTAATTGTGGAAAACCATTAAGAACATGATATTATTTCCATAGTAGCCAAGGAATTACTGCCAAGACCATCTTAGTGGACAAAGTCCCTTTTTGAATCGAGTTCACTCCTCGTTCCAATCCTATAACATTGAACCAGATTGACTTATCATTCCATCCATGTCTATATCATGAGATATAAATCTTTAACCAATGCATTGGAGGGAGATATAGTTCCCACCCTCTCAAAATGAAATCATTCTTATGTGTGCCACACCATAAACATAAATCATTCATCTTAACCCATAGAATAAAATGGGTTTCATAAACATCATCCCATCATAACATAATCTAGATAAAAAATGGATATCATTTAATCATAAGAAAAGTGAAACTATGTAAATCATAGAGACATTATACTTGAAACATACACATATGAAATAATGTCTTCTTAGATGGAAAATGGTTTTTATAAAACACTTGAAATGAATTCTTGAGGAAAATATCCTTTCTAATTCAAAATCATTTTCTTTTCAAAAAATGCAGTGAAATTTTAAAAGAAAATGATTTTTTTGAAAATAATCATGAAATATTGTAGAGGAAGTTTCATGTAAACAATTCATTATGAAACCGTAAAAATCCATTCATTCTGTATAAGTTAAAAAAAATTATCCTCGTACTTTTGTCGGAAAAGTCAAAAATTGCGACGTATGGTAAACAAAATAAAGATTCCTTTTATAACACAAAGTAAAAGTCAAAAAGGGGTAAAAATGACTTTAAACATACATGGAATAATATTAAACAATTTATGAAAAACATTTTTATGGTCATGGATGAAAAATATAACCCCAGTAAATACTTACGTATAAGCAATCTCGAATAAAAATGAGATTGAAAAATTATCCCTTACCTTAGGTCTGATATGATTCGTATGTATCCAAACCTCCTGTATAATGATTTAAATAATGTCATTTACTTATTATAGAATCATATTCATTATTATGATATCATATATGGTTCACTTATAAATTTATATTACCCGTTCTTTTGTAAATTCCATGTTAAAGCAGTGTTTTGGGTAAAATCGTTTTATTTATCGTATGTGTTTGGACTTGTTGTTATTGATATTATTATTACTTATATCATGATTTACATACTTCCAGAATGTAAATAATGATTTATATATCATATATATTAAGTATATTTATATATAATAGATAGATAAATGAATTGAAATACACTGTTCATGGCGACGGTAGGTCGTACGTACGCATGAGCGTTGTTTTCCTTTATTTATTGACTTGAATGAAAGTAAGTAGATGACATATATATATATATATACACACACATAAATCCAGTAGCTTTATCTTTTCATATATTTCATTTTTAATCATTATATATACTTTATAATCATTCTTGAATGGTTAACATAGTGAATGAATCTCATCGCGTCGTGGAGACGGTAATCCGTACGTATGCACGAGCGATGATATCATTATCATAATTATTAAATGGAATCGGAGTGGATGATATAATATCTCAGAATCAGTATGATATTATAATAACCATATATAGTTATTCTGTACACCATTATACCCATCCAAGTAAGGTGGTGGTGGAAAAACTGATTACACCACGGCGTGGAGACGGTATTCTTTACGTACGCATGCGCGGTGATTTCGTTTTTCGTACGATGGATAGAAGGTGAAATGGGGTTGTTTCATATTTATAATAACATGTCAGTATATTTTTGATACTGATTTTATTACTTTATAATGAAACAAATAAATAATATAAAGTTGCAGAATAAAGAAACTTGAATGAATCGGTAGAAGATATTACCTCTTCTTCGACGCACCCCTTTTAAGATTCCTCTTAAGGCACTAGAGTTGGTATTTTGAGGAGACCAGAACCTCTATAATGTTTTTAGGGAATTTGATAAGGGAAATGGTTAGGGTTTGGCTGAGCTTGAAGGCTCAAAATTGTGTAAATAGAAGAGGGGGGAGGTTCCCATTTATAAGGGAGGAGAGGGGCAACTTAGGAAAAACTTAAAATAGTATTTTATAATAAAGTCATATTCGGTTTATAATAGCTCCAAATTTATTTATTGCGAAGCTAAAGTGTGGATGGGTCGAAATCCTTTCAACCAATAGGTTTTATACAAGTTTATGTTACTATTTTATCCTTATCATTAAGATTTAACTCAAAGTTAAATAATTTACCTTTTACCGTGACTTCTTGTTTTCTTAAACTATATAGTTAATAAACATACTATAATAAGAAAAACGAATCCGAATTAGTTCATTATTAATGTATATAACCTTATATAAGTCATTTGGCCAAACCTTATATTTTTAGGAATACAATAACAATTAATAATATAATATTTGTTTTAAATACAATTTTATGTCAATTTTGACACTATTTGGTAATTGATTTTTTTGAAAATAATTAAATCATGATTTGTTCAAAAAAATTTAATTGAATCAATAATAACACGTCATATTAACCTAAAAAAATAGTGTAATTTATAAAAAGTCTCAAATTACATTTATTTGGGTATTTATAACATCAATTATGTTAATATTTCATTAATAAGGTAATTACTACATCATCATTGTGTCATAAATAAATTAAATTATTTAATAAAATAAAATTATGTGGAAATATTTTTATTTTTTTAATGAATATTTATAGTCAAATTTATCTTATGTATAACCCTATATTAAAAATGTTTTAGTTATTAAACCTTGATTTTAAATTTTTTAACTCTTCTTTAATAAAAGAATAATAAATGTCCTAATCTAATCCAAGTGGACCTAAATGATAATATTTTCTTTATAAGGTTGTTTTTGGTCGAATTACACTTATCCAATAGAATTAGAACATGTTTTAGGGTAATAATAATATCATTTTTACCCTTAATTACTCTATTTACTTTTAACCGTGGTAAATAAAAGTAAAAAGTTACTATTCAACAAATATTATTTTTATCTTATTGAACCAAATTTTACTCTTGATATTAATCTTTTCTCTTGGATTTTCGAAATTCCACTCACATAAGTGGTAAAATTATGTTTAATGTAAATTTTCAAATTCTCCTAGGAGGTGGGTAAAAGACGGTGAAAAGTTCAATAAAATTTGTATATATATTAAATTATTACATTGAAATATTAGATGTATTTTGTATCAATTTGACCTAAAATAAATTTAAATAAAATAAATAATTATTTAAATAAAGAATAGGTTTTTAAATTGTAACCTAGTGTTTTCACTATTCATTAAAAATAGAAAGTTTTTAGAAAAATACCAAAAATTCACCCTAGGAAAATTTCAATATTCCGAATACAAAAATGAAGTCCATTTTGAAAGGTAAAATTTATAAAATTTAAAAAAGTGGGTATTACTATTCATAACGGCTAGTTCATAATAATATTATAATAATATATCGTTTAGTGAAACTCGGTATTGCATACTACACATGCTATTGAGGATGGTCTTGATTGCATGTAATGGAAGCCAAGTCAGGGATGCGTGTAGGGAAAGATCTGTTTGGTGTTGTGTATAACATAATCAAAACTTATTTCATTTATACATTAAAAAAAATCTATACTTAATGTTGCGTAGAATAATTACCACAAAACGAACTTGAAATTGTGTGTAACATAATCCAAGAATAGTGTTTCGTATACTGTAAGATAATACGGTGTTGCGTATTGTACAAGCTAATATTGTTGTAGTGTATAATAGAAGATATCAAAGAAATTAAAAATAATACATCTCATAAAATCTCAGGGTGTTATAGAATGGCATCACTAGCCATTAGATACAATCATCTTACTTTGATAATGGTTATAATACATGTTTTAGAAGAGAGATAGTGAAGGTTTTTGGACGGTTTGGGAACCCCAGCACTTTGGTGTCGACGACACTGTCAACGGCGCCTCCCCCCTTGGTGGGGGAGGTGGAATTGTCGCTCCATGCGAGAGAAGGGTTCTTTCGGCCTTTTTCTAACCCTAACTATCTTTCTCTATTCCCGGAAGCTTCGTTAAGCCCAAAGGTTCCAGATTTTCTCCAGGGCCTCCCTAATCTCCAGCTCTCGCCCTCTGAGTTTGCGGAAACCTCAGCTCTCTTGAATCGCACACTGGTTTCTCGCTTCAAATATAAGAGACCTTCAGTTGATACGTTTGAGAGGTTTGTCTTTCGATGTTGGGACCTTCAAGAAAGGGAGATTCTTGGCTTGCTCGACAACAACCTTATCATTATTCGGTTCGAATCGGAGGCGGATCTCATCAAGGCTTGGTCGAGGGCTCCTCGTAGCTTTAACAGATTTTATTTCTTTATGCTGCGGTGGTCCATCAATCTACACATCGAGCGTGATTCTCCAGCTACGATGGTGTGGATTAGTTTTCCAAACCTTCTGCTTCCTTTTCAAAACCCTGCGGTGATTCATTTGACAGGAAACCTCATTGGAAGGTATCTCTGTTCGTATAACCGCACTGAGACCGTGTGCCATCCGATTAATCCTAGGTTATGTGTTGAAATGGATGCCTCTGGTTTTCCCTTCGATTATGTTTGGATTTATATTGGAGAGGAATACAGGTGGAATCAAAGGGTGGTTTATGAAAATTGGATAGAGTACTGTTCATTGTTCAAGCGCTTTCGTCACCATTTGGGGGTCTATCGTAAGAGAAGTTCTGTTCCTTCGTCATAGGTTACCTGTAAGGGGAAGCAGGTGGTTGCAATAGAAGGGTATGCTACTCCTGGTAAGGAATCAGAGGCTAGTGCGATGACTAGTCTGGTCAAGGTGGCTTCAGGGTCCAAAGTTGGGCGGCCTCCGTCGAGTCCTGTGATGAAGGAATGCTGTGATGAGGCTCATAAGGTGGAAATTATGGATATGCATGCATCTAGAACTTCAAAGGCTATGACAAACTAGGCTAACCCGATGGTTGTGGAGGTGTTCAATAGGTTGTGGTAGGATTTTGGGGGTTCCACCAACACCATTTTTTCGAAGGAGTCAGGTCCGAGTGATAAAGGGGATTGTTTGGAGCAGCATATGGCTGGGGAGAACATAGTGAGGGCACAGAGGAGGGGGCGAAAGGGATCTAATGCGAGAGTGACCAGTCCGAATGTTGGGGGTAACAGTTTAGACCCTTCATCCAGGACCTTCCTCGCACTATCCAACAGGTTTTAAGGCCTTACGGAAGGTTTACTAGAAGTGGGTTTAGAGAATGTTGTTGTGACCAGTGATGTGGCCGATAGGGCCTTTGTAGATGAGAACAATGCTGTTAGGTTGGGATAAGAGGAAGTTCATATGGTTGGGGAAGAGACTGCTAATGAGGTGAGGTGTCTGATCATGATTGATAGTAACACGATGGAGTCCAGAAGGGGGAATACTACTAGTTACAAGGATGATGCTTTGAAGGGGAGGAAGATTTCTAGAAGAAATAAAGAAAATATGAACAGTCATCTACTCCTTTCATACAATGACATTGTCCAGAACAGAAATGAAAGGATGACCGAATGTGAAGAAACTCTATCTGCTACACCAAGAAGATGGACAAGGAAAGAGTACTCTTACCTCAAGCGGGACAAGGTTGTGATTTTGGCTTCCAAAATGGACAGTTTGATTAAGAAATCTTGCACAGTTCATCCTTCACTAGACTAGATGGAAAACTTTGAGCAAAGTGATTATTTTCGGAAGCAGCATAAGTCGGTCTCTGAGTGGGAATTGGTTACGGAAGAAGGGGACTCTTGTGTGGGATGTAGAGAGGACTACGGGTATTATGACATGTAGTCATGTGGTTGGATGTTTGGTTTGTGGTTGGGTAGCAGATTTTTTTTTCAATTTCTTTTGTCATGTTCGGGTTTGTGTTTTGGGTTCTGCAGTTTCTAACTTTTTCGAAAAGTGTTTAGAAATAAAAAAATTTAATTTTCAGTCAGTTAGTTATAATACATGTTTTAAATAACTGTTATTATTTACCACATAAAACCAAAAACTATATATCATGATTTAGTTAAGATACATACATCTCTATTTGAATTTTTTAAATAAAGATCTACTATATCACTAAAGGAATCATATCTAACTGAATGAAACATCATGGTAATTGTTTTTATGTACATGAATATGTAACCCTAGAATTTGTAGTTGATAATGAATCCAGTTTGCATTAATAATATCACATCAGGTTGTAGAATCCCTAGCATGGTCTTATAAATTATATTCAGTTAAAAAAGATATATCAAGATTTATATTTAGATAATTTTAAACTGATACCATTTGTTATATGTCATGTGTGTTATGAAGGAAAAATTAAAAATCCATTTAGTGAAAAGGGTGAAAGTGCGACTGATCTTCTTGATTAGGTTAATATATATGTGTGTGAATAATTTCATATAAAACTTATAGGAGGAAATTATTACTTCATAACATTTAGTGATGAATTTAGAGAACATGTAATTTTCTAATCAATGAGTAATATTACTTAATCTATAGTAATGTTTTTATAGATTATGAAAGAAGTATAGAATCAACATGGTAATATGATAATGAAACTCCACTCAAATTATGGTATAATATATATTTACCATGATTTTATTAATCTTATATGGGAGTTTAGGTTTTGATCACAAATAACTCATCCTAAAATATCCTAGTACAGTGATGTCACTAAACGAAGGAGTGGTTCTTTCTTTGACCTAGTGAGATTGATGTTGCATTATAGACTATAGTGTTCAAACTAAACTGAGTTATGACTATATTAATAAACCAATCACCATTAAAAATATGGAGTGGGAAGAATTCTATTTTGTTAAATATTTTGGTCTGTGGATGTGGAATTTTTAATTTTTTCGTTCTATAATACCTCGGAATCATAATAAATGAAAACCTTTAAATAAGTTAATGTGTTCGATAAATTTCTCCACACGAAATTACAGACTTAAATAAACCCGTAAAATATTTATATAAAATATATATTTAAATATGACCATTTTATCCAAACCTTGAAATTAATAGGAATAAATAATAATAAGTTATATAAGAAATATTAAATGAAATAATATAAATTCTCCTTTTAATATGAATAAAATTAAATTGGTATAACAAAAATGATTGATTTAATAAGTTAATATATAAAAATTATTTTTTATAAATATCTTCATTCTATATGATATACATTTCTTTTTTAATTAACTTTTTATTAATTAGGATGAAATATATTTATTATGAATGATTTTTTAATAAAAAATTAATTTTGAAATCATATGACATATGAATGAGTGTGATTAATATTCTTATAAGGAAAATTTCTTTCAAAAGATTTATTTCTATTTTTTATAAATTTTAATTTCTAAAATTATGAAATTTAATTTGAATAAATTATTTTTTTGAGTACATCGTTACAATATTATCTTAATAATAATTTTCGGGATTTTTTTAAATCGAATGATTTTTAGGTGAAAACATTGTTTTAACATATAAAATTGGTTTCATAACATTATTAGTATATAACTATGACATCAAAATTAGTGAAAAAATTTCATAAGAAAAAAATATTTAATTCATATGTGAATTTATAATTATAAAAATTATTTTTAATTTTCAGCCCCATATTTAATATTATAGATTATCATTTATATATTTTTTTAATATGGTTTTTAATAAATTATATCTTTTAATTTCAATTTCTATTCCATAAATTTTTTAAATTAAATAAAATTAAATAGATTTAATTTTAATAATTTCTTGGTACAAACTAACTAATAAATAACACTTTATTGTCTAGAATAAAGTACAATATTCCTTTGGTAAAAACTAGGTAACAATTTTAATGAATAAATGGTAAAACTAATGAATCTAAGAGTAAAAGACCTAAAACCTTTTTAAAAAAAATTTGGGGAAGTTTTTTTTTGAATAATTTATCAATCTTATCCTATCCCTGATAGATATTTATCAATTATTTAGCCCAATTCTTTGATAGAGGCTTCCCATTATTGAATTATTTTAGGTATTTAAAAAAATCCATCCCTTTTCACTATAGAAGGAACTCTTCTCTTCTCACTTCCCCACATACCAGACCCCCTATTTTCCACCCAAAACCTACCTAAAAAAATACTAAAAACTCATATACACCTTATTTAGGTTTCAATATTCTCTAAAGTATATCTCTCAAAGGATTTAACCCCATTGAAATAGACATAATCCTAGTAGTGGGGTATTTTTTTTCAACCATGCCTTCTCTTCCCTATTTCATTATGTACACATTTTATCCCACAAATATATTTTCAAAATATTATAATATTAAATTCAATCTAATTATAATAATGATATTACATTGTAATTATGGCACAAGAATTAACCACCTTCCCCTTTTTATTAATAAAAATCATTTAAAGGTGCGTTCTGTAGACTATTGTCTTCATGACACAACAAGTTTCATTTTCCTCCACCACATTACAAGGCTAGTATAAAATGTTTATTTGAAAAAATAATAATTATTTTTATATCTTTATTATTTTTTATAAATAAAAAACCATCATATTTGTTCCTCCTATTCTATAGAAATTAAAAAAATCAACCACTCATTTATGTGAACTACCTCCTCCATTGAATGATGGGTTTTCGTATTTAATTTCTTCACCACTTTACAAGGTGTTAATTTAGGTTGATATTAAATGATAAAAATAATTTATTTGATATTATTATGGGTTTTATGTGAAACAAATTGAGATCTTGCTATTGATATGGTCAAAAAATAAATAATTGTCAATTCATTCATTTAAAACGAACAAACAATGAGGAAATTGATGTCATATTTCTTTGTAACATGTATTTATAAATTGCCTTTTATTTTTAATCATTTATAATTATAAAATATCTTACTGTTAAAAAAATATGATTATTGTAATTTTTTTAAAATTATATTATGACTAAACCATCTCTCAATATACTATTAATAATGGTAGGCTAATATTTTGGTTGGACCAACAAACCAATTGAACAATATATTAAATTTTTATCTAGGATATCTATGAGAAATTATTTATGAGTACAATTTGAAAATAATATTCAAATATTTTTTTAATGTTATATAAATATTTAAATATATAAATAATAAATCTCCCTCTGTTCATTAAGAATCACCAAAACATGCTTATTATTGATTTATTTTTCAAAGATAAAGAGAAAAAAATATTGTATCTAATTCAAAACATCATAACATTTTTTTAAAAATCCCTTTAAATAATTATATGTACCTTGTAATGATGAATTGTGGAATAAGAATGAATATAGATACAACAAAACTTTTATTAATGATCAAAACTATAAACTCCCAATGTGGAATATAGAAAGAATTCATATATAAAATAATAATTTAAAAAGAGTATAAATTTTTTTATGTTTATATTTCTAAATAAATGATTAAGAAATTAATGTTTGTGATATAGGAGTTTAAAGTAAATTCATGGAATTTATGACAAGAGTTAAGTGTTTTTCATATAAAATTCCATGCTTTGAGGAATGTTTGGTATGATGTGCATAATTTCATTTATGTATTGTATATACTACCTATTTTATATATCAGATCATTAATTATACTTAAATAATGGTATTTTATGTTTAATTGTAATCCTTCAATTTCAAAAATTTTAGATTCATATTTTTCTATTGTTTTAAGGGTATTCTTGGTCTTGATTCTGATTCTTTAAGACAAAATACATTTTTTGAACCTTGTTTTCTTAGTATGGTGTATTCACTACCCATAAAAATACTTTAATAATACAATTTTTATTTAAGGGAATTTACAGTAGAAACAATATTTACATATTCAAGTGGATATTTATTTAGTTGGTTCCCTAATAGTAAGGATTTTAATAACCCAAGATTTCTTCATTGAGTTATGATCATTCTCATCAACTTATTTTTATATAAGATAGGTATATTTTTCTATTAGATTTTATTACGATTTATTATCTAATTATTTAAATTTTTATCACATAAACAGATTTTAATGTTCTTTATTCTATATATTATGTTTCCATAAGTGATATTGATAAATCAAATCTATTTTCTATGAGTTATAATGTTTCGTATTGAAAATTTATTTTCCATGAAGGGGTTCCCCTAGAAAAATATTTTATTATACGGTGTTTTTTCATTCTATTTGTGAAAATATAGTTTTAATACAAATTTTTTTATTACACTTTTTATAATGTGAGTATTGGAAAATAAAATTTTTCCAGATATTAAAAATTTCTTTCCACAAATATTCATATATATTATCTTCTTCTCTAAATTTAGAAAATATAAACCTATTATATTTTAAATTTCCAATTTTTTAAAAATTATTTTATAATTATAAAGGTTTTTAATGAGTAATCTCTTTATATTTGGAAACATTTATTTCTATGTAACCTATAACATTCTATTTTATGTTAATTAAACAAATGTATTCTAAAAGATCATTTATGTTATCACTTCCAATTTCCATGTATAAAATCATCGTATGAAATTATCCAATTTCTAATCATTTATTTGGTAGGATAATTTAATAATTATTTCATTGTGATTTTTTCTATGTCAAAATATTTCTTGGGTTCTTTTATTACAGTTGGAATATATTCCTTTGAAACCATCCACCTTTCTTTGGACGTGTTATGGTCATATTATTATAGTTTTGACTTAGTTATACATTCATTGATATATATATATATAGTCTATAGATCACATTTTACCTAATTAAAATAGTATGATACTCACATGGAACTTGTTTTATTCTATTAACATGGGGATAAATATTGAAATTTCTTGTATTTTATTCAAATATATATAATTATTGTGAAAATAAAATTGTATTGTTTAACCATGCACCTTCTTCCTTTAGATGGGTTATGATCATGTTATAAATTTTATTGATATAGTGAAAATAATTAAAATTCATACTGATTATTTACTACAAAGGTAGTTCAACTATGTGATGATATTATATTTTCATAATTATATCAATTTCCATGTTTTATATTCAAATAAAGGTTCTCTAGGTAATGTAATGAAAAGTCTTGTCCACTCCTATGGTGAATGTGTTGGATATAAATTTGTAATGGGTCAGTCCTATAATTATATATCCCTTTGATGCATCAATAAGTCTTATTAGGAAAAACATTTTTTTGTATATGATTAACTCTTACCCAATTTAGTAAGTTGTATTGACTACAGTCTTGATGAAATGTAAATGTCATGATATATGGCCTTAACTGCATGTTTCTTTTGAAATATGCTTTAAATTAGTCTTAGATTGGTATTGTTGATACCCATGATTTGATTTATTTAAATTGATGTGTCATTCTCCCAATTTAAATTTATAATTGAGTTTATTATATTCTTTATCCTTTAAAAATTATGTATACCATTCATTGGTTTTTGACATCATTATTTCTATGATTCACTTACTGATTGTTTGAGACCTTCCCTTTCATATGTTTCAATTTCCCATGTTATGAAGAGAAATAGAACATGGGATATCATTAGAAGGATGGTAAATGTGGAATAATTTGTGGGAGATATAGAAGAATCCTTATAAATTAAGTATTTTATTAAAATTTCCAATAGTTAAGATAGAAATAGTGTTTTATTTGAATATTGTTCCCTAATTTTCTAAATACCTAAACCTATTAGTTTATTGAAATTTATGTAATTAATTTTTTTTTAATTTATCAAAATATGGATATTTATGGTAAGTAATCCATAGTTTTTATCAAATCCAATATGTAATGAATTTTTTTAACTTACTAGGCTCAGTAGTGAATATCTAGGGAATATAAGTTGGTATGAGGGAAATTATTAAATAACATTAGAGCTTATAATGTTTTTAGGGTAATTTACTAGTTTATAAGTTAGGATTGATAAGAATTTAAAATGTATAAATTAAAATTTGTGATATTATATTATTTAAGGATAAGATAATAATGAAAATCCTATTCAGGGATTAGGAAAATATAACATTAGTAAAAAACCATATATTAATTCTATTTATAGTATGTCATCCTAATGTTTTTCTAATTTATTGATTTGTGTGGTTTTCATAGATATTATATCCCCATATAGAAAAGAAAAGTTGGTGCAATCTCTGGAACATATGTACTAAGGGGTGATAACCCCGAATGTAGAGACCTATACCCCAGTAACCTAGAGTTGATGTCTTCTTTATTACATTGGAATTATATATCTGGAACTACATCCTAAATGAATTAATTATTTTGTATTATTGGTAAACAAGATACGTACATGATTCACATATTAAATTTCAATACAAAAGCCAAAATTTTTTTTTGAAAAATAAAATTATTTCATCTAGAATATTCTTTAATATCTTTTGTAGTACAATTCATGGATACTTCTAAAGGGATACAAAGGGTTATCTCAAATGATCAGTAAGGGTTAACTATTGTAAATGTTATCATCAATCAATTAGCATAATGAATATGGAAAATTAAATAATTTAAAAAACATTCCATTTAAATAATTTTATTTGCATAATAAATATATCATGGTTAATAAATTAATACACATTCCATTTATATAATTTGAAAATTATAGTCAATATGGAAAGGTAAATAACAAAACATAAATTCCATCTAATCAATAAACTATGAAGTAAGTGTGTCTTGAAATAATATCAGCAAAAAATACTCATGGATACTAATATGTATAGAAATAAACATAATTGAAAACACATGCTATTTAATCAATAATGTGACTATCATAACTAGATAATGAATAATTAGTATGGAGAGGTGTATAAATGAAAACACATTCTATTTAATCAATAAATGAGAATAAAATGTATGTAATGATTCTATTATTGATAAAATATCATGTATTATAATAACTGAATTTCAAAAGAAGGAAATTATTAATTTTTATATTTCATTTCTTAGGCACATGATTCTTCAATAATTAATTTCTTTTAGAAAATATGTAGAGACCCGAAGCTTGACGTACATTGACATTACATTACATTTGCGGAAGACTTAGTACATAACAAAAACACACCAACAAGGATCGTAATAGTTTAGTGTCTTTGGAAACTCGGAATATAATCTTCTAATCCTGGTGAAAGATCTTCAACATCTCCCATAAAGATCTTTCTTTTTTTTTACCTAAAACCTTTCTTTATATCCTGGGGAAAAGAAAACATAAAAGGGTGAGCTCAAATTCTCAGTAAGGGTAAACAAAAGAAACATCAATCACATCATATACATAAGCACAGAACTTTTGGAAATCTTAACCTGCAAAAGAGATCATAATTTCATAACATGGGGTAAATCATGGAAGTGAAATGTAATCACAATAATCATAACTTAGAAAATGAAACCTTGTGGCATACACACATAATCATAGAGAATCATATCTTATTAGTCAAGACTCATTGGCAAGACTATCTTAGTGGACAAAGTCCATTTCTGAATCGAGTAACCCTCGTTTCAGTCCTGTTTCACTGAACCGGTATAACCTACAGTTCCAGCCATGTCTATCTCTTGAGATATAAAATCTTTACCCAATGCATTGGAGGGAGATATAGTTCCCACCCATCTCATAATGATACCATTCTTATGTGTGCCACAAAATCATAAATCATACATCATTGCATAACCCATGTAATACAAATGGGAATCTTAAACATCATGACATCATAAAACAATTCATATAAGATAAAGGAATTTATAAAAATAATTCCATCACAACATAATCAAATCAATGTAATAATAGGGATAAAAACAGAACCCTTTATTATCTTAGATGGAAAATAATTTTGATAAAACACTTGAACTCCATTTTTGAGGAAAATATCCTTTCTTCTTCAAAAACATTTTTCCTTTCATAACATGTCATACGACTTTAAAATAAAAGAAGTTGATTAAAAATAAGCTTTAAAACTTGTAAAGGAAGCTTCTTGGAAATAATGTTTTAAAAATCCATTCATGCCGTATAAGTTAAAAAAAACATTCTTCGTACTTTTTTCGGAAAAGTCAAAAAGTACCTCGTACGAAAAAACGACAAAAGATTCCTTTCATATTCTTTACTAAAAACTCTCTGAAGGGTAAAATTGGATTTAAACTATTGTAAGTGGATGGAAACAATATTACATATTGAGGGAACATGGATGTGGATGATAAAATACACCCCAGTAAATACTTACGAATAAAAAATCTCGGATAAAAATGAGATTGTGATATTTCCCTTACCTTAGGTCCGATTTGCTTCGTAAGTGTCCGAACCTCCTGTATAATGATTTAAATAATGTCATTTACTTATTACAGAATCATATTCATTGTTATGATATCATATATGGTTCACTTATGACTTTATATTACCCGTTCTTTTGTAAATTCCATGTTAAAGAGCGTTTTGGGTAAAATTGTTTCATTTGTCGCCCGTGTTTTGACTTGTAATTATTCATATGATTACTTATATCATGATTACTTAATTCCAGAACATAAAACATGATATATATATATATATATTCAGGATATACATAAATAATAAATCATTAAATGGAAAGAAATACACCGTTCATGGAGACGGTAGTCCGTACGTACGCATGAACGATGTTTTCGTTTCCTTATTGAATTGAATGGAATTAAGTAGATGAAATACATATAAATATATAAATAAATACAGTATCATTATTATGTCATATATTTAATTATTACATATTATATATACTTTATAATCATTCATGAATGGTTAATCATTGAGAATGAATCTCATCGCGTCGTGGAGACGGTAGTCCGTACGTACGCACGAGCGATGATATCATTCCCATGGTCGTGGAATTGTGTTGAAGTGTATGTATACTATTTCAGTATCAATATCACTCTATAATAATCATATATAGTTACTCATTACACCATTATACTCATCCTTGTAAGGTGATGCTGGAAAATAGATTACACCACGGCGTGGAGACGGTATTCCGTACGTACGCACGCGTGGTGATTTCCTTTTTTCCGTAGGATGGATAGAAGGTGAATTAGAGTTGTTTCATATTTATAATAACATATCAGTATGTAAGTAATACTGATGTTATTACTTTATCATGAAACAACTAAAGAAGAAGAAGTTGAAGAAGAAAGAAATTGAAAAGATCGTTAATGGATATTACCTCTTCTTTGAAACGCCTCTTTGAATCCACCACTTAGGGAACTAAGATTGGTCTTTGAAGAAGACCAGGACTTCTAGGATTATTATAGGGAAGTGGAGAAGGTATTTTGGTAGGGGTTGGCCGAGCTTGAGTGCTCAAATTGGTGTGAGGAGGAGGGAGAGGAGGTGTCCTTTTATAAGGGAGGAGAGAGGCACCTTAGGAATATCTCAAAATATTATTTTATATTAAAGTCAAAATCGGTTTATAATGGTTACAAAGGGTCTTATTTCGAAGATAAAGTGGGTATGGGTCGAAATCCTATCAACCAATAGGATTTAGACAAGTTTAGGTTATTATTTTAACCTTATCAATTAGATTTAACTCTGAGTTAAATAATTTAACTTTTACCGTGTCTTTTTGTTTTCTTACACTATATGGTTAATACACTTACTATAACATGCCAAACGAACCCCAAATTGTTTATTATTAATATATATATCCTTATCTAAGTCATGTGGCCGAACCTTAGATTTTTAGAAATAAAATAACAATTAATAATATAATATTGTATTTAAAAACTATTTTGTGTCAATTTTGACACTATTTGATATATGATTTTTGTGAAAGTCATAACAGAATTATATGTTCAAAAACAGTTGATTAAATCAACAATAATATATCATAGTAACCTAGAAAATTATTTTAATTCATAAAAAGTCTCAAATTACATTTATTTTGGTGTTTATAACATCAATTATGTCAATATTTCATTAATAAGATAATTACTGCATCATCATTGTGTCATAAATAAATTAAATTATTTAATGTCTAAAAATTAAAAATAAAATATCATTATGTAGGAAATCCTTTTATCTTTCTAATTAATATTTATAGTCGAATTTATCTTATGTATAACCCCATATTAAAAATGTTTTAGTAAATAAACTTTGATTTTAACTCTTTTAACCCTTCTTTAAATAAATTATTAATAAATGTCCTAATCTAATCCAAGTGGGCCTAAATGGACATATTTTATTCCTAAGTTTGTTTTTGTTTGAATTAAACTTGTCCAATAGAATTAGGACATGTGTTAGGGTAATAATAATATCATTTCTACCCTTAATTATCCTATTTACTTTTAACCGTGGTAAATAAAACTAAAAAGTTACTATTCACCAAAAATTATTTTCATCTCATTGAACCACATTTTAGTCCTTGATATTAACCGTGTCTCTCGGATTTTCGAAATTCCACTCACAGAAGCGGTAAAATTAAGTTTTATGAACAATTCAGTTTTTTTAACTACCACTTAGTGGTTTCACTATTCATCGAAAATTGAAAGTTTTCAGAAAAATACCAAAAATTAGGCCTAAGCTATATTTGATATTATGAACTCAAAAATGATGTCTATTTTAACAAATTCAAAACATATCAGTTGCATTAACTAATTTAAAAATTAATTCTCATCGTCAAAACAAATAGCGTGTTTTTAAGAGATAATAACTATCAAAAGATTGACACTAGTTTATAACTGGTTTAAATGTGAAATTACATCAAATGACCAACATTGTATTAAATTGTAAAAATATATTCTAAATATACTTTAAAACCACTCAAATTAATAATTTATCACTATTAATTATTTCGATTGAAAAAGTTGTTTTTAATTAAAATTTTGTAATTTTCACTATTCATCAAAATATGAAAGTTATCCGGAAATCACCAAAATTTCACCCTAAGCTAATTTCGATATTACGAATCCAAAAATGAATTCCATTTTGAAAAATAAAATTTCAAAATTTCAAAAAGTGGTTATTACTATTCATAACAGATAGTTTTAATAATATTTTAATAGCATATTGTTGTTTAGTGAAACTCGTTATTGCGTACTACACACGCTATCGAGGAAGGTCGCGATTACGTGTAATGAAAGGCAAATCAAGGATGCATGTTGTGCAAGCTCCTTTTGGTGTACGACACAAGACATTAGTGAAATTAAAAAGAATATTTTTCATAAAATCTTGGGGTGTTACATTCTACCCCCCTTAAAATGAATTTCGCCCTCGAAATTCGTCGGGGTTATAAATTGTTTACTATTTGAAAGTTTCTTTGATAGAAACCCACATCGTAAAAAGGAATACCAAAACTTATCTTTAAAAACAAAAGTATAAAATGTAACGGTTACCCAAATAAACTAATCACTGGGTTTCCACATAGGTGAAAATATGGATATGGAAGAGAAATCTAACCATCATGTTCTGATGGAGAGTGGTAGAGAACATGGCTATAGAAAAGCTAGCAATCACAAAGCCATAAATTTGTGATGATCTAAGGTACCATATGATTCATCAGATATAAGAGCACTAAGACAACATTTTTGGTTTTCAATATCATTTCCCTAAAGTTGATGAAATTGGAATTAGAAGAAATACTTTCGTGATTTTGGTATAGTCTCACCGTTTGTCGTTCTTTGGACCATTTCCACTTCATCTCTTAAAGAAATGAAGTTTAATTTGTCATTCGTGATGTGTTAGCAGATCATGTGATAGAATGATGGGTCATTCCATCTGTCTCAAACAAAAGGTTAGAAAAATTATCAAAAAATACATAAGTCCATCTATAGTGAGATTAATCATATATGGTTCCTAAAATGAACTTATACTTCACATATCATACTGCTTAATATAATAAAACTAGTTTCTACTAAACAGGGACTTCCTGTAGGCCAGTGGTAGGCGATAAAGGCCAGTCGCACTTCGGTTGTGGGTTCGATTTCCACAGCCTTGTCCGACGCGATGGGCTGTCTCCCGTCCTACAGGTTGTCCTTTTTCTAAAACTACATTACTATAACATCCCAGAAATAATATCAAAAATCTTATATCCTTAAACAATACTAAATTATGTCCAACATAATCCATTCTAATCGTTAGGCTTATCTAGAATACTACAGTCCACTCTCATAATATAATGAAAACGATTACCAGAGATTTAATACCATCATTGATCCCCATATATCATAAGATATGTCTTGTTGGTCACATTCCAAACATTCAAAGGCCTTAATCAAGTATTTTCTTGAATACCCATTGAACCTTAGTGAAAACATGAATGCAGTTAAAAGTTAACACCTTCCACATACCAAAATCCTCAAAATTCTATATACTCAAACCATGATATCACTTAGTCCTTATATCAATCATGAGCTCATGAATACAATCAAACATCTCATTATCTTCTTATCCCTTCATTATGCTCATATCATCTACATTCCAAAAATATCTGAATAACCTTTCATGGATACTGGTAACATTAATCAGACAACAGTGTAACAATCCTTACATGTCTCTTTATTCCATAGTACCATGAGATTACTTATACAACATTACACATGATAAACATGTAATCATTCCACTACATTCTTAAACCATTCACCGAGCTTCAACAATTCTTTCATCTCACATATCATTTGTAGTCTCTTCATCATCATCCATATAAATACTTCTTATACGACCATACTGATTATCTTCATGAGACTTTCCCTTAGGGCATTGGTTTGCATAATGCCCGTACATTCCACATTTAAAACATTTAACCATTGTTGATGTCGTAGCAATACCATTATCCTCATCCATGTTGTTAACTGAACCTTTTCCTTTGCATTTACTTGCTTTGTGTCCTTCTTTTCCACACCCAAAGCATCTTCCAGTTCCTTTGAAACATTCTCCTTGATGCCTCTTCCCACATGATTTACATAGGGGAAATTGAACTTTCTTTCCTCTATGATCATCATGAAACTCCATCTTTCTCTTATTAGCCGAGTTAGGAAACTTACCAAATTTAACTTTATTGATCATATTATGAGATTGCAGATTCGGCATAATAATGAGGTTTGGACTTCCAAATCCCATTTCATTTGGTTGCTCATGAAAAATATCATTCCATTGTCCAGCATATCCTCCATTATCATGAATCACCTTGTTTCCAACCATTTTCTAAAACCCAAAAAGAATAGTGTGAGAGGAAAAAATCATAATAAAGGGGGAGTAACTTCAATATCTAACATCTTTGGTTTAATCTAATATCGTTACCATAGTTCTAGGACTATATCCTATACGTATACTTATCCTTAGGGGCATCCCTAGACATACCTTAGAAATATCTCTAGGGATCTCACTAACGTTTTCGCATCCTAGTTTCCAAAGGTTGACTAAACCTTTCCTCTGATACCAACTGTAGAGACCCGAATCTTGACGTACATTGACATTACATTACATTTGCGGAAGACTTAGTACATAACAAAAACACACCAACAAGGATCGTAATAGTTTAGTGTCTTTGGAAAATCGGAATATAATCTTCTAATCCTGGTGAAAGATCTTCAACATCTCCCATAAAGATCTTTCTTTTTTTTACCTAAAACCTTTCTTTATATCCTGGGGAAAATAAAACATAAAAGGGTGAGATCAAATGCTCAGTAAGGGTAAACAAAAGAAACATTAATCACATCATATACATAAGCACATAACTTTTGGAAATCTTAACCTGCAAAAGAGATCATAATTTCATAACATGGGGTAAATCATGGCAGTGAAATGTAATCACAATAATCATAACTTAAAACATGAAACTTTGTGGCATACACACATAATCATAGAGAATCATATCTTATTAGTCAAGACTCATTGCCAAGACTATCTTAGTGGACAAAGTCCATTTCTGAATCGAGTAACCCTCGTTTCAGTCCTGTTTCACTGAACCGGTATAACCTACCGTTCCAGCCATGTCTATCTCATGAGATATAAAATCTTTACCCAATGCATTGGAGGGAGATATAGGTCCCACCCATCTCATAATGATACCATTCTTATGTGTGCCACAAAATCATAAATCATACATCATTGCATAACCCATGTAATACAAATGGGAATCTTAAACATCATGACATCATAAAACAATTCATATAAGATAAAGGAATTCATAAAAATAATTCCATCACAACATAATCAAATCAATGTAATAATAGGGATAAAAACAGAACCCTTTATTATCTTAGATGGAAAATAATTTTGATAAAACACTTGAACTCCATTCTTGAGGAAAATATCCTTTCTTCTTCAAAAACATTTTTCCTTTCATAACATGTCATACGACTTTAAAATAAAAGAAGCTGATTAAAAATAAACTTGAAAACTTGTAAAGTAAGCTTCTTGGAAATAATGTTTTAAAAATCCATTCATGCCGTATAAGTTAAAAAAACATTCTTCGTACTTTTGTCGGAAAAGTCAAAAAGTACCTCGTACAAAAAAACGACAAAAGATGCATTTCATATTCTTTACTAAAAACTCACCGAAGGGTAAAATTGGATTTAAACTATTGTAAGTGGATGGAAAAAATATTACATATTGAGGGAACATGGATGTGGATGATAAAATACACCCCAGTAAATACTTACGAATAAACAATCTCGGATAAAAATGAGATTGTGATATTTCCCTTACCTTAGGTCCGATTTGCTTCGTAAGTGTCCGAACCTCCTGTATAATGATTTAAATAATGTCATTTACTTATTACAGAATCATATTCATTGTTATGATATCATATATGGTTCACTTATGACTTTATATTACCCGTTCTTTTGTAAATTCCATGTTAAAGAGCGTTTTGGGTAAAATTGTTTCATTTGTCGCCCGTGTTTTCACTTGTAATTATTCATATGATTACTTAGATCAGGATTACTTAATTACAGAACATAAAACATGATATATATATATATATATATTCAGGATATACATATATATAATAAATCATTAAATGGAAAGAAATACACCGTTCATGGAGACGGTAGTCCGTACGTACGCATGAACGATGTTTTCGTTTCCTTATTGAATTGAATGGAATTAAGTAGATGACATACATATAAATATATAAATAAATCCAGTATCATTATTATGTCATATATTTCATTATTACATATTATATATACTTTATAATCATTCAAGAATGGTTAATCATTGAGAATGAATCTCATCGCGTCGTGGAGACGGTAGTCCGTACGTACGCACGAGCGATGATATCGTTCCCATGGTCGTGGAATTGTGTTGAAGTGTATGTATACTATTTCAGTATCAATATCACTCTATAATAATCATATATAGTTACTCATTACACCATTATACTCATCCTTGTAAGGTGATGGTGGAAAATAGATTACACCACGGCGTGGAGACGGTATTCCGTACGTACGCACGCGCGGTGATTTCCTTTTTTCCGTAGGATGGATAGAAGGTGAATTAGGGTTGTTTCATATTTATAATAACATATCAGTATGTAAGTAATACTGATGTTATTACTTTATCATGAAACAACTAAAGAAGAAGAAGTTGAAGAAGAAAGAAATTGAAAAGATCGTTAATGGATATTACCTCTTCTTTGAAACGCCTCTTTGAATCCACCACTTAGGGAACTAAGATTGGTCTTTGAAGAAGACCAGGACTTCTAGGATTATTCTAGGGAAGTGGAGAAGGGATTTTGGTAGGGGTTGGCCAAGCTTGAGTGCTCAAATTGGTGTGAGGAGGAGGGGGAGGAGGTGTCCTTTTATAAGGGAGGAGAGAGGCACCTTAGGAATATCTCAAAATATTATTTTATATTAAAGTCAAAATCGGTTTATAATGGTTCCAAAGGGTCTTACTTCGAAGCTAAAGTGGGGATGGGTCGAAATCCTATCAAC
The DNA here is from genome assembly GCA_963277665.1 of Viscum album. Taxonomy (NCBI): domain Eukaryota; kingdom Viridiplantae; phylum Streptophyta; class Magnoliopsida; order Santalales; family Viscaceae; genus Viscum; species Viscum album. Next base: position 1,938,296,787 of record OY728128.1, read on the forward strand.
CAATAGGATTTAGACAAGTTTAGGTTATTATTTTAACCTTATCAATTAGATTTAACTCTAAGTTAAATAATTTAACTTTTACCGTGTCTTTTTGTTTTCTTACACTATATGGTTAATACACTTACTATAACATGAAAAACGAACCCAAAATTGTTTATTATTAATATATATATCCTTATCTAAGTCATTTGGCAGATCCTTAGATTTTTAGGAATAAAATAACAATTAATAATATAATATTTGATTTAAAAACTATTTTGTGTCAATTTTGACACTATTTGATATATGATTTTTGTGAAAGTCATAACAGAATTATATGTTCAAACCAAGTTGATTAAATCAACACTAATATATCATAGTAACCTAGAAAATTAGTGGAATTCATAAAAAGTCTCAAATTACATTTATTTTGGTGTTTATAACATCAATTATGTCAATATTTCATTAATAAGATAATTACTGCATCATCATTGTGTCATAAATAAATTAAATTATTTAATGTCTAAAAATTACAAATAAAATATCATTATGTAGGAAATCCTTTTATATTTCTAATTAATATTTATAGTCTAATTTATCTTATGTATAACCCCATATTAAAAATGTTTTAGTAAATAAACTTTGATTTTAACTCTTTTAACCCTTCTTTAAATAAATTAATAATAAATGTCCTAATCTAATCCAAGTGGGCCTAAATGGTCATATTTTATTCCTAAGTTTGTTTTTGGTCGAATTACACGTGTCCAATAGAATTAGGACATGTGTTAGGGTAATAATAATATCATTTCTACCCTTAATTATCCTATTTACTTTTAACCGTGGTAAATAAAACTAAAAAGTTACTATTCACCGAAAATTATTTTCATCTCATTGAACCACATTTTAGTCCTTGATATTAACCGTGTCTCTCGGATTTTCGAAATTCCACTCACAGAAGCGGTAAAATTAAGTTTTATGAACAATTCAGTTTTTTTAACTACCACTTAGTGGTTTCACTATTCATCGAAAATTGAAAGTTTTCAGAAAAATACCAAAAATTAGGCCTAAGCTATATTTGATATTATGAACTCAAAAATGATGTCTATTTTACAAAATTCAAAACATATCAGTTGCATTAACTAATTTAAAAATTAATTCTCGTCGTCAAAACAAATAGTGTGTTTTTAAGAGATAATAACTATCAAAAGATTGACACTAGTTTATAACTGGTTTAAATGTGAAATTACATCCAATGACCAACATTGTATTAAATTGTAAAAATATATTCTAAATATACTTTAAAACCACTCAAATTAATAATTTATCACTATTAATTATTTCTATTGAAAAAGTTGTTTTTAATTAAAATTTAGTAATTTTCACTATTCATCAAAATATGAAAGTTATCTGGAAATCACCAAAATTTCACCCTAAGCTAATTTCGATATTAAGAATCCAAAAATGAATTCCATTTTGAAAAATAAAATTTCAAAATTTCAAAAAGTGGTTATTACTATTCATAACAGATAGTTTTAATAATATTTTAATAGCATATTGCTGTTTAGTGAAACTCGTTATTGCGTACTACACACGCTATTGAGGAAGGTCGCGATTGCGTGTAATGAAAGGCAAATCAAGGATGCGTGTTGTGCAAGCTCCTTTTGGTGTACGACACAAGACATTAGTGAAATTAAAAAGAATATTTTTCATAAAATCTCGGGGTGTTACAAAATATTTTAAAATCAATCGGTAAAAGATAATTTACTTTGTCTAATTGATTTTATATTATATTACTGTTTTTGCTCATGAGATTATCAATGAATCATGGGGATGTCTATAATCATTCCCCACCCATGTCTGGTTGTCCAAATCATTCCTCAAATATTTAATAATCAATTTAATTTTTGAAAAACCTGCATTATCCTCAAATATCCCTATTATGTAAGGAATGTAGATCTATTAATATTAACCCATATGAAAAAATAACTTTAATTACAGCACACAATATGTAGAAATGATATACATCTCAAGTAATAAAAATATCAATAATAAACTATATGGATATTTTTGGGAAATTTTATTTCCATGGGAAAGTGAATAATACATGGGAAAGTTAATGAATTAAGAAATGGATATAAGAAGTGAATGTAAATAGATTATTTAGTCAAAGTAATAATAAACCCACCTTATAAATAATAAGGATAGTATCAATATAAAATATAACCAATGGATTAATAATTAATGGATGGTGTCACTGATGAATATAAATACCATAAAAAGATCTTTAAAAACATTCATGAGTAAAATATCCTTTTCATTTTGAAAATATCATTTTAAAAATGAAATCTCATGAAATTTTTTTAAAATAATTTTATTTTAAAATAAACTTTGAAACATATTAATTAATCTTTAAATAATATTATTGGTCATGATTTCTAGAAATTATATTAATGTAATACATGTTAAAACAAATATTCCACTCACTTTTTAAAAAAAAATACAAAATATAATTTTTTGAATAGGATATGAGATTTCATTTCAAAATATTTTCTAAATATAAAAATTTAGAAAAATTACCTTTAATGAATAATTTTTTAAATTATAAAAACATTTCTAAAAACATTTTAAGAAAACATAGTTTTGTAAAGATATGGATTTCTAGCTCAAGGGAGAAATTATGTAAGATTTTATTGATAAAAAATTCTAAATTATTTTATGTAAAACAACAAAAGAATAATAATAATATTAAAATATAGTATCATTAATAACCATATGATAATAAAATTATACTGTTTTATTAAAAAATGATCAAATAATTTTCCTTTAACTAATATTGAAGAATAAATAATCTCGAATATAATGAGATTGTAAAAAAAGTTATTACAATGATCATAACGTTGAAGTAAGAATTTAGTCAATGAATTAACTATGTTTATAAAATGTACATCTATATAAATTATTTTCAAATACAACAAAGATAATGAAAATTCATTGCACACATGATCATAAAATAACATATATTATAAAGAAGTAATATATACCTATGAAAAGAATTTGATTTAAGAAATTATTTACCACTCGGTAACTTTTAAACCAAATCCCCATCGAAGAAATAATTCAAATTTAAACTTAAAATATTATTAAAGAATAATTTTTTCATGATATTACATTTAAACTGGGTAGTTTATAGACAATTTAAAAAAAACATAGTGTATAAAATTACAATATGCCTCAAAGAAATGAATTTGACACAAAATCTTTTGCATCATGCTTTCTTTTCATTGAACATAAATTAAAATATTGTATCATGGTTTTAAATTTGTAATTAAATTATTAATGAACCATATTAATATTTATAATATTAAATATGACCCTTTTATAACATATTATCATCTATTTGTTAATAATATTTCATTATTTTCATTGTTTCGTGTGTTAATTTCCTTATTTTCTCATTCACGATTTTTCATGATTCTTATTATTATTGTGAATATTATATATAACAATCATTATATGGATAATAATCATGAGATAATTATGATATTTATACAAAAATTATAATTATAAAACCAATCATGAATAATAGTTATGAAAAATGATTTTTGTTTTGATTATGGAGATGGTAGGTCGTACTTACGAATGAGTAACATTTTCATTTTCTATCAATCATTATAGAAAGGTGGAAATTAATTTTTTACCATTAATAAATTAGTATAATATCATAATAACCATATTTTATACTTATAGATATCATCCATGTGGTGTGGTGATGAAAATAGAGTCACATCAATTAATGAAGGCTATAGTCCACACATACATAAACAATGTTATTATCATTATGTGAGAAAAATGGTAATAAATAAAATGATATATTATCTTTACAGAATTAAAAATATGTCATGAATGTAATAATTATTTAATTTTTATCACATATAATCTTTAAAATTATCCCTATCACTTTTCATGTAACATGTTAGTGAAAGACGATCACATCACTTCGTGAGGTAGTAGTTTTCCATGCACACGAGCATCATTATCGTATCTCCTATGGTATGGAAAATAAAAATATATAAAACAAATAATGACTATATAGGTATAATTATCTTATAAATATAATATATTTACATCGTATGTATCATCATACACAACAATGATATGAGGTAATGAAAAAAACCAATGACATTAGTTTGTGAGGCGGTAGTCCACCGTACACACGAATGATGATTTCATAACCCATTTGATGTAATTAGAGATATTTTTATATCATAAACTTAACATAAAAACAAATTTGTATAATTATTATACTAATTATATTATACCAGTATAGTTTAATAAGAAGTTAATTTGGTGGAGGTATAAATAAAATTAAAATGCTCATTAAAGATTGTTAACTCTTCTATAGGTATCCTCCTCAGGTTTACACCAATTACTTTAAAGGATGGAATTATGAAAAACATAAGGGTTTTAGGTTGATATGAGGTAATTTTGGAAGTGATTTGGTTATGTATTGGTCAAATAAATAATGTTTTGTGGTGAGAAGAATAGGGGAGAGGGGTGACCTTTTATAAGTGCGGTGAGAGGAAGACTTGTTATTTTTTGATAAGATTCAATAATACAAATATTTTACCATGAATAAAACTTTCAAAATAGGCCATTCTCGAATCCAAAAGATATAAGGTTGAAATATGGGCAGAAAATGTCTATTGGACATGGTGGTATGTCATTTTTAACTCTAATTTTGAAAGCTTAACCCCTTCATAAATATATTTTTACCTTAACCAAGATAAAAAATTCTTATTGGACTTATTAGATCATATAAATTATTAAGATTAAAAATATTTATTCCATTTTTCATAATTAACTTCACAAAAGTGTAAAATTTTAAATTAAAATTAATCCCGCAATAGCTATGAGAAAGCGATTTTTCAAATAGATAATTTTAAAAAGTATAAAAAGTTTTTATATGAATATTCAATATGAAAATGATAATAATGACATAAATTTGATTAAATTATATATATTTTTACTAAATGAGCTTGAAAAAATAAAAATATAAGTTCACATTATAAATAATTTAAAATAAAATGTAGTTTCTCATTAAAAAATAGTATTTTTCACTATTAATCAAAAAATGATAATTATCAAAAAAATCAAAAATTGACAATAAAATAACTTTTATATTTTGGATTAAAAGAAGAATTTAATTTTATAAAATAAATTTTATAATTTTTTCAGAAATTAATATTAAATTATGTGTACAAAGAGCTAATAGTTTGTATTCTAGAAAAAAATATTGTTTTTTAGAAAAAAAATTATTTTATTTTAAATGATTATTATTTTATTTGTAATCAGTAGATAATAATAATTTTCAAAAATTATTTATAAATATTCATTTAGTCTTAATTAACAATGAGGTTATAACGTTATACTATATTTGGTTACATTTCAACTTGGGTATGTTTATTCCATAAGTTATTAAAGAAATTAAATTTAATGAGATGTATTTCATGGGTTTTTTATGAACGGCATTGCATATAACATATTATACAAAATATAATTTCATTATTTTATAATTTTGGGGTTTTACATTCTCCCCACATTAAATAAATCACATCCTCACAATTTAATCTAGATCTCGATAATCAAAGGTTTGAAATCAGAATATTCTTTCGTTGAAAACCAACATCGCAATAATAGTTAATAAATATCCTCCTAATAAAAGAGAAAATGAAGTAAAAAAGTTCATATAGAATAAAACATAACTAGGTTTCTGAGTAAGAGAAAAAGAATCAGGTGATGATATGTACATAGTAGAAAAGTATAAATTATTATTGAGAGTGATTGAGGTCATTGATCCTAAGAAAGTGAATAGTAAATTTATTTTTAAGGGCCTTAAAACTATTAATCTTTAATGATTTAAAGGGCCATATAATTCATTGGTTATGTAGGTTTTAGGATAATGCTTTGTTCAAATATGATTTTCATAGAGTTGAGGGGTTATTTTACTAGATAAGAATATAAGGAAATATACTTACCTGATATTATTCTATTTCATAGTAAAATTTTCATTCTTTGGTTGTGATTTGATCAATTAAAAATTAATTACTTACTTGTCAAAATGAATATCAAAAAATGATTTTTTTTGTGTGATGGACTATATTTCAAATTTAACGGATGTTAAGATCCATAAAAGAATAAAGGTATTTCTATCAATCTATAGCTATTTTCTAAAACCAATATGGTTAGAAAAAATTATCCAATATAAAAAATTAATCTATAAACCTCTAAGGTAACACCATTGGTTCACCATTAATATTTACTCGTCAAATTGTTTAACTAAAAACAATGAAATATTAACTAGGAAATCTTGTAGGCCAGTTTTATACATTAAACCCTTACCTCTATTAGGTCATGGGTTCAATCCTGCTGACCTTTCCGGATGCAATGGTTTCTCACCCTGTATGCGAGTTGACATTTTCCTAAACAATATTATTATAATTCATATAATGTTCCCAAAAAATATGATGGGTATCCCTTAAATAAAATTATCCATTATATAATTTTTTTTAAAGTTTATCATTACAAATAATTTTTCAAAAGGTCTAGTAATCTTATTTGAATATCATTACAATTTCATTAATTATCATATTAACCCTAATTTTAATCTATACATTTAAAAAAATTAAAATGTAATGGAATTATTCCTCAAATAACTATTCATGAAGACGTATTCTTGTTATCATTTTCCCCCAATGTATCCTTAATCTTGGTAGAATCACGTCATATAAAAAATAGAAGGGTTGTTTAGGACTTTGAACTAATGATTAGTGTTAAAATCATAACCTCATGATGGAATCAGAAACTATTATGTTAATGAAGACAAATACGCTTCTTTAATTTAACACAATCCTAAGATATTTAAATATACCTATAACCAAAATTCTATTGGTAAAAACACCTCAATAATATAGTTATGGAATCCCAATAAATACTTTAACAATTCTCTTTCAACATAGTTCCTTCCGTGTTCTATGATATAACCATTAGAAGAGGAAATTTACTATGATAATTCCCATTTCCTCTAGATTTATGAAAATTAACTATAAATTGATCCCTTTGAGTATATTTATTTCCTTCCATAATACTCTTCATTTCTTCGTTGGAAATTCATTACTTAAAGTTCCTATTTTCCGCACATAAAACATTTTCCCATTTCCTTGAGACTACTTCTTTTCAAAATAAGACACCTTAGGTTTAGTCAAGTTCATTCATTATAATCATCAATTAAAATCCATTATAATGGTTTGTAAAAAAACTAATTATTTTTAGAATATCTACTAAAAGTGTCAAACAAGGTGTACATTGAGGAATGTTTTAATCCACCAGGTTGCAATCAGGTCATGCCCAATGTTTCATTTTCAGATTTATTTCCCCTAGGTCCATCTATTCCAGAACCATATCCAATTTTAGTATATAGACATGGATTTATTATAAGATAAAAATGAAAAAAAATTATTCCCTTCCAAGTCATTAGGGTGTTATTATATTATTATTATTAAGGTCTATTATAGGATTATGTATTTGGATCTTTCTTTTCCTTAATCAAGTTCCCATTTTTTCTATTAAATTTTCTCTAATATCAAATTTAGCAACCCAAACCCCAGTAACTCGAATCCAATGTATTCTTTATTATATTGGAATAATATATAAGGAAACGTATCCCAAAACACAAAACTGTTGAGTAATATTGTAAAACTAGATACCTAAACGATTCCCATATTACATTTGAATACAAAAAATACATCATATTTTTTAAAAAAAAATAACTATATTCTATCTAGTATATTCTTACAAACCTTTCATAGTAAAATTCATGAATTCCTAAGAAAGGAAACAAAATATGGGTGATAGAAAATTCGTAGTAAGGGATAAGAACAAAAAGAATACGCAAATCAATGAGCATGGTCAACCTGATAAGTTAAATAATTCAACAGTCATTCCATTTAAAAAATTTGACTAAAATAATCAATATGAACATGTTAATAAGAGAAAAAAAATCCATTTAAATAATTTGACTAGAAAATTTAATATATAAAGATAAATAATTGAAAACTCATTCCATGTAATCAATTAACTGACAAGGAAGTGAATTCATAGGTAATATCAATGTAAAAATATAATAGAAAATAGTCAATATTAAAAGGTAAATAACTGAATACAAAATAAATTTAATCAACAATGTGACTATGATAACTGGATAAGGCATAAATATAGTGGAAATGAAAATTACTGAAAACAATTTCCATTTAATGAAGAAATTATGACAAAATTAATCAAGAGGTAATATCATTGTTAAACTTTAAGGGATAATAATAACTAGATTGTAAAGGAAATAAATGCTTAATAGCTAGATATCAGGTCTCTGGTACAAGATACCTCTACCATTGAGACCTTTCACAAGATAGTTTAAAACAACTGGGTAGAAGATCCTTTGGATTGGACAACTAATTTTATGCTACCTTACTGACTCGCATCATGAGACTATCAATGAATCAAGGGACTATCTATAATTGGGCCTGAACATATTTTTATGTCCAAATAATTCATCATATATTGAATAATTGATTTGATTCATGAACAATGTGCATTATCATTAAATATCTTTATTGAGTAAAAAATGTGTATTTATTAATACTTCCCCAAATAAACTAATAATATTAAATATAGAATAATGTACGTATAAATGAGATATGTTTAATAAAATGAACAAATACATGGTAAAAAATATGGATATTTAAGTGAAATTTAATGTTCATGGGAAAGTTAATAAATTAAGGGAAATTTAATGGCAAAAACATTTATTCAAGGAAGCGAATTTCAATAATTTTTCTAGTAAAAATTATCATAATAAAAACATATAATGAATATGTATGGTATCAAAACAACATATAACCATTGGAGTAATAATAAAGGGTTATTGTCATTAATAAATATATAATACCTGAAAAAGATCTTTAAAAACATTCCTGGGAAAAATATCCTTTCCATTTTAAAAATATCCTTTTAAAACTAATTTTTTTAAAAAAATACATTTATTTGAAAATAACCTTTGAAACACATAAAAAACTTTAAAATATTTTAGTGGTCATGATGGCAGTAAATTTCATTCATTTCATACATGTTAAAAATAAAGATTCCATTAACTTTTTTGTAGAATCCAAATGGAAATTTTTTTTGTAAATCATATAATGATTAATTTCAAGAAATTTTGTAAAATTTTTAAAAATGTCTATAAAAAATTATTATTAAAAATTAAAAAAAAATTGAAAATATTTTTTAAAAACATGGTTTGGGAAGAAAACATATTTTTGACCAAAAAGAGGAATAAAGGCATATTTTCATAAAAACGTTTTCTCAATTACTTTAAGTAACATAGTGTGGAAATGTAATTTTACGTAAAAATATGATGAATAAATAGTTCAGAATAAAATTTAATGGGTTTATTTGATAATGATCGAATAATTTCCTTGAACTTAAATTCAAGAATAAACAACTCAAATAGAATAAGAATGTGAAGTACACCCTTAAATTGATTACAATGTTGAAGTGAAACATTAATCAATGAATTTATTTTCTATATATATTGTACATCCACATAAAACAAGTGGATATAAAACATAAGATAATCAAAATTCATTTCCCACATAATCATATAATATCAATGACAATGAACAAGTAATATAAATCAATGAAAATAAGTTGAGCTATGAAATTATTTACCAATTAGAAACTTTTAATTAAAATAACTTCAGATGAGATAATAGAAATTGAAACTAAAAATACAATTAATAATGAAGTATTCATGATATTACATTCTAAATAGGAAGTTTATACACCATATAAAATAAAATTGATGCACAACATTGTAATATCCCTCAATGAAATAAAATTGAGATGAAATACATTATGTGACGCTTAATTGTTTTTGAATTGCATTTAAGCTTCTATATAGTGGTCTTAAAAATGATATTAACATATTAGAAAACCATATTAATAATTTTATTATCATATATGATCCTTTTAAAAAATCTTATCACCCATCATTAATAGTATTTCATTATTTTCATTGTTTCAAGTGTAAATTTCCTTGTTTTTGCATTCGTGATTCTTCATGAATGTTCTAGTTTTAGTGAATTTTGTATAGATACATAATCTATAGATTAATAATAATATCATAAATATCATATTTATAAATCTAATATACTTTTAAAACTAGTTATGACATATGGTAATGAAAAATAAAGTATTCTCTAATCATGGAGATAGTAGGTCGTATGTACGCATGAGTAACATTTCCATTTCTTCACATGTCATTATTTAAAGGTGGTAAGTAATAATTTAGCTTTCTTTAAGGATAATATTATTATAATTACCATATTATATAATTTTGTATATATCATTCATGTGGTGTGGTATTGAAAATAAAGTCACATTGCTTCGAGATGGTGGTGGTCCACACGTATACAAATGCTGTTATCATCTTTATGTAAGTGAAAATGTAAAAAATATATATTAAAATTCCATAATTATAAATATTTCATTAATATAATTATTATTTCATTTATAACATATATAATAATTAAAAATATATTTATCACCTTCCATGTAAATTGTTAGTGAATGAAAAATCACATCACTTCGTGAGGCTGTAGTCCACCATAACCACGAGGTACATTATCATATCCTCTACATAATAGAATGAAAGAATAATAAAAGATGTTAATAATCATTAGGTATAATTATGTTATAAATATTATATATACACTGTATATCTGTAAAAACCCCAAACATAGTATCCCAAAGCCGGTGCCTTACTTTATTACATTGACATAAAAAAAGGAATACGCATCCCGAAGGACAAAATAGTTTAGTTTCTTTGGAAAATAGCATACATACCTAATTTAAACATTAAAATTTCAAAAGAAATATATCATATATACTGCATTTGAAACACTCTTATTCTTCTACATTATCTTTGCATGCCATTCATAAAATTCATCTTTTCATCCTGAGGAAAATAAAAATAATAAAGGGTTGAGCTCTAATGATCGGTAAGGGTAATAATTTTAGAAAAATATAAAAAGAAACCAAAAGGTATGGTTAATCACTAAGAAAATCTATTAAAACAAAAATTTGAGCATAATATGGTAGGAATAAAAAATTAATTAATAATACTATATAAATAATCACTGAAAATTGATTTTTACCCATGGATATTCTACTAGTTGAATTATCACATAGAAAATCAAATTCTAATTTCATAATGAGTGAATTTATAATGTGGTACATCATAAACATATCATCAAGGCATCCACCAAGACACCATACATAATCGGGTAAAATATTATCCCATACCCAAACTAGTTAGTCTTATAAAACTTACTGATGCACTGAGGGGCTATAGCGGGACCCATCCAACACTTACTAAGTCCAAATAATTCTTCAAATCATATGGGTGAAACATAAACAACATATATAGTCATATTGCATCTAACATATGAAATGTAAATAAATTTACCCAATCAGTAAACATAATCACTAAACATTTAAAATAATATGGTGAATGGTATCAAGATAGCACATCCATAGTCAAACTAATAATAAACCACTCAATGAAATATTTTATATTATAACATAAAATATTAATCCCAATTAAACATAAGAATCAATGTGGGTGTTAAAATAGATTAAAATACACTTATAAAATCATCAAGGAATTCTTGGGGGGGGGGAATGTTCTTTTTACTTTTCATAGAAGAGTTATTTTAGAAATATATCTGTATAAAAATGGTAATGAATTGAGGAAAAAATTTCAATAAATAATTAGTGATATTAAAAAAATATAATTTCTTAAAATTGATTAAATATTATACTTGAAAATGGGTAAGAAATTGAGATATTCCCATTAATCGGCCTTCCATGTTGGGAAGGATTGAAAAGGGATTCAAAAAAACATGTATTTATTATGAAAGAAATATGAACTGATCTAGAAACATGATTTCAAACTCATTAATATAATTTACAATAATTATATAAAAAATGAATAATTACATTAATGTATAGAGGAAGAAAGCATAGCCCAAATGAAAATTAAGGTTCAGGAATAAAACCCTTACATTATTTCTGAATGTATTTTGCACTTGACATAAATTTACACAATAATAAAATTAAATCTTTCAAATTAATTAATTCAAAACCTTATATATATATATATATGTATTTTTTCAAGTATAAATTTATTAAATTCATTTATGTCTTTTTAATGAGTTATAAGATACAATTTAATATCTGGGGAGCATTTGTTTCCTTGGTTTTCACAATCATTATACTTGTATATGAGTACGAATGATCATGTGGAAGGGTATAATTATATAGAATTGAAATTATATTATATTAATTAACAACCAAAAGCTTAAATGGTTATGTAATTCATTTTTTTATATAGTATGAGGATGATTCATTAGATAAAACATTAGTGATAATCATTTAGATTATTTTGGCAGTTTTCCGATCATTACGAACTAGTTTTGTAATATGAATTAATATTATTTATATATACTGGTAATAAAACATTAAATAGGTTTTAATAAATATATTATAGTCTTTTTTAACCATGAAAATGGTTTCATTACTATCATTGTAGGAGAAATCAAAGAACAAATTTCTGTCATCCACGAAGGTTGTAAATCGGCAGCTTACGGATGATGATTAATTTTTTAAAATAAAAGACAGATATATATATATATAGAGAAAGGATTTTGAGGATGGTTATTACATTAACATCATATCAATCATGTATATATATGATAATTGAGTTATCATGATCATTTTTTCTTAGGGACAAACATAAACATTACATTATTTTGAGTAAAGTACAGAATTAACATTGAGGATCATTTTAGGTTTAGAGTTTTAGGGAATTAGGCCATAAAAATTACATAACTCAAATATTAAAAAGTATAAACTTATACAAACTATCCATTTTTTCACAAGATAAAACTCTTTAAACAAGATTTATTTTTTTTCTTGAAATAAATCTTTATAACATTCATCTTGATTTTTTATTTACTATTAATCATCCTTATACCCTATGGAAAACATTTTAAAAAATTGGTATGTGAAAAAAAATCTCAGTAACAGATATAAATAAGGAATAAAACTGTAAGTCCATGAATATTTAAATTCATGAAATCATTTTCACAAAATCATACTTTTCACCCATAAAACATATGTTCTTTAACATAACTCATGAAATCGTAAGATTCATAAAATAATTCTTAGAAATAAAAAATTATAAAGGTAACTTGCAGACTCCATACCATACTTACATTTTAGCTATCATAGCTACAAAGGGGGTAGCCTTCATAGTTATGTTTGGAATACTCATCACAGTATATTACAGAAATCTCTTAGGAGAAACCTTATCGTTTAAATCCTTCTCATTGCCCAATGAATTTTTTATCTATCATGGGCTCACCCTCCCTTGGATTATCTTGTAAAAACCTGTAACAAAAAAATTCCCAATAACTATAACGTAATCATAACACATAAAACAACCCTAAAGGAAAAGTTACATTTCCACTTTGAAATCATAGTTCATCTTTACAAGTTATGCATTGATAAAGGGAAACATTTTATTTTAAAATAAAAAGGTAATATTGTGATGTAAAAATCAATACATAATAAAAACATGAAAGAAATAAATTCCATTCATGGCATATATGTTAAAAAACATTCCAATTTATTTAAATAATCAATCCATTTTTTAAACACGATTAAAACATTTAAAAATGATATTTTAAAAAAAAGTGTCACATACCACTTTGAAAATTTTGAAAGGAAATAACATTTTAAAACATTCATGTACATATAAATAAATCATTAAAACCATTTTTAAAACATTTAAATTAATAATAAATATATATATGAATAAATCTTTAAAACATTTAAAATGATGTTTTAGTTAAAGAGTCCTTTACCAATTTGAAAATTTAAATTATAAGCTACATAAAAGTATAAAATTTAAAAAAATAACATGATTATAGATATAATATGGAAATTTAATGTAAAAGTAGCTGTATATACAATTTATAAATGAGAAAACGAGGCATATCAGTAAGAAATTCCTTAATAAAAGGAGATTGAGACGAAATCCCTTATCGTGAGTTTGACTCGTTAAGTACAATCTTTATATTCTTGAATAGTAAACATAGGTTAATTTCTACTTGAATGATAACATTTTACAAGTTTATTATTCCTTTTATATCACTTATTACAAGGTTATAAAAAATTACACAATTATTTAAGTTCATATCTGACGTTATATAGATATTCGGTACTTGATTCAAAAGTGAACTTGGATTGATGTCAATAGTCCATGTGGTCATAAGTCCATAATATCTAAAATAATATTCATGAAATAGTAATTACATTTATACATCAATTATAATTTTTAAATAAAATCATTCATTTATGGTATCAAAAATGAAAACGGTTATAATCATGGAGATGGTAGGTTTTATATACTCATGAGTAATGTTTCCATTTTTCCTTAACCATTATGGAAATAAAGTAATTATTATTTTATATTTATATAATTATCATAACAAATTTAATATCAAAATAATCATTTAAATATACTTAAATATATCATATAAGTAATGTAATGAATAAAAATGTGTCACATCGCTTCATGGAGGTGATATTTTACACGTACACACGAACGACGTTGTCACTTTTATGCACATGGAAATTAAAAACATAATTGATATATTGTTATATTTAAATAGATAATATGTCATAAATATCACATATGAACACTAATTCCATTATTTTAACTTTTCATGAGAGACAGTTATGGAAAACAAATTAGATCAGTTCGTGGAGGTGATAGTTCATACGTATGCACAAAAGATTAATTTCGTTACCATTTAATAGAAGTGAATATAGATTTAGGTGGTAGTATTATCATAATAATATATAATTATGTTGAGGAAACTATAGTTATTATTTCATCATGGGTGAAGAATATTTGAAGGTATTGGAAGAATAAATAAAATAAAAACACATAAATAAATGCATTACCTTTACATCGGATGATCACCTTTCATAAATTCATAACACCTCTAAAAAGGGTGTTATGAATAATATAAGGCCTAAATAATGTGGTTAGGGATTATATTAATGGGTTTTGGAAGATCTTTTTTTAACTAAAATGTTTTGGAAGTGTGATTAATATAGAGGAAAGGGTGCCTTTTTATAGGAGAGGGGAGGGGCACCTCTAGAATTACTAAAAGTATTAAATTAATATAATTTAAATATCAATTATAATTGGTCCCAAACTTATTTATATATAATATCACATGATATTAGGTATAATCCTCATCATAAATTTAAAATTATACATGTTTTGAGGATTTTTTTAATCCTTATAGTTATATTTTAACCCTTATTTTACCATTTTTAATCTTGCCGTGATATCATGTTATTTACACATTGTGGGTAAATTTAATTACCATAACAATCCAAAAGACCAAAAAATGTTTCATTTATAAAATATTAGGATTTATATTAAACATTTTAACAAGTCTTATATTTTTATTAATTTTATAACATTTAATAAACTATTTTATATTTTAAAATACCCAATAGTGTCAATTATGAAACTTTTAATTAGATGACTTTTAAAAAATATCATAAAAGCAAAATAAGTTCAAACCAACTCCATTAAATCATCACTAACATGTCAAATATATCCTGAAAATTCATTTTTGGCCTAAAATATGTCAAATAATATATATTTTGAAATTTATAATATCATTTATTTGATTATTTCAATAATTAAGAAATTACTACATCATCTTTGTGTCATAATTAAGTATAATTTTTTAATTTTTAAAAATTATAAATAAATTACCATGATATAGGTAATATTTATATATTTCTAATTATTACTTTTAATTAAATATGTCCCCATTATAACTCGATATTAAAATACATTACCTTTTAAGAAAACAAAAGTGTAATAAAAATGATTATTCATTGAATATAATATTATAAATTAATTAAAGTCATCAAAGTGGATCTAAGTGGTCCTAAAATCTATCCAAGGATACTCATAATCATAAAACACACATAAAATTAATTTAGGATAATTTTTAGGGTAGTTTTATATTATTATAATATTATTTTATGCTGAATTAGCTGAATTACCTTTAATAGTGGTAACAATTTTTTTTACTAAAGTTACTATTCATAATATCAAAAAATAAAATGGGCCTGTTTAAATAATTTAAAAATTATGATTCCAAATATGGAATAAATTTTTTCAAATTAAAAACACATAATTTTCAGTAATTAATTTAAAATTAATCCCCATTTTCTAAACTAGAAAAAGGGTTTTTTAAAAGTAAAAACCATAAAAATATTAACATGTGTTTATATCTAATTTCAATGTTAAATTACATAAAATGACCTAAATTTGATTAAAATATAAAAACATATTATAATTATACTATTAAAAAAATTAAAAATATAATCTAAAAATATAAATAAATTATATTGAAAGGAAATATTGAATTAAAATGTTGTGTTTTTCACTATTTATTAAAATATGAATTTTATGATAAAAATACAAAAAATTCAACAAAAGAAAATTTTGATGTCCTGATTCAAAATAAGAAGTTTTCATTTTCAGAAAGAATATATAAAAGTTACAAAATATATTTTTAAAAATGTTTCTCCATTAAATAGTTTAAAAACTACCATTTAATAATATTTGAGTATTTTGTGCTTAAAATTGGATTCATTCTCATTTTAGGTCTCAAAAATTTATTATATGAATGTAAATTTTTTTAATAAACACGTTTAAACATAATATATTTAGTTCTGTTCATTCCCTCTAATAGAACTTCTAGGATATAACTGTCATTTAGAATAATAATATTAATAATATATTATTTTTTAGTATAAATCATTCTTATGTGCAATGTAGGATTTTGGAAAAACCCATTGTTGCATGTAGAGTACTCTATCGGATATAGCATACCCATTAAATTAAAATTAATAACTAATTCTTAAATATTAATATATTTGAAAAACTCTTATAATATAATTTTCAAGGATGTTACATTTAGATAAAGGATGTGGGGAGAGAATAATGAAAGAAAAGAACTTGAAAAGAAATTAAAATGAAAAGGAAGAGGATCTTACCTCATAAATACTCCTCCTTGAGAACCTCCTTAAAGATTTTTTTTCTATATTTTTTTAAGACCAAGGTGATCTAGATATGGGGGATCTTGGAAAGGGGATTGGTTCGAAATTTGATAAGGATCAAAACATTAATGGTGTGAGGATAAGTGGTGGTGAGGGGTGGTATTTATAGTAGAGGAGGGGTGATTTTTGAATATTTTATTCATTTATATATTATTTTGGATCAAGATTAAGAATATTTTGATAATTTTAATCAAATATATAAAAATAATAATGGTTATTTAAAAATTATGGTCTTGTATTTTCCATAAATCACATATGACTCAGTAGATAATGTCTTTAACATTTTTCATAAATTATCTTATTTTATTATTTACCAAAAAGTTAAATATTTTAAAAAAATACCAAAAATTCAGCCAAAATATTTTTCACATGTAGAATTAAAAAATGAATTTAATTTTTTAAAAACAATTTTCAAAATATGGGAGATTTAATTCTAAATTAAAATCCTCATTTACTTGAAAATATAGTTTTTTTAACTTATAACTTAATTTATAACACTCTAAAAAATTAACTAAGGTCTCACTAAATTATAATAAGATCCCGGGAAAATAAAGCATTTATTTTTTAATGCATTTTATGAAAGTTAATTTTCTTCAGAATCATTTTATTAATTATAAAACTGTGATTATATGTTTGTAACTTACAAAAATACCAACACTTAAATATTAATATTTAAATATTGACTTACTTATACTATAATATAATTATATCATACCTTCATATATAAGATGTCGAAACTTTATTTATGTATTCAAGGGTTTGGTTACTGTTCATTAGACTACTTTAATACTCATAAGGGTCATTTTACAATTCCTAAGGTCAAGTTATTATTTCATCAGTATATTTTCCTTAACTTTCTAGAATTAACTCTTTTTTCATTCATTCTTCATTCATGGTCTTTTTATTATGTTCTATAAGTGGTTTTATGTGATCAATACTATATTAAATAAACATAATAATGGTAATTTCCTTGATAGAGTTATGGTTCATTAAATTCTCCCCTCCTACAAAAAATTTATCCTTGAAATTTATAGATTTTCACCCAAAAAAAAAGATTTGTCTAGTTCTTCATCCTAGGATCCTCAGGCTCCCACATTGCCTCTTAAATTTTATGATTTTTTCAAAGTGCCTTTACCAACCGAATAATTTTATTCCTCAATCCATGTTCATTAGAGTCTAGAATCTGGATGGGCTCTTCACAGTAGGATAATTCAGGTTCCAATTATATTCCTTAAGAAGTGAGAAAATGTGTTGGGTCTGGCATGTACTTATTTAACAAAGATATGTGAAACACATTGTGAAATTTTGAAAGGCTGTGTGGAATTTTCATATAATAATGCACAACTCCAATTCCCTCCAGAATTTAAAAAGGACCAATGTACATAAGTCATAGTTTCCCTTTCATTCCAAATATTATAACTCTATTCAATAGAGATAATTTCAAGAAAACCTGATCTCCCACTTGAAATTCCAAATCCTTACATCGATTATTAGTATATCCCTTTTTCCTCCATTGAGCTTCATTGATATGTGTTTTAATAGTCTTTATATTTTCCATTATTTTATCTACAAGCTCTGGGCCTACAAGTTTACTCTCACCAACTTCATCCCAACAATTCCATTCAATGCTTCATATGGTGCCATTTGAATACTAGAATTGAAACTATTTTTGAAGGAAAATTATACCAAAAGAAAATATTGATCCCAAATTCCTTTAAACTTGAGTGAGAAAGATCTCAACATGTATTCTTATGTTTGAACAGTCCTTTTAGAATTCCCTTTAGTCTGAGGGTGATAAGCAGTACTCAAACAAAGCTCAATATATAAAGCTTTATAAAGAATTTTCCACAATTTCAATGTAATTAGCGGTTCATTATTAGACACAATATAAGGATGTTCTCTATAAAATATTACAACTTTATTAATATAGATATGTGAAAGGTGAATGAGTGAAAAATATTCTTTTATAGAAAGAAAATGTGAAGATTTTGTAAGTCGATAAATAATTATCCATATTGCATCATTCTTTCTTGGAGTTTTTGGTAATCAGAAGAAACAATACATGGTTATATCATTAAATTTCCATATACTAAAAGGTATAAGTTTCATGAATCTTCTAGGATGTTGTCTTTCATCCCTCACCAATTGACAGACTAAACATCTTGATACATAATCAATAATTCCCCACTTCGTGTTATCCCACTAGAAATGTTCATTCAAATATACATATATATTTTTTTTACTAGGTTGTATAGTTAAATTTGAACAATTGGAATCATCCAATAATTCCCTTTTTAGCTCAGGTATAGAGGGAATACATAGCATCCTCAAAATTTTCAAAATTCCATCCTCACAAAAAATGTATGGAAACATCCCATCATTCATGGATTTAATTATCTTTTTAATATTATCATCATTAGTTTGAGAACTTTTAATTGTCTTCATAAATATGGATGGGAAATCAATTGAAAAAGTAGTGTTGTTTCACCTTTTTTATTATTCCCATATCCATATTAACTGGTTCCATGTACAAAGGATCCATATCAATCCTCAGTTTGTTTAGAACACCATGATCCTTCATATTTAATGAATCTTCCACCTAATTTTCCTTCCCTAGGTTGAATTGTATGGAATAAACATAATCCTTGAGTATACCAAGTCATCACCTTTTCCTCATGTTGAGTTCTTTTTGTGAGAAGATATATTTCAAATTCTTTTTATTTGTATATATCTCATATATTTCACCATAGAGATAGTGTCACTATATCTTCAGAGAAACAATTACAGCTACTAACTCAAGATCATGAGTTGGATAGTTCTATTCATTATTTTTTAACTTCCTTGATGCATAGGAAACAACTCTATCATTCTGTATAAGGTTATAGCCATGTCCTTTTTTTAATGGATCACTGTAAATTAAAAATACACCATTTTATGATGGGAGAATCAAGATCGAAGCATCCACTAATATCCTCTTCAATTCATTAATATATTATTCACATTATTTTTTCCATACTAACTTAACCACTTTACATCTAATCTTGGTTAACTGGTTAGATAATTGGGAAAATTTCTGAACAAAACATCGATAGTACCCTACTAAACCAATGAAACTTTGAAACTTGGTTATGTGTATTGGTGTAGTTCATTATTGAACTACCTTTTTATTCGTAGGATAAACTAATATTCCATCCATAGAGACAATATTTACAAGAAAAAAAATTGTTTAAAGATAGAATTCAAATTTTCTAAACTTCTCATATAACTTGTTTCATCTAAGAGTCTTCAGAGAAATGTGTAATTGATTCTCATGATCTTCATAGATATTGGTGTATACAAATATATCATCAAAAAATATCAAAAAATTATTAACATATTTTTTGAAAAATCTATTTGTTATATCCATGAAAATAGACTATGCATTAGTCATCCCAAATGGCATGATAGTAAACTCGTAATGTCCATGTCTGGCTTTAAATTCCATTTTTAAAATATCACCCTTCTTCACAGACAATTGATGATATCTATATCAAAGACCAATCTTTGAAAAATATTGTTCTCTATGAATTTGATCAAAGAAATCATCAATTCAAGGAATAGGATACTAGTAATTTATCATAATAGAATTGATCTTCAAGTAGTCAATCTACATTCTCATAGATCCATTTTTCATCTTAACCAAAAAATAGGATCTCTATAGAGAAACACTAGGTCAAATAAACCCCTTACTCCTCAAATCCTCTAATTTTTTACTAATATTAACTAATCCCACTTTGTATATTATATAAAGAGTCTTTGATATAGTCATTCCCTATGAATTAAACCAATATAAAACTCAATTTCTCTTTCAAAAGGAAGTTTGGGTAAATCCTCTAGAAATACATAAAAGTATTCTTGTACAATAGGTACATACTCAATTTGAATATTTCATCCCTCACCCATAGATATTGCATTCTATTCCACCCCATGAATTGAATTCAGTAGAGCTAATAAGGGTCGATATAAATAATAATCCGATGGAGAGGTTTCTCCTCTAAATATAAGGGAATCTAAATCATTCTAAAAAATTATAACTTCATTTTTATTAAAATAGATTTTGGAATCATAATTTGATAGCCAATATATACCAATTATTATATCAAAATAAATCATTGTTATGATGATAAGTTTAGTAACTAAAGCATGTTTATGTTTCATAAACGAGACAGATTGACACATATTTGTTGCAATGATACATCCCCTATGAGTTTTTCTTAACAACTAATTTTTTAAATGAAAAGATAAAAGTAAAATTTTCTAGAAAAATTAGGAAGATATAAAATATTGTGATGATCTAGAATCAAATAAATAATTGGATAATTTTTATTAAATGATTAAATTTTCTACCACCACGTTATTTGGAACATCAACATCAGCAGTTGTGATCACAGAAGCTTGGCCTTACTCCCTTATCTTTCTCTAGGGAAATTTTCCTTGATTTATAGTACATTCATGTTCATAATATAGTATATCCTTAAAATTATATCATTTAATATTGGTATATTCTTTCTTTACCATGTAGTCACGAGCTTGGTAGCCATTTTCTCTACATTGTTAATAGATTACCATTCCTTTTAGGCAAGTACCAGGGTGTTTCTTCCCAAAATTATTGTAGTATGAAAATTCAACTCTTCCCTTATTCCCCATCTTCTTAGTTCATTTTCTAGAGTGTTCATATGGCCTCTTCTTCTCTTGATTTCCTTTAAAGTCATAAGACAAATAATTCATCATCTGTCTTGATAGCACATGAGACTATATCTTCATATGATGATAAAGTTTGGTAGACCAGTGCCTATTATAAGAATGGTTTTAAACCATCAAATAATCAATAAATCTTATTAATTTGGTTGTATATGTAGTCTATAGAATCCCTTTCCAACCTTGTGAAGTTAACTTCACACTTCTCAAAACTCTTATCCTTATTTTTCCTTAGACATTGAAAATGGATTTATATATCTGCTCCTTGTTCACGAGGGAAATATTTTTCAAAGCAATGTTCTTTAAATTTTCTCAATTCCAGGTTTCCTATTTCTTAATCCTCCTTAGTTTTTGGAATAAATGAACAACATTTATCTTCATATCTTGAAAGACAATAAATTTCCATAACAACCTTCTACCTTTCATTATATCCCAAAGAAAGAAATATATTCTATAAGGAACTTATTCAATGCTCTACAAAAAATGGTTTTGTAGTCTCATTATATGATGGAGGTTATTTTTGTATAAAGAGATATGATATTTATCCTCCACGTTGTGGATCAGGATGCTTCGTACGGGTAAATTTATTGTTCATAATGAGAGTGCACTATCCCAGTATATTCATACGTTTCTCTGCACCTATACCAGCTCCAATACTTCCATCATTATATTACATAAGATGTAAATACCTACATTGGATATATGTATTGATATTGTTTCCATTCCATTCACTAAGTTACATTTACACTAGATTAGGTTATGAATTGTATTGTATAATCTCAATACGAGAAAAATACATAACATAAATTGAAATTATTTTCATAGTTATTCCCATAATCATAAACATGGTTCCCTTAAGAACATATTTACTTTTAAATCATTCATAATTTCTTGTAAGGAAAATGTGAATTATCATAAGAATATACCCTAAGAGTGTCAAATAGGTTCAAATTAAGGCTCGTTGTCATGGACCAGGTTACCCCGAGTCATCCCTAGGACACCTTATTAGAGTTATTACCCCTAGTTATATCTATTTCAAAACCTCTTCCACTTGTAGCATCTAGAAATGGATATATTTATATTAGTAACCATATAATATCTACCTTACCAAAATTCTTGTATGTTCTTCCATTAATATCCTCAAAGTTTATCTTAATGATATCTTCTTTAAACTATGTTTTCTAATTCTAGTTTTCATGGTTTATACTAAACTCCCTTAAAAAAACTATAAAAACCCTAACCCCAGTAGCCTGCACCTGGTTCCTTTATTAAATTGATATATATATATATAAGGAAGACGAATCCCAAGTATCTGAAAAATTTAAAATATTTTTAAACCAAGATACATACATAAGTTAAACATTAAAACTTGAAATGAAATACATCATAGATACTCATTTGGAAACACTCTTATTATTATAGATTATATTTTCATGTCATTCATAATGTTCATCTTGGAATCCTGGGGAAAATAAATATTAGGGGTTATATATGATGCTCAATAAGGGTAATAATTTAAAGGAAGCTAAAAATAAACTATAAGTAAAGGGGAGTAACTAAAAACACATGATATTAAAACAAATATATGATCATAATATTTCCAGAATAAAAAATAAATAAATAATACCATTAAAATAATCACATGAAAATGATAGTTACTCATAGATATTCTACTAGAAGAATAATCACATGGAATATCAAATACCAATATCCTAATGAGGGAATGAATAATGAAATACATCATAAACACACCATCAAGGCTTCATCCAAGACACCTTACATAATCAGATAAGACATTATCCTACACCCATACTACTTTGTTGCATGTGAACTACTAAGGAACTGAGGGGCTATAGCAGGATATACCCAAAACATACTATGTCTAATGCATTCCTCATATGAAATTAGTGAGGAATAATCAATATATACATTTATATTGAAGCTAACTTATCAAATGTAAGTAACTTTCCCTAATTAGTAAACATTATCACTAGTTATTTAGAGTAATATGGTGAATGGTATCCAGATAGCACATCCATAGTCCAAATAAGCATGAAGAATTAAATAAAATACATAAGATGATATCATAAAAGATTTAACCTAATAAAACCTAAGAATCAACAATGGATTTTAAATAGATGGAAATACTCTTATAAAATCATCGAGTAATTCTTGAGAGAAATTATCTTTTTTACTTTGAAAAGAAAGGTTCTTTTATAAAAATCAATGTATAAAACTAGAAATGATCTAAGATAGTCTCTCATGAAAATATTAGTGATTTTATAAATAATATAGTCTCTTAGAACATATTATATATGGCACTTGAAAATGGGTAAGAAATCGAGACGTTCCCATTAATCGGGCTTCCATATTGGGAAGGATTGAGAAGGGAACCTAAAAAATGTATTTCTTATGAATGAAAGATGAAATGATCTGGAAAAATGATTATGGAATGTATGCATAGAATATTTATTAATTATATAAAAATATTTAATAATTACATTGTTTTATAGAAGAATAAAGCACAACTGAAATGAAAATGATGGTTCGGGAAGAAAACCTTTATCTCATGTCTAAATGTGTTATGAACTTGACCTTAATGTCATGGATAATCAGATTAAATACATTAATTTAGTAATTAATAACCTTATATACATATATTTTATTTATTATATTTTTATTAAGTTCATTTATGTCTATTTTATGAGTTATAGGGTAAAATTTCATTGCTCAGGAGCATTCATTTTCGTAGTTTTCACGATCGGTATACTTGTATATGAGTATGGAAGTTCATGTAGAAAAGGAATAATTATCCATAATTGAAATTATATGATATTAATGAACATAAATAAGATTAAATGGTTATATAATTCATTTTTATATGATTTGAGTATGATTCATTAGGTAAAACATTTGTGATAATCATTTAGATTAGTTTGGCAATTTTTTGTCATTATAAACTAGTTTTGTCGTATGAATTAATATTATGTATATATACTAGTTAAAGAACATTAAATAGGTTTTAATACATGTATTATAGTATGTTTTAACAACGAAACTGGTTTCATTACCATAATTTATGGAGAAAATTAAGAAATAAAATCTGTCATCCACAAAGGTTGTAAATCGGCACCTCACGTACGATGATTTAATTTTTAAAATAAAAGAGAGTGTGAAAGAAGTTTGAATAAGGATATTCTATTAAAATGATATAAATATAGTATATATTTTATATTTGAGTTATAATTATCATTTCTAAATAGGTGGTGAGTATATAATAACAAAAGAAAAGAACTTGAAAAGTAATTGAAAGGAAAGGAAGAGGATTTTACCTTTTGAATACTCCTCCTTGAGAACCTCCTTAAGGGTATTGGTTTTGATATTTTGTTAATATAAAGATCTCCTAGATATTGGTAATAGTCATGGGAAGAGGTTTGGTCTAAAATTTTACAAGGCTCAAATCTTAAATGGTGTGAGGAGAAGGTGTGGTGAGGGGTGGTGAGAGGTGGTATTTATAGTGGATGTGAGAGGTGATTTTTAAACATTTTTTTAATTTTTTTATTATTTTTTTCAAGAATATGAATAGTATAATAATTATCATCAAATATATTAAAATAATGAAGGTTAGTTCGAGATTATGGGCTTGCATCAACCATACATCACCTATGACTCAGGAAATCATGTCCGTAACATTTATCTTAAATTATCGCATTTTACTATTTACCAAAAATTTAAGTATTATAGAAAAATCCTAAAAATTAACCCTAACTATTTTTAACATGTAGATTTCAAAAATGAACTCCATTTTATGAAAATATTTATTTTTATATGAAATTTTTAATTTTTAATTAAAATCATCATTTAATTAAAAATACTATTTTTTAAAAGTATAACAGATTTTATAACACTCCAAAAAATTAACTAAGGTGTCATTAAATTATATTAAAATCATAATAAAACAAAATATTTATTTATGAATACATTTAAGGAAATTAATATTTTTTTAAAACATTTTTTTAAATTCTAAAATTATAATTAAAAATTTTAGCTTTACAACAACACCAACACTTAAATATTAATTTTTAAAATATTAAATTACTTATAATATAATATAATTATATCATAACATCATTTATAAGATTCATAAATTGTATTTATACATTCATGTGTTAGCATACTTTTCATTAGGAAAATTTACTATTCATAAAGTTCGTATTATTATTCTTAAGGTTATGTTATTATTTCATCATTATAGGTTACTTAACATCTAGAAATACCTCTTAAGGGAAATTTCATTAATGTATTTATAGTTTATTATAATATAAATCATCATAACTAACTATGATATTTGGTAACATAAAAATGAATGGCATCGGTTCGTGATGCCGCAGTCTGTTGTACACACGAATAATAATCTTGTAACCCATTTGATAGAAGTAGGGTTGGTTGTAGGTCATTAAATTAACTTTATTAAATATGAGTATAAGGAATATATTTAGGTTATTATATCTTCATTTTTCAATAATAAATTAATGAGTTGTAAGAAATAAATAAAAGAAAAACAATCGTTGAGGAACGTTACCTCTTCTTCGGGTATCCTCCTTAGGTTTTCACCAATGACTTCATAGGTTGGAATTCTCCCAAAAAAGGGTTATAGTATTATATTATGTAATTTGTTATTTTATTTGGGTAGGTATTGGACGAAATAATTTGATTTTAATTTTTAAAGGGAGAGGATAGGGGTGGCCTTTAATAAGTTAAGTGAGTGGCACACTTTTAATTTTTTGAGTGGATTCAATCTTACCCACATTTTTTTCATTTGATAAGATTTAAAAATGGTAAATTATTAAAAATAGAAGATATAATGTTGAAATATTTCCATAAAATGTGTTTTTGGACATCTTTAAGGTCATTATTAACCCGCATCTTCTTTTTTTAATCCCTGGTAAATCTGTTTTTTCGTTAAATGTAATAAATAATTTTTATTATTTTCACTTCATTTGGGTGAAAAATAATTTAACATTATTATATAGTAAAAATAATTGTTATTCAAAATATGTAAACCATTTTTTCAAATTCAATGCAGGTAAGGGAAAGTTTACAATTTAAAATTAATCCAGTAGACGTGACGAGAAAGCAAGTTATTAGAGAGAAAATGTTCAAAAGTGTACAATGTTTTTATATCAAAAATCTATATTAAAATGAACCTCATGACTGTGTTTGGAATAATAGATATATATTTCAACTAATTTTACTTTAAAAAATATTAAAATTTTAATTTATTATTATAAATAATTTAAATAAAAATATGTTTTCAATTAAAAATCATTATTTTCACAATTCATCAAAAAATGAATATTTTTAGAAAAATACCAATTAATAACCAGAATACAATTATGATATTATAATTTCAAATTTGATGTTTATTTTATCAAATAAATTTTATATAATTGGTGAAATTGAATTTTAAATTTTGAGCACAGAAGCGCTCCTAATCGATCCTTTAGAAAGAATACTATTTTTTCAAAAATGTTTCTTTATCTATTAAATGATTATAATTTTATATATAATCTACATATAACCATAATTTTCAAAATTTATTTTTGTAAACTTAATACCCTCCAATTTAAAATATATTTTATAATGGTATACTATATTTTTTTCATTTCTTCTCATAGTTTCATATTCTGTAAGCTATTTAAGGCCATAAATTTAAAGAAATACATTTCATGGGTTGATTAATATAGGTGTTGTTTGTCAAATATTATACTGAATAAAATGTTATTATTTTATAATTGTGGGGAATTACACTGAAATGGATATTTTGTATAATAAATTTATCATAACATGGTGCATAATAAAAATGAATAACTAACCACTAGGTTTTACATTCCAAGGGATATTCTTTTGTTAATCACATTCTACTTACAAACCATTATGAATGATTTAAGATTCATTTTAAGTAATAATATTATATAATGTAATAGAAAAAAAATTTGGATAATAAATTATTGATCAAGTAGAATCATAGGTTTAAAGGAAAGTATCATATGTTAAAAAAATCATAAGGGAAGGCATATACAAATTTCAATTTTCTTATTTATATTTTGGATATTTTCATGAATGAGATTGCATACCCAAGTACATTGGTACCTAAAATGACTCGGATATAACCTGAATGGAATTCCTAACAACCTTAGGTTGTCACTAACACCTGTAATCAATATGAAATTAAATGGAATGATTTTAACACAATTGTAAGATAAAATAGAAGAAGATAAAATAATAAATAGTCAGTATAAAAAACACTCCTAAAAAAGAAATTATCATTAAAAGTTGAATAACCCAAAGAATATAACTCCCAACAAACTATACTTCATAATCAAGAAGAGATCTCACAATCCATGTTCAAAAAGTGGATCATAGTTCCACCGGTCACCACCATCACTCTAGGTCCTATGCTCAAGAACACACAATACATCCAATTAAAACTTTCACTTTTCTTAGACCTAACATAATAAAAAAAACGTTTAAAATTAAAAAGCTAGGTGTGAGATAAATAAACCAGTAGTGTCTCATCATGTGTTCTATAATCAATTCTATAACTATTAAACCATTTATGTATTAAATTTAATATAAAATAATTCACATAAGGTCATTTAAATATTTTAATCATACAGGATTTTAAAGAATATAGATTCCATATATATAGGAAAATTCTTAAATGTATATTTTCATAAATAAAAGGTATCAATAAAATATGTTTTATAATCACTGGAATCTAATAATCAAATCAAAAACCTGAAACATTTACATAATCCATATTGTCAGATATTTCGAGGCTATAGGGTCCTCACACATCTCTTCCAATCATAACAGCTCAGTGGGTGTTCATGTCCCTTGGCTTAGTCCATCATGATAGAATAAATCAATACTATATTTTGGAAATCATGGATAAAATTGTTAAGTTGGATTTTTAATCATTAATTCATTTCATGGGAGTCAAAGTACTATATTTATTATCATAATCACCCACTTACAACCTAATATCACATGTTCTTGAATGAATAAATAAATAATGGGAAAATAGGTCATTTTAATTTGATTCATCAATTATATTTTAAATTATCAATTTTAGGTTTCAGCATTCCATTCCAATATCTAATCTAAATAAAAGGTATTCATGAAATTCTTGTGTCTCAAAATCACCAATCAATCAAAGACTTTTTCTTAAATTTAATTCCTCAAATAATTTTAGAAAATGATTTCCTAATTTAATCCATCTTTCTCAATATCCAGTCAATTTCTGAAAGGATTTGAAAAATGGGTTTTCATTTCAAAAATCCATTCTTTAATAAATCAAAACTCAATTATAATAAATTCTAGTATTTCTATTGAAAATATTTTCCAAATCAACAATTAAATGATGGTTTAAATTATAAGTAAATACTTATAGAAGCACATGACTTTGTTCAAAATATCCATAGATAAAACACCCAAAATGGGAATGATAATGGATATTTGAAGGTGAACAATTTATAGAAGGATGATCATAGGATAATGATTCTAATACATAAAAATAATAAGGATTGATCAGTCTCGAGAAGGTGAGAAAAGAATAAAAAGAGGATTCCACATCAAGAAACAAAACATAAAATATATGGATTGATCACCACCATTGGTACTTTAATCGGAGGATAATTGAGGTCAGAGTAACCAAAAGACCACTTAGGAGCCTCAAAAAATCAAATGGTTTATATCAGAGTACAATAGGAGGGATTTTGGAATTCATAATGGGGTTTATAAAATTATGTCTAAAAAACAAAAGGGCATTCCACACCCCCCCAAAATATAGTAAGGAAGCATATAAGTAACATAGACCATGGTGCAGTCTCCCCATACTACAGTATATTCCCTCTTGTTCAATTTGACTCCTAAATGCTCATTGTAGTCTACACTAAGTTCCACTTATGATAGGGTTATTTTATTGACTAAAAAATACACCACACCACAACCAACATAAAAATAGTAGAAGAACTCCAACTTGGTCACTCAGGCACCCAATATACATCTAAGTCTCTATATTACAGATATTTTTTCTTATACTGCAGCCCATCAACACAACATAAGGGTTTCAAAATTGGCAGAAACAACCAAATCTATCGATCGATCTCCTACACCACCGCCACTCCCTCTATTTCATAGAACATATGGAATTA
This sequence comes from Viscum album, assembly GCA_963277665.1. Taxonomy (NCBI): domain Eukaryota; kingdom Viridiplantae; phylum Streptophyta; class Magnoliopsida; order Santalales; family Viscaceae; genus Viscum; species Viscum album. The sequence goes on from OY728128.1 coordinate 1,938,327,056, forward strand.
TAGTGTAGCCCAAATTCTCTATAGCATAGGCTCAAATATGATACCTCAAAAATTCTCTTGAAAATTCCTAAAACTCAAGAAAGATCTGAAACACTACTAAAAAATGGAATCAGAATAAGGAATTTAAGTAGTACTTGAAAATTGTAACATAACATTGTAAAATCCCCACCATAAACACATTATATCCCCACAAATCTTGTTATGAATACTTATTATTAGAAATATGAGGCTATTATTATCTCACCATTACATTACACTATATTTTATCATGAAAATAAGAACCATAATAAAATAACACGCATAAAAAAGTTATAGTATTACCAAAATGAAACATTTTCTCAGAATCAACAATCATGAATGTTTCTCAGTCTTAGAAAAATCAGTTTCTACCTCATGATCATCTGAGATGATGACATGAAAATGGTCCGAAAAAACATAATGAGCTATGGTACATGAAACACATTATGGATAGACGTCTTATATTATGAAAATGATAAAATTTAAGATAAATTCATAATAAGATAAATAGTCTTAAAGGGATCCCCAAAATCTCATTTCATATTTTCCCTATATTCAAATTCATCAGTGACCCAAACAAGGTAAAACCTGTAAGAAAAAATTGATCACTAACTGAAAACATTGAAGGTCTATATAAATTAGTAGTATAGGATTTATACATCCTCTTTTTCATCACTATTATATAATGAATCAACTAAATCATTTTCATCATCCCGTGGACAAAACTATGTCTAACTAAGATGCTTCACTGGTCTCTGTTCAACAGGGAAGAGATATACCGGATAAACAAGAAAGTCCACAATTGGATTAATTTGATTTTTTGATTAGTAAATATAATTTTATGAAATCTTAACCATCTCCAAATGATCATCCCATGATTCCCCAAATTTAAGAATAAAATCTTTTAGCATGTCCTCAAGAATATTTATATTTTATTATCTCAGGTCATTTTTTTATGGATTACAATCCTAGAAAAAAAACATGGGATCCTAACTACACCAAGATCCCTTACAAAAAAATTGGATGTGAACTAAGGATCTATATCAAAAAATATAATATATGGAACTCTGTGAAATCTAAAAATCTCTTTCACATATAGATATCAAAAATATTTAGCATTTTCTTCATCCTTAAATAGAAAAAATCGATTTGAATAGGTTACCTAATCCATTTAAACCAATGTCCCATTATTACCATGGGTGGTACACCGAAATAAAACAAAGAAAATACATATAAATCTCATCCCACTTTCATGTCCACACAAGATGGGGCTAAAGAAAACCTAAATGATTATAGTGCTCTGTATTAACCTGCTGACAGGTATGAAAATGAAAAATAATATCACTAAGGTATTTCCACATTCCTGGACACCCAAATCATTTCCATATATAATATAACATATTTTTGGTACCAAAGTGCACATACCGCTAATAATTATGGAAATCCCCCATTAGAACATATCTCATAAGAAAAGGTAAAACATACCGATTTTGGAATCATACAAAACACTCGAAGGATAACATCACTCACCAATAGTATCCCCACCATAAAGAGAGTCCTAGTTCCATAAAATTCATCATCAATATGAAATTCCTAATGATTCATCTTGATAAGAGGTGATTTCAACTGAATTCACATGAATAAAATCTCAGATGCATCACCATAGACTCACAAATTCAACTAAGAAAATAGATCCATCTAGTTATACTCTTTTGATGATTCATTCATATTCTTCATCGAATGATTAAAACTTAAATCATAATCAATGGTATTTCCCTTTCTTGTGGTGTTGGAAATTTCAAAATCAATTGATTGCTACTAATCCATCCATCCTCTCTGTTGATGGTTCAAATATATTTATGAGAATATAAAATTAAATATTTTGTATTTAGAATAAATATTAAACACTTCTTTTAAGTCGTAATGTTTCCATGAATCATGGTAGTGCGCCCAATAACATGGGGTGGATAGTTTGTCTCATACGGCCTAAGATATATATAACCATTGGTTATCACATGATCACCCTAAATGAGAATGTAGCCCAAACCAAAAATGGATGCATCGTAAAAGACCAAATATCCCTAAATAGCCACTACTAGAGTCAAAAGTATATCTAAATCAAAAAACAATTCAACTCATCAAAATAACTCCAATATTTAAAATCCCACACAAACTACACTCCCTTATAAGTGAGAGAGGTGATCAAAGAAGCCTATTTTGAGAAATAATTTATGAACCTGAGGTGATACCCCATTAAACCCAAGAATCCATGAATTATGAAAACATTACATGGTTTCACCCATGTAAAATAACTTCACTTTATTAGGATCAACAGAAATAACTTGTTTTGAAATCATGTTTCCCAACAACGTCACTTACTCAGTCCAAAAAATCACATTTAGATGACATTATCTTAATTCATTTATATTTCAATATTTCATAAACAGATCTAAAATAATGTACATTGTCCTTATTTGTCTTATAGTAAACCACAGTGTCATTCAAAAACACCAATAGGAACAAGTATAGGTAATCATGTAATATCATATTCATTGGTGCCATAAAAACATTCAAATCATTGATTTTATGAAAATACATAATAATATACTCATAATGGACATAATACACTAAAATTAATCCATTGAAATGTTACATTCATTAATTCTAAACTCGTAATAAATTAAATGATGATAAATATTTGAGAACAATTTTACCTATTTCAACTAGTCAAAAAAATCATCCTTCATTAGAAATAGATAATTTTTCATTATAATAACTTGATTTTTTTTGTAATTAATAGAAATGTGAATTGTTTTATTATATTCCTTTAAAAAATCATAGGTACTGCCCAAGTTGACACACTTGGGTGAATAAATTCTTTCTCGACATGATCATCCAATTGAGTTTTCAACTCTTTCAGTTCTGATGGTGAAATATGATATGAATGAATATAAACTACCTTAGTATCTGGTACCAAATCAATGAAAATATCCACCTCCCATACCAGTGGAAAGATAGAAAATAATGTGGAAATACTTTGGAAAATTGAATTACAACTGGTGGAGGATCAAACTCAATGATACCTTATCCAAGTTAAAAGTAAACACCGATATGACCCTACCCTAATCTGTAAATTATGGTCCTTAGTTAATCGACCATGGATCTCATTATCCCTAATAAGCATGACACATACCATCAAGAACAATAAATGATTTCATCCAATGATAATAGTCAATATGGGGCATTTGATAGATTATTTTGTCCATCCCAAGAATTAAGGGAAGATATTTCATATAGATGATAAAAAAATTTAGGGAAGCTCAATATCTAATGAAGAGAAAACATAAGAGGGAAATAAAAGACCATACTCATTCTTCATTCTAAGGAGAATATTAATATCTAGAAGATAATACATGTTCTCCATAAAATGGTTAAAATTTTTCACAATATTAGTAGTTTTATCCGAACTTCGATAAATACCCTGAGGGGGGTGAATCGGGGTATGATACATTAAAACAACTACCCCTTTGGATATTATTTTTTTTAAACAAAATGTTCTTCTATCCCTTTCTAGATGCAATTTATTATTGGAAATTAAATCATGCATGAGACACAACAATTTTTCTTTGGTTTATCCTCTATGTGTAACTTTTAAGGAGCATACAATGGAAATATGTTTATGTACCAAAACTAGTAATTTTCCCTATCAAATTTAAGGTTTGGTCTAGATCACATATAAACCTAGGATAACGATCATTATAAATTTTATAGAGGACTCACTATCCCTCCTAGTTAACAACCAATCACAATTTGAAATCTCACTACTTGCTCAACTGAAGTGTGCTCACTTCTCCTTCAAATGAATCCACATTGACCTGTGGAATTATTATATTTTACACCTCATTTATTGTATCATTATGTTTAAATTTAATTCACTTTATGAACACCCATTTACCACATAATTACTGGGAAACTTCTATCTTCTACGCAACCTTTGGATGACTTCAATGCAACTTAACACGTTGCATGAAACATTTGTGTTTAGGTGCAGAAATCCCAACTTTGTGCACTATCATGGAATAACCTATTGCATTCAAATTTAATTATATTCCTGAAACTCTCTTTATGTGAAACTTTCCCTACATTAAGCTCTTATGTGATTCAGAGCCCTGATTTTCCTTAAGGGTTGATCTACTCAAATGAGGATAGTACCCATGCATTTATAGACTTGGTCGACACTGCAAGAAAGATCATTATGTAGCTTCCTATGCATTCATAAGATTTTTTCGAGCATGGAAGATCTCTATTTGACATCACCATTTGATGCAAAAAATTCTTTTTCGCTTAAGCTCAATCTCTATTTCATGAATGCCCACAATAGTTTTTTTGATGTGTAAACTCTTCTTTCATGCAAATAAAAATCGTTCATGCACTTCTTTCCAATTCTAAATTTTATATGATGATACTAAACCTTGAATTTTGTGAAACATTAAAATTCAAATTCAATATTTTATAAAGATTCATTTTCTAAAAATAAATTCCTCCAATTGTAAAATTTTGGACCCCAAAATTTTGGAAAATAGTAGGTAATGGAGCCACCTTGTATATACATCTATTTGTACCACCACCAGAGCATCGATTCGTTTGTCTTAGATCATTATCAACATAACTTGTCAAAAATTTCTCTATAACTCAAAAAATGACCATGTAAATATTATTTTTCAACAAAAACCATCAACACAAAAACTCTATAATGTTACCTTCAGGGATTTTTTCCATACAATCTCCCTCTTTGGGTTTGTTGACAACTCTTCACATTTTTATACCACGTTAAATAATCTTCCATATTATACAAAAAATCATGTATTTTCATTCAGATAGAGATCAAATAATTACTTCACACACACTCTAATCCCACATGTTCCATTATTTGTGTTATAATCATGAATATTATGAAAATATCTACAATGAAACACTTATTTCTTGAAACAAGCCAACTACATTCATAATTAACTCTATATTTCATGACATATATCCTTTAATCAATCAATTTTAGCATCATAATATTTAAAACGATCAATTATTTTCTACTTGGGTTCTTGTGTTTTGAAATGATTAAGGATGTCCAAGCTAAGCTCTGATAGCCATGAATTATTTCCCCATAAAACCTAACTCTTATCATTTCATAGAAGCATTTTCATGGTTTTTCAAAACCTAGAAACCTTTAAAATGTTGAACCTCTTCTGATGTCACAACTCCACCTATTATCTTCTCCCCTATCTAGATAAAGAAATTTCTCCCCTTTTATATCCAAAATTACTACCCCTTAGTCAATGAACATGTAGGTCGCTCTATTTTTGTCTACAATAGGGTAAATAACATAGATCATCACATTTCAAAAAACACACCATACCTCAATGATAGGAGGTCCCACATCCACACATTTTTAAGTGTGTAGAGTCAACTAAACTCCCAGATCCAGTCTCGTTCAAATGCTTTCTTAGGTAGGACCTTGGTTAGAATGTCTATAACCTATTGTTTAAAGGGAATATACTCCAACTTCACAATCTCATGCTCCACTTTCTCCATGATAAAATGATACTTTATTTTAATGTTATTTTTCCTTAAGTGATGTAATGTATTTTTTATATTATTTATAACACTTGAATTATCTCAATGGATTCTGATCAGATACTTCCCATGAACTCCCATATTATCAAGATACTGCTTCAACCACAATAACATCATGCAGGCCTGAGTGGATTCAATATATTTAGATTATATGGTTCTCAATGAAATGAAATATTTTTTATTACTTATCCAGAAAATAAAAAAACTACTAAGATAAAATGCACCACCTAACATTGATTTCCTATCATCTAATGATCCGACCATATCAGTAGTTTTATATCCCAATAACTCTCGTTGAGATTCTTTGTTGTATAACAATCCAAAATCCATTTTCCCTTTATATACTGAAGTATTATTTTCACTTAAATAAAGTGTCTTTCCTTGAGATTTCATTGATACTATGTTGATTGGTTTGTGGAAAAAAGAATATTTGTTCATGTCATTGTTATGTATGATATACTTCCAATGATATTACTTTATTTTGTGAGATTAACTTATTTTTCTTTATAATTCCATAATAAGTTCATCTACGCAGCCACCAGAGTCATAATCTCTTTTTAATTATCCATTCCAAATATTCTCAAAACCTAAAATATTTATTTTGAGAAATAAAAGTGTCACTATTTCCTTATGTCACTTGAAAACTAAGGAAGAGTGTTAGTTCGATAATCATAAACATTTAGAATTCACTTTACATAAATTATTTGAACTGTTTGCATTGAGATTTATCTGATCCACCAAATATTATGTCGATAACATACACTGGTTCCATCATCCTTTTATTTCTATCATTATTGACCTTGATATTGCAATCAACTCCACCACACTAAAAACTGAGTTCCATAAAAAAACTTATTGAGCATTGAATACCATGAATTCGGGGATTTTTATAACCCATACAATGATTTTATAATAAAAAACTCTATTATCATATTCATGAATGAGAAAACCATTTGGTTTCTCAATATACACTTCCTCTTCCAAAACCCCATTCCAAAAATTATCTTGAAGTCCATCTTGAAAACATTGAAATTTCTTTATACTACTATGGACAAGAACAATTTGATTCTATATAGCCTTGCAACGGGTGAAAACATTTAATCAACATCACTACTCTCTATCTGGGAGTGAAATTTGCACATTAGTCATGCCTTGTTTTGAATCAAAGTGTCATATCAATTAATCTTGTTGTGAAAGACTCATTTGGACCTAATGAAATTCTTATCTACAGGTACGAAAACAATCTCCCATGTTTAATTATTCACAATTTGGTCAAGCTCTTCCTTTATAGGTAAAACCCATTTTTTATCTCTAGATACTTCATAAAAACATTTAGGCTCTATTTATGATAGGAAGGATGCATATTGTAATGAATTAATTCATCATGTTTGAACTGGAACTACCTTGTCACCAATGATGTTCTAAATATAAATATCAATTCGAATTTTCGGTTTTCATGCAGGTATAGATTTCACTTCTTATGAATCATCATTTTCCACTTCTACTCCCCTTGAGGTGCTTACGTCCTCGTCACTTTAATCATAAAATTGTTCACTATGTTTTTGAATATTCTGTTCATTTTATACTATCACGACATCATTTTTTTAACTACATTTACAACCCTCTTGTTGAAACATTTAAATGATTTTATTTTTCCAAAATATCCTTGAAATATACCCTCTTCATGACATTATTAAAATTTACTATGTTTCTCCTTATTTAGAATAAAACATCTACTTACAAAGATTCTAAAGTATTTTAATATTGGCTTCTTTTCATACCACATCTCATATGGATTCTTTTCCTCCTTTAGACACAATTGATCCTTGTTAGATATCTAGACCATTGTTAAAACTGGTTCCTTCTAGAATCTCTCTAATAGGTCTTTCTCAATATGCATTTTTTGGACATGTTGTTATTGATTGGATTTATCCTCTCAATTAATCAATTTTTTAGGAGTCCTCACTACTAAAACTTGATTCCATGTCTCTAGTTTCTTGAAATAATATTCCACCTAACTGTTTATTAATTTTGTACCATTATCAATATGAAATTTCATAATCATTTATCTAAACATCCTTTCTGATTCCCTCTGATATTGTTTTATAAAACTGAACACATTGGACTAGTGGGAAATGAAAAATACCCATGCCATTCTACTAAAATCATCAATGAAAAGAACATAGTACCTATTCTCATCAATGGATCTTTGTGAGATGGGTCCACATACATCTTCATGCACTAATTCAATCACTATTGTGAACTTTTTTATCTTTCCTTTTATATCTTTTTTCCAATCATTCATTGTTGAAAAGAAAATAACGTATGAGTAAAACCATTTGATAGCTTTGGGAGGTATCGAGTTGCATCACATTTGACCAGATATTCTAGGGATGGTTGGCATATATGCCCAAGTCATTTATGCTAAAACCTATTTTCTTTCTCTCTAGATAAAAAACACATAACTTATTCTCTACTTAAAAGGTAAGGATTCCCATTTTTCCTTTTCCCTATAGAAAAACTACACCATCTCATCCTTTGACAATTCACATATTCTTATTAAATTTTATATAATTCCCTGAGTAACATAGTTTATTACTCTTAAGAAAGTTGTGACTAAGACCTTTAATGACCAAGACATCATTACATCTCATTTCTGTGTCCCCAAACATGGATTTTCTTGAGATAATTATATCCAGGCGTTCATCATTTTAAATTTTGACAACAAATTCCTTTTAATATTTTATATATATAACAACATCCTTATTTCATATCATATGGGATTTTCATCCACTATTAAGGATCCATACAGCAAAGTGATATGATGCTTTTAAAGAAATTCCTGTAACCACTTCCTTTTTAGATATTTTATTTTTTATCTATCTTTTTGACTTCATACATGATATAGATTTAAGATACTAATATTACTCATATTATGATGGTCTCTCTTCATATTATAGAGCTACAAATTTATTTTGGGCTTTCATATCACTTGATGACTCTTTAATTCACTACTTAGGAACATTTTGGTTCTGATTCGGCACATTCCTCTACATGGTTGATGTACAATATCTGTACATGTGTCAAAATACTCAACACAAAAAACAATAATCCTTGAAATAAATCCTATATTATTGATCTCCTTTTGGATTTCTTTTTTGTTATCATGCCCTTTGGAATCTATTGGCTATGGAATACACACTTTGTAAGAGTCCCATCTTTCCACTGCAATAACACCTGATACAGGGTGCATTTTTGCATACCTCTTATACACCACTAATTGTCCCTTGTGTTATTTGAATCTTTTGGTTCTAATTTATACCCAAATCAATCTTCAATATCAAAGAGTGATATTGGGGTCTGAAATCAATCATTATATATATTTTTCCAGTCAAGACCAATATCAGTCAAGACCCATTTCAGTCATCTCATTTTTACTTTATTGTTCCTTGTTTTCTGTTAGACCATAGTTCTCTACTTCTATTTTTTCTGTCACCTGAATGATTTATTTTAATTATATCATACTTGGAATCTAGATTTTTTATTGATCTATAACTTTTCATCATAGTCCAATGACTTCCTCTTCATGTTCTTCAATGAATTTTATTTTTTCTTTCATTTTTTTATTCAAACCATCAATCAAACTTTTCTATTATTCAACTTTGAGGTTATACCCACTAACCATTTTTGAGTCCTTTGGAAATGAATACTTGAGATTATCAATTTATTCCCTTAGCATAGACTTCTTGTCTACCTACATATGCATATAGAGTTTGGAATCACAAACCACTTTTTTATCTTTCTTCATTTTGGTCTACAAACATCTATCTCTTTGAGATGTTATTCCAATTAATCATGTATATAAAATCTTTCATCAACCTATTTTTCATAAAATTCACTTTATTCGTTTTTCAAGAAGTTACCTACAACTTCAACCACAGAATTATCTCCATGATCTTTGAAGTTATCTACCTCTTCAACCTTATATTCATCTAAACATTAATTTTCTCATGAAAGAAGATTCTTCTTATGGAAGGAATTTCTCTTACAATTTTTATTTCCTTTCACATAGGATAAATAGTCTTCCAAGGTAATTTTAACTTCATCCTAATAATCATATCTAAACTTCTTAGGGAATCATTCTATAAGATGCAAAACCTTTTCGCATGCGAATCATTCAAGTGGGAGTTTCCATTTGAACTTTCTTTTTCCTATTTGAAGATTCGAGGAAAGGAATAACATTACCGCATCCATCTATTCTTCTTCTTGTCTATCTTCAATGGTGACATTCTTTATGGCCTTAAATACAACTTATTTGGAATTACCTTTTTTCACATATTTAATATATTTATTTCTCATCTTGTATGTAATAAGAGTACTATGTAGACTATCCATTGTCAGCTCCTTTGGAACTTTATCTTCCAAAATAGAATCTTTTTTATTCAAACATGGTGGAAGTCTTCTCAATATGTTCCTAATAATATTTTCATCTTAAATAATTTCTTCAATACCATGCATTTCCTCCCCAACAAAATTTACTCAGTCAATGAATGCATCAACAGTCTCATTTTTGTTCATTCTAAGATCTTAATATTTGTTTAATATAACCTATAGTTTTTCATCTCTAAATTTTGAATTAACTTCATATATATTTAAAATAATTTCCCAAATGGAATGAGTTGACTTACATCAAATCACCTTTATATTAGATTCATTTTATAAAGCCCCCCCCCCCCAAATGCATTGATTCCTCTATCATCAATATCCAATTCCCTTTTTCCATCTTGATAATGCACTGTTGTCCACACTGTCTGAGATACCATGTGTTGTTGTTGTATATATATTCTTGCATAAGGTTAAGAAATATTGTTACATACGATTATTCCGTGATTTTAAATTATTTCCATAAAATATCGGAATACCTTAATGATTAACAACCTCCATTGAAATACCTTTGAGAGAAACACTAAAATTAACCTTTGCCTTCGATACCAATTGTTGTCCCAACTAGGTTAAATACTCTTAAAGGGGGACTAAATTACAGTATGAAAAATTAAAACAACCCACCATTCAGATATTATTTAATTGTTAAAAAATATGTTCTTATATAACTTTCTCAATGAAATGTATGATTAGAAATGAAATCATGCACGGGACAGAACATTTTTAATTAGTTCACCTTCACTGAGCTACATCCAAGGATCATACAAAACAATTTTTCAATGTACCAAATATATAAAGTCTCACTCCCAGATTCTAGTTTTAGGCCAGATAATATCTAATCCTAGGCTTAATTTCATTAAAAAGTTCCATGTTGACTAACTTTCCCTCTTGGTTAATAACCAATTACAATGTGAAAGATCATTCCTCTCTTAATTAAAGTGTTCTCACTACTCCTTCAAAAGAGTCCACTTTGATCTCGGAAATCAGTATGTTTTACACCTCATTTAGTGTATCATTAATTTACACTTTCATTTACATGATGAAAACCTCCTTTACCACCAAATTATTGGGAAACTTATATCTTTCGTGCAACCTTTGGATGACTTGCGCACAACATTTGAGTTTAGGTGAAGAATTAAAAACATTATGTACTATCACGGAACAACCTATTACGTGCAACTTTAATTATTTGAATGAAAATATCTTTATGTGAAACTCTATTTTATAACAACTCTTACACAATTAAGAGCCCTAATTCTCTCTAATGGTTGAGCAACTAGAATGAGGGGGTAGTTATCAATTTATAGACCTGGTCAACCCTGTGTACAAGATACTTATTCATATTCTTATACATGAATAAGAATTTCTGGAGAATAGAATATCCTGATTTTACATCTCATTTGGTTCATAAAATAATTTAATGTTCAGGCCCCATCAATATTTTTCGGATGTGAAAAACTCTAATTTGTTCATGCAAACTCTTCTTTCATGAACTGGAAAATATTTCAGTCACTTCTTTCCTTTTCTATATTTGATGTGATGATCCGAAATATTAACTTTCACACATCATTAATATTCACCATCAATCTTGTGTGCAACAACCTTTTCAAAAAAACGAATTTCTCCATTCCCAAAATTTTGGACCCCAAAAATAAGGAATACATCGGATAATGGCATGACTATGTATAGAACTCTTTCTATACCACCATTAAAGCATCCATTCATATGTGAAGATTTGTTATTCTAGATAGCTATGGTTGAAACCCATTATTTATTGATGTATATTATTTTATAATAATACTTATATGTGTTAATGATATCCTTCTACTACATGGGATAGGAAATAAATGACATAACATCATAGAGTCACTTTAATAAATGCTTGTACGAAAATTACTTGGTCCCTACTTGAAAAATATTTTTGAATTCCTAGCATTTCTATATTGGAATAATGTTAAAGAGCCCCTTATAGAAACATCTAGAGGTTTTGATGATCTATGCTATTGAAAACCACTATGAGAAACATAATTTTTTCTATTTCCTTTAAGTGAACTAGCAGATATTCCAATGGGTGTAAGAGGTACTCCCTTCAACCTAGTTTACCATCTAGGTAAACCTCATCAATCAACTCTCTATCCAACACATTATCAAAAGAGTGTATTTTCAGTATAAGAACATGATATAATATTAAAAAATCTAATAACCATACCAATTATTTAAGACTTCAATTTCTCATTCATCGCCAACTTGGTAGAAAACCAATAATGTTTAGAAAATTGGTTTTCATACTCAGTCGTGTTCTTATAACCATAATGAAGATTGATAATACCACATAAGTTTCCAAAATCAATTAATACAGATAAAACTATTATAAGAAGTGGTTTCTGATGGATTTATACTCAAAGCCTTCATGGTTATTCCGAACATCCCTTTAATCCCTCCAACTCCAGCTAGGTCGTTAAATATTTAAGGTACCATATTTCATTGTAATCAAATGAGGTGTTTAAAAGAACTCAAAAAGTAGATAAATCTTTTACAACCAATACTCAGCCTATTGAGGATCATTCTAGACTTTTAAATCTAGTAGTTTATAACAAATAAAATCTTGATAATGGTCTCTTTTTTCAACCATTCATGTGTTCAAAAATGGATCCTAAATAGTAATGAGTATGTATACCTATCCTAGAGAATGGATAATAAACACCACTATCTAAATATGATCCCATTCTACTGAAGGATTTACTCTCCATTGTTCATCAGAACCATATTCTTGTGATGTATTCCAATTTCTTCTCTAGGGATTGATTATACACAACATAAATAGGAAACACCAAAAACATCCTTAAGGATACTCAGGTCGTGACACAATAAAGAGATACAGGTATATCAATTCCACTAAAAAAGTTAAAATTATGGGATTTCAGAGAACTTAAATCATGTTTGGGAGAATAACTATAATCAGGTCAATATTTATTCCACAAGGACACCATTCCCAAAACACCCATGGCGAATTAAGGATCTCTAGGATGATTAATAGACATTAACTCACTGATAATTACCATGTACGTCCCTAAATTCATACCTCTTTCATTCCATGACATCGCATACTATATGGAGACATCAAGGAATGATACTCAACTAGATCACATACCAATTTATCATGAACAATCAGAAATATCGTAGTACATTGGTACTTGAACTAGCTCCAACATATCCCAAAGACCATTACCAATCCCCACATGTAGGAAATTAATACAAGACATTAACAAGAAAAAAAAAAGAAAATTATTTTCCTACAATGATATATTAAAATACAAATGATAAAAGAATACAAATTCAGTATTCCAAACACTCCTTAAGGAGAAAGTATCATCTATATAATGGTATCCCATAGAATATATTATCTCATAAACATTATTGAATCCCCAAGAAAAGATCTAAATGTCTATCTAAATCAATTTAACCATAGCTCTAATGGTCACTACCCACACTCTAGGTCCCATGATCAAGTGAAAACACCACCTCCAAGTAGAACATTACATTTTAATAATACAGAAGAAAAACTCTACTCATGCCTAAAGGAAAAGTAATGTTGTAAGCTAAGAATCCTAGTATGGTATAACCAAGTATTCCATATTAAATTTCATAATAATTAAACTAATTATGCTTTCAAATGGAAATAAAAATTCTATTGAAATTCATTTACATATTTTAATCAAACTCACATTCAAAGAAAACAGATGAAGATATATCATTAATAGAATTAAATGAAAAAATTCCTAAATCAAGGTCATGAATTCAATAAGTTATATAATAATTATCATGTAATAATGAAATAAAATACCTAAAACATATATTTGATATATGTTGTTTATTAGTACTAGGATATAGGATCCTCAATGATCTTTTTCAATTATCTCAGTGTAGTGTGTGTGTGCACATCCATAGGATTATTCTATTTTGATAGAATATATCAATAACCCATTGGGGAAATTATGTAAAACTTGGTATTTTATGATTTCAGCATCATTACATTTATATGAAGTCATATTCTTAGTATTATTTTCTTAATAATGAACTAATTACCTATTCTCACATTCACTTCAATTAATCAACCAATCTGGTGTAAATAATTCACTTATATTCAATTTATCAATCACAGTTCAAATGAAAATTTTCAATTATCAACATGAAATTTCATTTTCCAAAGTAAATCAATGGTTTTTATTAAATTAATTACTTTCAAAATAAACTTTCATTTAATGAATATTTTTATGGAAGAATTTTCCAATCGACTCATCAAATCGTTACTCTATTTAATCTAACTTTCTCAAAGTTCTATAAATGTTTCAAACCCCTTAAAAAGGTGTTTTAATTTTAAAAAAATTCCATTTTAAATAAAACATCAAATCTAATAAATTCCAGGATTTCCATAGAAAATATGTTACAAATCAAAAAATCAATAATTTATTAAATAATTGGAGAATCCTTACAAAATCTCTTACCATTAATCAAAGTATCAATCAAATATATACAAAAAACAGGATCACCAAAGAAGATTTTATGGCATTTAAATTCAATAAGGGGCCTTAGAAATACAACCCACAAGATCAGGGTTTCAATATATAAACATCCTGATGATTCGTCAATATCAATAGAATTATAGATGAACAAAATAGGGTATTCCACACCAAGAAAAAAAACTTATCAATGAGGGATCAATCACATCCCTAATACTCTGGTCAAAGAAGAATTGTGATTAGAGGAACTAGAACACCTCTTAAGAACCTCCAAAAAGCCAAATCTTTCGGTCAAAGTTAAATAAATTGGAATTTAAAATTTTAAAAGGCATTTGGGTCTCTATGTCTACAAAAAACAAGTACATTAAATAAACCCCCTTGACCATATTGTAAAATGGTATAAATAACTGAATCCATGGCATAATCTCCCCATACCACACTATAACCTCTCCTTGTCAACTAAATTTATAAATCCAAGGTTCATTGTATTCCCAAATATTATTTTCCCTAGGTAAGTGTAATTACCCACGTATTTATAGAATAATACATTTTTATTTTAATTAATAATTATGAATAAGATATTAATTTTAAGTTAAAGGAGATGCTTTTTCTGATAGCATAATCAACACACAACAATGGTCTTCTCTAAAATCTTACATTACACACAACATTGAGTTACACTAAAAAATAATATAATATTATTATTATTATTTTAAATGGATGTTAACGCCTAACTATTGGAATAAAAGGAATGAATAGTATCAACTGAATTGTGATATATGGGTTACACATGTTTAAATGATGATTAATTGATTACAAAATGTTTTAGAAATGGAAATAAAAACTAATTGAATATAATGGATGTGTTTTTATGAAAACCTATTTAAAAGTGAATAATTATGTTTTCATATCACTCTTTATGGATTTTTATTTAATGAAAAATATATGATATATATTCAATGGAATGTTTTAAATTCATTTTATATATATTCTAGATATTATATAAGAATATATTCATTTTTTTACATATAGAAAAAGTATTTTTCTAAAAATTCTCTTTTACTGCCTTTTGATGGAGAACCCTTTTTAAATATAGTTTTTAACACCATTATATGTTTTATTTGGGGAAATAAACTTATTATTTACAAGAAGAACATAAAAAAATTACTTTGGATGAAATTTTAGTATTTTTCTGCTAAAGTTCATTTTTTTGATGAATAGTGAAAAATACTAACTTTTAATTCAAAACTGCCTTTTAATCTAATTTATTTATATAGTTAGATTTTACTTTTAATTAGTTTTAAAGTGTAATTTTATTATATTATTAACATTTAATCCAATTTTAGTAATTTAATGTAATTTTACTTTGAAATTAGACATAAAAACATGTCAATATTTTGGTAGTTTTTTACTTCTAAAAAATATGCTTTTTGGTATTGACAATGGGAATTAATTTTAAATTAATTTCTGAAACTAATGTGTTTTGAATTTGGAAAAACAGTTTCAATATTTTGAATCATATGGTCCAAATTTTTTAAGTAGTTAACTTGTATTTTCAAACATTATAAATAGTAACTTCAGTAATTATTTTATTTGTCATTGCTAAAGGGTAAATCTGGTAAATAAGGGTAAAAACTAATATTATAATAATATTAACATACCCTAACACATGTTCTAACCATATTGGATGAGATATTTCTAACCATGGGAATCCTTGGGTCGATTTTAGGAGCCCATGGACCCACTTGTGTGTCAAACTAACATTTAATTACTTTTAATTTGAAGTTATGAAAAATTTAACCTAAACATGTATATTTTACTAAAACAATTTTTATATGGGGTTATATAAGTGATCTATTCAACTATAAATATTCATTATATATATAAAAAGATTTCCTACATCATGAAGTTTTATTTATAATGAATAGAAATAAAAAAATTATTTATAACACAATGGTGTTGTAGTGATAAACTTACTAAGGACTGTTTTAAATAAATGAGATTATAAAAATTAAAATAAATTTATTTTAAAACTTTTTATGCAATACACGAATTTTACAGATGAGTATGAATTTATATCTTTGAATTAATCATGTTTTCTCAAATTAATAATGTTTTTATATATTTTTTAAAAGTCATGATATGAATAGTATAAAAATTTATATAAATGAGTTATTTAATAAATTATTATTTTATTAAATGATAAAATAGTACTAAAACTATAAGATTCATCCAAATGATATATATGATGTTACAAATGTCATTAATGAAATATTTTTGGGTCTTTTGGCATTTTATTGTAACTATGGTAACCATATATTATGAATATACAAGAAGACATGGTAAACGTTAAATAAGTTTACTAAAGGTTAAAGCTAAAGGATAAGGTTAATTTTGAGACATAAAATTTTATAATGCCCATTTTATGAGATTATTTCTACCCATCCCAATTTGTTCCTCGAAATATATCACTTTAGTTTTATTAGAATTTGAAAATAAATTAATATAAAAATAATACTTTTAAACTTTCCTAAAGTGTCACTCCTCCCACTTATAAAAGGACACCACCTCTAACCCTTAATCATGCCTCTAAATCTCACTTTGTCTCATCCAAACTCTTCTCAAATAATCTCCCAACATTCATCTCTTCCTACTTGAATCCTAACATTGGGCACAAGGCAATTCAAGAACTCTTTTTGGTTCAAATTGAAAGAAGTTACCCGATTTGAGGTAATGTCTTATCTCAAGTTCCTTTATATTATTTTCCATCTCTAATCACTATTATATTCTTATTTTTTTGTTTAAATAACAACACCTGTATCCTAAAAATACTAGTTTTTTGTTATGAGAAGGATTCTAACTACACTTACACACATCTCAGTCTAATGTGTATCGAACATACTGTTTCTGTGGATGGTGAACTACTGCCTCGCGAAACGATGATAGTTCAGTCTTATCTTACCACCTCTTATAGTGGCCATTATTATAGAATTGTAATTATATATGATATATATATGATATTTATTTTACCTCTCTGCAATTTCTATTCTCATTTAAAAATACCTTTATGATTTTCATGTTGTATGAATATGATAATTTCATTAGAGGAAGTGTGGACTACCGCCCCATAAAAGTGATATGACTCATTCATAATATACCTGTAATGTATAAAGGATGAGATTAATGAACTTATGTAACATATATAACATATATATTATAATTTAATTATAACATACCTATGTATCATTTATTTTTCATTCTGTTAAATATGACAAAGAAATGAAAGTAGCGTTCATGCGTACGTAAGGCTTACCGTCTTCATGAACGGTGAATTTCATTTCTTATATCCAAATTATATGGACTATTATAAATAAATATATAATGGATATATATGATATATATGATATCTAAATCATGAATATCATTCTATAGATAATGGAATTTTGACCACATGGAAAATTTAAAATTATAACAATATTATTTTTGACTCAAGTTCCGAACATCTACAAAATGTCCGATATGAACTCAAAAAATTAACTAATTGTTATAGAAAGGTAATAATTTATAGAAAAGGAATAATAAACTTGAAAAATTATCTTCAGAAAATGTAAATTAACTTAAATTTTATTATTCATGAAATTAAATAATGAACAAATCCAGTCAGACACGAGGTAAGGGACTTTGTCTCAATCTCCTTTCTTTGAGGCATATTTTGATTTATAAATGACTAGATTTTATATGGTATATGAACCCATTTAAATTTTAATTTCATTCAAAGGGAATATCATTTTTCTATGCAGCATTTTACTAAATGAAAAAAGGAATGTTTTTAACATACGCGGTGACAACGACCTTTTCGCCACCATAAGCATTATTTGATATTTGGATTCCTTAACAAGACATGATGTTTTTAAATGGAAAATAGATACCATATACCATTTTACACATTTTTCAATTGAAAATGGTTTTGAATGTGGATTTAATAATTCAATATCTTAAAATTATTTCTTTTGATTTCAAATGAAATTTTTATGATTGAAATGTTGATATTTTCAATATTTTATGTGTGATGATTATATAATGGTACTTGGACATTAGACAGGTGGTTAAGTGATAAAACAAATGACGGGTGGTTCCATAATAAACCATGGACGAGTGGTTATGTTATAACCTCAAATGAATTGGGTATGAAAGTCGAATGTATGGATATTCCATTTGTAAGAATGATTTGTGGAATTTGATCGTATGGTTATCCAATTTAAGTATAATTATGTCCCAAGTTTACCTTTTATATGTTATGTATACTTTATATGGGTTTTATGGTAATATTTTGGTTACAAAAGGGTAATAAATGAGTTTTTATTTAGTAAACAATATTTACTACTTCATAAATGTGAAAATTGTTACTTATGATATAGTATTTAGGGTTTAAATTTTGTTTTTTAAAAACTAAAAGTTTTACTTCTTTGTGTATCCCTTATTGAGCTTTTTATGCTCATCCCAATTTTTTGAAATGTTTTTCACAGGACATAAAGTGGTATAGGGTCAAGGATAGGATCAAGGAAAATCATTCTGTTTAAAACATGGAACTAATCATGTTTCTTTTATTTTAAGAGTTTTTATTTTATGAAGAAAATAGATACTGTGTAAAATTGTCTACATGTAAAATTTATGTTTTTATGTATAAGTTATGACCAAATTCTCTAAATACCTAAACCTGAAAATATCCTCAATATGTATTATTAACTTAATTTGAGATTATGTATTGTTAAATGCAGGGGCCTCATTTGGTATCATAGGTCGGTTTATATTACATTAGAGGATAGGGTGTTATTTTAATCATAAGTGACATAACCATAATGTTTAACATATTAGAAAGATTTATAACA
Source organism: Viscum album (assembly GCA_963277665.1). NCBI lineage: Eukaryota > Viridiplantae > Streptophyta > Magnoliopsida > Santalales > Viscaceae > Viscum > Viscum album. Next base: position 1,938,346,557 of record OY728128.1, read on the forward strand.
ATTTTAGATAAATTTAATGAGATCAAGATAACATGGATATGTATATCTTAGTATTTACCATCATCATAAGATATTATATGATGATTTTACTAATACACTCACTCTAACCCTTTTGGTTTTAGTAAATGGTTAGATCTAGAAGGAACCAAAGTAACAATGGATGTGAAGAAAACTGTGATGGTTTTCTGAATAAACAACTAAATGAAATGGGAGATACAATGAGAACTTTTGTGGCTATTCTCAACCAACTATATGGAGTCAAGATTGGCCACCTGAACCTTGGTGATTTTTATAAGGCATAGTATTTGCATGAAAAAAATCCCTATGAAAGTTTAGATAATAGTCATAAAGGTAAGTATATTTAAAAACCATTATGTCAAGGATGTGGAAAGATAAAACTAAAAAAATTCTTAAAAGGGGTGGTAAGATGCTATAATTGTTGTAATGAAGGTCATAAATCAAGAACCTACCATGTAAAAAGGAAGCATCTAGTTGACTCTGAGTACTGTAAAGAAGTTATTTCCGATGGATCAATTGAATGTTTTAAATGTGGTGTGCATGGTCATTATAAAAATAGATGTCATGTAAAGAAGGTTTGGGAATGGGATTAGTAGGACCATAAAAATATATGTTTACCAATACCTACTTCCATTCCAATTTAGGATGAAGAAACTAATAATAACCAATGAAAGGTATTCATTATTTCTTAGATGATGTTTTGACATTATTGAATCTTAGGATATGATTCATGATTTTGTTTGGAGGAGAGATGTTTTGCAGAATAAGTTGGAAAAGATTGGTTAATGGATCATGAAGAATTTTGAATAAGTATGAAGTCTACATATAATGGATTCAATAGTTATAGTTTATTTTAGGATGATGAAATTCTTAAAAGTATTAAGGATCTTTTTATGATTGGATTACATTGGAAGACTTTTTCTAGTATGTGTTTCCCTAAAGTTTGATATGTGAAAATTTTATTCAAGAAATAATTATATTTTCTTTTATGGACATAATGGATAACCTTAGGGGTTCATATGATCTTTTGTTTTTTGAGGTGATAAATGATTATTACATTTTTGATGAAAAATTAAAGGTATTAGATAACCTTTGAGGATAAAATAGGTTATGGTTATTTTTTAGGAAATTATCGTATTTTTTGAGAATGTTATAAGAATAATATGGTTTTAGAAAATTGAAAACCCATAGGATGGGTGACAACCTATCACTTTTGTCAAGGCCATGGGAATCAAACCCACAACCGAAGGGCGGAAAGGGCGCATCACCTACCACTGGCCTACGTGAAGTCCCTAGTTAGTATGACTTATTATTTTTAGTTAAATTATTTTATTGATCAAGAATAAGTTGATTTGGGATATTATGTTTTACCAAAGGGATATCCTAATTATAGGAAAATTATTTAGTGATTAAGTGATAAAGGTTATTTTTGAAGACGTTTTCTCTTTTTGGAACACTATATGCCTAAGGAAAATTGAATAATTTGAGATTTCAATTGAGGAGTAATGGTGTAATTTTATTTTTTTAGAATATATGTTTTTATTATAGACATATATAGATTTGATTTATTTATTGAAATGATAAACCTATCATAAATAATATGTGATTAGGTTAATTATTTTTCAGTATGAGACTCTAATAGTAGTCGATGTTATTTGGAGATAAATGTTAAGATTTTTATGGAAGACTATGTGATCAAATCCTTCTTAATTTTGGGTTTCAAACATAGTTTGGAATATTCTAAATAATTTTAAGGATAATTGTTTATTTAATATTATTTGTTGAACATTGAGTATTTTTTGTTCAATTTTGGATATTAAGAGTAGTATTTGTTTTTATATAAGATTATCCTTTTTGGGGATTTTCGGATCTTGTACTAACCATTTTGGGTTTGGTTAATGTATAAATATTAGGGAAATATTTGGTTTATCTTTTTTGGATCATTTTATTCCCTATAAGTTGATTCTAGAGCTTTAGGTGTGACAAATTCATATTAAATACTAATTGTTTGGAGAAAAGATGATTTTTTGGTATAAACTTATTAAAGGATAAAACTCTACTTGAAAAGTAAGTATTTTTTCATATGTTCTTAGTCAATCTCATAAATAAATTCTAAAATTTTTTGAAAGGGATCTTAAATCAAAAAAAATTATCTGTTAACTTTTCTTTCTGTGGAATCAAAGATCGTTTAACCTATCACAAGTTTGTGGTTTTCTAGTGGTTAACTTTCTTCGGATCACGTTTTCTATCACTCTCCATCAAAACATGATGGTTAGTTTTCTCTTCCATATCCATTTTTTCATAGAATCATAGTATGTGTTTTCTTGGGTGACCTTTATACATCAATTTATTTCTATTAAAGTTATAGTTCTATTAACTCTTTTTCCGATGTGGTACTGTCAATGATGTTTCCAAACCCAATTTAAAAATGTCGAGGATGCAATTTCAAAAATGGGGGAAGGATATAATGACCTAGGTATTTGTAGAATAATAATTTTTGATTTCTATTAATATTTAAGAATAATATATTAATTTTAATTTAAAGGCGTTTTTTTTATAGCGTACTCGACAGGAAACAACGAACTTCTCTAAAATCTTAAATTGCACACAACATTGAGTTATAATGAAATATAATACAATAATATTATTATTATTTTAAATGGAAGTTAAAACCTATCCATTTGAATGGAATGAATGAATAGTATCAACTGAATTTTTAAATATGGTCTAAAAGTGTTTAAAATATGATTTATTAGTTACCAAACTTATTGAAAATGGAAATAAAACCCAATTGAATATAATGGATGTGTTTTCATGAAAACCTGTATAAAAGAGAATAATTGTGTTTTCATATCATTATTTATGGATTTTTATTTAATGAAAAATATATGATATATATTCAATTTAATGTTTTAAATTCATCTTATATGTTTTCTAGATATGATATAAGAATAAATAAATTTTTTTACTGATAAAAGAAGTATTTTTCTAAAAATGCAGTTTTAACACCTTTTGATAGAGAAGCCTTTTTAAATATATTTTTTGACACTATTATATATTTTATTTGAAAAAATAAACTTCTTATTTATAATAATAACATAAAAATTTACTTTGGATGAAATTTTGGTACTTTTCTGCTAATGTTCATTTTTGATGAATAGTAAAAATACTACATTTTAATTCAAAACTTTCTTTTAATCTAATATAATTATATAGTTAGATTGTAATTTTAATTGGTTTTAAAGTGTAATGGGATTATATTTTTATAATTTAATCCAATTTTATTCATTGGAGTTAATTTAACTTTGAAATTGGACATAAACATAGGTCAATCTTTTGGTAGTTTTTACTTCTTAAAAACATGGTATTTGGTTTTGACAACGGGAGTTAATTTTAAATTAAATTAGGAAACTTATGTGTTTCTAATTTCAAAAAATGGATTCCATATTTGGAATAATAAGGTCCAAATTGTGTAAATTTTTAACTTTTATTTTTAGATATTATGAATAGTAACTTCAGTAAAGATATTATTTACCATGGTTAAAGGGTAAATCTGGTAAATAAGAGTAAAAAAATAATATTATAATAATATTAAATTACCCTAAAACATTTACTAAACCAATTTTATGAGATATATCCTACCATGGGAATCATTGGGTAGATTTTAAGAACACATGGAGCCACTTGTGTGTGAAAATGACATTTAATAACTTTTAATTTAAAATTAAGGAAAATATAACCTAAACATGTATCTTTTACAAAAAAAAATCAATATGCGTTATATAAGTGATATAATTGACTATAAATATTAATTAAAAATATAATAATATTTAATACATTGTGGTTTTTTATTTATAATTAAAATACATCAAATAAATTAGTTAATTTTAATACAACGGTGATGTAATGATTACCTTATTAATGAATGTTTTAAATAAATGAGATTATAAAAATTAAAATAAATTTATTTTGAAACATTTTATGCAATACAAAAATTTTATGGATGATTACGTCTTGATATATTTTAATAAATGATGTTTTTTTTATTGAATCAAGTTGTTATAGATTTTTGAAAAGTCATGATATGAATAGTATAAAAATTGACATAAATGAGTTTTTAAATAAATAAATATTTTATTAAATGATATAATAGTACTAAAAATCTAATATTATTCCAAGTGACATATATTATGTTATAAATGTCATTAATGATAAATTTTTGGGTCTCTTGGCATTTTATAGTAACAATGGTATCCAAATATTTCGAATATACATGAAGACATGGTACAAGTTAAATAAGTTTAGTAATGGTTAAATCTAAACGATAATGTTAATTTTGAGATCTAAACTTGTCTAAAACCCATTAGATGATATGATTTTTACCCATAATTATCTTAACCTCTAAATATATCACTTTGGTGTTATTATAATCCTAAAATCTATTAATAATAAAATAATACTTTCAAACTTTCCTAAAGTGCCACTCCTCCCTCTTTTAAAAGGACACCACCTCTAACCCTTAATCAAACCTCTCAATCCCCCTTTGATTATAAAACATCTTCCAAATTATGCTCCCAAAATTCCTGTCTTCCTCCTAAAATACATTCCTTGGGATGAAGGCAATTCAAGAAACCCCTTTGGCTCAAATCAAAAGAAGTTACCTTATTTGAGGAAACATCTTTTATCAATTTCCTTTCTATTATTTTCTTTATCCACTACATATGATCTTCTTATTATTTTTTTACATAAAAAAACCAGTATCCTAAATATATTAGTTTTTTTGTATGAGAAATATTCAAAAAAAACTTACACACACCTCTGTCTAATGGGTATATAACATACTGTTTTTGTGGAAGGCGAACTACTGCCTCCCAAAAATATGATTGTTCAATCTTCTCCTACCACCTCTTATGGTGGCCGTTATGATGGAACTGTAATTATATATGATATTTATGATATTTATTTTATCTCTATTCCACTTTAATTCTCATTTATAACATACCTTTATTCTTTTCATGTTTTATAAATACGATAATTTCATCCGAGGGAGTGCAGACTACCGCCCCCTCAAAGTGATGTAACTCATTCATGCTATACACAAAATGTATAAAGGATAAAATTAATGAAATTATATAACATATATAACATATATATTATACTGGAATTAAAATAAACCAATGTATCATTTAGATTTAATTCCCTTAAATATTAAAAATAAATGAAAGTAGCATTCATGCGTACGTACTCCTTACCGTCTCCATGAACGGTGAATTTCATTTCTTATATACAAATGTTATGAAATATTATAAATACATATATACTGGATATATATGATATATATGATATCCAAATAATGAATATCATTCTATAGATAATGTACTTTTGTCCTCATAGACAATTTATAATTTTAACAAGTTCATTTTTTACTCAAGTTTCAAACATCGACAAAATATCCGATATGAACTCAAATAATTAACAAATTGTTGTAGCAAGGTAATAAGTGATATAAAAGGAATAATAAACTTAAAAAAGGTTTTTAAGCAAGTAGAAATTTACTTAATTTTATTATTCAAGAAATTAAATAATGAACAAGTCATATTTTGATTTAACTTAAGTAAGAGACTTTCTCTTAATCTCCTTTCTTTGAGGAATATTTTAATTTATACAAGAATTGATTTTATACAGTGTATAAAACTAATTTACTTTTAATTTCATTCAATGGGAATCTTTTTTCTGTGTGGCATTTAACTAAATGAAAAAATTAATTTTTTTAACCTACTTTATGACAATGACCTTTCTGCCGCCACAAGCATTATTTGAAATTTGGATTCCTTAACAAGACGTGATGTTTTAAAATGGAAAATAAATACCATATACCCTTTTACATATTTTGGTATTGAAAATGGATTTGAAAGTGGATTTACTATTTCAATATCTGGAAAATATTTCTTGTGATTTCAAATGAAATTTTTTATTATTGAAATGATGATATTTGAAATCTTTTATTTGTGATGATTATATAATGGTACTTGGACATTTGACGAGTGGTTACATGATAAACCAATTGATGGGTGGTTCTGTGATAAACCAAGTACATGTTTTATATTATAAACTCTAATGCATTGGTTATGGTAGTCAGTCGTATGGCTATTCCCTTTGTAAGAATGATCTGTGGAATTCAACCATATCTTTATTCCATTTAAGTATGATTATGTCCCATGTTTAGCTTTTATATGTTATGTGTGCTTTATATGGGTTTTATGGTAATATGTTTGGTTATAGAAGGGTAAGAAATGATATTCTATTTAGTGAAGATTATTTACTGTTTCATAAATATGAAAAGTATAACTTACTAAATAGTATTTATGGTATACATGTTTTTTTGAAAAAATAATAGTTTTTCTTCTTTGTGTATCCTTTATTGAGATTTTTATGCTCATCCCAAGTTTTCGAAATGTTTTTCACAGTACTTAAAGTAGAATAGGGTTGAGGATGGGAACAAGGAAAAGTCTTTCACCTTAAAACATGGAACTAAACATTTTTATTTTATTTTAAGAGTTTTAATTTTATGAAAAAAATGGATACTGAGTAAAAGTGTCTACATGTAATATTCAAGTTGTTATGTATAAGTTATGACCTAATTCTCTAAATCCCTAAAGCTAAAAAGATACCCAATGTGAATTATGAACTTAATTCATGATTATTTAATGTTTATGGTTGGGGCCTTACAGTAAGTCTATATTTCATTCAACACACCAGGCCATAGCCACCCTAAAAATGATAGAAACACTACAACATAGTCACTTGGGACCACATGTTGTAGCCAAATATCTATGATATGGAGAATAGGGCTTACACATTAACCCACTAAAATTCTATAAGCATGTAAAAATAGGAATAATTGACCAAATATTTCCTTCAAACCCAACACCCCAATAGATCCCACCACATTATAGACCATAGTGGCTAACACCACTTCTCGAAGCCTTCACAATATGATCTACTATAGTCTGCCTCAAAAAACCACCAAAAATTTACAAAAACACCCAAATTAACCAAAACACACCCAAATGAAATCTAATAAAAACAAAGATGGTGTGTAGTAGCTGAAATTTTTAATATAATTTTATATATATTATAAAAATGCTATGTATTTTTATATTTTATTAAGGAAAAATTATAAATATTATACTGAGATAGGTATGTATATAGAAACAACTAAGTATAATAAACAAATAGTTGATCATATATAAATGGTTAATAATTTCAGTACATTATTATTATGATGTAAAAGGTGAGATTCTTATTCTTACCACTATTAGTTAGGCTGATATCATAACAAAAAACAATTCTTAATATACATAATTATTTTGATTAGTTAAGTTATATTTATCATTGTCATTTCATAATATTCCAAATGTTATTAAGGATTATATGAAACATATAAATATTTTTTCTTTATTAGTTTTACTTTAAAGGTATGAAAACATATATTAAATGGTATTAATAACAATGAATATTGATTTTTTGATAGGGTTATAGTATTTTGAATTACTATTTAAGAACACATGATTCAGTAATGGATAACTATTAGGATTAATATACACATTATTTTGAGCTAAAAATAGTGGCTTAATTTTTAAGAACTAAGTAAGAAAATATTTGTTACATTGGGATTAATAATGGATTCATGAAAATTTTTTATATGAATAGAATTTTTGAGAGGTTTATAAAAATTTACTAGTGTGCAACCTTATGAACTTGTGGATAATATCAACTAAGGTTTAATGATATAATTAATTTTCAGATGAATATATAACTTCTTTTGGGAAAGTGATGTGGAGATTAAAATGTTTTTGGGAACGGTGTGGTATATGTGTTATATAATTAGGGAATATCCATAAATGGATATGTGATATTTTGAATGGAAAATGTTTTTTGGAGAAATACAAGTAAATTGATGTATCCCAACAGAGTAAGGAAGATATCATGTAAGATATTACACCACAAAATATTAATACGTTAAGAATACCCTCACCTATAGTCTTCAATGATTAATGATTAAAATTTTCAAGAAATAATTTATTTAAGGGGGTGTGGGGATGTAACCCAAAATGATCATCATATATTACTACCTTTAAATAAGTTAATTGAATCAATAGCTTGTACTACATTAAAAACTGAATAAAAATGAAACTATGATATATTTAGATAAAATAATAAAATTTAGGTATGATGGTTTAAACCTTCTTATTTAATTACTCATAATGAATCAGAATAAAAAAATTATGAAATATTTATTGAAATTAAATAAAGTTATTTTTAATTTAAATGAATTTTAATTAGTATAACTAAAAACTCTAATACAATCAATTTAAAAATAGAAATTTGTATTTATAAACATTTACATTATATCTTATATGAGTTTATATTTCACAAAACATGTGATTGGTTGTTATAAAATATATTTTATCAGAAAAATCTGAAAACAAAAAAATAATTAGTCAATGATATAAAGTATTAATAATAATGTTTAATATACTCAAAAATCTATTAGTCTATAAAAAACTATTTTGAACTATTATTTAAAATATAAATTTATAAAATTTAAAATTTGAATTTGAATAAAATAAAACTATTTTTATTTTTATTATAGTAATACTATTTATTTATATAATTTCTGAGTTTTTAAAAATAATTATATTTAGGTGAAAACACTATTTTTATAAATAAATGGATTTTATGAAATTATATATATATATATATGATTTTGATTTTTCATGAAAAAAATTAAAATACCAAAATATTTTGTTTATATTTGAAATTATAATATTTTAAAATTTGGTTTTAATTTTGAAATCCATATTTTATTTTATTTTGAACATAAGAAATATTTTCTCAAAAATTGTTTTTAATACATTATAAATTTTTCCCATAATAATAAAAAAATTTGAAGACATATATTAAATAAAATTAAATTTATTTTCTTTTAGTAATAATTATATTGAAATTATCTAATATATAACACTTTAATTTTGTGCTTAGAGGAAATTTTACCATAATAAAAACAAGATACCATACAGAAGTGATAAAATAGTATAAGTAAAGAATATATGTGTAAAAAGAATAAAACATGTTTAATACATGTATGATAATACTTATATGAGGTCTTAATAAAATTTATACCTTTCGACATCCATTATTTTTCTGTTTTTATTCCACATTCCATTAGAGTGACTTCCCATTTCTTAAATATTGTTGGTTTTTATAAAAATGACATTCCTTTTTACTTATAAAATTGACACTTCTCTACCCACATCCCCTCAAACTAAAACTCCATTAGTTCAAACCTAAAACTCCCCACCCATCTTATAAAAAATCCTAACCACCTTAATTATTTTATATACTTCTCAAAAGTCCATAAATATAGGGATTAACCCCCATTGTAAATGAGATTATACAAGAAGTGTCGTATAGGTCCTTAACATTTCTTTCCCTTTCCAATTTAATTATGTTCTTTTTTATTCCTAAAAATTATTTTCACCATATAAAAATAATAACATACATATTATTAATATATTGTTTTTTTATTATAATGATGGTACATGAATTAACCACCTTCCAATTGTTTACTAAATAAAAATATATAATCTACACTCATGAATTGTTCAGACTAAGACCTCCATAACGCAATGCATTTTTTCCTTGACAACCATTTAATGATGGTAGAAAGTGGAGTTTAATAAATAATTATTTTATTTAAATCATGGTTATTATTTTTCCATAGTTATTTATAATAATCATTTCTTCTATTTTATGACAATTGAAATCGTAAACAATCTGTAACTATAAACTAACACCTTGAAGGAATGACTGGTTTTATTTTTTATTTTCAACACCACTTTACACAGACCGTAATGAGTATTGGATTAAATGATAAAAATGAGGTTTATTATATCATTATGTTTTTTTAATGCTGTAACTTTTAAAGACATGTTCTATACATTATTAATCATTAGTATACTAATTTAAAATGATAAAACCAAGAGGAAAATGTTCTCTTTATTTTGTGTAATTATTTTATATTAATTAAATTATATTCTACTATAATTATAATTTTTATTTATCAAAATATTTTACTTTAAATAAAATCATTATTCTTATAATACTCACCCATTAATAATGGTAGTCCAAATATAGGTAAGTTTAACCACCCACTTAAAAAACTATGGATTTATATCATAGATAAAAGGGAAAAATTATTTTCTAATATAAAATGATATTAATATATAAATAAAAAAATTATAATTTTATTGAATATTTAATCCCTTAATTAAGAAATAAACCTTCGTTCATAATTAATTTCCTAAACATGATTTTTATCAATTTTATCTTCAAGTATAAATAGCAAAACAATCATAAAAAGAGTTTTAAAAATAAAAAATATATGTATATAACATCACTAAAAGTTAATTTCCTAGCATATTTATAATAAACTTTTGATGAAGAAAAAATATAGAAATGACTATTATCAAACTAATATAAATGATCAAAAATATAAAACCCATTTTAGAAAAAAAAGAGAATTCATATAGGGAATAATTATATATTAATATTATAAAAAATTAGAAATGTGTAAGGCTCTTAATTGTTTGGTTTTGAAACCCATGTCTATGATCTTGGAGGTTAATGTTCATTTTTTTAGTCTTGATAAGAGGTAAGGTATTTTCATCTCAAATTGCTTACATCAAGACATATTTGGTATTATGTACATTACTAAATTTCCATGGTGTATATACTAAAAATTTCAGATATCACATCATGAATTCTATTTAAATATGGTATTTGAAGTTAAATTAAGATCCCTCTCTTTCATGGAGATTTTTTTCAAATGATTCTAAATTTATAAGACTTTTATTGGTCTCAATTATGATTCTTTGAGATATATTACATTTTTTCGATATGTTTTCTCTCTATGATTTATTCAATTTACATGGGTATAATTTTATCATAATATATGCATTTAATGGGATTTACTAGAAAAAAAATGTTCCATTATCCAACTTGTAATTTATTCATTTATTTCCACATTAGTAAGGGTTTTTTAACATAACATTCACTCATTGAGTTATGATTGGTATCGTCAAGTTATTTTATATAATTTCTGTGCATTTTTCATTTTGATTTTAAAATGTAGTAATATATAATTTTTAACATTTTAACAAATAAATACCTTTTAAAAACATCCACTCTCAGTTAATAATGTTCCACTTAAAGGATTTTGTTAAATCAAATATCATTTATTTGAATTATGATGTTTCATCTTGATATATTCTTTTCTATGATTGGGTTCCCCAAAAAAATATTTTATTATATTTTATTATAAAATATTCTTTGGGAAGAATTTTTTTTAATAAAAATAAGGTTTTATTACACTTTGTACAATGTGAATTTTAAACAAGGGAATTTTTTGTAAAATTAAAAATAATTTTTCCATTCACTTTCATATAATTATTATACCTATACACATTTCAATGGGATAAAACTTATGAATTTTCAAGGGCCTATTATTGAAAGTTATTATTTTAAGAGTTATGATTTTCAAATAGTATTCATTTTACCTTTTGAAAAAAAATCTTTTGGTAGTGACCCATAACATTCATTTTTATGTTAATATTTAAAAACTTAGAAAATCTCATTTATGTCTTAACATCTATATAAATTTTTTTTTGAAAAATAATTTCCCTAATAGGGTTTATATATCACTAGGTAAACTCTAATATAAACTATCACGAACCAGCCCAAGTAACCTAGTAACCCAAAAACTGATCCAACCCTAACATTTTTCAAAGGACATTCTCAATCCCCATGGGTTGGAGACTAGCAGTAGGCATCATAAAAAATTAATTTGGTAATGATTTTTTCATAAACATTGTATAAGAAGATTAAAAATACAATATTATTACAAGAGAAAATCCTAAGGGAGAAGTGTACCAGAATTAAAACATTCATAAACTACCCAAATTTATACAGCAAAGTACCAAAAAACTAAAATAGAAACCCAAGTCTCAACGAATAAAACTCTTTAATTCCATAGATAAATATCTAGAACCACCTCCAAGTGGTTATTTACCCTTTCTAACACCTAGAGGGTAATAATCTATAAACCCTTAAAGGAATGGGTAGGGTGTGAGGAAAATTCCTAGGAGGTTATCGCCAATGATTCCATCAAAAATTCCAACATTTAATTAAACAAATAAAGATATTTCAACTTTCAAATAAATAGGTTTGGAATTTTAAAATCATATTTAAACAAATAATTATTTACATTTAAAAATATGTAATACATTTCTAATGATGTAAATAGTTTAGAAAATGTATTAAATGAACACATTTATATAAAATAGATTATATAAATTGTAAAGAAGGTAAAATAGTTCACAAATATTGACATAAATTTATATCTCATATATAAACAAGAAAGAAACATGGTCATCTACCAAGAGGTTTGATAGTTCTTGGTTATGGGATCCTCACACATTCAAGTGATAATAACCACAATGTGTAAAAACATCCCTCAAAATTGGAAAGACATGACTTATCTATGTCCCACTGGGGAATAAGATGTGTTAAAAAGTATTGAGTTAGTGTTTTAAAGCATCAATATGGTGCAAGGGAATTCCCATTATACTGTGTTTGTTCCAAATAACTCACTAACTGCCAATTATTAAATTTTCTCTGATACAAATAAATTGTGGGAAATTTATTTTAGGAATAATTTAAATATAATTAAATCCCATTCTTCCATTTCAAAAATTATAATTTTACATTAAAAAATAGGTTTTTAATCAAAACATAAAATTTTACAGGATAAAAACCAATGGTTTCTACAAAAACTATTTTTAAGACATTTTTTATAAATAAGAATTTTAAATGAATTCAAAAATTAAATTTCCTCAAGTTAATTTAAAATTTTAATTGAAATAATTTCCATCAATTTCAAAATTTAAATTCAACCATTTAAATCTCCATATTTTTCCATCAATTTCACAATAACACCCCAATTCAATGGATTTGGGGATTTTCCCAATTTCAAGCCAAAATTAAATTTCAAAAAACAATAATTCACCTTAATTATTTTTTAACCAATAAATTAAATGAAATTAAATTTATAATATTAAATGAATTTAAATCTATAATCTAGAAATTTAAGATTAATAAAAATTGAGCATTAAGGTAGAACCACCACCCTTTTGTATAGAAACAAAAAGCCCACAAAGGAAACCTTCAACAAGAACAAAGGCACATAAGATCTAGGAACTCAACTTAGAGACAATATTCAACAACAAGGGGATTAGATCCATCAGTCCCTGAATCATCTATTAAACCCCAATGAGAGAAAGAGAAAGAGATGAAGAGACAGAGATAACTCTTACACAGAAAGCCAATATGCATTCGCAACCATGACTAATTGATGAATGAAATGACCCATAAGGGTTTGAGGGGTTCGAAGACACATGAGGAAGGATATTGGGTCAAGAGAAAAGAAATTTGTAAAGGAAAAAATAGAAATTTTTTATGTAAAATCTATTTAAAAACAATAGTCTAGACTTTAAACGGTGTGTAACCCAATTCCACTTTATTCAATTTAAAATTCCAAAAATCACCAAAAAACACATATCTTTTTTTATAAATATTTTTATTATTATTTTATATCTTACACATCATGTAATCGCATTATATGGAATGTAAATCACCTGATGGATTCCAAACCAGTAGGCATTGTTATAAGAATCCAATAAATCTATGTCGTCACCAGTATATGTATCCTCCCAATTACATCTCAATCCTATCTAGAAAAAATAAATAGTAAAACCATGATAATGTTTAAAATTTACATGTCAGAAGAGTAATGGGGTGTTACAACCTCCCAAACATAAAATCTTTTTATCCCTAGAAAGCCTATCAAGAATCTCTTTTATTGAAAAGGTGATTCCACTGCTCCCTCATTAGTGCCCCACACTCCCATGTACCATGAGAATCAGAACCATGTTTCCATATTACACTAACCACATTTATTTCCCTTCCACAAAGTACCTTGGTTCCAAAATAAACTATCCTAACTTGTCTTTCAGTCATGGATAAATCTAGATAAACCTCAAGATTACTCTAGATCAGTACATGAGATGGATCAAATAGTTACATACAGAGTTGAGATACATGAGACATATTATATATCAAAATTATCTATTATGGAAGTGATGACTGATAAGAAAAATTACAAACCTATTCAACAACCTCAAAAGGTCCTACAAAACTTGGAGAAACCTTCCCTTGCTTCCTGATATGTTGATGACCCAACTGAGGTGAAACTTTCAAGAACACCCAGTCACCAACTGATAATTCCAATGGTCTATAGTTGTTATCAGCATAAGACTTATATTATATATTTTCCATCAAAATTCATTAATGAGTAAACTAAATATTTGTTATCATCTCCTTAACCAAACATGGTCCTACCAAGGAACTTTCCCCAATCTCTACCCAACACAACGAAGATTTTCATGGCCGAAAATACACAGACTCAAAAGGATCCATTATGATCTAAGACTAGTAACTATTGTTATAAAAAACTAAACCTACCTACATGATTAACCCAAGGTCGTCCAATGTCAAGAACATAAGCATGAAGCATATCCTCAGGAATCTATATGGCACATTCTATCTAGACATTTGACTGTGAATGGTATGTTGTAATCAAATGGGCATGAGATCCCATAACCTACTGAAGGCCTCTCCAAAAATTATAAGTGAACCATGGATCTATTTTAGAAACTATAGAAGATGGAACTCTGTGTAGAAGAAAAATCTCATTCATGTAGAGATTTCCCAACACCTAAACTTTGGTTATGTCATGAATGGGTATAAAATGGGCCTACTTGGTCAACCTTTCAATCACAACCCATATCAAATTCCTTATTATCAGTGTACATGGAAACCCAAAAAAAATTCCAAAGAGATCTCAACCCACTTCCAAGTTTGGAAAAAAAGTGGTTGAAGAAAATCCAAAGGTTTCTAGTGCTCGGCCTTGGCCTACTAGCACATATAAAAATGACAGATAAATTCAGTAATGTCATTTTCCTTACCTAGACACCATACTTTCTTCCACATACCATATATCATCTTTGTGGTTCCTAGGTACACTACTCATGAAGAATTTGGTAAATCCCCCATAACATCTTTCCTTACCACTAACAGAACAAAAAATCAATTCTAATAGCATCTAATTTCCTTTTTGGAGAATGCACACTCAACAAATGTCTCCCCAACATAAACAGAGTCTATAATACTAATAAACTCATCATCAAGACGTTTTTCCTCAATAATCATCTCTAGAAGAATATATATTAGTTGAACATTGTCCAAAGAAACCTTATCCCCTAATTCCTTGACTCCAATATGAAACTGTGCAAAGATAGTCATCTAGTTATACTCTTTCAATAAATCTTTCACTATCTATGCTAGATGTTTCCTTCTCAAATAATCTACAATGGAATTCCCTTCCCCTGGGGTATAGATGATGTCAATATTTAAATATTTTAGTGATTCCACCCAGTACCTCTTGAAAATATTCAAATATTTTTTATACAATATATAAATCTAGATCTTATGGTATAAATACAAGGTAAACATTTATCCATAAAGGTAGTGTCATCAACTCTGATGTGTGTGCTTCACAGCTACATGTTCATGTTCATGGGTCAGCTAATTCTTCTAGTGAGGCCTGAGATGATGAGATCTATAATCAATAACATAATCACTCTACCTAAGAATGCAACCCAAACTTGAACTTGATGCATCAGGGAATACCACATATCTCTGACTGGCCTCAAGAATAGTTAACACCAGATAAGTTGTCAAAATATGTTTTAGCTCAACAAAATAATTCTAAAATATTTCATCCCAAGAAATATTTAATCTCTTTTGAGTTAGACCAGTCATCAGAGATGTCATCTTTGAGAAGTCTTCTATGACCAAAAGATACTACCCAGCTAGACCCAAGAATCTACAAATCTCAAAAACAAACCGTGGTTGTTTCCATATCATAATAGCTTTTACCTTATTACGATCAACTTATATCCCATGTTTTGACACCACGTGTCCCAATAAATTTACTTCTAGAATCCAAAAATCACACTTCTAGATCTTGGTGTAACGTCAGTGATTTATCAATAAACATGGGATTGTTATTAGATAATGCACATGATCCTCCTCGTATATAGAGTAAACATGGATGTCATGCACAAAGACTAGCATGAAGGTATCAATATACTCATGGAAAATCATGTTCATCATATCCATAAAGACTATATTATCATTGGTTATACTAAATGGAATGAAAAGGTACTCATAATGTTCATACCTGCTCTGAAAGGTAGTTTTATGAGTACTAGATTCCTTTATTCTCAACTGATGGTAACTGAATGAAAATCAATCTTTGATAACCTTTTTTCCCCTTTCAGCTGATCAAATAGATCATTTATCCCTGGAAATGGATACTTTTTATTTAATTTCACTTGATTGAGCTCTCAATAATGAACACATAGGAAAAGTGAACCATGAACATTCCTATAACATAGAACCAACATCGCCTAAGGTGAAACACTTAGGCACTAAGGCCTTTCTCTATATCATCATACAACTGAGTCTTTATCTCTTTCAGTTCAGTAGTTTGCATTTGGTAAATGGGAATAAAAACTAGTTGAGTTTTAGGAAGAAAGTCAATTGAAAACTCAACCTTCTTTTAGTGAAAAACTAGATAATTTATAAGGAAACACGTCGAGAACATACAAAACCACTAGAGGGGGATCACCACTCAAAGATCCCCACTCTAGATAAGTCGTGAACACAAATATTACTTTCCCTAACTTTGGATAAGAAGGTTTGGCCCTTCTTGACCTTTGGTCCCATTCTCCTTGAAAGACATGGCACAAACCATAGGGTGTAGTAAAGGAGACTCATCAAAGATAGAAATAAATATAGGCTTTGTTGACAATGAACATATCAATCCCAAATATGATGTCAATTGTTTTCATGTTGAAAAACAGAAAAATCCATGAAATATCAACATTTGATAGAGATAAAACAAAACCGGGTCTAGGGAGACCATTCTCTCTCTTTGTACCAAGGGTTGTAGTAATATCCATGACATAAGATAATAGATTTATAGGAAGATTTATAAGATTAACAATACGGCTTGAAATAAATAAATGAGATACACTAGTATCAAATAAACTAGTCACTAATGATGAAGATATAGTGATGGTTCCTCTCACGGTCGTTGGACCTATATCTGTTACCTCTAGAGACTCTTCCACTTTGTAAAGAAGCTCTGTTCCAAATTTCTATGGATGGAACCCTTTTGTACATGAAGCATCTGATTTCCCCATTGTTTTAGAATGAGATAATGATCTAGTTCCACTATGTGGAGTATAAAATATTTGGCAGAACCTCTATAAATGACCTGAACATCTGCAGGAGACACAATTATTGGGTTCCTCTGTTCACACCATATTTTAATGCCCTTCCTTTCCACACTAGTAGAAAATCATAGGAAATATTCCACGAACAGTAGGAGTTCTGGAATGAACCTAGTATCTAAAACCACCATGAGAATCATCACACTTCCTCTTTCATTTAAAGGAACCCATATTCTACTCGGATAGAAATAAACTCATAATAACCCTGACTTGCCAACCATGTCCATTATGACCATCAGTACTCTATCTAGCACATCAACATAAAAAGGTAGCTTCAGTAAGAAAAATTGATAATAAATATCCATAAAAGTCCAAACTCAAACCATCAAGTCTTCATATTCTCATTTTATAGTATCTCGGGTGAAAACTGCATGAGCTCAGAAAAATTATATGCATACTCTGTCACGATCCTGTCAGTTTACTCGTGTTTTAAAAACTCTATAGTCTTAGCCAAAACCATCAAATTTGGATATAATTGGTTGGTGAAAAGAGGATTTAAATATTTCCACTCTAATCCCTCATGATTATTCTCTGTTACCAGGGTGTCCCACCATCTCATGCTCAGTCCTTCTAGTTTGAAGATGGCACACTTCGCCATGATTTCGTTAGGTGTCTCCAAGAACCAAAGAAAATGCTTGATCCTACTCAACCATTCCTAGGCCTCTTGAGGGTCATTTTAGCACTTGAATGAAGAAATATTATGGAGAATAATTTTCTTATAATGATTCTAGAAATCATCGTTTTGACATTCCATAGACGGAGCTTAAATGGAAATTAGTGGCAGTGCCAATCCCAGAGCACGGATTGTATGCAAGATCACCTTGACCAGACATTGGTCCATGAGAATATCCACTCAATGAGGTTCAATAGAAGCTTCCTCCTAGTTATGATTTATGCATATTATCATAGGTATAATATTAAACAACATTAAGAGATAATATATAATACATCCGATAACACTCAAGTGGTGTAACAAGGGAAAATTATTCCCAACAGATGGAAAAAAGATTTGGATTTCAATCTTTCCATGGTGGAGCATAAGGTTCATCATGGTATTCTTGTAGGCTTGTTGGATGAGAATTGTTTCCCATTTATTATTGATATAAACATCCATTTTCTATTAGTAAAGTTGTGGTGGTTTTTTATTGAATGGTAGTGATCATTTTATTGGTCATGTTAGGTTTTTGGGATCCCATTAATCCATATGGATGGTTGAAATGCATGTTTTATAGGTTATAGGTGATTTATGCCATGCCTAGGAGAAAAAGTTACCATCATCCTACTCTAGAAACATCTGGTGAAACATTTAGGCTATCTGTGTGATATCAAGGTTTATAGAACTATGACATAAATGATGTGAATTTTTTTAATGGGTTTAACAAATAGGATTTCATAGAGAGGTAGATTAATCAAATTTATACTCTTATAATTTTGGATCTCATTTAACCAAACATCACCATGATGTAATGTAATCATCATAATGCTATTGTTAAATAATATAGATTTTATCATGAATTTTATTCCCTTCTTATATTGTTTTAATTAATTTGACTTCCATAGTTATCTAGATTTCCATAAGTCCTTTCTGGGGGGGTTTGATGAATGTGGTGGTCCAAAGAATTTTCTTTCACATGATCTACCCCTTATGATCCAATGTGACTTCCACTTACTTCAAACACCATTTTACAATTATTGTTTCTTCTCATATATTAATTTTTGAGATTTGAATTAGGTTTTATTAGTGTTTCAACAATTTTCTAATGTGAATCATATATCATATGTCATACAATATTTCTCTTGAGATCCTTGGGAGTTAATTTTGGTTTTGCACTCTTCATTTTGTAATGTTGTGGTTGAATATTCTTTCTAGGTGAGGGATTCATAGTATCTATTCTTATATTATTTTTTACTGTGAAATTACCATGATTTTATCTATTGGGTAAAGAGTTAAAATTAATAATATGATTATAAAAACTAGAATAAAAATTGGAATTAGGGATGTTTAGTGTGCATGATTTATATACTCTATTCTTATTATTGATTTGTTATTTTACTATTTTTTATGAAAAAAAATGTTTCAGTAAATTTATGATTATGATTACATACTATATCATATTGATTTTGGTTTAATAACATAAATAAAGCAATGTAAATAAAATTTGGAAATCCAAAATCAATGATTTATATTGTCTAAGGAATTATTCTTTAATTAATGAATTATCTTAACAAATGGTTTTATTTATTGGATTTGTAATATTATTTCTTACTATTAACATTATGGCTGAAGTGGTATGGGTATGTAAGGATTGTTTTGGTAAAGAAAAGGGTTTCAATAAAAAAAATTATACTGGTAATTAGATATGGTCGACATGGAATGTTTTGGTTATTATTGTGAAAATGGTGGTAATGATGTTATATATATTTGAATGGTTGCTAATTTGGTGGTGTGGAGAAGTTAGTTTGATTGGTTTCAATGTTTTCACTGGGATATATGAATATTTTGAAATAAAAGAAAAATGTGATATAGTGGGATAATGATGTATTCGAAATAATGATTAACGGCGATTGTAACACCACATGATTTTGAAAATAAATTTAATATTGAATTCATGAAACATCGATTCTCTTCAAAACACCACTTTGTTATAACATAGCTAGTAAACATAATTCTTCCACCTCTTTGAATTGAATTTTGAAAAACTGACATACACGGTTGCATTCAGTAAGATATTTAGAGTTTGATAAGACAAACATATTATTTGGTGAATAGTAATATACACTTATGAATAGTAATACTAATATTAATATTGACCTTATTAATAGTAAATCATATTACTATTTTATTGTCTTAAGTTTATAGGATAATTAGATCTTGATTAAATTTTTAAGGGAATGTAAAACAAATTATTGTTTTAAAATTTTTATTTTCTGAATATATTATGATTTTATTTAAATATTAAATTAGTAATATTTAGAAAATTAATTTAAAAAAATGAGTTCATTTTTTAATTCTTCATGTCGAAAAATGGCCAGGGATAATTTCTGGGATGTTTCTGAAATACTCGAATTGTTTTATGAATAATAAAATACTCTAATTTACCATATATATACATTATCTATTAAATTCACTATTACGTGCATCGTGGATGATGTAATCACACTTGGTTTGAACTCACAAGAGTATATTACTATTCTTGTTCACAAGAATCAATACTATTGTTTGTCTTTGGAAAAATAATAAAATAATGTGTAAAATAATGGGAAAAACGTACTCTCCTCCAATATAACCCCCCCACCCCCTCACTCCCGCTTCTCTTCATTCCACTAATTATTGAGTCTCCTCAATGTTATGCCCAAATACCCTTCCCTAGTCACTCCACATGTCTAGTAGCTCTTGTTCTTTCCAAAATACCAAAACCCCTTCCCTTAAGAAGGCTCTTAAGGAGGTTATTTCAAGAGGTAAAGCATCTTTATTTCTCATTTAGATTCATTTCAATTTATCTTGTTTTCTTATTCTCTATATGCCTAATATGTCCAATTGATCCTTATAACTCTAGTATAATCTATCTAATGAAATTTTAATATGTTAATGTAATAACCATTATCAATATTCTTACTCTCTCTCTCTCTTTTATAAATGAAATCATCATTTGTGGGGTTCCAATTTAAAACCTTTGTGGATGATGAAGTTTCATTCTTCAATTAATCCTTCATTATTGGTAATGAAATCATTTTTCTAGTTTAAATAGACTATAATATGTGTATTATAACCTACTTAATATTTAGGAACCATTATATTTATATAGTATTAGTTTTTATGAAAAAACTAATTCATAATAATCTAAATAACGTCACATAATCTAAGTGATTGTCATTAATATTTCATCTAATGATTCATCGTCATGCCATGTAAAAAATGTTATATATAACCATTAAAACTTATTTATGTCCATAAATAATATTTAATTTCAATTCTATATAATTACATCCCTTGTACATGAACATCCATACTCATATTCAAATATACAGATCATGGAAACCAAGGAAACGAACACTCTAAAACGATGGAATTAAATCTTTTAACATATCAATAAAGACATAATGAACTTAATAAAATTTTGATAAACTAAATACCTATCTAATATGTTATTAATTAATTTATTAATAAGTCTAATTTCATATTCCATGACCTTAAGTTCAATAGAGGAACACATTTGGACTTAAAGAAAGGGTTTTCCACTCGAACCTCTATTTTCATTCTGGTTACTTTTATTATATACTAAACTCAATTAAATTCATATTAATTTATATGTACTCTTCAAAATTTCTGTGTGAGTTTTCTATATATGTGTTCCAAAAATAATAATACCTTTATTTATAAGGAGTTATATGATTTAAAAGTATCTTTTAAAAATTCTTCTGAAATACAATCCTGATTCAAGGAATTTCTCAAGTTCTTACCTATTTTAAGGGCACTCTATAATCTGTTTTTAGCAACAATTTTATTATAAAATCACTTAATTTTGAATTAAAATTACATCTTACTTCACTTTTGGTTTTATACAAATAATTTTCTAGAATAATTCTTCTTTTCAAAGTAAAAGAGTATTTATCTCAAGAATTACTCGATTATTTAATGAGAGTATCTTCGTCTTTTTCAACACTCTTTTTGATTATTATATATGATATCATCTAAAAATTTTAATATGATAGTTTATGATTATATTTAATATGGATATTTTATCCTAAAATCATTCACCAATTTACCCTGAATGGTTAGTGTTTATGCTTAATGTTCGGGGAAAGTTTATTACATTTCATATGTTAGTTTCTATATGAATGTATATGTTGTATATGTTTATCCCTGCTCATATGAGGAATGAATTGGACTTATTATGTGATGGTTGGGGCCAAATATATCCCCTAGATTCATTGGTATGTCTCATGAGACAAATATATATGGACTTGGATGAGGCCTTTCCCATTTTTAGATATAGTTTTGGTAGAGGCCGTAATCATTTTTAGATGTCTTGTCCAAGGCCATGATGGTATATTTCAAAATTTATGGCATATGCATTTCCCTTATTATGATGATAGAAAATTCATAGTTGAGGAGGCTATTCAACTAGTAGAATATCCTTTATCATGTTTTATTATAGAATTATTTACTCAACTCATATTCTTATCATAATGTGTTGAAGTTTATTATTGGTAGAGACATGTGATTTAAATTACTCACCATGACAAATATTTAGGTTTTTGATATATTTTACTGTATTACATACCCTTACTGATCATCTATGTTCACCCCTTCTTATGTTTCATTTTTCGCAAGACAATATGAGGTATATTATGATTTATTTATAGGGATAATCTTAGAGTGGTAGATTTCCCCAATAGAACTTTGGTGTTGTTTTACATTTCAAGCTGTAATGTTGAACTTATGTATGTATATTTTTTAAAATCTACTAAACTATTTGTTCCTTTGGGATATGATTTTTTTTAATCATTCCAATGTAATTTAATAAGGCACTGGCTCCGAGAAACTGGGTTTGGGTCTTAACAATTGGTATCATAGTAAATTTAGTAGAAAACATGGAAACTAGATTTAAAAAACATAGATTAGAGAACAAAACCCTAAGAAAGTCTTTGAGGATGAATCATAAAATAACATCCTAGAATTTTTGGAATGGAATAGATTATGTGGCTATTAATATAAAATACATCCTTGTATGGATACTACAAGTCGACGTGGTTCTAGAACAAATGTACTTAGGAGTGAAAACTCATATAAGAAGTTTTGGGCTTGATATGGGGTATTTTAGTGCATGACAATGGGCCTTAATATGCACCTATTTTGACAAACCTAGAGGATATCCATAAGATAATTTAAATTTTCTTTACATGACATTATGAAGGATTTAAATGTAATTTTTTCCTCAAAGAAACCTTATCTGTGATTATGGTATTATACATGCATAGAATTTCAAATTATGCAAAGTATTTTTCTACGTCTAGGTTATACATTATGATTCATAACCTAATATAGTGTATGAAATTATTTATAAATGGAGAATATTTGAAGGAATGGAAACCACATGAATGTGAATATCCCATTTATGGATTTCCCTCCTATACAAGACAACGATGTTGGCTCTAGAGCTGTGACTAGTACGGAGTAACTTATAACTATAATGGGAAAACTTACTCAGATTCTGAACAATAACCATACCCATATGGAGCATCTAGATCCACAAATTAGAGAAGATATATTGGATTGCTTTATGTGAAAATATCCTCTGTCATTTAATGGGACTAAAAACCCATTCACAGTGGAGAAGTGCATAAGTTCCTAAGAAAATATATTTCTCACCTTTGGATGTAACAAAAGGGAGAAGGCTTTCATGGAAGTTTATCATCTATTTGGAGACACTGATCAACGGTGGTCACTAATTAATGACACAAAGGGGGAATAAGAAATATAAAACATGGAATGGAGTGAATTTAATGAACTTTTCTTAGATAAATACTTTCATCGTGAACAATGAGTACATATGGAAAGGCAGTTTTTGAATTTGAGACAAAAGGAAGATGATAATGTTGAAAAGTATGAATCTATCTTCACAAGGTTAGAAATTCATGTTATGGACTATATATGAAATCCAAGGATCAACACTGATTGATTCTTTAATGGCCTAAATCCACTCCTCTGATGGGCACTGGTCTCCCAAAGTTTCCTGTCATATGAAGATATAGTTTCATGTGCTATTAAGAGGGAAAATGAGTTCTCTAAGTCTTATGAATTTAAAGGAAATAAATAGAAGAATAAAGTTACTAAAAACTCTATAAAATAAAATAAGTAAGTAGGGAAGAAGGGAATATGGGAAGAGTTTACTTTCCACCTGGTTATAATTGTGGAATGAAACACCCTGGTGCCTGCTTAAAAGAAAAAGGGGTTTGCTACAAATGTGGATAGAAGGGAAATCATGATGGTGTTTTCAAGGGGAATAAATAATCTATTAATGTTAAATGATATGATTATAGGGAGATGGGACACTATTCTAATGATTTTCCAAAGTGTCAAGGAAACATGCCTCAGAAAATGCCAAGGGAGCGGGGAC
This sequence comes from Viscum album, assembly GCA_963277665.1. NCBI lineage: Eukaryota > Viridiplantae > Streptophyta > Magnoliopsida > Santalales > Viscaceae > Viscum > Viscum album. Next base: position 1,938,371,236 of record OY728128.1, read on the forward strand.
AAACTTATGTGATCACAAATACTGATATTGAAGTTTCTAATGATATGGTGGAAGGTACTTTAATAATTTCCTCAAACATAGACAATGATTTATTTGATTCTGGATCATCATATTCTTTCATATCTTCCCATTTTTTCAAGAAAATTAGATATTTCTAATTTTATTTAGTAAGGGAGTTGTTAGTCAAAACTCTTAAGGGAAGTATCATTTCCAATGATGGCCCAGATAATTCTGTTGCCCCAGACCAACATTAAAAATTTTTCCCTATAAACATTTAGAGCTATAGTAAACTAATAAAATTGATGCCCCTTTCTTTGTATTTTTTTTCTTGTCTGTTACCCTATCCCATGGGCTCTTGGGGATTTCCTAGGGTCGATCCTTATCATTACAACAAAGTTGTGTGAGGCAGTCCCCATTATGACATATAAACGTGCTTTATTTGATGATTTTATTATCATATCCATTATTCACTTTGATATAATCCTCAGTATGGATTGTATTTCAAACCATTATGTGAAAATTTATTACAATTAGAAGAAATTATAGTTTTTTAGAATGATATGGAATCCATTATCTTTAGAGTAGATAGATCCACCCCCCACTAGCTCTACTAAATTTAATTATTAGGGAGGAAGGTAAAGAAATAACTATAGGTGAATAAGGGAATGTTAAAATAGAAAACATACCTATTGTGTAATAATATTTTGATGTGTTTCCGGAGGATTTACCTGGACATCCTCCAGAGTAAGAAATTGAGTTTTACATTGACTTAATTCCTGATTCAAGGTCCATATCAAATACCTCTTATAGAATGGCCATTATCTAGTCAGTAGAACTGAAGAAACAACTAGAGGAATTGAGTGATAAAGGATTTATTCACCCTCATGTTTCTCTGTGGGGAGTACGTGTTCTTTTCATTAAGAATAAAGATATATCTATGAGTTTTTGTATTGACTACAGGGAGATCAATGTTATAACAATAAAGAACAAGTATCCCCTACCTCACATTGATGATTTATTTGATCAACTTTATGGATCCCAATATTTCTTGAAGATTGATCTTTGATTGGGATATCATCAGTTTCATGTGAGGAAGGAAGATATTCCAAAGAAATCATTTCAAACCAGGTATAGGCATTACGAGTTTACAGTAATGCCTTTTGGACTGACTAATACACCATCTGTTTTCAAGGATCTAATGAATAGAGTTTTCAGGGAATATCTTGATGAATTTTTTGTGGTATTTATTAAGGATATCTTGGTATACTCCAAAATCAATGGAGATTATGAAAATCACTTGTGTAATATTCTGAAGACTCTTAGAAGAAATGAATTATATGGAATGTTTAGAAAGTGTGGATTTTAGCTTCAATTAGTTTCCTTTATTGACTACATTGTCTCTAAAGATGGAATATCTTTTGATCCTACAAAGACAAAGGATGTGCAATAAGGGCCTACTCCAACGAACATAACTGGGGTACGTAGTTTTATTGGTTTAGCTAGTTATTCTCGGCATTTAATTCAAAACATATCCTGTTGAGCCACCCCAAAGACCAAGCATACATGTAAAGGGGTTAAGTTTGTATGGACAAAATAATTTGATAACTATTTTGAATAATTGAAGAGGATATTAGTGAATGATCTGATCTTAACAATACTATATAAGAATGATGGGTTTTTGATCTATAGTGATGTATCAAGGAAAGGACTTGATTATGTCCTTATACATGATGATAGATTTATTGCTTATGCATTAAGGCAGTTAAAATTTCCTGAACAAAACTGTCCTACTTATGATCTTGAGTTATAAGTGGTAATCATTGCTCATAATATATGGATACATTATCTCTATGGAAAACAATTTGAGATATATACATATCATAAAAGTCTAAAATATTTCTCCTCACATAAAGAACTCAATATGAGGCAAATGTGATGGCTCTAACTATAAAGGTATTATGATTGTTTCATACACTACCACCTAGGAAAGGAAAACAAGGTAGATGATGCATTGATCAGGAAGGATCATGGAGTTCTCAACAAAATGAGTCTTGATAAGGATCCTTTGTACATGGATCTAGTGAGGATGAATATGAGAATTATCAAAGAAGGTGAAACATCACAACTTTTTCAAATGGTTTTCCAACTATCTTTATTGGAAATAATTAATACTTCACAGTATGATGATGAGAATATTCAAAAGAAAATTAATTCTATGAAAGTTGGTGAGTTGTCTAACTTCATCTGTGAAGATGGAATTCTGAAATTTGGAAAGAAGTTATGTGTTCCCTATCTATCAAAGATGAAATGGAAGTTATTGGATGATTATCCTAGCTCAAATTTCTCTATACACCCTAGTAGAAATAAAATGTATAGATATTTGAAATAACATTTTCGGTGGGATAATATGAAGAGGGAACTTTTTGATTATGTGTCAAGATGTTTAGTCTATCAACAAGTGAAGGTTGAATGACAATATCCTAGAGGAGTCATGCAACCTCTACTAATTACTGTATGGAAATGGTATGAAATCACCATGGATTTCATCACTAAATTACCCAAAACTCCATGAAAGAATGATTCAATATTGGTAATTATGTATCGACTTATGAAATCATCACATTTCCTCATTATAAGAGAGAATTTCTACTAGAGTGCCTAGAAATATCCTATATCAATGAGGTTTTGAGACTTCATGGAACAACTCTCTAATTTTTTTTGATCGTGATCCATGATTTATATCTAAATTCCAAAAAATTCTCCAGAATGATTTGGATACTAAGCTTCAATTAAGTGTTTCATATCACCCACAAATAGACATTCAATCAGAAAGGATGATCTGAACCTTTGAGTACATGTTGAGATCATGTTCACTTGACTTTCATGGTATGTGGGATCAATATTTACCATTAGTGTACTTTTCCTAGAATAATATTTTCCATTCAAGAATTCAAATGGCACCATATAAAGAATTGTATAGAAAGAGGTGTCGTACACCAACTTGTTGGGATGAAGCTGTAGAAAGGAAGCTTGTGGGCCTAAAGCTTATGGAGGAAACATCAGCAAAGGTAAATAATATTAAATGATATATCAAATGACATAAAATTAGACAAAAAAATCTATTGTGACAATTGGATAAAGGGTTTGTAATTTCAAGTGGAAGATCATGTTTTCTTAAAAGTGTCTCCATGGAAGGGTGTTTTAAGATTTGGAAAGAAAGAGAAATTGAGCCATAGGTAGATAGGACCTTTTGAAATTATGGAGAGAATTGGGGCAATTAAATATCATTAGGCTATGAAACCTAGATTATCTAAAGTAAACAATGTGTTCCATGTCTCATTGCTGAGAAAGTACATGCTAGACCTAATGCATGTCCTCACTTTTAAAGGTATAGAATTGGAACCTGACTTATCTTACTGTGAAGAGGCTATCTGGATTCTGGACACTAAATAACACATGTTGAGGAATCAAATTACTCTTTTGGTAAAGATACTTTGTAAAAATCATAAAATCAAAGAGGCAACATGGGATCCTGATGATCTTATAATGAAGAACTACTTAAATGTTTTTGTGAGGTAACATTATGGTAATTTCGATGATGAAATTATTGTAAAGAGGGGATAATGTAACACCCTGAGATTTTTCAAATAAATTTAATATTGAATGCATGAAACACTAAGTCTCTTCAAAACACCACTTTGTTATAAATTTTCTAGTAAACATAATTTCTCCACCTCTGCAATTTGAATTTCGAAAAAACTGACATACACGGTTGCGTTCAGTAAGATATTTAGAGTCTGATAACACAAAATTATTTTTTGGTCAATAGTAACATACCATTATGAATAGTAATATGAAGAGTAATATGAACCTTATGAGTAGTAAATCATATTAATATTTTTTTGTCTTAAGTTTGTAAGATAATTATATCTTGATTAGTTTTTCAAGGGGATATAAAACGAAATATAGTTTTAAAGTTTTTAATTTTTCAATAAATTATGATTTTATTTAAAAATTAAATTAATAATATTTATAAAATTATTTTCAAATAATGGAGTTCATTTTTTATTTCTAAAAATTTAAAAAATTTTAGGCTGAATTGTTTGGATTTTTTTAAAATACTCAAATATTTTATGAATTGTAAAATATGGTAATTTACCGTATGTATACATTATCAGTTAAATTAAATATTCATAGCATCAAAGATGATATAAGAGAACTTGGTTTGAACTCACATTCATATATTTCTATTCTTGGTTGCAATAATAAATATTATTGGTTGTATTTGGAAAAATAATAAAATAATGAGTAAAATAATGAGAAAACCCTCCTCTCCTCCACTATAACCCCCCCCCCCACTTCCTATTATCTTCATCCCAATAAGACTTTAAAATCTTTAAATTTATACCCAAATACCCTTACCTAGTCACTCCTCATGTCCATGATATCTTGTTGTTTCCAAAAGAACAACCTTCCCTTAAGGAGGATCTCATGGAGGTTATTTGAAGAGGTAAAGCATCTTTCTTTTTTCATTTAGTTTCATTTCAATTTATCTTATTTTCTTATTTTCTCCTAAACTCCCTTGTACAATTTATCCTTATAACTCTATTATAATCTATATACTATTATTATACCATGTTAATGTAATTACCATTATCAATATTCTTACTCTCTCTCTCTCTTATAAATGAAATCATCGTCTGTGAGGTTCCAATTTACAACCATCATGGACGACGAAGTTTTGTTCTTCAATTTATCTTTAATTACTGGTTATGAAACTCTTTATATGGTTTAATAAGAATAAAATATATTTATTATAACCTAATTAATATTTGGTAACCAATATATGTACATAGTATTAATTTATATGACAAAACTAGTTCATAATAATCCAAATACCACCAAATAATCTATGTGATTTTCATTAATATTTCATCCAGTGATTCATCCTCATACCATGTAAAAAAATGTTATATATAACCATTAACACTTTATAATTTTCATAAATAATATTTAATTTCAGTTATGGATAATTACATCCTTTCCACGTGAACATCCATACTCATATACAAATATACTGATCATGAAAACCTAGGAAATGAACACTCTGGACTGACAGAATTAAATATTATAACTTATCAATAAGGACATAATGAACTTAATAAAATTATGATAAAATGAATAAATGTCAAATAGGTTCTTAATTAAGTTATTAATAAGTCTAATTTCATATTCCAGGACCTTAATTTCTAGAGAGGAACACATTCGGACTTAAGGTACTGGTTTTCCACCCAAACCTCCATTTTCATTTAGGTTACTTTTATTATCTACTTACCTCAATTAAATTCATATTCATTCATATTTACTCCTCATAATTTATGTGTCAATTTTCTATATATGTGTTCTAACAGGAATCATACCATCATTTATGGGGAGTTATATGTTTTAAATTGATCTCTCCAAAATTATCCTGAAATACAATCCTGAATTAAGGGATCTTCTCAAATTTTCACATATTTTCAAGGGAACTATATAATCTATTTTTAGCAAAAAAATTATAAAATCACATATTTTATAATTAAAATACCTTATTTCTTCACTTCTGCTTTTATATAAATACTTTTCAAAAATAACTCTTTTTTCAAATTAAAAGAGTATTTATCTCAAGAATTACATGATGATTTTATAAAAGTATCTTCATCTATTTCAAAACACTTTTTGATCCATATTTATGATATTATCTACCATTTTTAATTGAATGGTTTATTATTTTATTGAATGTGGTTATTTTTTCCTAAAACAATTCATCAATTTACTCTGAATGGTAAGTGTTTATGCTTAATTTTCGGGGGAAATTCATTACATTTCATGTGATAGTTTCTATATGAATATATATGTTGTTTATGTTTATCCCAGATCATATGATAAATTCATTGGGCTTATTATGTGATAGGTGTGGCCCTCTATAGGCCCTAGATTCATTGGTAGCTTTCTTGAGAAAAATAGATATGGACTTGGCTGGGGCCTTGTCCATTTTTAGATATGGTTTTGGTCGAGGCCTTAATCCTTTTTAGATGTCTTGGCCGAGGCCTTGAAATTATATTTCAGAATGTCTGAAATATGAATTTCCCTAATTATGAAGCTATAAATTTCATAGTTCATGAGTCTATTCGACTATTAGAATACCCTTGATTATGTTTTATTATGGAATTATTTACCCAACCCATATTCCCATCATAATGTGTTGAAGTTTATTATTTGAAGAGGCATGTGTTTTCAATTATTCACCATGACTGATGTTTTTGTTTATGATAACTTATATTTTATTGCATACCATAACTGAGCATCTAATCTCACTCATTCTTATGTTTCATTTTATTCAGGATAAGTAGAGGTATATTATGATTGACTTCCAACGATAATCTTAGAGTGGTGGATTTTCCAAGTGGAACATTTATGTTGTTTTTATTTTCAAGTTGTAATATTGTACTTATGAATGTATCTTGTTTCCAAATCTAATAAACTATTCATTCCTTCATGATACAACTTTATTGTAATTGTTCCAATGTAACTTAATAAGGCATCGACTCAGGGAAACTGTGGTCAGGTCTTTACAGTAATTGTAATTTATGCTACAAAATAATTATATAGTGGTTTCTGTGATGTGAATTGTGGCTGAAAATCCATTAGGCAGTTAATGAATGGTGTGTTTGATAAATTAATTTTATATTGAAAATAGTGATGAAATTGGAAATGGATTGAAGAGGATTTGTTATAATGAAAAAATGACGTTTTTTTAGTGTTGTTTGTTGTTGTGTGTTTAGTAGTGGTTAAATGTTTTGTTATTGTGATGGTATAGTGATGAATAGTGGTTATAGATGTGTTGAAATATGGATTTTACCCTTATATTGAAATTGTGTGTAATTAAATATCCATTTTGTGTTTTGTTATTTATTAAAAACAACTACCCATGTCATGTAACATGAATTATTCATATATAAGGTTTTTTGATATGGGTGTACCCATGATATTGAGAATATAGTTTATATTTATAGTTAACTACTACCCCATATTTTCTCTCTCTTATAGATCCAGTATAGGTTGTAATGGTATAATGTTATGAATATGGATACACAATGGTGGTGTTCATGTGGTGGTGGTAAAATTATATGGATGTGGAATGTGGTATGTTGTATTGGTGTGGAATATGTTACAGTAATGTTTTATAGTATATTATTGTAGTATGAGGAATGCAGTTGTGGTTTTGTAGACATGGCTTCAAGGTAGTTATAACACAAATTTATAAGTTTTTATAGAAGGATTGATTTCTTAAATGTATGTTTTTTGGGTATGTGGTTACTATTTTTGTAAGAAATGGAAATGAGGAACCTTTCTCATTATTTTCTCATAAATTTATAACACAGTAATAGTGTGCATATTATATAAATGAGCCTTAGTCTGGTTGGGTTGTAGATGACTTGGATATATAACTAACATTTTTTGCCTAAGGAATTAGTATGAATCTTCAATATTTGTATAATATTTTATGGATAGATTTCTATATAGTATACATTTAATCCCAATCTTATCATCTATATATTAAATTATCAATTTCAAATATTCGATGGGAGATCATGCATAAAATTACATTATTATTTTTGTTATTAGAGTTAGATTCACTATTGTTGGACGTGGTTTTATATTAATATTTTTTATGAGCGAAATTACATTAATTATTGTATCTCGGACTTATTTTATATTATATAGTATTATTTGGTTTCCTACTTAATTATTTTATGCTAGGATATTTGAGGTATATTCCTCTAATATGTATTTTTTATAACATTGGTTATATTCTCTATCTAGGGGTCTATTTGTGGTGGGATTCAAGGGTTACACTAGATGTATCCATTTTCCAAGGAGGGGTTCTAGTGAAAATGGTTTATGATAGTGTTGTGTAAAATCATCATATTAGAGTTATTTAAACATTTGTAGATAGTGACAAGTGACTATTTCATTATTTGGTAGGGAAAAAATTATTTGAACTTGGTTTGTAATGTATGAAATCTAGACCATTCAAGACATAGTTGAGAACCCTTTCATCTAATGTAGACCCCATAGTATATATAAATATTTTAATTTGAGATGATGATTATTTCATGGAAATTCAAATGCATTGTACTTGAAATATGCATTGATTATTATACTATTTGAATTAGGAAATAGTGGGGAGTTAAAATTAATTTAATAAAATAAACCTAAAATTAAATCCATATCCTATGAGTAAGAGTTTATCTTTATTTTATAGAGAAAATTAGTGGATGGAATCCCCATCTAGTTCAAGTGAGGTAAGTATACTTGGTCACTTCAATTAGTCATAATAGGGCTAATCCAAAGGAGAATGAATATCAGTTTAATGTGTAGTATTAGTTTATGTGTTAGTTATTATAGATGCTTGAGGATATTATCATTAGTTGAAAGATAAAATTAATGGTTAGTGGGACATGATATTTCCTTAAATTAGATCTATTCCTGGACAGAGAATTGGATTCTATTAGTCTTTACCTTTTTATAGTTTCTTTTAAATAATAGTGGGTTCTTTTTCATAGTGATTCCATAGAGTCGTAGATATATGTGAGAAGTTGTATAATCAGGTTTTAGATGACTTCCTATATTTTAAGGTCAAAGTAGAATGATGGTAGGAGTTTCATTATCTTATATAAGGGATCTCGGGTGTGCTGATTATGGGTGCCCATTTCATTTCAAAGAGGATTCATATCTAGAGAATCTATGTTAGGTCTCCCGTTTTACACTACTAATGTATCATGAGGTTTTTGTAAAGGGTAAAGTAATAAATAAGATGTTATTTTCGACTATTTTTTCTTGGTAGGAAAATCATCTGAACTTTCCAAGAAGTACATATGTGGATAGAGGTTCATGTTTGTTTACACAGTCAAGAAGGAGTTTATTTTAGTTATTTTATTTAAATTTTTGTAGAGATAGATATTATAGGTATATCACTATGTGAAATGGTGTTTCATTACTTTCATTCAATATTTCACACTATGAAAATCTCAAGTGGCTTATTATTCTTGGTTCCCTATGTGGGACAAGTGGATTGTTTCAAATGTATTCACAATAGTAGTTTCCTCCAATATTTATTATTTACTGGATGGTATTCCATTCATCAAAAAATAAATAAGAGATAAATGTTAGTTGAGAATATACCCAAGTTGTTTCATTTTCTCCTGAACGTTGAGAATAGTATAATTGTGAATGTGGATTTCATTAGGGTCAATGAGATTAGGGATTAGGGTGTGTTTAGATGCTCACTAATGAGATAACAACACCGAGAGAGACAAAAAAGTATTGATACCATTTGATTATATTTTACCAGGGACTACAAATTACTTTATTAATGATCTCAAAACTCCTTCATTACACATTCTAGAACACATTAATTAGGAATTTAGGTTGATATACATCAAGTAAACTTAGATTTTTTTACTCTAAAAGAGGTTAATCTAGTTTGGATGAGATGTGTCAGATATATAAGTTTGTGATGCGATAGAATCAATCAATATAAGTGTGTTTATTATTTTAGATACAATCCATTGATGTAAATATGGCATGAATTGGTTTTATTCTCTATGATAAATTGCCAATTGGCATATAATGAGAGATTTTTTATTCAATGTGGAAGTTGGGTGTCTAATATTCATTGGTAATAATTATAATCAATTTTATTGTCATATTTTCAAGGCGTTTTCATTCAAAATGGAAGTGTTGAAGTTGGGATAAAAAAAAATTCATGTTGCAGTATTCCCACGATTTTTAAAGGATTTAAATAATGTTTATAAAATATGTTTTTTATATCACATCAATATGAAAAAAAATTATATATTTTTAAAATTTAATCCTTATAGGATTAGGTCTTTAGAGTTGTACAAGTTGATGATCTTGATAGATGATCAATTTTAGTTAGGTTTCATTTATCATAATGAAACACATGGAGGTGTAGTAGTTTTTCCAAATATAATGATGAATAATTATTTTTTCTATATATATATTAAAATTATTTAAATCAAGTGATGGTAAAGAACCTTTTTTCTTATTAAGGATTTATGAATTATTGCAATAGTTGAAGGAAGATAGTTAGTTTTCATAAAGATATTGTTTTCCAGGTTATCATAAGTTAATAGTATGGGTGAAAGATATTCATTATAAAATATTCATATATCACTTTATAAACTTTTATATATTGGTTATTCCTTTTACTTTCATTAACACCATTCCTATTTTCATAGGACTAATGAATTCATTATTTCATGTGTTCCTACATATTTTTGAGGTTTTGTTTAACCATGATATCCTTGTTAATTAAAGGTCCAAAGAGTATCATGATGATAATTTGAGGGATATTTTGAAAATAATTTGATGAAATCATCTATGTGGGTAGTTTTTAGTGCATATAATCTCAACTCATTGTATGAAAAACCCTATTCTTTTCAAGTCTTATCAGGGTGTGAAAGTTTATCCTTAAAAATTAAGGTATTTTTTTCCTTTGGTGAATCCTAAGAACATTATATTGATTCAAAACATTTTATATTTCATAGGATATTATTTAAGGTTAATTCCTAATTTTTATTAGATTATACCAACCTTTACTACTTCCACTAAGAATGGTTAGTCCTTTTCATGGATAGATCAATTACTTGAAATGTATGACCCCATTAATGAGAATAATATTATTGATTACATTATTCATCTATAGGATAATGATGTCCTATTCATTGTCATCTATATTTTATGATTGACATGTTTTATGTTCAAATTTAATAGAGTGTGTTAATCTCTTATAGGACTTTAGAGTTATGTCCTCATGAGGTTACCTATGATCTCGATCTTGCAAAAAAAGGTGGTTTCCTTAATTTTATAGATACATTACCACATTGGTGAGTGTTTTGTGTTATTTAAAAATATTATAAGGTTTCAATATATTTTTTCTCAAAGGTATTTTAATATATGTTAGAAGATGTGGATGGAGTTCTTGAAATATTATTACTTGGAGTTCTCCAAAAAAATGGAAAGGATTTGTGGTAGTTGAATCGCAAATATGGATATTGTTTGGAGGTGTTTCTCACAATGCTAGTTATCAGTGAAAAAAGATAGAGGGGTTGAAAACCTTATATATGGACATAGAAGAAGTCAGAAATGGATTTCTCATGAAAAAGATATTATATAGTGTGTAAAAAATAATTTTTAGGTGATCTATTATTGAACTAATTATGCTTATTATTAGTAGTATTGTTTTTTGGATTAGAGGTTGTGTCCTTTAGAGTTTATGGTTAGTGATCATAAGTTTCTTAAAGGTTTCTTCACATAATGAGAACCAAATTATTAGTCAAGGAATTAATTTTTCTAATTATATTATAGGGCCATTAGAGGTTTTTTAGAATGTTGGTCGGGAGGCATATTGATCAACACCTTCTTATCAGATACCACAAATTCATAACATTACACACATGTAAAAAATTGAAATGATAACTTCATTATTACACACACAGTATTTATTATACTAAGTTATATTCCAAATATATTTTAACATTCCTGGGATAACTTGTTTGATTCTTGATCATCAATAGAATGATATTCAAGGGTCCATCATTCCATTTGTTTATGTCATATAGTGGAAATGAAGTTTAGAGAAACTTATATAGGATCATGAGTCACATACACATTCTCAGTAACTACAAATATATATAATATTATTTTTATAAAGTGGATTTGTATTTTATACTATTACAATTGTAGTTGTATTGTATTTTGGGTTATATAAATATTTTGTGATGGTGAGATTTTTTTGAGAGGTATCTGAAAGGATATTTTGGCTTAGAGGATGATTTTTTTCTTGATATCATTCTTTTTAATATCGTGGATGATATTTTTTTTAATATTTATTTAATATAGAGGACTAAATTTTCCTGGTTCTCAATTTTTTTCAATGTTTTAAAATAAATATTGTATTTGAATAAAATAATATATGATGTTAAAATGTGTTTTTTATAAAAAAAATATAGTTTTTTAGAATTTTTTTGTGATAGAGATTAAGGTAGTCATGGATTGAGTATAAGTATGTTGTTGAAAGATTATTTATTATATTTTTAAGTTGGGGCTAAAAATGATAATTTTAGATGGGTTATGGAGTGATAGTAATTTATTTGATGTAAATGATTATTTTATTGGTCATAGAATGTTTTTTGAATCCTAATTAAAAAAAGGGAGTTCTAAAATGAACATTTCAAAAGACATAGTGGGATTATAAAATTTTATAGAGAATATTATGTCATGACATTTTTTGTGGTTCATTGGTGGGAATTTTAAGGTTGGCAACATTATCTTGTGGTGTATACTAGTATACCATGGTGGAGTACAACCATTATATAAATGTTAAGAAAATTATTATTTAAGGTGAGGGATTAATAAATTATAGAATCATTGAAATTTGGATCTCCTTTAATAGATATGGAATAATATTTAGTCAAGATATCACCATTATATGTTGAAATCATCCATTATTATTATAAATATTTCACTAATCCATTCATAGTTTGAATATTTTATCTTTCATTAGACCCCAAACTACCTTTTGAATGTTTCTAGAGGTCTTTGGCACCAGTGGTAGATATAAATCCTACATATTCACATTATTGATCCAATTTTATCCACTGTGCCTTTATTATGATAGAGTATTCCTTTTATACATTTTATTTTATGATAATGATGAAATTAATTCAATACCCAAAGATTAATATTACATGTGTATTTTTTATAATTAGATACATATCTCAATAACATCAAACAATTATACAAATACATTATTTAGCACTCTATTACATGCCACTAAATTCCATTGACCTTATAATACTAGATTTGATAACCTTGTGATGTAAGTAAGAAAGGGGTGATATATAAAACCCGATAAGTGAATATTCAAAGCATAAAATTATGTAAATTTGTACATGAGATTCATGAGGAATAATATGATGACATGGAAAGTTTATAATTATAATCATGAATAATGGAGCATGATATAATAAGATAAAATTAAGGAATTATATGAATGTGAAATTGATATAAATTTTGATGTCATAAGCATCATTAAAATTTAATAGCTAGGACATTATAACATAGTGTGATTAGGAAAAAACCAATACCACATACATGGTATATCATGTGATAAAAACATTACACAAGTCATTGGATGTATATATAAATCTAGGTCAATAGATTACATTCCTTTTATGTTCATGAATTTGTGTACCAAAAATAGAATTCAATATAAGAATAACATTTATCACATTTAACCCCATGATTAAGGGGTGTGGGATATATACATAGAATATAAAAATAAATTAAGGATGGGAGAAAATAGTTGAATACCAATGAAATTATATGGGGATAGTATTAAAAATAAAAAATAATCATGGAAAATCACCTGATAATTTCAATAGTATAATGGGTGTACATAAAGGTTGATAGAAGGGATTATTAAGAGTGAAAGGTAGTATCCCATTTCATGGGAATCATAAGGAAAAAACAAGAATGTATAAAAACATATGAAATAATGTGTTGACCTCCTTATTTAAATGAATACAAAATCATGATTCTAATGATATTAATAAATTTCATGATTCTCTTTAAGTATCTTGTATTTTGATAGAGGTAATGAAATTGACTAAGTATGATTCACTTCCAAACATATCACCACCAAGACAGAATTTTGAAAAAGTATGAGACACCATCAGCCAGACACCATTAGACTAAGATACAATCAACAAAGAAATCTCCCTAAGTCTGAGACACTACTAAATGAAACACCTCAAGAGTATAAAATCGGTAAAGTATGAGATACCACCAGAATATCTCACTATGAGGATGTCATGATTCTAGAGCATAAAGTTGGATAATTATGAGACATCACTAGTTGATATACCTCCAGATGAGATATTTTAATCCACACACCTCCAGACATGATGGATGGAAAAGTAAAAGTTTGAGAAACTGCCATAGTGAGACACCATCAGTGTCAATCCACCAGAAAAAGACACTGCCAGACCCTGAGACAATTCTAAAATAATCCACAACCACTATTTTATTTACTTACTCTCTTTAATTTAACCTATTTTAATTTCTAAATTATTGAATATAATGTAGAATATTATTTTAACTATTTTCTCTTAAATTCTTGTCAGAATGCATTGAATAGGTTATCAAATGTGTTGTACGAGGACAAAGGATATTTAGATGCACGTGGATATTCTTAATAATTGTTCTATTAATAAAGAAATAAGACACCATCATGTGTAATATATACAATAGACGTGTTAATCATACTATTAACAAGTTGAAATCTCGTGCTTACTGAACACACATAGAGCTGAATAGATAAGTCATTGAATCCTAATAAATACTCGACTGAGAACGCTGAAGCTCATACACATCAAATTATTTCCTCTAGTTAAGAACATGAATATGTGACACTCTTTTATTTTGATTTCTTCAAGAGAACATGAATCAAGAAGCATTTAAAAATAAAATAAAAATTCCAGAGCTACATTTCACTAAACCAATAATTTCTAAATACTAAACTCTATGATTTCTCTATTATTTTTATCATTATTACATTTTGAGTAATGTGTGGGAATACTATATTTTTATAAAAATAATGTTGTCTGTTATGCTAAACTGTAAGATACATGATATATTCTTTCCTCTATTTATTTTTACACCCCTGCATAATTGCAGTAGAGGCCCTTGTGTGACTGGTTTTGTTTCTTTCTCCCACGTATAACAGTGGAAGAGGTCAAGTGTGACCTAGAGAGTTGTAAACTATTTTAAAACTTGATCCAGATTTTGGATCAACTTTTTAATTATATATAAACATCTTGGTGGAGTGGGATCACCAAGTGGATAGTATTAAGTCTCATCTTGATACTGAACCTCTTATTTAAAATTTCTGCTCTGTGTTTTTGTTAACTTTATTTCCTCTTTTGAAACTAAAATTGATTTAACCAAAAAAATTACTAATACTTCGATATTTTATCTTTATTAGTTATTTTATAATATTTTAATCAATTAAATTGATTTCAACGGACTAGATAATATTGTATATTTCTTACCCAAGAAATAATCAATCTTTAAGAAACCTTTTGAAAGATTATGACTTATAATGATCTGTTATATTTATTAACTAGGACCTTTTAAATTAATTTGGGGATTTCAAATTAATCTATTTTAAAGAGAAATTTTTATTGGGTACTCAATCCCCTCCCCCTCTTGCAATACTCACTCCAAACAATATTTGGTATCAATTGTTTTATTTCATTAGTATTCAAGTTTTCAAATTCTTTTTAACTATAATTTTGGTTGATATTTAAATATCATACATTTATTTTATTTTTAAATTGAATTATTTAAATGGATAATCATCAAAAAAATTATTCTAAATATATACCTCTTTCTATAATAGAAACTATTATTCTCAATAGAAAATTATGATGAGAATCCATATATAGAGCATGGGTTTTGATATTTTTTCTACTATTAAATATGAATATGTAATTCCTAATACTTCTAGAGGGTAATGGTATAAAAATAAAAAGATTTATTACAATAATAATTGTAAATCCATGAATTCCATATACTATTCACTATGAGATGAAGAGTTCAATTTTATTTTTTGTTTGAAAAATCAGTTATGAAATTTGGGACACTTTGTCTGTTTTCTATGAGGGAGCTTCAAATGTCAAGGAAATGTATCTTAATAATTATACTATTAAATATAATAAATTTAAAAGGAATCCTAATGAATCTATTTATGACATGTACCTCAGGATCAAAAAAATTTGAATACCATGAACAGTCTTGGAAACCAGTTTCTGGAAAGGATCATATTATAAGATTCTTGATCAGTCTACCTGAAAGATAGAGAGGTACATCTATCTCCATAAGAGAGTCTTGTGATGTTAGCAAGATTATAGAAAAAGATATGACAGGAAATCTTATGATGTATAAATAATATTTAAAGGTACACCATGAAGAATATGATGATCCTTAAATAAGATCAGTATCCTTCAAGACTACTACATCCAAAGAGTAAGGAAAAGATGAAAAAAGTAAACAGTTCATGTTACTAGTTCAAGTGATAGTGAATCCCTTCCTAACAATGATTTGGAGATGGCTCACCTATCCAAAAGGTTTATGAAGTTTTATAGAAATAAAAATTTCTTCAGAAAAAATCAAACTATAATGAAAAGTGTGATAACATAGGAAACAAGAAGAAATAATGGAAGAAATATGATGATCCAATATAAGTTGTCTGATATTAATGTAAGAATAAATGACATATAAAATATGAGTATATAAAAATTAAGTATAAAAATAAATATGAGGATAATGAAAGAAGATACAAAAAGTTTATGAAATCCACGTGGAGTTCTTTGGAGTATATCTCAAGTGATTCAGCTAATGTTTATGTAGTTTATTTAAATTCTCTACTTTCCCAAAATGCTTCATGATTAATCTTATTTCAAAAATAGTCTTGGATTTGGAATAGGATAATAGTCCATTGCAATATCCACTCACTTAGGAAGCTTACTAGAAAACTATTACTTAGGGATCCACCTACGCTTGAGTTCCCAAATGATAAATTCAGTAACCCCTATCAAAAAGCGAAGCAACACAATGTTTCTTTTAAATTAAATAATGTATTATAAACTTCTAAACCTCTCTAGTTGGTTCACATGTATTTATTTGGACCTTCTATAGTTTCTAGCCGAAATGGGAAGCACTATGTTTATGTTTCTGTACATGATTTATCTAGGTTTACTTGGGTATACTTTCTATCTCACAAAACTGAATCTTGATCTTACTTTACCAAGTATTCTTAGTCTACAAAAAACCTTGGGGGACTTAACATTAAGACCTTAGGAAGTTACCATGGTCATGAGTTTGAAAATCAAGATTTTTAATCTTTTTCCCACCTAATGGATATACACCTAACTACTCTTATCCTAGGACTCTTCAGAAAAATGGATTTGTAGAAAGGAGAAATATAACTTCACAAGAGTTATCCCAAACCATGTTGAATGAGTATGACCTACCTATCTATTTTTTTTGTAGAAGTTATCAATACATCCTACTACATCATAAATATAATCTTGATTAGACTTGTCCTTAAGAAGACCCCTTATGAGCTTTTTCAAAATAGGAAACCTTAGGTTAATTAATTTATATTTTTGGTTGCAAAGTATTTATTCATAAAAAAAGAAAATCTGGAAAAAAATTCTTCTAAAAGTGATGAAGGAATTTTTCTAGGTTTTTCAATCTCTAGAAAATCTTATAGTGTTTCCAATAAGAATACCATAATAGTAGAAGAATCAGTTCATATTAAATTTGATGAGACTGATCCACATGAGCCTAAAACCTCCCTTGAAAACCTTAAGGGTGATTTTTCTTATATGAACTTAAATTATAAAACTTTAGATTCTGCTGTCAAATATTTATAAGAATCATCCGGTTCTGAAGAATTTCCAAAACATCCTGAATATAAATTTTTAGAACCTAGAGTAACCAGACCCTCATTTTATTGATCTATTATAAATATTAAGTATCATCATTTAGATGTTGTTGTAGGAGACATAAATATATGAACACAAACTATATCATCTCTTAGAAATCAAGTTGAACATCAAACTTTCTTGTCTCATCATGAAACAAATAACATTAATGAAGCTACTAATGATGAATTCTAAATAATATCCATGAAAGAAGAATTGAATAAATTTTAAATAAAAAAATGTCGGAACTTATAGATAGACCCAAGGATACATTTAGTATTAGAATTAAATGGGTGTTTAGAAACAAAGATAATGATTCATCTAAAATAGTTAGAAATAAAGAAAAACTAGTTGTAAAAGGTTATAGTCATGAAGAAGGGACAGACTATGAGGAAACCCTTTCACCTATATCTAGAAATGAATCCCTAAGAATCTAACTTTCTTATGTTTCACATTTAGATTTCAATCCTTATCAATTGGATATTAAGAGTGCATTTCTGAATGGATTTACAGTTGAGGATGTTTTTGTTGAAAATCCCATAGTTTTTAAAATACTCAATTTCCAAATCATGTTTTTAAGTTAACTAAAGATTTATAGGGTTTAAAACAAGCTTCTAGATCTTGGTATGATGGGATCAGTAATTTTCTTATTTTAAAAGAATTTTCAAGAGGTATTTCTGACCCTATAGTTCTCATAAAATTAATTTCAAAATATGTTTTAGTAGTAAAAATGTATGTTGATGATATTATTTTTGGATCTTCAAGTAATTATATTTGTATAGATTTTTCTAAAATGATGTAGAATGAATTTGAAACGAGTTTAATGGGTAAAATCATATTCTTCCTGGGTTTTCAAATCAGTCAAAATAAATAAGGAATTGTTTTAAATCAATGTAAATATTAAAAAGATATTTTAGATCATTTTAACATGGATAGAACTAAAATTAGTGATAATTCTCTGAGTACCACATGTAAGTTGGATCTTAATGAATCTGGGAAACCAGTTCATCAAACTAGTTACATTTGGTATGATTGGAATTCTTCTCTACTTGACTGCTAGATGACCAGATATAATGTTTAGTGTCTTTATGTGTGCTAATTTTCAAGGTAACCCTAAAGAGTCACAATTAAATGTTGTTAAATTAATTTTTAAATACCTACATTATACTACCAATGTAGGATTATTTTACCTTGGAGAAGAAGTATTTGATCTAGTGATTTATTCTGATTTTGATTTTTGTGGATACAAGGTAGACAGAAAAAAACTTCTAGAATATATCACTTTTTAGGTAAGTCTCTAGTTTCATGGTGTAGTAAGAAGAAAAATTATGTTTCATTGTATACTTCTAATGATGAATACTAATATGTTGGCAGTTTTTGTGCATGAAATTTTTGGATAAAACCACCTTATTAGATTATGGATATCAATTATAATATACCCCCATAAATTGTGATAACACAAGGGCTATTAAAATTTCTATGAATCTTACTTCACATTCTATGACAAATAATACTGATTTAAGAGATCACTTTTTGAGAGATCATTTCCAAAAAGTAGTACTTACCCGTGCGTACGCACGACATATTGGATTAATGGTTTTTTAATAAGATAATTCCATTTGTAAAAGTTACTAGGAAATAATAATGTTAAATACTTTTTTATTACAATGTTTTGGTGCATAAAGAAGGAATATAAGTGGATAAAATATAGGCACATCATTAATATACTTGAAATGATATATAAAATACATGTTCCAATGATCTAAAAAACATCCACTAGTCATATTAAAAACCTCTGCAGAGTACATGATCTAATTTTCAAATACATGTATCATAAGTGTTATATAGTAAATGATGAAGAAACTAATAACTAAGAGAAAATAAAATGATCCGCTGATCATGAAATCCCCATATGCTTTTCTATTACATAATGCAGAGTGTATCTATAAAGTCCAGTTATAGTAAACCCTATCACATTGAATGAATGAAAGAAAACATGAATTAATATTGACTATATTGAAAGGAAGTCTCTTAATCAAAGATACAATGTTCATGCTTATGAAAGGAGGAAGAGATATAGAAAACACTATAACTCTAAAAACCCAACATGAATTATCATTAAGTTCCTCCCCATGTTGTGAACCCCTACCCCAATTCAATACACAGTAATTGAAAAAGGAAAAAGCAATAGAACAGGCTCACAAGTGATCATTATGGTTGTTATATGAACTAAAATAGAACAATAGATATGGAGATAAAATTCCTGGACTTATCCATCTCTCATGTTGTTGGGACTCTAGTGGTTGGTGTGGAGATATAAGGTTGAATGCTTTAACTAATCTGGTAGGTTTAGTCAATATTCTCTTATATAATGGAATCCAATTATAAATAATTCTAAACATCGTCAAAGGAAAAAAAAATTAAATGGTTCTATATTACAAAATATACTCCTTAATAACACATAAATTCATGGTACACCTTTGACATCATAGATTGAATTTATAAAACAACAGCAATTTGATTTCAAAAGTAAATAACCTCATCAACTTTAATATTGATGCAACTTCAATATCCGTACCATATATAGACTAATATTATAGCCTAAACATTACACCCATAGAAATGATCTTTACTCAATAGTCATAATGCATGTAATACATGAATAATTATATGCAACAGGAATATGAGTATTTTTTCCTTTAATAAAAATGCACCACAAAAGGTGATCCAAATAAATGACTATGAATTAGATTTTCATAGAAACTCTACTTTAGCCTTAAATTAAAAGCATCTAAAATATATAAAGGAGTTTTGGGGGGGAAATGTGAGATGTGTATGAAACCTGGATAGTGGATTACTTGTACTAAAAAATGTGGGGAATGGGGAGGCCTATAATATTCACCTCACATAAAATGATCCAAATAAAACAGGTGGATTTAGATTCAAATTAAACTTCATAAAATGACCACAGTGCAGAGAGGGAGATGGGAGGAAGCTATTAGTTGAATAATGGTTGCGGTAGTAGCATAGCCTTATTAATAATCACTTACTGAAGTCTAAGAATCATCCGATGGAGTCTATCAGTGAAAAAGATGGTTAAACTTTTTCATGAAAATAATCTAACCCACATGCACCATTAACAGCAACTCTCACCCTCTACATCCAGTCAAGCATGGTTCCATCTTGTGCTTCTTAAACCCCTTATGAATATATAGGATGTCATGTAGTGACCCCGTGGAGGAAAATTCTTAAGCCAACACATGAGGATTCCCAATCTACACACAACAATTGGTTTAAAAAAGAATTTAAACTTACCTAAATAAAGATAATAAAAATATAATACATAAATTTTAATAAACCTATTATACTACAATAATAGACATTAAAGATTGTGGGTTGGTGAAAATTGAAAGGTTTAAACATACTAAATTAAACTCTGAAAGGAACATGAGATTGAGTGGATATTCTACATGTGGACAGGATGGAGGGGTCCAGCTTCCACATGAATATGTAGATGGTACTTCCATAATAATCATCTTTGTGCATATGTAATTTTTTTATCTAACTATTCAACTACTTTAGGTATAAGATAACCATTTCTGATATAAACAGAAAAGGTGTGATAGAATGTATGGAAACTAATTCACATTTTGACATATTAATCCAATGATATTAAAATAGTATTTTTTTCACAATGTGAATTATTTTACCTATGATTGTGAAAACATTAACCCTATAAGATACCTCACATTGAGTAGTTTTTTAGAAAATACTTCACATTATGATATATTAAAACATTAATATGATTTCCTATGTTTCTTCAGCTAGTTATTCATATGATATCAAACTTTATAAAAAACACTAATAATTATATTATATGAATACCAATAATAATATAACATCATGTTGTTTGAAAACAAACTAGAGTTAAATATCATTAACATTTTGTACATAGATATGATAAAAATTAAAAAATGAAATGAAAATATAGTACATAAAATAAATAAATGGGACATTGAAGAACATAATAAAAAACATATCTTCAAGGTATAAAGATATTATAAAAAACAAACAAATTTCTTACAATTGTATCTATAAGAGGAACAATTATGATTTTAATGTGGGAAAAGTGTCTAAAAAAAGGGAGGTGAAGGGTGAAAACATAAATAGAAATGAGAAGGATATAACAGTAAGGAGAGGGAAATTAAAGCACCATAAAAGGAGGTAAAAGATCCTTTTATAGAAAAATATTGGGAATTATTCAATGTCCTAAGTTGAGAATGACATTATATTTTTTATGGAAGACATGGAATGGCCTAACATATAATCATGGATGTTTCCCACCTAACCATAAAATTCCAATTGATTTTCTATAATGTTCCTTGTGAGGGTTATATGTTTAACCTCCACAATTCTATCCTAAATTTCATTATATAAAACCCATATCTTTTTTATATTAGGTAAAACAATAAATTGGGGAATAAAAACCTCAAAAACTGATAATATAGTTATATAAGGATTGATTTTAATGAGATTACATCTAGGTATGTGATTTTTAACACAACTAAGTACTTAGGAAGGCCATTTGTTTTGTAGAGTTGAAAAAATAGATATAGATATAATGAAATATTTAATAAAAAACCCTTTAAATCTCTCATAGCAGTAATAAAAATAGATCTTACGAAATACATGATTTAGTATAGATAAGGGATTTAGCTATACATGATTTGGGAATTAGAATCCCACATAGTTTTGAATGTATCACAATCTGAGATCACCATCTTGAACATTAAATTTTTATAGTTATTTTTGTTTTATCTATGCATGGTTTAATAAATATTTCTTAATTTCACCACCCAGTCAATGATTTTAAGACAATTAGGTTTTGAGTTAGATAGTAGATGCACTTACAATATAAATATGTTGCTTTATGTCTCTAGAATATCCAATTTCAGTAAAAAAAATTCATTCATCATAAAATGAGATGAATTTTTAAACATTAATCTTAGGAGGGTAAATAATTATAATGATTAGGTCATCCTGGAATCATGTATACTATTTCAGTGTTAAAAATCCATAAAAATGACTTCAGTGAAAATCACCAAAAAACATTGAATGGATTTCTTTTCCACGGTAGGGAATGTACATATCATGAGTGTTCAAGTTTAAAAATTTTCCATCATTCAAATTTTGAGTGTATCACAAACTCAAATGAATACTTTAAATATTAAATGGTTAGAAATATTCTTGTATACTTTGTGTAAGGTTTAATACATTTTTCTCAATTCCACTAACTTATCACTGATTTTTTTATAATAAGGTTTTGATAGAAATAATATATTTGGTTTAATGATAAATATGTTTCTTTGTAATCTCACAAAAATATCAAATTTTAGTATAAAAAATCATCTTTTTTATAAATGAAATGTATAAGAATTAAAATGTACATTATAAGATTAGGTTACTAAGAAAGGAGTTGTACTTATTTGGTGCTGAAAATACATAATAAATGGATTGAAATATATAAATGCATGAGTCGTTCTTACCTTGTGGAGAAAGAAGGTAATGAATCTAATAAATTGTTTTCGTAAATCATGATAGCTATTGAAGTTATCGAGGAATATGTTATAAGATGAATAGATCAGTTGTACAACCTACATTTTGTTCAGAATAGAAAATTTACATCATACTTACAGAATGAAAGCAGAGATTGTCTGAAGTAATCTGGTATTTTCTTTCGCATGTTTGATCCTGCAGAAATTGTTGTTTGGGTTGTAGATTGTAGAGGAACTATAGACGAAGAAGTTAAAAATGAATAATTTTTGTTAGCCTGTAATGTAATTATATGTATAGGTATTTAGACTGGAAAATTTAAATAGAACTAACCATTGGAAAATAATGGTGTTAATGGAATGTGTGTGACTATATTTGTGAAGCCATTTGTAGATAGTGGTTCACTTATTGGAGTATGAGATAGATTGGTTGATTTAATTGAATAATTTCTGATATATGTCGACACCATTATTGTAATAGTTTTAAGTTATAAAACTACAAAAATAATGATAAAAATAAAACATTTTGAACTGAACATACTAGAAAACTCACATTTTTTTTGTTATTCCTTCATTAGTAGTCTAATTTGAAACCTTACATCTCTATAGGTTGATATGAGAGATTAAATGAAAAAAATATATTATAAAATTACACATAAAAAAAAGAATAAATCGAACAAAGTAGTCATAGTCCCAGCACAATCTGTTACCAACTTCATCTGATCCTACACATTCTCATGAAAAAAATTGTTCTTCAATTCGATCTCATCTTCTGAAATCAATAGAATCCACACAATGAAAATAAAATAAAGTAACCCCCCCCCCCCCATTAAGTTGACATTTGATAACAAATGAGTCAAAAAAATTCAGTATGTATTTACACATAATATCAGGAAGAAATTAGAAAAATAATTAATCTAATACTTGAAGTGCGAAGATACAATGGGAGGGAATAAGAGATAAAGGAAGCGATCTGAGAATATATAATCATAGACCTAACACTAAACACAATATAAGTTTGCTATTTTCAAACATAAAATGAAAAATAAGACAACTAAATTTTCACCCGAAGTAATATATAAGTGAAATGATATGAGAAATGTAGAGGATTTAGGTTTTAGAATAGGTAATTAATATCATACCTGAACTATGAAGCAGATGTGGGAGGAAATTGAATAAATAAATTCTGTAACATCAACATTTAATTAAATTTATTGAATAAAATGAGGTATGTATACCAATTTTAGATGATATGATATGGTGTAAAAGAGAGCTGTCAAATCTGGTATTGAAAGCATATGTATAAAATGTTTGATAGTAGTTTACTGTTTTTCACTGGGTAACTGTAATGGAAATTTAGTATCTAGTTTATGGGAAGTGAAATGAGACAGTGAGTCATAAAATAAAGATTAAATTATTAAAATTATATTAATTCTCAATTTATATTATTCCTACATTAATTTATGAAGAGTTTCTAGTTGCAATCATTTGGTACGAATAGTGTGGCTTGATGTAGTTAACTATTGTTGGCATAGTAACTGTGGTGGTAATATAGTAGCAGATTTATGGGATTCTAAATTATATAGTTAGTGATAATAATAATAGTAAAATATTAATAATCGAATAATCATCAATTTTTATGTAGAATACATCAATGAAAGAGGATTTACCAGTTATAATCCATTGGAAGGGATAGTGCGGCATGATTTCCTATAAAATTGGATGTCTCAGACAAGAAAAAGATATCATGTATACAGACCTAGATCGAGGAGCTACCTGAATATGGATTTTTCATAGACTGATTTGTTTTGAAGATTCCAATGTTATCATGTCTAAAATAGAGAGGATGTGGATATAGTAGTTGGATCGACCACCAATTTCGATGACAATGGAACTTGAAATGATGGAAGGGATGTCTCGGAGTTTGTAACAATGGGTGAGCATGGGGAATATTTTAAGGATATGAAGGATTCTGAGAGTGTGATCTGGTTTGGTAGTATTTAGGGTTACAGAATATTGTTCAATGGTTTTTTCGGCGGCAACGTATTGTCTTATTAATAGCATTATAGAAGGTAAAGGCTTTGTGTATGTGGGGTTTTATCATAGCAGAAGACGTCGAGTTCATCGAGCTGTAGAAGGGGTAGGTTTTCCAGAAATGGAAGAGGAGTGAAGATATTTTTGGAGGCTAAGCATCTGGAGGGAACATTAGTGGAGGATGAGGAAAACTAGGGGACATAGGTGGCTGGATCTATGTGGGAGAGGTTTTGGATGATAGAGGATGAAGAAGCATAGGTGGAGTTGAATTCTATTTGTTCGCAATTCTTACCGACAGATGCAGGAACCCCAAAGCTAGAGGTAAGATCCATTGATACGTGGGGTAATTAGTATTTTTTCGAGGGAATCCCAAAATTGGAGGGAGGATAACATTTACTTAGGTGATGTGGATGTGTATGCAGGTGACACATAAGCTGTAATAAGCCAGTATTAGTATATACAATAGATATGATATCACTCTTGTGTTTCTTGACATAGAACATATGTAAGATAATATTTTGACTAAGATTATAAGTTCATAGTGGATGAACTATATCATTAATGAATTATAAATGATTAATTTATATTATGTTTACCATTGGGCGACATAATGTTGGGTGACACACCATTGGGTGACATATCATTGGGTGGAACACCATTGTGTTTATCTCACCATCGAAGTTGTCTCACCATTGGGTTGTCTCAATATTGTGGTGACACATCATTAAGTTTTCATACTGTTGTATTTTCATACTATTGGTTGTTTCATCCCTTAGTGAATTTATTAATTCTATGTTTTTTGAACCACCAGTTTATTTTTATTCGGTATATATTATTTTCATGACCTGATATGTGTATTTTTGTGATACCAAAATTAATTTATATTTTTTTGGGTATCATTTTGTTTTTGATTTTTTAGATATACCTAAATCCAAAATTATACAAAAATTAATCTACGCCTATATATAACACACCTTGATCTCTATATGATACTCTCGTATCTTTCTCTCTAGAGCCATGAGCAACCTCTCTTCTTACAACTTTCAAACCTGCACCTTTTCTCTTAGCCATTAACTAATCAAACCAAATCAGTCTATATTCCAAGAATGAAGTGGCCTTATAATTCTTCTCCATGTTATTTGAGATTTCATAAGAATAAAAAAGGTGAACCAAGTGTTCCTACTCCAATTTAACTAGTAAATCCCAATCTTTCAAACATAAGTGTAGTAGCTGAAAGGGGAGTCAAAGAATAGTGTTTGTCATCTAGTAAGTCTCTTTCATTGAAAGCGCTACAGAACCAAGGATTCCAAGATTCATTTTCCACAAATGAGAGAAATTTCATTCCTATCTTGGTGAATATATTTTATCCTCATGTAGTGTTTTCCTTTAATGAAAAAGAAGATCACTGGCTAAGATCAAGGTTTAATAGTAGAAAAGTGTTTTTTATTCTAAGTAGTGGGCTAAGTACCTTAATGTTCCACGTGAAGGAGGTTATGAAGATTACCAAGTTACTCTTCCTAAAAATAATTATTTGTTTGTTTATGAGGAGGCTTTAACTGAACTGGCATGAGATGGGATAGCTATAAGAACTATTTCCTCAAAGTTGGATGGGGATTGTAGGTTTTTGTTTAAGTTCATACAATGCTTGTTATATCCAAGGAAAGGTGACATTCCACCCTTCATTAACGAGATTTTTATCTTATGAATCTAATAAAAGAATGATATAAGATAAATTTTTGTAGATATATCATGGTTCATATGTGTGATATCATAAATATTTCCTCAAGATAAAATTTATTGATCTACCCCAAGTTTATTTCTATAATGTTAAATTCCAAGGGTCTAGTTTCTAAAAATGAAGAAACAATTAAAGACTATATTGGTTTCTAAATTTCAATAGAAATATGTTCAAGGATGAAAATTAGCTAGATCCCCTAGAAAATACAGTCGTTTGGAGGCAGTGAGAAGTTTTATACCATATTTAACTCGGTGGATCATCCTACTAGACTGAGGGAAATAATTTATCGAAGATTGGAGCCTGATGAGGTTGTGGTTTACTCTAATTAGGAATAAGAATCTGCAGCAAAATGAGAAGTTGAAAATGAACCTTTTGTTATGAAGTAATTGATCCAAAACTATCTCCCAAATATTATCCCATCACTTATGAAGCTCCTAGTCCACCTAGGAGACTTCCAAAAAGAGATAATCTTGTTAAAAGTGATGAAGAATAGAAAGAAGTATCAGGAGAGGATTAGTTTAAGAGAAGTTTAAAAAATGATGATGAAGATGAGTGTGATGATGAGGATGAGGAACAAGAAGATCAAAATAAAAAATAGAGATAATTATAATGGACATGGAAGTGATGCTGATAATGATGGTTCTGAACTTGGTGGTTCTTCAGGAAAAATTAAAAGGAAAGATGTTGAGATGCCTCCAGAGCTTTTTCCTTCACCGATTCAATCTACAGAGAAACCAGATATATCTAAATAATTGAACATGGAGCTTAAAGAAAAATATGCACTTGTTGAGGGGGATAAATCTCCATCTTTGAAATAATTTCAAAAGGATAAGGTTTTATATAGAGAGGAATTAATTTTGTTTTATTATTAACAGATAGTTTCTGATTCTTCTATAGTTGAGCAGATGAGTGTTATTTCTGCTATAGAACAGCATATAGATGATCAAGATAAAAAGGATATTCCTTCTTATGAATTAAGTAGTGATTTATAGTTTTTTTTTGTATTATTACGATCCTCAAGTTGAGATCCATGTAAAAGATGAACCTATTTTTGGCTAGAATGTTGTTATATCAAGGTAAAGACTTTAGAGAGATGATGTTCAAGTGGATAAGATACATGAAATAGTGATAAAACTATTTTTTCCTACAATTTTGAGATAGGTGAAAGTGTAACTACTTTTTTTGTACATCTAGAACTATACCTTTTGTTGTTGTTGAGGTTTCAGATATATGGGATGATCTTGGGAAGGAAGAATAGGGAAAGTTCACATGTGTTGTAGGGACTCCACCCAAGGATGGTGGACCTGAGGTTATATAATATGGAGATCCTAATGGATCTTTGTTAGGTTAATTTGATATTGATGGGATATTAGAAAAGTTTTCCTCTATGAGACCTCCTGCACCTAAACCTCGTATTCTAGGTGATATAGTCAAAATAAGTGACTTTAATTCCTTTGGGGAAAATCTAATTTTAGACATCAGTAATATTTTGATAATTCAGTCTCCTCATTTATAAGATCTAGGGTGTTTCTTAAGGTATGGATATTTTACTTTTTTGGTTAGATTCTTGTTTACATTCCTTTTTATCTTAGCCCTTAAGTTGGGTCATGGTCTAGTTGGGCTGTTTTTTGGGAAAGAAAAGGAATAAAGGCTTTGTACTGGCTGTAGGACAATTATATAACGTTTAATTAGGATACATGTTGTGAAGTCTGACTACATGACATGTAATGGTCTGGCTAGAACATTTCTCAACGTGTAACAATTTTTCTCTAGGAATGGAAAACTGACCATTACACATCATTTAAGGTGATCACATGTCATTTAATTTCCAGACTATGTTTTTTAAAAATAGAGGCATGGGCCTCTATTTTCTAGACCGAAGCCTTTTTCCTCTCGTTTGAAGCCTAAAAACCGCCTTTTCTAGTTTTTCTGATATAGATCCTGTATGGACTCTATTTCATTAATCTACAGTCATGATGGAACCACATTGGTGAGTTCTTGATTCCTTTTTAGTCATTGTGATTCTTTATAAAAACAGCTACACTGTTTGGGTTTATGGCCATATGCCATAATTTCTTGTTCTTTGTCTGTTCTTCATTTTTCTCCTAAACCGAGATGAAGCAGGACATGATACTGGATGAGCACTCCACTATTAAGCTAAGGTAGATGGTCTATACTTTTCTTTCGGCTTTTGATGCTTTATTAATATATTGGACTTTTTTTCACCCATATTAATTTTTGATGTTTGACTAGTTTTGAAATGTTAATCTAAAATAGATAAAGTAGGACATGTTAGGGATTCCATTAGATTCTTTGAGATGTTTTAGTGGTTGTTTCCCCAACTGGAGGCCACCCATGGTGTGATCCATTCCATTTCTTTGGTTTTGTCCAATGATGAACTACCCAAGGAGTGTGTTCTTGAGTTTTCCTAGTTTAGGGAAGCTCATTTGTACTTAAATGTGGTTGAATTACATGATTAGGTGATTTTTTGCATCCCTACCTTATGTCATCAAAAATATTCCAGGATTAACATGATTAGATGGATTGAATGGAATTTGTTAAAACAGTGGGTATACTCATTGGATGTTTTTAGATTACTTAATCAATTTTTTATTAATTTTGATTAATGGGTGGGTACACCCATTTGATGTGTTAAATGGATACTCTAATGGTAAATGGGTGCATATACCCTTGTGACTTTATAAAATGGAAGTGGAGTACATGATTGGGTATACGCATGATATGTTATGGTTTAAATAAGTGGGTATATTCATTGAATGAATTAGAATGTAAATGTTTGTATGATTGGCTAGACTCATATGGTTGGGAATTGTTAAATGGTATGAAATATATGACAATTTTATAGATTCAATGAATGGACATCCATGGATCTAGAATGTGGTAGTGGAACACTTTGCTGAGTATGCACCTTGGGTCTTTATTCTATGGGATGCCTCGAGCTTTTCTACCCCTTAGATCTAGCTTTCTTGGACTCACATAAGACATATTGGTACATGTGCTCCTATTACTCCAACCAGTGCCTATACAGAGTTTCCATCGAGACAGTCCTAGGACTCGATGAGGATGATATGGTCTTCTACACCTCATATCTTGCCCTTTATAGTATACACTTAATTATACAGCATGATTATCGGATATATGATTATGTTTGTACGGTAATGACATGGGTTTTTTTATATGGAATCATTATATAGAAAGGTTGTGTGGACAGGATATGGATGGTTGTCTGGTGAGGTTATGTTACTTACTTATATTTCTTATAGCTGGATTGTTAGGAGATAAAACTTGTTGCAGGGTGACTTGAGAGGATATTTGGTTTTACTTGCAGTAGTTGACATATTCCATGGGCATTCACACTTATTTTACTACTTATCTTACACTTATTTATCATATTTCATCATGATACTCAGAACTGTATAGATATTTGGGTGATTACATACTGGGATTTTTATCTCACACCCCATTTGGTCCTCTTTGGGTATCCAAATAGATTATATAGTTGGAGGTAATAATAGGGGAAAGATCCCTAACACTAGTTATTGATCATTACTTTGTAAAAGGAGATCATGGGACCAAGCTGGGGCTTTTGATGCTACTAGGAAACCTTTGGGTATTTTTTAGATACTTTTACCATATTTTTCTTCCATGTACATATTTTTTCTATTTTATAGATACATGTACCATCTATATTATTGTATATGAGACACTTCTAGATTTTTATATATTCTTATCTTGCTTGTTTATTCAATTTTTTTCTACTTATTGTATTTTCTTTTTCTATTAAATTTTATTGAATTCCACTATGATATACTCTGGTAATAAGGGAATAATATCCTCAATGAATCACATATTCCCTCACTATTACTCAATAGCATCTGGAATTTGGGGAGATGCGCTTGAGGCTACATAAAAAATTGCTCTTGAGACACTGTTAAGTGGCATCTAGGTTCAGGAAATTACAAAGTGCTATCAGAGAGTTTCTTTTCTAGTTTGATTTACTGATGTTTTTTATGATTTTGTCCGAGAACACATCCGTCAGTCAAGAATGCACTTATTGTTGCCATGCATTCCCACTTACCAAAGGCGGTTGGCATCTTTCTCTTATTCAGGGGAACTTTCTCCTTGATCAAAACAAGATTATGGGATGTCAGTTCCTCCTACTATGGATTCCTCTTCAGAACTCATTACCTAGTTTAGGTCTCCATCATATATTTGCGTCGTGGTTTGTGGATCTCTTTCCTGGTGCCATATCTTTGTGGACGCCGATTAATTACACTACTTCTTTTAGGAAATTTTTTGTGGTCTTGACATAGTAGAAACCTTCGGTCGGAGTAGATGGTAACAACAGGAATGTTGGGGTATCTATGGATGCGTGGACATTAGGGAACCTATCTTCTTCCTCATAAGAGGGCATCTCAAAAGTATAGGACCCGAGGCGTCTCTCTTTGGTCATGGGTTATCTTCTT
Source organism: Viscum album (assembly GCA_963277665.1). Classification (NCBI taxonomy): domain Eukaryota; kingdom Viridiplantae; phylum Streptophyta; class Magnoliopsida; order Santalales; family Viscaceae; genus Viscum; species Viscum album. The sequence continues at coordinate 1,938,402,668 of OY728128.1, forward strand.
CTAGAGGCATGTCTCTAAGGTTTTCCTTAGCTTACCATGTTTAACATAGGGTATTCCATGGGTTTATCATCTTGCAGAGACAGTTACGCCAAAGGTGTTTCATCTGAGGTTTTCCTCAGGCATCTCCTATTTAACACGAGGTAGGTCGTGATTTTAACATCTTGCGAATATGGTTACACAAAAAGCATGTATTTTGTGGTTTTCCTTAGGAATCCATGTTTAACATGAAGTAGGATGTGAGTTTAACATCTTTCGGAGATGGTTACGCTAAAGGCATGTCATCTAAGGTTTTCCTCAAGCATCTCAAAGTTAACACGAGGTAGTCCTCCAGTTTAACGTCTTGCGGAGATGGAATGAGAGTGATTAAAGAATCCCATAGATATGGATCAGATTGGTACATCCCTATGAGGGTACACCTGGAAGGTTTACCATATAGATGGATCAAAATTCCCAATGAAGATGGATCTAAGGTGGTGTGTCCCATAAAGGGGATATTTCACATCGTGATGGCTGATCTAGACACCACTGAGGGCGGATCAGAAAGAGTGCATCCCATACTGGGGAACACCATGACTTACCATTGGCTAGGATTGAACCTCAGGGAGGTTTTCTACATACCCTGTGTAGATGACAGGGATCAAAACCCACATAGTTATAAGATGTGATGAATCGGAGTGTACACAAAGGACAACAACCCCTATACATGATGGGGCTTATGCCTGGATAACAGCCCATCAAAAGAGGGAGAATCTTGGTTGGATGGTTATTGATTATGTGAGTCTTATACATGGTTAGATACCCACATTCTGCAGGTAACTATGGTGGGTTGGATGACATGATCTCACCAGGATTTGGCAGCCCAATTAAGAATCAGGATGGATGATAGAGAGTTGAATGAAGTGGAGGGGGGATGAGATGGAACCATTGTGAAGGCGACGGTAGTGTTGGGATTGAACCTCAGAGAGGCTTCCTACATTTCCCCATGGCAGGGAATCAAATATTTCATAGTTCAGTGGGGCGATGGGACACCTGAGGAGGAGACCCGTGAGAATGGATGCATGGCTGGGATCTAGAGGAAGTAGAACCGCCGGGTTGGGGCATGACCTTCCCGAAACACATAGTCTTGAGGGAGATACTACGATGGGACATGAGTGATGGGATTTAACCTCAGGGAGGCTTTCTAAATATCCCAAAGGTAGGGAATAAAAGTCCACATAGTTCAATATGGGGCATGGAATTGGGTTGTGCGCAGAGGATAGTGACACAAAGGCATGTTGGGGCTTACGCACGGTTAGCAGCTCGGGGTTGGTCTGACACTCAAGGGGAAGACCAGAGATGTGGGTCCCAACTAAGGGGAATAAAATGGCTTACCAGTAATTGCAGAATACTACATATTACAACTGGTTGTGGTTGACAATGCTTTACCACTGACTGGAGTTCCAACAGCTTACCATTGGCTGGGGTTCCAACTTCTTATCGTCGGTTGGGGTTGACAACAGCTTACCATTGACTGGGGTTACAACGTCTTACTACTGGCTGGGGTTGAACCTCAGGTAGAACTCCTACATACCCAATCTGGGAGACAAGTATAAAAATCCACATAGTTCTAATGGGTACATTTTAACGTCTTACAAGAAGAAGAGGGGCATATAGTTTTACATCATGAGGGACGAGGATGGACCGACGTGATGTGGTCAGGACCGATGGGTGTTGGGAATAAACCTCAAGGAGGCTTCTTACATATCCTATCTAGGAGACAAGGATCAAAGTATGTGTAGTTCAAGATGGGGGATGCATTTTAACGTCATTTGGGGTGAATTTGAACTGACGTGAAGGGTTCAGGACAAGTTGGTGTTGGGATTGAACCTCGGGGAGGCTTCCTATGTACCTTTCCTTGGAAAGGATCAAAGTCCATGTAGTTCAGGAGTGTTTTTTTGAATTTATGTGAATGGTTTAGGACCATTAGGTGCTGGTCTTAAACATCATGGATGCTTCCTAGATACCTTGCCTTGGCAAGGATCAAAGTCCATGTACTAAGGAAGTGTTTGGTGAACCGACGTGAATGGGTTTTGACTAGTAGGCGGTGGGATTAAACCTCAGGGAGGCTTCCTACATAAATTTCCTTATAAAGGATCAAATTACATGTAGTTCATAATGGTGGATATACTTTAACATCATGTGGGATAAAGGTGGACCAACTTGAATGGGTCAGAACAAGTCGGTGCTAGGATTAAAGCTTAGGGAGGCTTCCTATGTACCTTGCCTAAGCAAGGATCATTGTCCACATAGTTCGAAATAGTTTGGGGCTTACACACTAAGGCATCCCGGGGAGGATGTCATGGTCAATTCTTACTCTAATCCCACATGATTCATGCTTGGTGTGAGAAACAATAGGAAACAACTGACCTGAAAATCATAGTGAAAAGGTGCAGCCATAAAGGGTGGTGGATGGGGCTTACTCATGGAAACTGCCTAGGGTTCCATTATGGAGCGGAAATTGATGGATGGGGATTACGCATGGGAGATGCCTAGGTTCTGTTAAGGAGTGGAAATGGTGACTGGGGCTTACGCATTGAATATTCCTAATGCTGCTAAAGAGCGGGAACAGTGTATGGGGCTTACCCATGGAAACTGCCCAGGTGTTGCTAATGAGATGCAAAAGTGTATGGCGCTTACACTTGGAATTTTTCCATGGTGCCACTATTGTGATGAAATTGATGGATGGGTCTTACGCATAGAAGCTTCATGGGTGCTGCTAAAGAGTGGAAATGGTGAATGGGGCTTACGCATAGAAGTTTCCCAGTGCCGCTAAGGAATGTTAACAGTGTATGGTGCTTATGCATGGAAGCTTCTTAGGTGCCTCTAAGGAGAGGCAACAGTGTATGGGGATTACACATGTAATTTTCCCAAGTGCCTCTAAGGAGCGGAAATGGTGGACAGGGATTATGCCTGGAAGATGATTGGGTTCCTCTAAGGATATTCAATGGTGAATGGGGCTTACACACAGAAGCTTCTCGTAATGTCTTCCTCATGTTTGGCCATGAGGTCATCAAAACTCACTGGTGGGTTGAGGTATATAATTGATGTCTACACTTATGCACTAGTACACAAGAGGGATAACTCCAAGGGAATTGGAATCAATCTGAACAAAGGGAGATGAAAAGTGTGGATCACATGCCTGAGATTAGGAATGTGGTGAGAGTGGCATGAAGATAGAGGATAATTTTTGATAGTGTTTGAAACACATCATCCATATTATGTTAGCCTGAAATAGGTACAAACAAATGAGGGTTTACTGTTGACCATGTTCAAAACATATGACCTAACTCGAAGTGTCATCCAAAGTCTTCTAGGGAGTTAGCTGATAACAGTTGGTGAGACAAGGTGGCATGGGACCAGGCTGTTAGGGGGTCCCTTCAAACATGAAAGAGGATGAATATTTTAATGTAGGACACACGAAGAATGAGGTGTAGTGATGAAATGTTTGAAAGGATTCCAACACTCTTGAAATTACACCAGTATAATCGTGGAATGAGGTATCTTATGCATGTCATATAAGATATCTCTTTTTTGGAATAAGAGGCATCCCATTATTGAATGATAGGGCATGATACATTTTATAGTCATGTATAGTGGACTGTTGACATCTTATACTTGGCACATAAGGCATCTCTTGTTTAGATCAAGAGGCATCTTATGTGTGGAACATAGGGTGTGCTACAGTTTATAGTCATGTAGAGAGGATTTTTGTCATCTTATTCTTAGCACATAAGGCATTTCTTGATTAGAGAAAGTGGCATCCTATATTTTTTATATAGTGTGTACTACATTTTATAGTCATGTAGAGAGGACTATTGGCATCTTATGCATGTCACATAGGGTATCTCTTGTTTAGAGCAAGAGTCATCCTATGTTTGGCACATAGGGTATACTACAATTTATAGTCACGTAGAGAGGAATATTATTATCCTATGCTTAGAGCATAAGGCATCTCTTGTTTGGAGCAAGGTGCATCTTATGTTTGGAACATAGGGTGTGGTACAATTTGTTGTCATGTAGATAGGACTATTGGCATCTTATGCTTGGATCATAAGGAATCTCTTGTCTGGATTGAGAGACATCCTATATTTTTCACATAGGGAGTACTATAGTTTATAGTTATGTAGATAGGATAATTGGAATCTAGTCCTAGGATCATAAGGAATCTCTTGTTTGGAGCAAGAGGAATCCTATATATTTCACATAGGGAGTAGTATATTTTATAGTCATGTAAAGAGGGATATGAAGCATAATAAGCCTAACAATGGCTGATGTTGGGACTTATGCAAGAGCATCCCATTCTGGATCAACCTGGTAAAGAAGATAGGTGATGGGTTTTGGATGAGTTGCATGTGGAATGGTTCAACTCAAGGTACTTGGGGAATTGATAACGAGAATCTCAAATTACGACATGGGAAATGATCCAAGAGGAATATGTAGACTCAAGGAGTTCCATGGTGTGAGGAGGAGTATCTCAAAACATGGTATCCCATAGGTGGAAGGTGGGTCTTTGTAAGGGTTAAATAGAAAATGCTGGTGTACCGACCTGAAAAATTTTCGGTGTGACTCTCCATTTTTCATGGGGGTGAGTGATGGAAGCGAAGGGACCAGCCCGTAGGGCCGGGACCGCAGCTCAGAACTGATCCCAAGAAGGGGTATGGGGGATCATCCTCTACAGTATGGACTAGTTGGTGTAAAGGTAAGAGCTTCATGAAGTAAATGTGCTCATGGAACTTGGGGTCTCACGAAGTAGCTTCACAAAGGAAAGTTTCTCTCGAAGAATGGGTCTTCGCAGAGCTCTGGGTCTCACGAAGCATGGGGCCTCATAGAGAACAGGTCCTTGTAGAGCCTAGGATCTCATGGGGTAAAGGGGATTCAAAGAGAAAATGTCTTCATGGAGCCTAGGGTCTCGCAGAGCTTAGGGTCTAGTGGGTCATGGGTCTTTTCGGAGCCTTGAGAAACCTGAAATAGCTACCTCCTTTTCAAAGGGTGGAGCCATTTGAGAAGGGCATCACTTCACAGTGCTCGGGAGCTCAGTGAAATGGGAGATCATCCACCCAAGGGGCGGTGTAACCTTGCATATTAAGGAGGGTGAACCAGCTCTTTATAGGCGATGGAGGTCAGAAGAGCACGCTGTGAAGAACAAATGCACTCCGTGATGAGAAAATGATGTCACGAAGGATGTTGTGCTTCACAACTGGATGGATTTCCCTCAAGTTTCTCATACCCATGGATTCAGCTATCATTGGCCTTCGCAGTGCACGCAGAGGCTCTGGTCAAGTTCCCTCAAGTTCTTCATAACTGCGGTGTTGACCGTCACAGACTTCGCGACACTCGTGAAGGCTCCAGTTAAGTTCCCTCTACTCCGTGATCACAGAGGGAGATTCGAGAATGTGCACTACAAACCAAATTTATGGTCCAACTTCGAATTTCCATTACTCCTAATCTGTAACTTTATTCAGGCACTACAACCAGTTAAATCAAAGCTTGAAAAACGTAATACGATCTTGGATCATGTATGAAAGAATCTGGAATATCTTGTTGATGTGTTTTTCAGTGTCAACAACTGCATGGTCACAATAAGCTAGGATAGGAAAGAAATGGAATTTAGTAATGACTTGTGCTTTGGCATAGCTAACCTGTGTATAAGGAAAATTCAAATTACCCTGAATGAAATTTTTCTTTCCAGTTTTGACTATTACAGTTTATTTGATTTCAACGTTGGGTGACACGCATGATTTATGTTATTTCTATTTATATTTTTGGGTTCTATTTCTATTATAACCCAATGAGATGAGGGTGTGTAATCTCATGCATCATATAGAAACATGGTAAAAATCACATTCCATGCATTATAACATTCCATTTAGGATGCATTATCGGATTCATGTTGTTGTGATTTGTTTTTTTATAGATTTTCCTACTATTTTGATAGGATTTGTGTAGGGAATAGAGGAGTGACATCATCTTTCAATTCATAAGGTGTATGGTCCCTTATGAATTGGAAAATGGATCACCTTTTAAATTAAATTATTAAAGTGAATTGGATGTGTATGGATTATGGGCATCAAATTTTGGATCTTGAGGTGTAATGGGAACACAGGGATCAGAACTTATTGAACCATCAGTTAAATCATGTGAACCAATGGTTATTAAATGAAAATGAAATGAAAAATATATATTTGACTTAGACCTGGCTTTTTCATGGGTAAGAGTCAATGCTTCTAGTTGTTTTTTGGTTGTTCTGTATAAAATCCAAACTTAGGAGATGGTTTTAGGTTATGAATTTTTTTATGAGGGTTTTGACCTATCCTAGACTTTTGAGTTGCGAACTTTGATGTTCTTATTTTCTGAGAAATTGTTTTTGGAATTATAGAGACATCCCACCATGAAGACCTCTAGTGGTATTCCACGAGGGAGGTGACGGCCATACTCTAGTGGTTTTGGTCCATGGGATACTGGTTGATCCTCCATTAGTGTTAGCTTTGACACAATAGATTTTTTCCATACACAGGTGTTAATGCATAGTTCTGTGAGGGGTTCTTTCTCTATATGAAGACTTTTTAGGGATTACCACAGCCTTCCATGACTATGTATGAGCTGACATGGGTGTTCCAACAGCAACATCCTCCCATGTTTTTGGCGGATCGAAGTCCACAGGCCGCTAAACTATGGATTGACACCATGATATCTATTTTAAGGTATCTTGAGACACCTATTGATAGGAGGGTAAAGCTCATGACATATATGAAATGTGGAGAAGAAAATCACTGGTGGGATGTCCAGAAATAAAATTATGTGTTCTGAGATATGGGGTAGGACTGATTTCCAGTCCTGCTTCTATCACTAATTTTACCCTAAGACTCTATAGGAAGAGCAGGCTAGTGAGTTCATACATCTAGAGTAGGGTGTGATGATGGTTATGGAGTACTTAGCACACTTTATAGAGTTATATAATTTTTCAATGATGTACCTTGCTAATGAGATGTCTAGATTGAGATTCTTAGAGTAAGTTCTCTAACATGATATCAAATAACATTTTGACTTGATTAAATAGACTTTTATTCTGAGATTTTGAATTGGGCACTGATTATAGAGTGGAACCTTTGGGAATCTGGGGGTATAGAGTATCTAAATTTTTCTTCTCGACCTAATGGTTATACATCTTCATGAAGGAAGTGTTGTTTTGAGGCTTTCTGTGAGATGAGCATTAGTCAGTTTGTGAGTGCTGGGAGTTCGGTGTTTTTTTACTAGTGGTGAGGCCACATGAAGAATTAGTGAAAAAAGTGACCCAATCAAGTGCTGAGTTTACAGCAGGATGGCCCATGTGTAGAGGTTTTGTAGGAACTTACCTCCAGGTGTGAGTTGTAAAGGTTCATCTCTGATAATAGGTTTAAGAGTAGGTTCCTCATCTCCATGTTAGGCTGGGAGATGGAACAGTGCAGTACAATCAGGCTGAGGTAGTGGTGGTCATGGTAGAGGCAGCCAGACACCAGTTACATTAAGACATTAGAATGGGCCTAATCTGGGCAGTGAAGCTGTGTCATAGGGCTACGGTGTATGCCAGTTCTATTATGTACATCCTATCATTGAGGAGTAGGGTGTTGAACCATCTGCGGTGAGAGTTATGATCTTAGTATCCTCTACTATTTAATTTCCTCTTTTTAATATAGGTGCATCTTATAGTTTCATGTTTATATATGTGGTGAAAATACTTGGGCTTGTTTTGTGGTCTTATGTGAACATTTTGACACTAGACACACCATTTGGAATCATAATGGATGATGTGATCTAGTATTGGTGTTCCCCCTTATGGTTGGTGGGTGTCACGTTTTTAGGGATCTTTATGTCCCTAAGATGACAGGATTTGATTTCATTCTCATGATGGACTAATTAGAAGCTTATCAAGATTGCGTTGACTTCTATCACCGTAGGGTAACTTTAACGTCACTGAAGGGTGAATTGTTTACTCACAAGGGTGAATGGGATTTCGAAGTGAGTTCAGCTAGACCAAAGCATTGTAGGATGGGCAGGATGATATCCCAAATTCCTAGTTTTTTCCTGAATGATTAGGGAGTTAGTCATGAGGACATTCTTACAGCGGTTTATCACTTCAGGGATGAGTTCCTGCAAGAATTTTCTTGTTTATCTCTCAAGTGATTGGTTTATTTACCTATAATGCTAGTTCCATTGGCTTCACTAGTATCCATTCCTCTTTATGGGATATCTACAATGGAGTTGTAGGAGCTCAAGCTGCAGCTAGAGCATATGGAGTCGAAGGGGTTTATCGGACCCATTAATTCTTTGTGGGGATCACCTTTCCTTTTAACAAAAAAAAGGACGATATATCACTTAGTATATGTTCGAATTATAGGAGGTTTAATTAACTGATGGTTAAAAATAGATAACCCTTTCCATGGATAGATGACATGTTTTATCATCTTCTAGGTGCCTAAGTGTTCTAGAAAATCGACCTGAGTCCAGGATATCACTCGGTACATGTTTGACCTAAAGACATACCTCATACAACCTTTCATAGTATGAATGGTCTATACAAGTATCTGGTTATTTCATTCAGTCTCATGAACACACATCCAGTTTTCCTGGAGATGATGAACCGAGTGTTCCATCATTACTTGGATTCTTTTTTGGGGGTTTTCATGGAAGGTGTCTTGGAGTGTTCTCACAATAGACATTAACATTCCAACCATCTTGAGATCATGATGAATACACTAAGGGAGAGTCAGTTATATGTTATGCTCATAAAGTTCTAATTTTGAATGGATCAGATTCACTTCTATGGTCATATAATCTTAGATATAGGAGAATCAGTCAACCCAGAAAAGGTGAGAGTTGTAGTTTACTAGGAGAATCCTAAGAAATTTTTGGATATACGGAGTTTCTTAGGATTAGTTTGTTACTAGAAGAATTTTATATAGGATTTCTTAGGCTTAGCAGTGCCACTGATGGGCTTTAATAAAAAGGGTGTGAAGTTTGTATGGTTATATTCTTGCTAGATATCCCTTCAAGAGCTAAAAAAAGGTTGACATCAAAATCAGTCATAATATTTATATATTATACAAGGATCTAAATTATGTATTGTAATGAATTAGGTATCAGGTTGGGATCTATGTTGATGTAGGGGGATTGAATCATGGCGTACGGGTCTTGGAATTCAAGTCCAAACGAGAGGATTAACCAATGCATGATCATGAGCAAACTGTATTTGTCCACACAATGCGCTGTTGGGGGTACTATTTACTGGGACAGAGTATTGTTGTGTACACAGACCAAAAATACTCAATTAAATATTCACTCAACGTGATTTGAATCTAAGTCAGTGAAGGTGGGTGGAGAACCTACATTCTTTTGACATCAATCTTTCCTACATGCCTCGTAAAGGAAATGTAGTTGCTAATTCACTAAGAATAAGGACTCAGATACATGTAGTGAAACAGTTTAGTTTTGATTGGAGGCTTATGGAATTTTTTTATGAGATGTATCTAGAGGTTCATGATAGTCATGGAAAGACATATATATCATCCTATGCTATGTATGCTACACTATTGGATAGAGTAAGGATGATGCAGCTATCAGATTCAAAGGGACTAGTCTTACAAGGGAGTGTGGTAGGTGAGGATCCACCCCCTGGTTAGATAGTAGTTGAGGATGATATATAGTGTATCCTTAGAAGAGTTTGGGTTATATTGGATATATATAAAGAGATTATGTGGGAGTTTCATGCTTCATCTTGGGAAGTGCATCTCAGGGTCACCAAGATGTACATTGATTAACATCATCAGTACTAGTAGTCAAGTATGAAAAGAGAGATAGTTGGTTTTGGTTTGAGGTGTTCCACTTGTCAATAAGTGAAGGTGGAACATTAGTGACCAGCTAGGCTTTTACAACAGTTACATATTCGGGAGTGGAAATGGGATTATGCAGTGATGTATTTTTTGATTGGTTTTCTGAGTTCACCTTAAGGTAACGATGTTGTATGTGTTTTTGTTGATAAGCTCACAAAGGTTTTTCATTTCTTACCAATCAAGGAGGCCTTCAGTGTTAATTATCTTGGAAAGTTGTATATTCGTGAGATATTATGACTTCATGGGTTCCCACGTTCTTTCATTTCAGATAGGGATGACCACATTACATATCATTTCTAGCATAGTTTTTAGAGGGTGTTGGGTACATAGGTTCTTATGATCATACCATACCACCCTCAAACTAATGGCCAATACGAGAATATGATACAGGTGCTAGAGGACATTCTCATAGAATGTGTTCTAGATTTTGGGGGATCTTGGGAGAGGCACATTCCCATGGTTGATTTTACCTACAAAAATATTTATTAGGAGACGATATAGATGGAACCCTAGGAGGATTTTTATCGTAGGACATGCTGATCACCCTTGTTCTAGCTAGAGGAAAGTGAGGAAACATTACTGGGACCACGTTTCATGAAAGATACTTCTAAGAATGTCTAATTGATTCAGAAGTGGATGGCTAATGTATTTTCTAGATAGAAATATTACACTGCTCACTATAGATGACCATTAGAGTTCATGGTTGGGGATAAGGTATTTATATGTGTTTCAGTAAGGTTGGGAAAAAGATAGATCAGAAGATAGGGTAAGTATTCACCATGATATATCAGGATGTTTGAGATTCTAGAGAGATTTGGGCTGATATCTTATTTTTCCAGTTACCTCATAGGTATCGAGCCATGCACAACATCATCCATGTATCTCAACTGCACCATTATCATTTGAAAATGTGCCATGATTTTCAACCCAACAAGGTTGAGCAAAAGGTTGATTCATCCTTTGAGTAGCATTTGATTTGTATCGTCGATAGGATCATGTAGGTTCTATGAGGCTGTTAAGTTCCTCTGGTACAAGTGTTAAGGCATCACGGCCATTTATAGGATGAGACTTGGGAGCAGGAGGCTGACTTATGAGATTAGTGGCGGGAATTGTTTTTAGATGATTCTTAACCACCCTTGAGAGGAAAATTAAGGGATGAATTGTTTTAAGGGGGGACATTGTAAGATCTTAAGTTTTTCTTGAGGTACTAATATTTTACTTTTTTGGTTAAATGCTTGTTTACTTTCCTTTTTGGCTTAGAACCTAAGTTAGGACATGGTCCGGTTGGGTTGTTTTTTGGTAAAGAAGAGGGAGGAAGGTTGTGTACCGGATTTAGGCCAATTACATGATGTGTAATTGGCATACACATCATGAAATCTGATTACACAACATTTAATGGTCTGAATAATAATTTTCATGTCATGTAAGGTTTTTACCCAGGAATAGAAAACCGAGCATTACACATCTTGAAAGGCAATTTCACATCATGTAATTTCCCAACTATGTTTTTTAAAAATATAGGTAGGGGCCTATATTTTCTATAAAGAAGCCTTTTTTCCTTTCGTTTAAAGCCTAAAAACATTCTTTTCCAGTTTTTCAGATCTATAAACCATTAGAACTCCATTTCTTTTGTCTTCAGTCACAATGGAACCACATCGGTGAGTGCTTGATTCCTTTTTTCCATTCCTAATTCTTCTGAACAACAATTGCGCTATTTGGTTTTATGCACATGTTCCCTAACTTCTTGTTCTTCATCCAATTCTTCATATTTATTCTAAACCAAGGTGAATCAAGACTTGATACAAGATGAGTACTCTATAATGGGGCTAAGGTAGGTGTTCTATACATTTCTATCAACTGATGCTTTATAGATCTATCAGCCTTTTTGTCACCCTCAAGACTTTTTGGTGTGGGACCAGTTTTGAATTGTTAATCTGAATAGATGATGTAGGACCTATTAGAGATTACCTTAGGTTATTTGAGATGCATTGGTAGTTTTTTCCCTATTCAGAGGCCACAAATTGGGTGTTTCTTTCCATTGCTTTGGTTATAACAACTGATGAACTACCCAAGGGGTGTGTTCTTGAGTTTTTTCTAGTTACAAGAAGCTTAGTTGTACTTAAATAAGTTTTAATTACATTATTAGGAGATTTTTTTACTCCTTGCCTTGCGTCATTAGAAATATGCCATGATTAACATGATTAGATGTCTTGAATGAAATTTGTTAAAAGAGTGGGTATACTCGTTGGTTGTATTTATATTAATTAATCGGTTTTGTTAGTAATTGTGATTGATGGGTGGGTATACCCATGTGATGTGTTAAATGGATACTTTGGTGGTAAATGGGTGGGTATACCCATGTAACTTAATTAAATGGAAGTGGATTACATGATTTGGTATACTCATGAGATGTAATGGTTTAAATGAGTGGGTATACTCATTGAATGAATTTCAATGTAAATGTTTGTATGAGTGGGTAGATTCATATGGTTGGGAATTGTTAAAAGGTGTGAAATAGTTGGGGATTTTATACATGCCATGGACGTCTCTCCATGGATTTAGAATGTGGTAATGGAACCCTTGGCAGAGTATTCACCTTGGGTCTTGATTCTGTTGGATGCCTTGGGCTTTGCTACCCCTTTGATCCATATTTCTTTGACTCATGTAGGCCATGTTGGTATACATGATCCTAGGACTCGAACCAGTGCCTATACTAAGTTTCCATTAATATTCAACTAGGACTCAAAGAGGATTTCGTAGTCTTCTACACCTTGGATCCATACCTTCGTGGTCTACACTTCATTATATGGCACAATCGTGGGATATATGGCTATGGTTGTACATCGAGGCCATGGGTTTTTATATGGATTATTTATATGGAAAGGCCATGTGGATTGGATATGGATGGTTGCAAGGCAAGGATATGTTACTTTCTTATGTTTCTTAGAGTTTCTTTGTCAAGAGATAACACTTGTCGTAGGGATCCTTGAGATGAAATTTGGTTTTACTTTCTACAGTAGACATATTCTATGGGCATTCACACTTACATTACTGCATATTTAAACTTGTTTAGAAAATTTCATCACTCTACTTAGAATTGTATAGATCTTTGGGTGGTTACCTACTGGGCTGTTTATCTAACACGCCATTTAGGCCACCTTGGGGATCTAAATAAATCATATAATTGTAGGTGATAATAGAATCATGTACCCTAACAGTGGTTTTTGATCATTTCTTTAGAGCAGGAGAGCATGGGACCAAGCAGAGGATTGTGATACTACTGGGACACCTTTTGTTCTTTTGGTTATTTTGGATACATGTACTATATTGTTCTTCCTTGTACCTATTTTTGTTGTTTTCTAGATACATGTACCTTCTGCATAATTGTATATGAGACACTACTAGCTTTTTTATATTCCTATCATGCTTGTCTATTTTATATGATGTCATATTATTGTTTCTACTTTTGCTGTGATATACTATGGATTAAGGGAATAGTCTCCCTAAAAACTCACATATGCCCTCACTACAAGTTGGAAGCCTCTAGAATTTAGGGAGGTGTGCTTGAGGCCATGTATCCAACTAGTCTTGTGGAAAAATTGAGTGGAATCTGGGTCTTAGACATTACATCTTCTAACTAAACTAAAATGAGGCCCGATATTTGTTTAAATTTGTGATTCAACACATACAACCTAAGATGATGCATCACATACAAGAAGTTGAGATAGAAAATAAGATAATAAGTGTTGAGATAAAATCTATGAAGTCTTTTATTATGGAATTGGAATCCTAATTTTCTACCTATTTGGATGGTATTCCTAAAATTCTGGAAGATACATCTTCAAATACCTCCACCACACCTCCTATAGTTGATGTTGATCATATCCGAATATTGTTCAGACAGGAAGTTGTAGTTGTGTCTAGTGGACCATCATGTGCGAACCTATGATTCCTTTGGAAATTAGGGAGAAAATTTTAATAGAGTACTCAACATGATCATATGTTGATTAGATCATATGCCAAGGATATGAATTCTAAATGAGAAACAATAACCAAGTCCATTAAATTTTACCTCTAAAGGATCTATACAAAGCATCCCATGGATGAAAACTTCATGTTTTTGGCTGAGAATATAAGGATTCCACTTATGACTCAAGATTTTACTGATAAAGTGATACAATTGAAAGAGATTAATCCTGTGTTGAGTTTGTTTATGGAAGATAAGGGGGACTTATTTAGTTCAATGGAAAGAGGTGACTATATTTTTATGGATTTCATCAATCTGATTAAGACATTTCTCTATGTTCAAGGCACTATAGTTTTTGTTCTAGAATCCATTCTTATCACTCTTGATCTATCTTTCAAACCAGAAGTGACTAGAGATCCTCATGAACCTTTTCCTACCCAAATCCAACATTTTCTTATGCTCTATACACAAGTTATAAGGTGGATTAGGATAGTTATTATTGTGTAATATCTTCCTCCTAGAACTATCATTGGACTTCCCCCTATTTTTACAAATACGTTGTCTATAGCTCCTTCAGATCCTACCTCTTCAGATCTAGAGAGAGCCAAATCCAAGGGAAAAGCACCACTGGATCCTTCTACCCAATATTGAGAGTGTTGTAGTAAACATTTTATTTTGATGGGACTAGTGTTTTTGTAATAACTTTTTGGTTTATACTTTATGCATTAGCTTTTCTAAAATTTATTTATGAATCTTTCTACGTTCTTTTTTATTACTACCTTTACTATTTTAATCTTCTACTATTTATCTTTTTGGTAACCTCAAAAGGGAAAGAACACTATGGCATTTATTTCTGATATCTTTCTTCTTATTCGCATGATATTTCCATTGATACTTTTTGTTTTTAATCTTTTTTCCTTTGATACTTGATAATAATATTCAATTACTTACTATTTATCTTTTATACCATATTTACATGCTAGGAATACAAAGTGAGGCTTTATATTTTGATCTTACCTTTGATATCATGTTTTATATTTATCATAACTTTTATACCATGATTTTTGATCATCAAAAAGGGGGTTATTTTGACCTCCTTATTTTTATGATCAAAAAATCATGATTTTATTGATCCTAATGAATTTCATGTTTCTCAATTAATATCTTGTATTCTGAGACTGGTGATGAAATTGACTAAGTATGAGTCACTACCAGACATGTCACCACCAAGATATAATTTGGAAAATGTTAGAGACACCATCATCAAAACACCATTTGACTAAGACATCTTTAGATTTGAAATCTCACTAAGTTTGAGACACCTCTAGAAGACACACTACTAGAGTATAAAATCAGTAAAGTGTGAGATAACACCAAAATATCTCATCATTGGGATGTCATGTTGCCAATGTTTAAAGTTGCTTAAGTCTAAGACACCACTAGCTGAGACACCACCAACTGAGACATTTTCATCCACACACCACTAGACATGATGGTTGGAAAAGTACAAGTTTGATGCATTACTAGAGTGATACAATGTTAGTGCCATGCTTCATGAACAAGTCACCACCATACCCTAAGAGAATTACAGACTAATCCATCTCCATTATTTTCTTCAATTACTCTCTTTCATTTAAACTATTCTAATAGTTGTATTACTGATGTAAATGTAGAATTTTATTTTAACTATTTTCTATAAAATTCTAGACCGAACGCATTGAAGAGGGTGTCATATGTGTTGTACGAGGAAACAGAATATCTGGATCAACATGGATATTCTTCTTGCTATTTCTATTAAGAAAAGAAACAGACTCCCTCATGCATAAGATATGTAATAGATGTGTGAATAGTACTATTAAAAATATGAGAGCTAGTTGTTACTAAACACACATAGAGTTGAAGATATAAACTGTTGAATCCTAATAGAACAATTGACTAGGGAAGTCAAAGCTCATACACATCAGTTACTTTCCTCTAGTTAAGAACATGAGTCTACGACACTCTTTTCTTCTAAATTTTCCAAGAGAAATCGACTCAAGATGCACTGTAAAATCAAATCAATAGTTGCGATCTAAATTTCACTAGAACAATCATTTCAAAACTCTACACTCTAAGATTTATATTTTTTATTTATTTTTATTACATTTTTAGCAGTGTGTGCATGCTCTATTTTTATCACATGAACATTGTCTCATGTGCTGAACTATAAGATACTTAATATCTTATTTTCTCTATTTATTTTTATTCCAATGTATAACTATGGTAGTGGTCCTTGTGTGACCTGTTTCTCCTTTTATTCACATGTATAACAATGGAAGAGGTCTCATGCGACTTTTAATGTTGCAATCTATTGTGAAACCTAATCTAGGTTGTGGATCATCTTGTTTATTTTATATAAACTTCTTGGTAAATGTTTTTTACCAAGTGGATAAGATTATGTCTCATATTCATACTAAACCACTTGTTTAAAAAATTTATTGGGTGTTTTTATTTAATTTATTTATTCTTTTGAAAGTAAATTGTTTTAACCAAACAAAAACTAATAATTTAATAATTGATCATTATTAGTGTTTTTATAATAATTTAAATATGTAAATTGATTTAAAATGAATAATTAATATTGTATATTACTTACCTAAGAACAAATCATTCCTTAAGAAAAAATTTGAAAGATTAGAACTTTTAATGATTTGATATATTGATTAACTAGTCCATTTTAAATTAATTGGGGGATTTAAAATTAATTTATTTTAAATAGAAATTTTTATTGAGTACTCAATTCACCCCCTCACCCCCCCCCCCTCTTGAGATACTCACTCTAGCCAACAACATGAACAATATGAAATAAATTTGGTTAATATAAATAAAGTAAATTAGTAAATATGAGGAGGAATAGAGTCCCATTCCTTGAAACATTGATTTTAAAATACTAGGAGGAGTTTCATAAGTGCTTTGAAATACATTATAAAGGAATTATAGATGGATGGAAATATAAGCATTATGTTCAATGGGTTTATTGATTTATAATTCCTTTTAAGGGATTTATATATGGATATAGAGATTAAATTTTTCCTCAATGGGATTTCAGTGAAGAGAAATTGGAGGATGGGTTTGTATATATATCAAAAGTGATAGAGATTTTTTATTAATTGCTAAACATATTTATTGGACTATAAGTGATAAAATAATCAAAATCACAAACCTTCCCATGATTTTTCCCCATATATTCTTAGAAATAAAATTTGAATACAATATTTTCTTATAATAAGAACCATATTCCTTAAAATATAACATTCATGACATGGATTTGAGTAATGTTCACAAAGAACTTTTTTAAATCCTCAAAATATAGGAATGGTTTTTTAAGGGATTCATTATAGGATTCAAAAATTAATAAAATATCATCAATAATGATTTATTTTAAATGATAAATATATTTATAGACATGGATTAAATTTATAGTATTTATTACATCACTTATGGTCTAGTATAACATCATAATATACATTGTATATTTATACCGAGTTTATTTTCTATGAAGAAAATTAGATACCGCAGAAAATTATAAAAAATTAACGATTGGATAATATCAACATGATCAATTCAAATAAAATATTTAATTCTCCAAAAAAAATAAAATTTGGGAATTTAAAATTTGAAACAAAAAATCATATTTACTAAGAAATACTCATTTTTACAACAGTAACTACATTTTGAACATTAATAAAATTACTTTAGAAATTATAAATTATGTGACCATTTAAATATATATATATATATATATATTTATATTTATATATTATTTAATAATATTATTTTATGAAAATAAAATTTATTTCCAGTTTTAAGAATTTATCAAAAAGAACTTTATAATTGAAACTATATATTTCCCAACAAATAAAATTGTGGTTTGTTTGTATCAAAATATAGTTTTATTCACCTCATTATATAATCATATGTATAAGTTAATAATGAAGGTGGGTAAATATAATTATTATTTTGTAAAAAATAAAATATAAAAAATATACTATGTGGGTCTAGATACAAAACCCCTTACTACACAAGGGTACCCCCTAAGGTTAATGATGGTAGAAATTTCATTGGGTGGTTCAACAAACATGTTTTTAGTGGTGATCTCGATAATATTTATCTTAACCAATAAAATATTTCTATCATGTTTCAAATACTGAATCTCAACATAGTATTTTTATAGGGAAAATGTTATCCAGACCATATCCCTCAGAAACTCTGATAAATGGGCATCATAGGGTAAGATCCTACCAGTTGAGTCTATCTCTTCATTATTAGGTGCCAATTAGTTTTTATCATAACCCTTGTTATATAATAATCAAATTAGTCATTATAGAACTACTCTATTATCATTGATTATAATGATAAATTTTATTTAATGTATTACATGCTAATTATAGATATATTTTATAGTAGTCCAATATAAAAAATGAAATATAGTGCATGTTTTTTAAATAATTAATTAATTTATTCTGAATGAAATTAAATTTATAAAAGTTTGGGTAATTACATTTTTTCTTGCATAAAAATTTTATACATGAAATTTAATTTTTTATACTAATATAGATTAACATACTTTTGATTTATGAACTCTTCTTTTTTCAATTTTTTCTACTAAAACTTTTAGTTCTACCATATTACATTAACTAGGTGAGTTGAATTTTTTAAAAGAACATTGTCTCTATGTTATAATATCATGAATGAGAACTCATAATATAAAATATTATTATAAAAGGTTAAAAACTTGATATTTATTGTATATGAGGGGTATGGTATGTAATTTGTTAAGGTATATTCATGGAACACATCATGTACTTGGGATAATTTAGGTGGGAGTGATAGTTGACAGGCCAAATCTAAAATGTGATCAAGTATCTCAAAGGGGATAACGTATTGTGGAATAATAATTCCCATCTTTCCAAACATCATTAAGTTTCTTCATGAAGATATACAAAGGGAAAACTAATATTAATATTCTAACACTTGGTAATGTTGATGATAGTCTTTGTATCTTTTTTATTAACTTTTTATGTCACGACCCGTCCTCGGGGCCCGTGCTGTGACTACCCCAAGCCCGCCTTCCATAGGCCAGGGGTTGGTGACTAGCACCAAGGCGTAAATCCCGGTAAAGGGAAGGCATTGCCTTTGTAAAGTAAACAAGAACCACAGAGTAAGCAAGCGGAAAAGTAAACACAAAGTAAAAACTGGAACAAGTTGTGCTGAAAGTAAGGGGGCCGGAAATACAGGCCCAACTGTAAAGTACAACTGAAAGGGGAAAAACAGCAACTGAAAGGAAAAGCCGCATCATCGAGTCGTCCTCTGGAAGTCCCACCTGAAGGGTGAGTACAGAAAGCCTCCACTGCTCCTCGGGTCCAACCTACAGCTCCGAGTACACCCTGCCCAGTGGTCCACCTCCAGGTATCGTCCGGCTCTGCAAGCCTCTACCACGATCAGCGATGTCCGTCGTCTGCAACCAACACAACATAGTGTGGGCATAGCCCGTGTAGGGGTGAGTATAATCTACTCAGTAGGGACCCCGAGACCCCCAAAGGTCTCCCAGAATCCACAAAGGATAACCACAAAGGAAAGATACAATCACGAAGTAACATCCGACACTGCTTAGATATATGCCCATACATATACCTAAGCCATTAATTCTCACTCGGCTCCAACATCCGAGCTCAAGCACAACCCAGTCCACATAGGAAAGAAAAAAGTAAATCCACACAGGATAGCACAACACAATCCACAAAGGAAAGCAAAACTTAATCCACATAGGATAGCACAACACAATCCACAAAGGGGAGTAAACAGGATTCAGCTCACACAGGTACTTCTTCGTATGACGTTAGAGATGATCAGATGTATCCACTGATTCATCTAAGCCGTCAGACCCACAAAGGATCTGTAGGTACTAACCCCCGCAATGACCCACACATGATCGATCATGAAGTTGATCCCAAAGATATTGGGAAATTCCTTCTCCATCAAGTACAGTTGTTATGCCGCTACAACCAAGCGCTTCCCTCTCACCTTGGACTGCTGTAGTACTCCACCTATCGAGTATTGTGGGCCTGCTTCTACAACCAAGCGCTTCCCACCATGGGTCTGCCGATACAACCAAGCGCTACCCCTCATAGCCTCTAGAGGTACTCCTTCTGTTGAGTACCACGGGTTATCCGCTACAACAAATCTCTCCTCCATCGTGGGTCTGCTGCTACAACCAAGCGCTCCCCCGTGCTGCTACAACTAAGCGCTCCTCCATCGTGGGTCTGCCACTACAACCAAGCGCTCCCCCTCATAGCCTCCAGAGTTACTCCTTCTATTGAGTACCGCGGGTCTGACGCTACAACCAAGCTCTCCTCCACCGTGGGTCTGCTGCTGCAACCAAGCGCTTCCCACTGGGCTATCCGTAACACACTGAGTCGTTCGATCAGCAGTCGTCAAGTCTCAACCGGCTCTAGGGTTTCCACACACAGCATTCTCGTTCCGAGAGGGTCCACTCCACGAGCTAAGAGGTCGATGCATCCACTGACATGTACTCCGGAGTTGATGTATCCCAAGATGTACCATAGTGTTCACTGCCGAAAACACAGAGGATTCCCGTACTGTTTTCATCATCATCGCAACCGCATCCCCTGAGGATCTCTGTACAGTCGTTGTTGTCACAGTAGCAGTTGCAGCCAGCTCTAGGGTTCCCGCACACAGCAAGCTCATTTGGGAGGGTCCTCTCCACGAGCCGAGAGGCTGATACATCAACTGACACATAGTCCATAGTTGATGTATCCAAAAGTTCTGTATCGTCAACAGGAACTCAACGTCGCAGATGGTGCGTCAATCGGACGCCCGGTCTGAGAGTTATTGGCTTTTTCAACCCAGGGGCCCGGTTGGTTTTTAAGGAAAAACCAACCCGATCTTACTCCACCTACGTCCAAACCGCAGGCAGAGTAAGCCAAAAGATCCGTCTGACTCAGAGGAATTCAACAAAATCGATGGCACGCCAATCGGATGTCTGAAGCTCAAGATATGAGTGTTTCCGCTCCGAGGGCCCGGTTGGTTTTGTGTACGAACCAACCCGGCCAAACCCAAAGTATTCCGAAACCTTGAGTGTGATATACTAAAATGACCGTATCAATCCAAGGATCGCATCGCCGCTGACGGCGCGTCGTTCGGAGGCCCGTAGCTCAAGATACGGGCAAAAGACCGAAAACGGTCCGAAGATGGGGGGTCTGGGCCCAGACTAACCCGGCTTGACCCCCCTGGGTCGGCCCGAACCGGGTCGACCCGACCTAGGTCCGGGTCCGACCCGGTTGGGCGCGACCCGGCTGGCGGGTCGGGTCGGCTCGGCCGAGCGAGCAGAGTCCGAGGGCGGGGGTGCACTGCCCCCGCGTGTGAACACCCCCCCCCCCCCTGCGGGGGCCTCCCTTGGTCAGCGGACGCGGAATTGCCGCGTCCCATGTGCGCCGGACCCGCACGGCCTCAGGTCCGCTGGTGTCGCCGTCGCTTCCGGCCACCGGTGACCCACACCTCCGGTGGTTTCCGCGGGCCACCGGAGTTGCTCTGGTGGTCTGATTCCACTCTCGTCTGCGCCGTAGCTCCTCCCGGGTCCCGTTCTTCATTGTGGAATCAACGAATCACCCCAGCGACATGTTTTGTCGTCACCCGCCAATCCGCGCATCAACGAAGAACTGCGGAGGGTTGTCGGGCCATGTTTCTTTGGCCCACACCCTCCGCGTTAGGTGATAACAATCTGGAAGAAATAATCCACAAATGGAAAACAAAACAAGAGACAATTTTAATAAATTAAAATTGCACCTTGATCCTGGCTCTTTGTTTTAGAAGGAAACAACTATGGGAATAAAATATTATTTTCAAATAAAAAAAATCCCTACCTTGTTGTAGCCGTCAGATGTGAGTTCGTCGCGGAATTGACCGTCGCGGTAGGAGGTGATCGTCGCGTCGCGGAAGGGCGTCGCATCGTCGTGGAAGGGTGTCGCGTCGTCGCGGAAGGGCGCCGCGTCGACGATCTCCGAGGGTTTAAGAAACACACGGATTTAATTATAACAATTAAATCCATGTTGAGGATAGAAACCACAAAGTAATTTAAAAGATTTTAAATTCCTACCTCAAGAGGATGTTCGAAGATTTGTCACGGAAGAAGGAACGTCGCTGAAGAACGTCGTGGGAGAAGAATCGTCGGCGTCGCGGGACTTGGTGTCGCGTCGTCGATCTCCGAGGGCTCGGCATTCTTCGTCGCCCTTTCGTCAAAGGTCAGCGTTCTTCGCGTTCTTCGCGTTCTTCGCGTTCTTCGCGAAGGAGGTTGAAGGACTTAAGGTTATGTCAAATCCTCTCAACGAACAACACACAAGAAGAAGAATGTTGGTCTTATTTAATTACATGCCATCAAACGAAAAAAAAAACTAAGTTAAGTAACGACCCATTAATTCATAGAATTAATTCAACGAATAAAACCACCCAATTAAAAGGAGAGTTTAATAGATTAAGAAACGCCCCAGTTGACTTTCAATTAATAGGGGTTTTCGCGGGTGCGTTACTTAGCGGAAAAGAAATGGTGGGGCTCGTGCGGGCCCCACCTCACAAATATCCTACCAAGAGGTAGGATATTCTGAATTGCACCCTATCCAATTCCACTTAGTTTAAGTGGCTTTAAGTGGCTTTTAAGTGGCTTTTAATTGGCTTTAAGTGAAATAAAAATAAAGTTGTCGCACCACTTTATTTTATTTCTTAACTTTAAGCCCAAAAATTAAAAACCACACCCGAGCAAACGCAACTCCGGAAGAGGCGTTTCTAAGCAAATACCGGCGCTGCAATTTCATCGGTGCCCTCAGAATTTGATTCTGAGCACCAGTTCAAAATTTAGAAAAACCCGCTCGTTAGTTCACTGAACGTACCCGAGCCAAACATCGGAAAATGATTCCGGGCACACCGGGCCTCGGAATCAGGTGCCATCAGAAACTGTGTTCTTGAAAAATTACAAGGAAAATTAAGAAAATTTTTTTTTTGAAATTTACGGGTATTTACATCATTCTCACATCAGGGCTTTACATCCTCGTAAAGCTTTAACACAAACTAGGGTTACAAAAGTGGTACTGAGCACGCATCTGAGCCTTCCACTCCCATGTGCTCACCTGGAGGTTCACGTGCTGCCAAAGAAAGTGCACAAGAGGAATCAACCGTCCTCTTAGGATCTGTTCCTTTCGATCCTCGATCCCCACTGGAACCTCTGTGAAAGTCACCCCATCGTCATCGTCCAGCTCCTCATGGTCAATGTTGTGTGAATGATCGCGCACGTATCTCCTCAGCTGAGATATGTGGAAGACGTCGTGCACCCGGTGCAAACCAAGGATGACGTCGTAAGGCCTCGACGCTACTACCAAGAGATCCAACCGTTACTCTCACCTCCAAGGGTTGAGTCACACTGTCGGCATCAGTGTGTGGTAACTGGGTCTCTTCCAGTAGGTATCTATCAAGTGAGGGTCAAGTCAACAGTCTAAACTGGAACCTCTTAGTAACAACACAAGAGAGGACAGGAAAGTATATGCCACAAGAAAAGGTGTCTTTTATTAATGCAGCTCAAGTACAAAGACACAAAGCATCTACAAACATACATCAAAAAAACTATAAGCAACGTGAATAAAAGTCTCCAGGTCTGGAGCTAGTCCCGCTCCTGTCCATCTGCTCCCGGAGCTCCATGATCATAGGCCTCAGCTGCCTAAAGCTGAGATCTCCCATGTCCTCCTGTCCCCTGCGGCCAGGGTGGACCTCCTGGTGGTGGTGGTGGCAACACCCCGAAGTGTCGTCCACCTCCAGCTGCACGGCCAGCTCCCCTGCCATGGCCGCCTGCTCCTTGCAGCCTACCCTAATCGAACCTCTACCTCTGCCTGGGGGGTCTTTCGTTCATCTGATGGTCATCCGTATAGCGGGCCGGACAGTCACGAGCCATGTGACCAACCCCGCCGCAGGAGTAACATTGTCCGCTCATAGTAAGTCATTGTCCATCCCGAGTGCCTCGCACAAATGATCTTGTGTCACGCGGTCGACCACCGGTAGGTCTAGTCCTCTTGGACCCCTGCATCATCTGTCTACTGCCCGCTAAAGAAGACTCTGCCGCATGCCAGCTAGTGGTGGGTCCTGCTTCTGGAGACTTCTCAGCAAGGAAACTCTCCACTAAGAGGGCTCACTCCAACACCCCTGTCTGTGTCGGAATGTTGTGAGAAACAACTGAAGCTCTGATCTCTCGCCTGAGCCCCTGCTCGAAGGTTCGGGCCCTGAAGAATGGGTCCCGTACCATGTCTATGGAATAGCGCGAGAGATCGGTAAACCACGCCGCGTACTAGGCTACTGTCATGCTTCCCTGCCGCAGCTGTAGTAGCTCCTGGATGCGCACCGCTCAGAGGGTGGCTAGGATGAACTCTGAGAAAAAAAGGTTGTCAAAGTCTGTCCAAAGGAGTGATGCCTCGTCGTGCACCTGGATCATCAAGCTCCACCATCTTCCTGCTGCCGCATGCAGGAGGCTCGCTGCGAGGATCACCATGAGGTCTGCTGGTGTCCTCACTAGCCTGAAAACTCGAACAACTGCCTCCAGCCAGTCCTCGGTTGCCTGGGGGTCCGTCTCCCCACGGAACCTGGGCGGTCGCTGGCACTGGAACTCATGCAGTGCACTAAGGTGATGTGCATCATCAGCGGCTAGGGCTGGAATCATCGGTGGCTCGAAGGGTAGAGGTACCGTCGGTGCTTCTGATGTCAAAGGGCCATGTACCGAGTCCTCGTCGCTTGGTGGGCTCTCGCCACACACAACTCTCGGAACCCTAGCAGGCTGCCATCGTGGGGCCATCCTGAAAAGAGACAGGTGCGCCATGGTCAGAACAGTGTACCTGGTGAGCAGATACAAAGTAATCACAAAGAGAACTTAAAACACACATGTAATCAATGTTTCCGTGCATTAAGTCAGAAATCAGAAGTCAGGGTCCTGGTGTACGGATACATCGGCCGCCGCACCAACACTGGTCTCCCTGGACTGATAACCACACTCAATACACTTAACACTATTGCTTCACATAGAAGAAAGATCAGAGTCTGCGGTAGAACCAACCACCTCAGATACCAATTTGTCACGACCCGTCCTCGGGGCCCGTGCCGTGACTACCCCAAGCCCGCCTTCCATAGGCCAGGGGCTGGCGACTAGCACCAAGGCGTAAATCCCGGTAAAGGGAAGGCATTGCCTTTGTAAAGTAAATAAGCACCACAGAGTAAGAAAGCGGAAAATTAAACACTAAGTAAAAACTGGAACAAGCTGTGCTCAAAGTAAGGGGGCCGGAAATACAAGCCCAACTATAAAGTACAACTGAAAGGGGAAAAACAGCAACTGAAAGGAAAAGCCGCAGCGTCGAGCCATCCTCTGGAAGTCCCACCTAAAGGGTGAGTACAGAAAGCCTCCACTACTCCTCGGGTCCAGCCTACCGCTCCAAGTACACCCCGCCCAGTGGTCCACCTCCAGGTACCGTCCTGCTCCGCAAGCCTCCACCACGATCAGCGTTGTTCGTCGTCTGCAACCAACACAACGTAGTG
This sequence comes from Viscum album, assembly GCA_963277665.1. NCBI lineage: Eukaryota > Viridiplantae > Streptophyta > Magnoliopsida > Santalales > Viscaceae > Viscum > Viscum album. The sequence goes on from OY728128.1 coordinate 1,938,428,159, forward strand.
CGGGCATATCCCATGCAGGGGTGAGTATAAGCTACTCAGTAGGGACCCCGAGACCCCTGAAGGTCTCCCAGAATCCAAAAAGGATAAACACAAATGAAATATACAATCACGAAGTAACATCCGACACTGCTTAGATATATTCCCATACATATATCTAAGTCATTAATTCTCACTCGCCTCCAACATCCGAGCTGAAGCACAACCCAGTCCACACAGTAAAGAAAAACGTAAATCCACATAGGATAGAACAACACAATCCACAAAGGAAATAAAAAGGTAATCCACATAGGATAGCACAACACAATCCACCAAGGAGAGTAAACATGATTCAGCTCATATAGGTACTTCTTCGTATGATGTTAGAGATGATCAGATGTAGCCACTGATTCATCTAAGTCGTCGGACCCACAAAGGATCTGTAGGTACTAACCCCCATAATGACCCACACAGGATCGATCATGAAGTTGATCCCAAAGCTATTGGGAAATTCATTCTCCATCAAGTACAGTGGTTATGCCACTACAACCAAGCGCTTCCCTCTCACCTTGAACTGTTGTAGTGCCCCACCTATCGAGTACTGTGGGCCTGCTGCTACAACCAAGCGCTTCCCACCATGGGTCTGCCGCTACAACCAAGCACCCCCTCTCATAGCCTCTAGAGGTACTCCTTCTGTTGAGTAACACGGGTCAGCCACTACAACCAAGCGCTCCTCCGTCATGGGTCTGCCGCTACAACCAAGCGCTCCCCCGTGCTGCTACAACCAAGCGCTTCTCCGTCGTGGGTCTGCCGCTATAACCAAGCGCTCCCCCTCATAGCCTCCAGAGGTACTCCTTCTGTTGAGTACCGTGGGTCTGCTGCTACAACCTTGAGCTCCTCTGCCGTGGGTCTGCTGCTGCAACCAATCGCTTCCCACTGGGCTATCCATAACACACCGAGTCGTTCGATCAGCAGTCGTCAAGTCTCAACCAGCTCTAGGGTTTCCGCACACAGCATGCTCGTTCTGGGAGGGTCCACTCCACGAGCTAAGAGGTTGATGCATCCACTGACATGTAGTCCGGAGTTGATGTATCCCAAGATGTACCGTAGTGGTCACTGCCGAAAACATGGAGAATTATTGTACTGTTTTCATCATCGTCACAGTTTCATCCCCTGAGGATCTCTGTACAGTCTTCATCTTCATAGTAGCAGTTGCAGCCAGCTCTAGGGTTCCCGCACACAGCACGCTCGTTCGGGAGGGTCCGCTCCACGAGCTGAGAGGCTGATACATCAACTGACACATAGTCCAGAGTTTATGTATCCAAAAGTTCTGTATCGTCAATAGGAACTCAACGTCGCAGATGGCGTGTCAATCAGACGTCCGAAGCTCAAGATATGAGTGTTTCCGCTCCGAGGGCCCGGTTGGTTTCGTGTACGAACCAACCCGGCCGAACCCAAAGTATTCTGAAACCTTGATTGTGATATACCGAAATGACCTTCTCGATCCAAGGATCGCATCACCGCTGACGGCGCGTCGTTCAGAGGCCCGTAGCTCAAGATACGGGCAAAAGACCCAAAACGGTCTGAAGACGGGGGGTCTGGGCCCGGACCGACCTGGCCCGACCCCCCCTGGGTCAGCCCGAACCGGGTCGACCCGACCCGGGTCCGGGTCTGACCCGGTTTGGCGCGACCCGGCCGGCGAGTTGGCTCGGCTCGGCTCAGCTCGGCCGAGCGGCCGAGCGAGCGGAGTCCGGGGGCGGGGGCGCTCTGCCCCCGCGTGTGAACACCCCCCACCCCCCCCCCCCCCCCCACCCCCCGCCCCCCCGCGGGGGCCGCCCTTGGTCAGTGGACACGGCATTGCTGCGTCCCGTGTGCGCTGGACCCGCGCGACTGCGGGTCTGCTGGTGCCGCCGCCGGTGGTTTCCGCGGGCCACCGGAGTTGCTCTGGTGGTCCGATTCCACTCCCGTCTGCGCCGTAGCTCCTCCCGGGTCCCGTTATTCACTGAGGAATCAACGAATCACCCCTGCAGCATGTTTTGTCATCGCCCGCCAATCCGCGCATCAATGAAGAACTGCGGAGGGTTGTCGGGCCATGTTTGTTTGGCCCGCACCCTCCGCATTAGGTGATAACAATCGGGAAGAAATAATCCACACATGGAAAACAAAACAAGATACAATTTTAATAAATTAAAATTGCACCTTGATCCCGACTCTTTGTTTTAGAAGGAAACAACTATGGGAATAAAATATTATTTTCAAATAAAAAAATCCCTACCTCACCGTCGCCGTCGGATGCGAGTTCATCGCGGAATTGACCGTCGTGGTAGGAGGTGATCGTCGCGTCGCGGAAGGGCGTCGCATCGTCGCGGAAGGGCGTCGCGTCAACGATCTCTGAGGGTTTAAGAAACACACGGATTTAATTATAACAATTAAATCCATGTTGATGATAGAAACCACAAAGTAATTTAAAAGATTTTAAATTCCTACCTCAAGCGGATGTTCGAAGATTTGTCGCGGAAGAAGGAACGTCGCTGAAGAACGTCGCGGGGGAAGAATCGTCGGCGTCGCGGGACTTGGCATCGCGTCGTCGATCTCCGAGGGCTCAGCGTTCTTCGTGGCCCTTTCGTCGAAGGCCGGTGTTCTTTGCGTTCTTCGCGTTCTTCGCGTTCTTCGTGTTCTTCGCGAAGGAGGTTGAACGACTTAAGGTTCTATCAAATCCTCTCAACGAACAGCACAAAAGAAGAAGAATGTTGGTCTTATTTTATTACATGCCAACAAACGAAAAAAAACTAAGTTAAGTAACACCCCATTAATTCATAGAATTAATTCAACGAATATAACCGCCCAATTAAAAGGAGTGTTTAATAGATTAAGAAACGCCCCGGTTGACTTTCAATTAATAGGGGTTTTTGAGGGTGCGTTACTTAGCGGAAAAGAAACGGTGGGGCTCATGCGGGCCTCACCTCACAAATATCCTACCAAGAGGGTAGGATATTTTTAATTGCACCCTATCTGCTTCCACTTAGTTTAAGTGGATTTAAGTGGCTTTTAAGTGGCTTTAAAGTGGCTTTAAGTGAAATAAAAATAATATTGTCGCACCACTTTATTTTATTTCTTAACTTAAAGCCCAAAAATTAAAAACCACACCTGAGAAAATGCAACTCCGTAGGAGGCGTTTCTAAGCAAATATCGGTGCTGCAATTTCATCGGTACCCTCAGAATTTGATTCCGAGCACCGGTTCAAAAGTTAGAAAAACCCGCTCGTTCGTTCACTGAACGTACCCGAGCCAAACTTCAGAAAATGATTTCAGGCACACCGGGCCTCGGAATCAAGTGCCGTCAGAAACGGTGTTCTTGAAAAATTACAAGGAAAATTAAAAAAATTATTTCCTTGAAATTTATGGGTCTTTAAATTTTAAGTATTTCATATAATAATAAATTGTTTAAACCTTAATTTTTATATAAAATAAAATATCATCATCCACTCTCTTATTTTATCCAAGAATGGTGAATTCAGGCATAACTTCGCATATAGATCCTTATTATTTTCTATTTGAATGCTAGAATGTAAATTGTTCTTATATGAGAAATCCACTAAGGGGAGGTGATTATAATGACCGAAAACCTAGTATCCTAGAGTTAGTTCTTTAATTTACTACATTTTCATAAGATACAAGTAATTGCATCCCAAAGGACTAAATAGTTTTTTATTAATGGTAAACTATATTAATACTTGAAATCCACATTACATTTTAGAACATAAAATAAAAAAAGTTTCATTGAGACTTCCATTATTCCCCATTTATTTTACCCTACATATAATTCATAATATAATTCTTTTAATTCTTAGGTTAATTGAAATTTTTGAAAGGTATGAGCTCAAATATTGAGTGTGGGTAAGTGTACAGCGTAAGCTATGAGTAAATATGGTATAAAAATATGGAAAGGTAAATAACTAAAACACATTCCATATAAATAATCACATGAGATTGGAAAAAAACCAAGGATATTTTACTAGTCAAATAATAACATGGAATATTAATAATTTATCCTATAATTATGGACTTCATAATTTTTTACATTTTAAACCTATCACCGAGGCCTCAGCCAAGACATATGAAAACTAAAGGACAAGGCCTCAGCCAAATCCAAATCTAGTTTGTCTCATGAGACCTACCGATTCATGTAGAGACTATAGAATACCCCACCAATCACATAATAAGTTCAATGACTTCCACATATTAATGGGTTGAAACATAACCAACATATACATTTGAAGTGTAAATAATTTTCCCCAATTAGTTAACATATCAACAACCATTCTGAGGAACATGTTGAATGGTATCAAAAGAGCACATCCATACTCAAACTGATCATAAACCATTTAATAAAATATTTTAAATTATATCATAATATATCAAACTCAATTAATCATAAAATTCAACAAATAATGATGACATATATGAAAATATTATAATAAAATCATTGAAAACTCTTTAGATAAATAGCGCTTTTTTATATTAAAATAATTTATTTAAAAGGCCATTCAATTTTAAAATAAAACATTTTCATTGAAAACAAAATTTAGAATATGAAAAATAATATTCAAAACATTATGGTTTCATGATGGAAGAAAAATATTTTCATGCTGAAAATTTTATAAAAACATTCCCTTCTTATTTTTGTCGAAAAAGTCATAAATTACCTTGTTTGAAAAATGACAAAAATATTCCTTTCAAAAAAAATTATAAAAAATAAAACATGGGTAAAAATACATTAAACAATTATGAGATTATTCAAAAATCCTTTATGAAACATTTTTAGAAAATAAGGACATTGAAGAAAAATTTTCCCTAATGGAGACTAAAACTTAAAGAGTCCCGAAAAATAATGAGATTGTGAAATAACCCATACAACTATATAATTAGTAGAATAATATTAGCCATGAATGAAATAAAATTATATGGATATAAAACTAACATAATATGCATAATCATAGTCATAAAAGATATTCATGGGTAGTATATACACCACACAAATGAATTAAGTAGTGTATAAGACATTTATCCCATAAAAATAAAAGTGAGACAAAAAATATCATACCTTATGTCTTGTCTCTCTTAGTACTCACAAAAAGATCTTATATAATAAATATATATTTATTATACATATATTAGAGAACAATATTCATTAATATAATACCATATATTATTTACTTATGAATTTATTTTACCTATCTATTAGAAATTTCATTTTAATGTTACATTTCAGGTAATAACTGTTTTGTTTTTTGATTGTGTTTTTATTTCCAATATTTTTTATCATCTTACTTATATCAGGATTTAATTATATTTAGAATGATAATCATGACCTATATATAATATCTATTTAGTATATATGTATTTATAATAATCCATAAAATATATAAATAGAAAATGAAATACACCGTTCGTGGAGACGGTAGGTCATATGTTTGCATTAACATTGTTTCCATTTTTCTAATAAAATTGAAAGAAATAAAGTAATTAATATAATTATAGGACAACCATTATGTAATATATATCATATAAATTCTCTAAAACCATCCTTAATATATTCCATGTAAAGTGTGAATGAATCATGTCGTTTTGAGGAGGAAGTAGTCCACAGGGCCAAAAACGAGTTATCCTATTTACAAAAAATGAAAAACATAAAGTTATGTGTTATATAATATATATAAAAGAATATATACCTAGTAAATATCATATATATCATCCAAAAATATAATTTCCATCATTATTCCCAACCATGAAATGTGGAAATGAAATGTCGAACTACATCGGTTCGCGAGGCGATAGTCCTTTTTACACACGAATGATGATTTTGTATCACATTTGATGGAATAGTGTGTGAGTATAAATATAAACAGTAATATAAAAACATATAATTATATTTAGTATACTAATTTTATTATATATATATGAAACAAAAATAATGTAATAGGTTAAAGAAGAAATAAAACAAAAATGTTCATTAATGAATGTGGTCTCTTCTTTAGATATCTCCTTTTGATTTTCACAAAAGGAATTCTTTGGTTGTATTTATTCCCAAACTAAGGATTATAGGATGAAGTGATGTTAGTTTTTAGGAGGAATTGTTAGTTTTAGTTCTATCTAGAAGGCTCAAAGTTGTGTGAATAAGTGAGGTAGGAGGTTCTCTTTTATAATTGGGGAGAGGGGAACTTTTGGAAACTCTCAAAATATTAAATTAATACCAATTAATTTTCAATTTATAAAGGGTAAAAAGAGATTTATTTAGAATATAAGATTATTATGAGTCTAAATACTCTAATATAATAATTTTTAGAGAAGTTTAGGTATCATTTTTACTCATATCTATTGTTTTTAACACTTTTTCAAACCATTTAACTCTTATTGTGACTACATGTGTTTTTACTCTTTGAAGGATAATATAGTTTCTATAAAATTTCAAACAACCCATAATTGATTCATGGATGTAATTTTAAACGTTATCCAAATAATATTTCTAAATTTAATATTTTTTCAATTTTATATCATTTAATAAAATATTATTTATTTTAAAATATCAATAGCATCAATTTTGACATTATTCATTAGCTGGATATTTAAAAATATCAAAAAAAATAACATAAATTAAAAAACATTAATGCAAACCTAATATTTCTAGTTCATTAGAATTTTGTGTATGAAATTAAATTTATTTTCATATTTTAAATATCATTTATTTGATATGTTCATTAATTAAATAATTGCCACAACATTTTTGTGCAAGCCTTTCATTTAATTTTTCTTTACTAAAATTTAAAATAAATTATCAGTATGAAGATAAACATTTTAGATTTCAAAATAATGTTTTTAATCGAAGATATATTCTGAATTTCCATATATAAAAAATGTAATACTTATTAAATACATGAGTATGAGATATTGGACTTTCCTTATTATAAAATACAAAAAAGGCTTAAAGTCCTCCAAGTGTCTCAAAGAGGAAATAAAATTAGCCCATAGATAATTTTGGTAAAAAATCACACATTAAATAATATTAGGATAATTTTTTGGGTAATTTTATAACAATTATAATATTATTTTTACCCTTAATTACCAAATTTACCATTAACCATGGTAATTAAAAAATGTTAATGTTACTATTTATATTGTCCCAAAATAAAAGATAGCTATTTACTTAATTTGGAAATTATGATTTCAAAGATTCAATCTATTTGTGAAAATTCAAAAAACATAATTGGATAAAATTAATTTAAAATTTATCCTATTAACATAATGATAAAATGGGATTTTAAAGTGAAAACGTTCAAAAGATTGAAATTTTTATATATCAAAATTCAATTTAAAATTGGTTGAAATGAACTAAATTGTGTTAAATGATAAAAAAATATCTAATTATACTTTAAAACATTTACAAATATAATTTAACGCTATAAATTATTTAGATGAAAAAGTTGCCTTCAATTAAATTGCTATATTATATCACTATTCATCAGAACATGAAACTTATCAAAGAAATACCAAAAAGTAAACCAAAGTAAATTTTTATGTTAATATTTAAAATAATAAGATTCTTTTGTTGAATATTATTTATAAAAGTTTAAAAAAATATATTTAAAACAAGTGTGCCATCAAAAGGAGGTTAAATTTTCTTCTTATAAAAATACATATTTTATGTGTAAAATTGGATTTGTTTATATATCGTGTATAAAAAATGAATATAATAATTTTTAAACATTAGATTTAATATATTATATATCTATTTCATTAATATAATCCAAAAGTGTGAATTATTTATATTATTGGTATAAAACACACTTATACGAATTTAAATAGTTTTTATTTAAACATTTTATTTATATTAAAATGGTTTTATATTTATTTATAATTAACTTGTAACTAAATATATTCAATAATATATTTTCATAATTTATTTAATCCTATTAATAACCATAAATTTAATGGTGAGTAGATAATCTCCTTTTAAATAATAATATTAATAGTATATCATGGTTCGTTTAAGCTCGGTGTTACGTGCAATGTAAGTTATCAAAAAGTTTAAATTATAAATGATACATACAATAAAATATTGAGGTGTTACATTATCCCATAATTAAATATATTGAGCCAAAAAATTGAAATTTCACTTAGAAAATCAATGTTTGACACTTGAAAATTCATTTCGGTGAAATCTACATCTGAAAAAGGGTTAATAAAATATCCTCTTAATAATAGAGAATGGGAAATGCTAATGTCACCACAAAATTAGGCTGTAGAATAGGAAATAATTAGGGGATAGAGAAAACTATGACATGGAAGGGAAATCAAACCATCATGTTTTGATGGGGAGTGTTGGAGAATATGGACATTAGAATATTTTGCATCACAAAATCATAAATATGTGATGGGTTAAAGAGGATATTGATTTCTCAGTAAGAAAATTAAATAAATTGTTTTTTATTCCAAATTCTATTCCTATAGCTGATGGATTATTTTAATATCCATATAATCACTTTAGAAAATATTCTTACTTGATTTCCTTCCATGTTATAACCATAATCTTAGACTTTTTTTGATTTGATCAATTTTTACTTCATCTCTTATGCCAAAAAATGGATATTCAAGTTAAATGTGTCATAACTGATGTACTTCAATGAATCATAATATCCAACGGTCATTCCTTCAGCCTCGGAATATTTACTAAAACCAAAATGGTTAGAACATATTATCCAATCAATCATACGTTAACCTCAAAAAATAATATCTAATGTTTAACTTAATTCATTACAACATTAAGACTCATTAAAAATACTTCTATCCAAATTCACATTTCAAAAAGGTCTCTAAATTTCAAAAAAGAAATGTTAACATTAGATTCCCCAAACAACTAAATGTATCTCCTATTGTCACATACAAAATATTTGATCAACTTAAAAACATTAATAAAAACATTCACTCTTAAAAACCTTTAAATAAGAAGTATTACTTCCCAATCATTATATATTTAATGATTATTATAATCAGGGAACCATAGATGAAATAATTCTTGAATCCAAAAACCTAATAACTTTAATCATTCTACTTTATTATTAAACCATTAACTTTGTTTCATCATATTTTTCCATAATACATCCTTCCATTAATTTTTATTTTGTATTATCTTAATCATCAGTATAATAACCATTACTGGTATAATATTTTTTATTCTATTCATTGACCAAAATACAAATCACAATGTGAGAAACACTAGTCATAGTGATATATTCATGAAGAATCATTTAAAGGACTTCTAAATCATGACACATTTTTTCTCAATCTGTGAGTCCATTGGTTTAACCTTTTTTATCCATGCTATTATATAATCAATAGGATTATATCTTATACATATACTTATCGTCGAATTCATTCATCAGGTTATGTTTTCAAATCCATTATTTTTTAAACTCAGTTCCCAAGTATTATACTAAATTTTATCTCATACAAACTATAATTACCCTGACCCCATCATCCTGGATTCGGTGCCTTACTTTATTACATTTTTATAGGATATAATGAATCACATCCCAAAGGATTGAATATATTTTTATTCTTGGTAAACTAGATACATATTTTAAATTCACATTACATTTTAAAACATAAAATAAAAAAAGAGTTTCATTGAGTATTCCATTATTCCCCCTTTGTGTAACACTACATATCAGTCATAATATACTTTTTGTAATTATTGGGGAAAACTTGAAATATATGAAATTTATGAGCTCAAATTCTCAGTAAGGGTAAGTGTACAGTGGAATATATGAGTTAATAGGTTATAAACAATATGACATAGTGAATAATAGAAACACATGCCATTTAAATAATCAGATGATCTTAAAAACATAACCGTGTAAATTATACTAGTCTAATAATCACATAAATATCAAAACTAATCTCATAATTATTGAATGCATAATACTAGACATCTGAAACATGTCGTCGAGGCCTTGACCAAGACATTTTAAAATAAATGGAAAAGGCCTTAGTTAAATACATATCTAGTTTTTCTCATGAAACATACCAATGAATCAAGGGGCTATAGTGGGACCAACCTGTCGCTTACTATGTTAAATACATTCCTCATATGAATTTGGTGAAACATAAACAACATATACATGTTAAATGTAAATAACTTTCTCAAATCAGAAAACATAATCACAAACCATTCTGAGTAATATGGTGAAAGGTATCAAAACAAAAAATCCATAGTCAAACTGATCTTAAAACATTTAATAAAATATGGTAAATTAAATTATAAAATATAAACCTAAATGAAGCATAAAATTCAACAATGTATGATTATATAGATGAAAATACTTTAACAGAATTATTGAAAATTCTTGAGAGAAATTCCACATTTTTAAATTGAATTCATTTATTTAAAAGGAAATTTAATTTTAAAAGAAAAAATTTTATTGAAAAAACCTTTTAAATTGAAAAGGAGGCTTAAAAAATTAAGGCTTCATGATGGTAGAAAAAAATTCTCATGACACATAAGTTAAAAAACATTCCTTCCATGTTTTTGTTAAAAAAGTCATAATGTACCTCGTTTGGAAAATGAAAAAAATATTTCTTTCAAACCATTTTATAAAATGTTTAAAATGGGTAAAATGACATTAAAAATATATAGGATAACAGTAAAAATGAAAACAATTTTAGAAAACATACATGAAATAAAAATTCTCTCTAGTGGAGACCTAAACATAAACAATCTCGAATAATAATGATATTCTGAAATAACACTTACCACTTTATAATTAGTATAATCATATACCACATGAAATAAATAAAATTATATGGATATTTAATTACCATAATACTTATAATAACAATCATAAAATACATTAATTGACATTATATATGCCACACAAAAGAAATAAAGAATGTATAAGACATGTGTCCCAATGTAAAAAAAGTGAGATAAATAATCCCTTACCTTTTTTTTAAATCTCGTCATAATCACTAAAACCTTAGGTATAATAAATATAGGTTTATTATAAATATTTCATAAAACCATATTGATTTATAAAATACCATATATTATTTACTTATGACTTTATATTTCCCTTTTATTAATAATTTAATGTTGAAGTTATGTTTCGTGTAATAACCGTTTTGTTTTTCACATGTGTTTTGATTTTTTATATTTTTTATCCTATTACATATATAATTATTTCATCATCTACATAATGACAATAATGGAATTAATATGATATATATTCTGCATATATATATTTGTAATAATCTATAAAATATATAAATATAAAATAAAATACATCATTCATGGAGATGGTAGGTCATACGTACGCATGAATGATGTTTCTATTTTCTTATCGTATTGAAGGAGATAATGTAAAAAGTATAATTATATTAGAACTATTATGTCATATATATTATATAAATTCACTAAACACATCCATAATACATTCCATGTAATGTGTGAATGAATCACGTTGTTTTGAGGAGGCGGTAGTCAACACATCGACAAACGAAATAATCATAATTACCCAAAATGAAAAGTATAATCATATATGTTATATAATAATTAAAAAAGAATAAATAAATCATTAATATCATATATATCATATAAAAACATAAATTTTATCATTATTTCCAACCATGAAATGTGGGAATGGAATAATGAATGACATTGGTTCGTGAGGTGGTATTTCATCGTACACACAAACAATAATTGCACATCCCATTTGATTGAACTGTGTATGAGTGTAGATCGGACCCTTAATATTAAAAAAAATATTAGTATATTGAGTATAATTATTTTTTTATATAAAAATAAAATATAATGAATTTAATGGGTTTAAGGAATAAATAAAAAAATGTTTGTTAATGAACATTACCTCCTCTTTGGGTATCTTCTATTGATTTGCACAAAAGGAAATCTTTGGTCAGATTTATGCCCAAATTAAGGCTTATAATACAAATAGAGGGAATTTGGGAGGAGAAATTGGTTGGTTTTTGTTGATCTGGAGGGATCAAAATGGTGTGAATATGTGAGGGAGGAGGTTTCATTTTATAATTGAGGTGAGGGGCACTTTTGGCCACTCTCAAAATATTAAATTAATATAAATTAATTTTCATTTCCAAATGGCTCCAAAGTGAGTTTTTTAAAATACAAGTTGAGTGTGTATTTAAATCCTCTCATCCAATAAATTTTTGACAAGTTTAGGTCTCATTATTACCTTTATCTATGGATTTTAACCTTTATTTAAACCATTTAACTATTATCATGACAACATGTGTTTTTACACTTTGAAGGTTAATATAGTTACAATAAAATGAAAAAAGAACCATAAATGAGAAATTGATGAAATTTTAAACCTTATACAAATTAGTTTTTATAATTTATATTTTTATGAATTTTATATCATTCAATAAAATATTATTTATTTTAAAATATCATTATTGTCAATTTTGACACAATTCATTACTTGACTTTTTAAAAATGTCATAAAAACAAGATAAATTCGAAAAAAACATTAATAAATCCATAATATGTCAGTTTTAGCTATAAAATTCGTGTGTGACATTATTATATAATATTAAATTTATTTTAGTATTTTTAATATCATTTATTTGATATGTACATTAATTAGACAATTATCGTATCATCATTGTGCAAGCCTTTGATTTAATTATTTATTCCATAAAATTAAAAATAAATTATCATGAGTAATATAAACACTTTATATTTAATATGACTATTTATAGAAAAATATATCTTTTGAATAACCATATATTAAAAATGTAATACTTATAAAAAACATGTGTATGAAATTTTGGACTTTGCTCAAATTAAAATACTAAGAAAGATTTAAATTCAACCAAGTTACTCAAAGAGGTCATAAAATTGTCCCAATGATACTTTTTGTCAACACTTACTCTCTAATAAAATTAGTACAAGTATTAAAGTAATTTTATAACACTTATAATATTATTTTTACCCCAAATTGCTCAATTTACCCTTGACCATGGTAATTAAAAAATACTAAATTTACTATTCATATTTTACAAAAATAAAACTGGAATATTTACTAAATATAGAACTTATAATAAAAATTATAGATTCCATTTTTCAAAATTCAAAACACATAATTGGCTAAATTTAATTTAAAATTAATCTCATTGATGGTGCAAGAAATGGGTTTTAAAAGTGAAAACGTTCAAATGATTTAATTGTTTTTATACCCAAAGTTAATATAAAATTGATTTAAATGACCAAAATTGGATTAAATGATAAAAAAGTATCTAAATGTACTTTAAAAACAATTAAAATCATAATTTACTATTATAAATTATTTAAAGAAGAATCTATTTTCAATTAAAATGCAATATTTTATAATTATTCATCAAAACATGAAACTTATTAGAGAAATGCCAAAAAAATTCAAAAAAAAGGAAAATTTTATATTCATATTTAAAATACGAATTTTATTTTTTCTAATACAATTCACAAAAGAGTCAAAATATATATATAAAACAATTTCTCCATCAAAATGTGATAAACCTGTATTTTTATAAAAAAAATATTTTATGTGTAAAATTGGATCCGTTATTATATCTTGTATATAAATAACATATGATGAATGTTAAAAATTATATTTAATATTATATATATCATTAATATAATCCAAAATGTGAGATATTTTTATTTTATTGTTATAAAACACACTTTTATGCATATAAGGATTTTTTATGAAATCGTTTTCATTATATTAATTTGGTTTTGATATTTATTTATAATTAATTAGTTACCAATAAATTCAATATCATATTTTCATAAGTTATTTAATCCTATTAATAACCACCAATTTAATGGTTACAGGCTAATTTCATTTTAATTAATAATATTATTAGTTTATCGTAGTTTTTCTAAGCTCAGTGTTGCATGCAGCGTATGATGTCGAATAGATTAAATTTAAAATTTTACATAACATAAAATATTGGCATGTTACAATGATTATAATAGCATCCTTGAAAATAAATTGAATAATATCTATGAATATTATCTAGATTTTGAATGGTTCTCCCATACAAATAATCTATATGGGAGTAACACGAAGTACAAAAACCTGGCTCTATATCCAAAACTTGTGGAAGTTATCCAAAACCTCGAGGTAAACCTAAGATCTTGATTAGATACAAATATAGAGTTGTGCTTCATATATTCTCACCACTTATCTTATATATATCTTGTTGAGTTGGTCAATAAATAAATATTCCATGAAATCTATGAAATGTTATGAAATACTAAGGTGGGTGACTGCTACAAAAATTACATTATTGAGATCATATTTTATAAGGTTTCCTATAATGAAATCCATGGTTATTTTATTCATTTATATTCTTTTATGGTAAATGGTTTCATCATACCTATAGACTTCAGTTGTTCAACGTTAACATTTTTTATATCAAGCATCAAGATGTATTTTGTTTCAATCTCTCTACTCATGTTATCCAACCATATGTTTTTTTGTAGATCTCTATACATCCTAGTGCTTCTAGGATGAATAGATAAGGATGATCAATGTGAGTCATCTAGATATACCCTATTTAGTTGAGGATTTTATGGGACATTTATCTGGGTTTCAAACCTTATAAGTCTATATTTATAAATTTAAAACTCTAAAATATTTTCTAATTTTTTCTATATTTCCTTATCATATTTTTAGTCTAATTGATCCTCCCATGAATAGATGTTTGAGAAGTTATTTGATCAAGGTATGATGATGATCCTTTTTTTGATTCCCATGTCCATCCATTATATATCCATGAAGATTTTAACCCTTTTAATCCACACCATTGATATGTTTGCGGGGTCCTTTCTACTAAGATAATATGCCACATTATTCACTTTCTTAAGATGATAAAGGATTGAATAGTTATAATCCTTTATTATCTATAACTACCTTAATTGGATTATAATGAAATCCTTTTGTGTGAATATATAATTGAGGATTTTATGATCCTTAAATGTTTCACAATTCTATCCATAGAGATATTGTCTCAAAATATTCTATCTGAAGATCACTATATAATTATCAATATCAAGAATTGGAGTTTTATTCACATGAAACATTAATTAGAAGGAGTCATAATCTATCACTTTGTCAGTTTTCATGAGTATAAAGGAAATTACCATTATGGATGCATCATTTTACATTACAAATAATTCCACCTTGTGGGTAATGTGAGCACAAGTATAATGATTATCATCTTATTTAACACTTTAAAGGTATCATCACATTCACCATCCAGGATAAAGTTTACTGCCTTTTGAGTTATCTTTGTTATTTGGATTTAAAATTGTGATAATTATCTCATAAATAAAAAATATTAGTCAGATAATCCAAGGAAACTACATATATATTTTAAAAATGTTGGTCTGGGACATCATTCAATTTTTTTTTAAAGGTTGGGGCCGAAGCCTCATTTTTATTATTAAATCAAAGCAAAGTCATCTTTTAACTGGGTGGAGGGAAACTCATTACATAGCTCGAAGGCCCAGCGGGCTTGTAGCCCATTACATAGCCCATAGGTCCAAATTCTAAGGCCAATTCACATTCTGTGAATAGTAACCTGCTGCTACAGTACTGCACAGTATCATCGCCGCTACAGTTCCCTGCCGCCGCTACAGTACCCACTGATGAACAGTGCCGCCGCTGCTACAGTCCTTGCGCCCCAGGGGTTTTGAACCCCCATTTTACATGTAGCCTTACAGGGTGCTTACCACTAAGCCAAACCCCAACTACACATCATTCAATTGTTTTTATTTTCAAAGGATCTATATATATCCCTTTGTTGGTAATAGCATGCCAAAAGAATTTTAAGTGATCTATCTATGGCACACATTTACTATACTTCACAAATAATGTTTCATTTCCCAAGGTCTTAATTATAGAATTAAAATTTTCCTCATATTATTCATTTTTTTATTATATAAGAATATATTTTATAAATACTACCACAAATTTGTTTAAATAATCCATTAATACTATATTCTTTAAGTCCATGAATACAATAAAATAATTACTAAGTCCAAAAATAATCACTATGAACTCATAGTGCCCATATCATGTAAAAAATGGTATTGGGGATAAAATCATTTTTAATTAAATGAAAATATCTCAACCAAAGATCCGCCTTAGAGAAGTAATTAGCTCCATGTAACTAATAAAACAAGTCATCAGTCCATGGAAAATGATACTTGTTTCTTATCATGATATTTTTTAGCTCACGATAGTCAATAAATAGGTCCATTGACCTATCTTTCCTGAATGTTTTAGTTTTGGGCTCTGGATCTTCCCCTCTTTCTTGGAAAGCCTTTACATTTGTAGAAGTTCTTTCTGGACCCATAGATTCGTCTTTTCATCACCTGCGATCAAGCATTTGAGGGATGTCTCTCTTATTGTAACTATATATCCTATGGCACTAAAGTAACGAATGGAGCTGTGCAGGTTCTATGTACTAGGTTATATCTATTACAAAAAAGGGGTTAAGCCCTAGTATTACATGTACTTGAAGGATAGAATATCCCACTATTGGAGTTCCTCGAGATGGAGGATTATACCTATTTGTAAGGGTTTCTTCCGTGTTATACTAGAATGTAAAGAGGATATCGATGTAGTCTGGTGAATTGGAAACCCAAACCTTAAACTAGGTTTCTTCCTGATCCTTGATTGGGACCCTAATTTCAATAATTTTTCACAAAGGAACTCCATTTCCCAAGTTTGGACTAGAAATCATGGCTTACAATGGGTTTATTGGACCCCAAAATACTTAATGATTTAGCTTTCGGAATTGGCACCACTTTGAAGATTGATCAGTGCACCCTTAATGGAGATCTTGTCATGTATTCTAGGGTCCTCATTGAGATCAATATGAATATGCATCCTACTAAAAATAATTCTCTGGCTAAAAGTGAGAATCAATTGGAGATCTTTTGTGAATTTTAGAACCTTCCCAAATTTTGTGATCATTGTAAGATGGTGGGTCACATCCTCAAAATTTGTCGTATTATTCAAAAGATGTTCAAGCCAGATGTTATTACTTCATCCTAGAAAAAAGCTACAAGAGGAAGTATAATCAAGTTGTCATTGGTTGGAGGTATCCCCCTGATCCATTGAAAGGAATAAATATTGATGATCATGTCACAAAAAACACCTCTTGTACAGCTCTGGTTGAGGAAGAAGTGTTGAAAAATTCGGGGAATCAATTTTACCAAGCTGTGGACGATGGCCAGAGTGGTTTACTTGAGGATTATATTATAAACGCCATGTGCAATGATGTCATCTCCACTACTTTTTCTTCCCAGGATGAGGAATTTTTTCTTTATACAATATTTGATAACCTAGATATTGATTTAAAACTTGATAAAAACCTATATACTCCTAAGGATAATCACTATGCCCTGTCTTCTGAGATAAATGTTGTTGTGAAAGTCATGCAGGACATCATCATCTCCTCTCCTGTGAAGGGGGTGTCTTTCCAAAAATGAAGGATGCAGTTTTTATCCCCTCTGTTAAGGGGGTTGATGTGGCTCATGATGCAAGTGACCCTCTCCTTGCGAAGGGAGCTATTATAGATCCTATTCATGATGCAAGGGATTTCTCCACTATAGTCTCTTCTACTAAGAATCCCATGCTCGAGGAATCACCTGCCTCTTCACATTTTATTTCTGATGAGGACTCCAAAGGATCCAAATTTTTCTCCAACAAGATAGATTATACTAGGATGTAAATAATGAATATGGTGAAGAATAAAGGTGGAATTCCCCCCAAACAAAAATCTTAATGAATATTCCATTTTGGAACTTCTAGGGAATATCCAACCACGGCACGTCAAGTTACCTTAGGCTCCTTGAAGGTAGGTATAAACCATAAATTATTGGCATATCAGAGCTGAATATTGATTCTTCAATCTAGGGATCTTTATTCAACTAAAGTGGGTATTCACTAATGGGAACATCCTGGGCTTCTTAATCTCATGATAGGATATGGATTCTTATTCATAATAGCATTTTCAATGCAATTATTATCTAGGGGACCATCAGGTCATCACCTTCAATTTTGAAATTTCTGGTCGAAAGATTCATTGTTCAATTGTGTAAGCCTTCAATAGCTATAATGAAAGGAGACATTTATGTCTGGAAATCAAAGACATGGTCAGGGTTATTGTGGATCCTTGTCTTATCATAGGTGACTTCAACTCCATTATTCAACTGGATGAAAAACATGGAGCATCCTATATCTCTATCTCTATCAATGATTTCAGAGCATATATGGACTAAATAATTCATGAAATAAATCTAATTGGGACTAAGTTCATGTGGCATAGGAAAAACATAAATGGAATGATGTAAAGAGAAATTGATAGGGATTTTACTAGGGATGGTTTACTTGGAAGTTAGAAGTTAGTTTCACATGTTAATCTAGAAAGGAACAATTATAATCACCACAATATCCTAGAAAATTTTCTTGACAATGTGAAGAGGACCCCCTGCCTTTTAGGTTTAACAGTGCATGGATGACTCTCCTTGAATGCTTCGAAATTATTCAGGATGGTTGGGCCTTGGATGATGGTAATGGAAACCCATTGGCTTGCTTATACAAATTCAATATTCTAAAGTTTGTAATGAAGGAATGGATCAAAGTCAAGTTTAGCTCGTTTGATGCTGATATTGAGGCCCTTGAATGCTCCTTACATGACTTCCAGGAATCAAGCACAAAGATCAATTTTCTAGTGATTCTGCCTAAGAGGATGAGATGTTTTCTAGAATCCTCATGATTATTCATCTCAATGAAAATATCGAGAAGGATATTTATAGAGTGAAGTGGATTTCATATGGGGAATAAAATACTAATTTCTCTAATTCCCCACAATGGTTTCGACATGCAAGTAGACCAATTTATCTACTCTAAGATTTGGACCACATCCTAGAGTAACAACAGGAGATTTCCAACCGCATTGTCTCCTTTTAATCGAATCTCTTTAGTAGTCCATTGAATGAGGAAGTGATCAAGGAAAACATTATTACCATGTTAATTTATTAGGAGGTAAACTCCCTTGTAACATCTACTCCCTTCCTCCTTTTCTAGGATAGTTTAAGTGTTACATAGATGGGGCCTCACGGGGAAATCCAGGACTAGCAGGATATGGAATTGTCTATAGAAATCACAAAGGTGATGTTCTGGATTACCTTCATGGCTCTTGTAGTAATTTTTCTACTATTAAGGTGGAGATGGTGGGAATTATAAAAGCAGTTTACCTTAATAGTAAACATAACTAGAATAATTTTTGGTTTTAGTGCTACTCTACTACCATTGTCGATGCGTTAAGGTTGGGAAAGTCTCATCTCTAATGGAGGCCAGTAACAAAATGGGTCAATTGCATGGGCAAGATCTCTACTATGAACTAAATTATCACTCACACTTATCGAGAATCCAAATATCTTATTGATGGTATTTATAGTAAACTGGAGTTAATGCGGATGTAGACTTCATTTCTTTCATTCTTCCTCTTGACCAGATTTCCACTTTTGTTCACAATAAATGTTAGTTTTCATCCATTAGACTTTTGTAATTTTATGCTATATATAAGAGCCTTGGCTCATTTTTACTAAAGAAAAATAATATTTGGGTATGAGTTTGATTTATAACCCAACCTTTTGAATTTTAGGATAATCATTTAATTCTCCCGAAAACACATTTTTATATTATTGTACAATGGGTGTTTCATCATGGATGATATTACCCTTAGCCTTGATTATTTCAGCTAGATAAGATTGGTCCTAAGGAAAAAATACCTATGATTGATATGATGATTTGACATGAAATAAATAATCCTCCTTGGATTTATTTGAAAATAGAGGGGGAATAATGATATAGAGGGATATTTCCTTTCATAGTAATTTATGTTGCCATTATATAAGTAACAACAATCCTTTCCAGAAGAGAATGAAATTATTCTTAAGGGAGTACCATAGTTTTTTTGAGGAAATTTATCCTGTAAATATTGATTGGGTAAAAATTATATGATTGGGAGGGAATAATTATCCTATTTTCCTTTTTCATGGATTACTCAATATTTTTAGGTATTATTTGAATTGTTTTACTAAAAAATAATGATCTAAAATAATGCATAGAACCGGAATCAAATAGTATATTTTCTATCCCTCAATGAATAATAAGTGAACTTATCACCACCTCATTTTCAGGATCCACCATATAATTTTTTGTGAAATAATATCTCTATTTCACTCTATTCCTTGGATTTTTTTTCATTTACCTCTGATAACTCATGGAATAGATAATTGATTTATGTGGTGTCCTTATTACTTGTAGTTGAAAGATTGGACAAATAGATGATGGTTGACTAAAGAATTATATTCTTTGATAACATTGGTGGGTGTCTCTCATCGGTATCCACTATAAATATTCACATAACTCTAACACAAAAAATAGTTTCCTTTTCAAATTCAGTCAATTTATGGGATTCATTTTCTTACACTTATGAAAAAGTGCGATATTGGTCTTTATTAAAACCAGGAAACTTTTACATCACTCCACTAAATTAAAATTCAATCTCTAATTCCTATATCCAATTCCAAGATACCCTCAAGAGTCATAGTTCTGAATATCTATTTAAAGGTACATTAGTAAATTTCCTCATAGATTTAAAAGTCACAAATTTCATAAGATTTTCCAAGATTTTTCCTTAGCCCACTAAAGAAGTAATGAAATTTATTTTTTAGATCAATAAAAAATTTGAAAGCATATCATGAATATCTTGTGATGTTTTTATTATACAATCTGATGGATTAATCCTCATTTTTCATGATTCCAATGAACATACTCTCTATATTAAGTTTGATTGTGTGAGTAAAATAGTTATTAAAAACATTTTCTATATTTTTTTCTAATATATCACTTCAGTTTCTTCCTCATACTTGATATTATTGATCAATATATTACATTGATTAGATTATACCTCAATGTGATAAAAAACCAACATGACTATCTCTTATCAGAGAATTATAATATAGAGAATATCTTTTCGATGGGGTTGATCTATTTTTCATGATTAATGGATCATAGGATGCGCTTAAGGGAAGAGGTATTTTTCACATAAAGGTCTCAATTACAAATTTTACATTTTTTGGGTGTGGGTTTGCACTTGATTCATGTTTCTAGTCAAAAAATGAGTTAGTTATGTTTGTCTTGTCCTTGTGTTCTTGAATCCTACTCCCTTCGGGTTGGGAAACTCATTTGGACAGTCGCTGAATTACCCATGACATTGTTTGTTGACTCAGTTCCTCCTATTTCCTTTTGTTGACTAAAATAAAGGAAAAATTAGGGATAACATTTTTAATACATTAAACATATAAAAGGAAAATTTTAAACATTAAATGGATAAATATTAAGAAATGTGTATTCCTCAACCTATGAATTTATAGGTTTAAATTTATGTTATCTATTAAATTTTTCTGTATGTTAAGTTCCAAATGCATTTTAATCCCATAATAATTATTCATAATGATCTTTTAAATTTACCAAATGATAACCCTTCGGAGTGTCATACCAGGTTTATAGAAATACCTATTTTTATGCACTAGGTTATGATCTATTGAATACCCATTTCACTATATGTAAGGTTATTACCCCTATGGTGTACTTCGATATAGCCACTTCAACTAATCATATCCAGAAATGTGTTTTTTTTCTTATAAACCCCTCTATCTATACATTCCAAATATTTAGGGATGTTTTCAATTTTTTTATACTTATCATTGTAGTTTTAACAATTATTTTCTTATTTCAATCCATAAAAATTTCTAAAACTTTCTCTAATAATAATTATTATGACCCATATCATTTGTAAATGTTATTTCATGATAATGGTACAATTAATAAAATCCCAAAATGTTATGAGGCAAAATTTCAATAGTTAATTAGATATATAGAATAATAACTTGAAATATCAATACAATGACATTATTCATCACTCTATAAAAACCCATTATATTCCATTTATCATTTAATATTACACTGGATAACCTGGGGATGTACATTAAAAAGGGGAGAGATATAAAGATAATTAATTCAATAATAAAAGTGTAAGATGACTTAATGTAGTGAAAGTGAGTCATGAGGCAATAAATTATGTCATATAATTGTGAAAATCATAATTATAAAAATGAATTATGGTATAAGATGATAACATCAAGGCATCAAATGAATGTGGAAACAACAAAAAACATGACAACATAAGCATAAGTCAAGGGAAACCACAAATTCATCATAGAATGGTGTTCTTAAAATAATTACAAGTGAAATATAATTGGTATATAATAATATAAAACACTATAAAATGAATTTTAGGGCAATATAATTTTGATCCCATCCATATCATTTTGTGTATGTTCATGTATTTTTAACCACATAGATCATATAACATTAGAAAACATTTCACCAATTTTAACCCAATGACTAAGAATTGTGGTTTATATAAATGAGTGTCCCAAATAAATTAATGATAGGTGAAAATAGGTGAATAAAATATAGCAGATATGGGGATGGTACTCATAAAAAAATCTTCCACAATGAAAATTTTAGTATAATTTTGATAGTATACCATGAATACATAAAGGATTATAGAAAGGATTAATGATAGTGATAAGTGGTCTATTATTCTATGGGGATCGTAATAACAAAAAGGTGAGTGTAAACACATTTTAAAATAGAAATAATTTGAAATAAAAATTCATAATACCAAGAAATTACATGAATAAAGAAGACGAGAAAGAGGTTCTCTTACCATGAGATATTTGTTCAAAAAGATTTGGAGGACCTTCTTAAGAAAATGTAAATTACATAGAAGGTATTTAGAGTGAAATTGTAAGAGAAACATCCTGATAAATGGGTTTTTAATGAAGAGTACTGAGAGTTTGTGTTTGGTATTTATAAATAAAGATAGAGTGATTATTTATTAATTTCTAAAAATAAGTTTTGTGGTCAAAGTGGAAAAATAATCAAAACCAAAAAAAATTCCCATGGTTTTTAAACATGGTTTCTACCAAGGAGAAGTGGTTTTAAATATTATAATATTAAAATAAAATAATTCCTAAAATAATAAAATTAAGGATATGGATGTAGTCAAGTTCACAAATAATTGTTTTTGAAACCTGAAAATGTGGTATAGGTTTTAGAGGATTCTTTATAAATTTTTAAAACTAATAAAATAAAATAAAAAAACCCATTATTTTAATTGATAAATCTATTTTTGGTAGTTTAATCCATTGATGGTATTTATTACATCACTTTGGGGCTATTATGAAGTCATAAAACACACTGTACATTTATACAATATTTAATTATCAACAAAAAATCGATTATTTTTGAAAATTAAAAAAAATCCCCATTAGATTATTTTTACGTAATGATTTAAATAATAATATATTTTTTTGAAAAATAATTTTACAAATATTATTAATATAAATTTTAAAATAATAACCCTTATTTATTGGAAAATAAATGTTTTAAAGACACTAATCTATTTTGGGACATTATAAAAATCATATTAGTCTTCAATAAATTATATTATAGTTAATATTAAAATTAATTTTATTTAATATAAAAAGTTTATAAAAATAAATTTAATTTCAAAACTCTTGAATTTATGAAAAATATTATTTTAATTTAAACTATGTATTTCCCAAAAAAATATAATTTTTATTTCTTTGTATTACAGTATAGTTTTTATTAAACTAATTTTATATTCATGTGTATACATTAATAATGAAAAGGGATAAATATAATAATTTATTTATTTCAAAAATATATAAAAATTCATAGTATTAGGGAATAGATACATAATCACTTGCTACACCAAAAAAACCATTAGGGTATGGTGTACGATGCTTCTTCTTTCCTGTGATGGTCACACAAACATATTTTATGCAGAGATCTCAATATGCATGAAATTATCTAATAAATGAATTCTCTCAAGTTTCAATTGTTGAATTTCAGTCTAGGATTGGTCAAGGTAAATGTCTAGTGATTTTATCTTCTTCAAAATATCTAATAAATGGTATTTATAGTTTTTGATTATAATGGTTAGGTATATATGTACTTTATTATATGTCAGTTAAATTTTATCATAACCGTCAATATACATTAATTTTAATAGTCATTATAGAATTAATATATTATCAACAGTTATGATTCTGAGAACTTTTATTTTTGATAAGATAATCATTTCTATATTTTATAAAAATAAAGAATAAAAAATGAAATTTAGTTCTTGTATTTTTTATAAGGAATTTATTTATTCTAAAAGGAATTTCATTTATAAAAGTTTGTGTCATTATATTTTTCTTACTTCTTTCATCATTATTCTCTTGTTATTTCTTATCATAAGGTAATATTATTGTACTTCACTCCTTTATTATTGTTTGGTATAATTATTTATGGATATGTCATTTCATAGGTTACTGAACATTTCACCTAGTATCCATGGTGGTTGATAATGGGTTCTTCCTCTTAATTTTTTATATTTAATTTTTTAAGATTCATTCTAGGTAAATAATTCCTAATCTACCTTCATATTTTCTATGTTATTCTAGAATTTCCATTATTATTTTTGGAAAATGGTGGAAATTAATCATATAAGGTACTATATATTATAATAAAATAGTTGTTATTAACCTAATGAATATAATAACATTAGTGGAAACTAAAATTTAATATGTGTTGTGATCATTTTTTATATACTTCCTTCGAATTATTGAATTATAATTTTATTAATATTAACACTAATCGTGTTTAAGTGGTTTTATATTGATATAGATATGTTTTATCCTATTAAAAATTTAAATAAATAAAAAATGAGATGAAAAGAGGATATGGAAATCTTGAATTGAGGTTTTTATTTTTATTTTTGAATTATTGAATAAGGTATCAACCCTTTTTAAATTATGATTCTAATTAGTGGATTACTTATAGGGTTTTTTATCATTTATATTATGGTTGAGGTGGTTTAGGTATGGATAGATTGTTGTGGTATAGAATGGGTGATGATTCTTTATTATGGTGTTTTGATGTAGTCGATCTGGTTTGTTATGGTTGTTGTTTTGAAAGTGGTGGAGGAAAGGTTGCGGGTATGGGCTTGGTTGTTAATGTAGCCTTTTTAGTGGTTGATGTGTTTGGATTCATTATTTCTCAGGGATACAAAGTGATTATAAAATAATTAAATTAATTAATAAAATTATTAATTAACAGTGGAATGTGAATTAGTAGGATAATAATGTATAGGATTAAATTAATACTTTTATATAATTGATAAGTAGAAAATGAATTATGAAATTTTCTATGTGATGTGGAATCTGGTAATAATGTTATTGGGAAAAAATGAAGTAATTGTTTAGTAATTGAATAATAAGTTTAACTAATTGTATTGTTGTTAAATTGGATGAGTGTTATTTTCTATAAGAAATTTTTTATATTTTTTATAGTATTTTCTGTTATTATTTGTTAAATGGTGGAAGGGGTGGTTGAATTCATTACAGTGGTGATGGTATGATAATGAAAAGTGGTTATAGAAGTGGTAGGGTTGGAATTTGTACCTCAAAATAAGATTGTGTCTTTTCTTCTAATATATATATATATATAATGTGTGTTTCTCTAATTAATTTCCACCTAAGTTATGTAATGTCATCAATTATCTTATGAGGTTTTAGGTTATGATTGTTTCCCAAACATTGATGATGTGATTGATATAGAAGTTTTACTAAAAAAATCATATTATCTTTTATAGATGTATTTTAGGCTATAATAGAAGATATTTATGATATATGGTGGTGTGATTGTGATTATTATGTGGAAATGGTTCATTTTTATGGTTGTGTTATGTGGCAATATATTAGTTTAGTTTTGTTGAGTGGTATATATATATTTATTATAGAATGTGTCTATTGTATATAGTTTATGTATATGGTTTTGTAGATGTATATATGACATAGTTATAATTCACGAAGTTATATAGTCTTTTAAGGTATAGGATAATCAAGCCATATGTCATTATTTTTTATATATTTGGTGATTAATCATTCTCAAGGTTGGGTGTAAATAACTAGGTGTTATGATGTGTTATATTTTTGGTTTATTATCCATTTTTTTAAATTCAGTTCTATTATTCTCAAATGATTAATTATATTTCATTGATATTTATATTATTTTTTTTGTGGGATATTCAATCGATTATAATTTTTTTTGTAACCATATCTTCTATATTCTATTTTAAATTTCAGGATCGATTTAGTGGTGGGGAAGTATATTACTAACTCCTAGTGATTTCTAGACTAGTATTCATTAATTTAGGATATTTTTGTAATATAATATTGTATATGTATGATATTTAATTATTTTTGTGATGTTGGATATGTTTTTATATTATTTTTATGGATTCTTTTGTTTATTTTTTTCATTTTTTAATATAATTTATGAGGTCAATGTATTCCATATATGTGTTGTATATCATTAGAGCTGGTTTCAATCATGTAGCCTATTAGAGGTGTGCTTTGGAGGTGGAAAATAAATCCACTCTCATCCTAGGAGTGGTTTCAGTGGGTATGGTTCATGTAAATTCTACCTATAAATTTCATATACAAGAATCAAAATAAAAAATGATAGAAAAATTAAATGAGAAGATGAAATGAAACAAAGTGAGAAATTTTAAATAATATAGGTTTTGTTTTTTTTCTTTAATATTTTATGATTGAATAAGTATGGAATAAAACATATTTTGGGAAGACATATATGTTCTAAATATATTATAACAGTAATGTAATAGAAAAATCAAGAAAAAATAATTGAATTAAAAAAGGTGAATGGTATCTTCATTGATCTTTAAAAATTATTCCTATTATGGAGTTGTTTGTTCAAGGAATGAATTTTGAAGAGTAATAAATGTAAAAATAGTGAAATTCTTAGTATATAAGGAGATGTAAAATGAGATAAAATGATATATCAAATGAATGGTTTTATAATAAAGATAAAACACAAAATTATAAAGGTTTTTAGGTGTATCATTTAGAAAAATCAATATAATATTGTAATTATATTCACCAAATTTACATCATTGACTTATTAACAAAGATATCATATAAAACCATCCATATACATATATTTTATCTATATTAATACATTTAAAACATAATCCACCCCTTATTACTTTTCTTGTACATCACAATAATTGAGTTATCATTACATATTTGCATAGATAATTATTATGTAATATAAATTTAAAATTAATGTACATAGATCTATATTATTAATCATAAAATAGTATTATCACCTAAAAAAAGTAAAAACATTATCTCTACCCATAATTTTTTTAAAACTAATTAAATGTCATAATATTTAAATTTTTTACTAATGTACAAGTTCTTAGGTGAAAAATGTTTAAGATCATGTGAAATCATCACATAACATTATTTAATAATGGGAATTAATTTTATTACTAATTGATAATTATTTTCAAAATCATTCATTTTAACTAAAAATAAAAAAAATATAAAATATCATTACAAAATTGTTTATGATTTTTATAAATCAATCAAAATCACATTCACCATAAAAGAATACATAATTATTTTTGTAATATAATTTTCTATTAAATAGCATAATCAATCTAAAAAAATACTATCTTCATATATATATACACAATACTATATATATATTTATATATTTCCATTTATTGGTTATTTTAAAAACATTAAAAAAAATTGTATAAATACACAATTATTTCATCTCAATATCGTAATTAGAATTATAAATTTAATTTTATTAATATAAATATAAGGCCCCAGCCTTAAACATTACTTAATCTTGATTTTTTTCAAGAATACGCGTTGAGGATCTTTTCAGGTTTAGAGATTTAGAGAATTAGATCATAAAACATGCATTACATTCCTCATTTAAACAAAGTGGTTACATAAAATATAGTACTCATTTTCCCCATCAACGGAAACATAATTAAAATAAAACATGGATTCTTTCTTGACACTTCCTTGACATTATCATCAATATCATGTACCTTTCTCTTGACCTGTGAAAAACATTTCAAAAACTTGGGATGAGCATAAAAACCTCAGTAAGGGATATAAAAATATGGAAAGGAAACATGAGTACATGTATACATAAGAATCAATGAAATCATACTTTACTCGTAAAACATAAGCACTTTAATATACCTCATAAAATCATGAATAAAACATAGAAAACATAAGGCATAAATGTAACTTGAGGCATTCATAACATTCTTACGTAGGGAGTAACCCTCTTGGTTACGTTTGGAATACCCATCACAGTATATTCCCTAAATCTCTTCGGATAAACCTTAACGTTTAACTCCTTCACGTTACCCAATGCATTGGAGAGATATATCGGGCTCACCCGCCCTTAGTTTATCACGGAACCACCCGTCTTCATAACAATTCCCCAGAACCATAACATAATTGTATCACATAAAACATGCATAAAGGAAACATAACATTTCCACTTTTCAATCACATGATATCAATATAACGCATTGATATAAAAAAAATTATGAAAACCATTTTCAATACCAAAATAATAGAAAAGTAAAACATGGTATTTATTTTTCTTTTAAAAAAAGGTATGGCTTGTAGAGGAAGCCGAAACTCAAATAATGGTCACGGCGGCGGCGAAGTCGTTGTCGCCGCATACGTATGACAAAAACATTCCCTTTTGTCATTTAGTAAAACGTTTCGTATAAAAAATATTCCTTTTGGATAAATGTAAAAGTAAAAGGGGTTTATACACCGTATAAAAGAAGGTTGTGTATAAAAAAAATATGCCTCAATGAAAGGAGATTGAGACGAAGTCCCATACCTCGGGTCCGACTTGACTCGATCGTTCTATAACCTCCTGAATAATAAACTTCAGTTAATTTGTACTTTCTTAAGAACCTTTATAAAGTTCATTATTCCTTTTATATCACTTATTACCATGTCATGAACACTATGTAATTATTTAAGTTAATAACGGTCGTTTTAACGATCATTGGTACTTGAGTCAAAAATAAACTCTTTATAATTACAAGTTGTTCATGTATCCATTATATCAATAGTTATACTCATTATGTAGATATCATATATATCATATATATCCAGTATATACATGCATTTATAATATTACATAACGTTTAGAGGTAAGAAATGAAATGCACCGTTCATGGATACGGTAAGTCGTACGTACGCATGAACGCTACTTTAATTTCTATTTCATATTTTATGGAATGGAATTATAATGATATAAAGGTATATTATAATTCCATTATAATATCATATATAATATCATTAATTACATCCTTTATACGTCCCACATATGGCATTAACGAATCAAATCACTTTGAGGGGGCGGTAGTCCGCACTTCCTAAAATGAAGATATCACGTTTACCCATAATGGAAACCATAAAGGTATGCCATAAATTAAAAATACAGAATCTTAAGTAAAACATAAACATATTATATATCATATATAAATATAGTTTCATCTTAATGGCCACCTTTTAAGGTGTTAAAAGAATATTGAACATTCATCGTTTCGTGAGGCAGAAATTCACCATCCACGGAAAC
Source organism: Viscum album (assembly GCA_963277665.1). NCBI lineage: Eukaryota > Viridiplantae > Streptophyta > Magnoliopsida > Santalales > Viscaceae > Viscum > Viscum album. The sequence goes on from OY728128.1 coordinate 1,938,457,872, forward strand.
AGTATGTTCTTTAACCATTAGATGTAGGTCTGTGTAAGTGTAGCTAGAATCCTTCTTATAACAACATCCTAGTATATGGAAGATACTGTTGTTGTTACAAAATAAATTAATAAAAAGAGTTTATGGGGTTGGAGAAGCAAAATAAAACATAAGAACACAAGAGAAGACACTAGCTCTAAATCGGGTAACTCTTTTTGATTTGAGATCAAAGGCTTCCTTGGGAAGACTTCTGCCCAAAGTAAGGCTTCTAAGAGTTATATAGGGATGTGGAGAGACAAAATGGGCAGGGTTTGGCCGAGCCAAAGGCTTTGGAAGTGTGGGTAAGGTGGTAGAGGTGGGGGCCTTTTATTAGAGGAGAGGAGGGGCACTCTTGGAAAGTTAAGAAAAGATACTTTGTTATAAAATGGTTTTCGGATAAAAAAGTTCCCACAATTATAAATTTAGAGTCTAAGGTGATAAGGGTTTGAAATCCACCCATCAAGTAGGTTTTTAAAAAGTGTATGTCTTATATTTTACATTATATTTTTATTTTATTTAAATCGTTAAATAATGAGGTAATCGCTGCATCATCATTATGTCATATATAATTTAATTTATTTAATGTTTAAAAATTATAAAAAAATATCATGATGTAGGAAATATTTTTATCTTTCTAATTAATATTTATAGTAAAATATATGACTTGTATAACTCCATTTCAAATTTTTTTTAGTAAAATAACTCATGTTTGTGACATTTTTACTTAAACATTAAATAAAAAGATGTTAATGTCATTTTCCTTCCAAAGTGGCTCCATGGGGTCCCCAAGTTGACCCATGTATTTTCTTGGTCATCCATGACACATCCAATAAGGGTAGGACATGTGTCAAGCTCATCTCATATTATTAAAACATTATTTTTACCTTAAACTACACTAATTACCTCTAATCGCGATTAAAAACATAAAAATTACTATTCACCAAAAAATTATTTTAATCCCATTGAACCACATTTTACTTATTAATGATAACCATGTATGTTGGATTTTTGAAACTCAAAACATAGAGGTGGAAAATTTTCAGTTAAACAAAAAATCAGTTTTTTAATTACCACTTAGTGGTTTCACTATTCATCAAAAATTGAAGTTTTTCAGAAAAATACCAAAACTTCACCCTAATATATATTTGATATTATGAATTAGAAAATGATGTATTTCTTATGAAATTCAAAACATATAATTTACATTAATTAATTTAATAATTAATTCCCACTGTCAGAGAAAATAGCGTGTTTTTATGAAACAATAAGTATCAAAAGATTGACACTAGTTTAAGTCCAATTTCAAAGTGAAATTAATTCCAACAACCACTATTGGATTAAATGGTAAAAATATATTCTAATTTAACTTTAAAACAAATTAAAAAGATAATCTAATAATATAAATAAATTAGATTAAAAACAGGTTTTGAATTAAAATACAACATTTTTCACTATTCATTAAAAAATGAACTTTATCGGAAAAATACCAAAAATTTACCCAAAGTAAATTTCAAAGTACCAATCATAAAGAATAAGTTTATTTTGACAAATAGAGCTTATAAAATTGTGAAAAGTTTGATATAAAAATGATTTTCCATCAAATGGCAGTAAAACAATCTTTTAAAAATATTAGTGTATTCCATGCTTAAGATTGGATTTATTCTCATTTTAAGCCTCTAAAACACTATCTAATTCATTAATAGACATAGATAAAAATATCTATTATTCATTACTTACTTGGGATGTTACATCCTTCCACCCTTTAGAAAATTTTGTCCCCGTAATTTATTTACTTATCGAATAAGTGGGGGTATTTAGCCCTCATTGCATTTTCAGATTCTCATGTTGCCTCTTCAATCATGTGGTTTTTCCACAAAACCATTACCTGATGAATCAACTTATTCCGTAACACTTGCTCCCTATGGTCAAGAATCTGGACCGGTTGTTCCTCATAAGATAGATTCTCTTCCAGCTGAACTACCTCTGGACTCAAAACATGAGATGGATCTGGCATGTACATCCTTAACATTTAAACATGAAAAACATTGTGCACTTGAGATAAACTCGGAGGTAAAGCCACTCGGTAAGCAACTAATCCAACTCTCTCCAGAATTTCATATGGTCTAATGAACCTTGGACTCATCTTTCCTTTATTACCAAATCGCATCACACTTTTCCATGGTGAGACTTTGAGAAAACATTAATCACCTACCTCAAAAGAGAGATCCTTCCTCCTGTTGTCCGCATAACTCTTCTGCCTGCTCTGAGCTGTTCTCATGTGTTTCTGTATCAGCTGAACATTTTCTGCCAACTATTCTACCAATTCTGGTCCCATCAACTTCCTTTCACCCACTTCATCCCAGAAAGTTGGAGTTCGACACCGCTTCCCATATAATTCCTCCAATGGTGCCATCTGTATACTAGAATGAAAACTGTTATTATAAGAAAACTCAACCAAAGAAAGATGTTGGTCCCAACTTCTCTGATAATAAATCGAACAAGCACGTAGCATATCCTCCAAATTCTGAATTATTCGTTCTGACTTCCCATCTGATTGGGGATGAAAAGTTGTACTAAAATTTAATTCAGTACCCAATGAATTCTGAAGGCCTTTCCAAAAGTTAGAAGTGAAACTGAGATCACGGTCAAATAAAATGGAGAGAGGAACTCCATGTAACCCGAATATCTCTTTAAGATACAAACAAGAAATTTGATCTAGGGAAAAATTATCTCGTATAACAAGGAAATGAGCATATTTAGTCAAGCGATCAACAATAACCGAGATTGCATTATTACCTTGAGATGTCTTCGGTAATCCCAAAGCAAAGTCCGTGGATATATTCTCCCATTTCCACTATGGCACTGGTAAAGGATGAAGCATCCCTTTCGGTGACTGCCACTCTGCTTTAACCTGTTGACATTTCAAACACTTCACAGTAAAATCAGCAATATCTCTTTTCATTCCATCCCACCAGTAATACTCCCGCAGATCTCTGTACATCTTAGTACTGCCAGGATGAACTGAAAATAGAGAACTATGAGCTTCACATAACAACTCTCTCTTCAACTGTAAATCACACGGCACACACAATCTCTTCCCAAATCTCAAAACACAATCATTATCAATTTTGAATTCAGGCAACTTACCTTTCTTAACCAGCTCTACCTTTTTCTGCAACTCACTGTCTTGCTTCTGTGCTTGCTTGATTCTGTCTGATAGAGAAGATTTCACTGATACCTGAAACAAAATAGAAGTACATCATGCACCAACAACTTCTATGCCAAAGTTCATCAAATCCTTAACCAAAGGATCACTTTACAAACGCAACATTGTTAATGAATCATTACTTTTTCGACTCAAAGCATCAACCACTTTATTTGCTTTTCCCGGATGGTAATGAATTTTACAATCATAATCCTTGATTAATTACAGCCATCTCCTCTATCTCATTTTCAATTATTGCTGAGTGAATATATACTTTAAACTTTTGTGATCGGTATATATTTCACACTTTTCTCCATACAAATGATGCCTCCAAATTTTTAAAGCGCAAACAACAGTAGCTAATTCCAAATCATGTGTAGGGTAATTTACCTCATGAGTTTTCAACTATCGTGAAGCATAAGAAATTACCTGATCATTCTGCATTAGGACACAACCAATTCCTTTCAATAAAGCATCACTGTAGATAACAAACTCACTATTCCTAGAAGGTAGTGCCAAAACTGGAGCATTCACCAATCTTCTTTTCAATTCCTGAAAACAATCATCACATTCTTTTGTCCAGATAAAATTAACACCCTTCCGAGTTAGCTTAGTCATTGGACTAGATAACCGTGAAAAATTTCTAACAAACCTTCTGTAATAGCCTGCCAAACCAAGAAACTATGAATCTCAGTTACATTTGTGGGTCTTGGCCATTCTTCAACAACCTTTGTTTTTGCAGGATCAACAGTTATCCCATCTTTGGAAACAATGTGACCAAGGAAAGAAATTTGTTACAACCAAAACTCACACTTGATGAATTTCCCATAAAATTTATTTTCTTTTAAGGTTTGAAAAATAACCCTTAAATGTATTTCATGCTCTTCTTTACTTTTAGAAAACACCAAAATATTTTCAATGAAAACAACCACAAACTTATCCAAGAACTCATGGAAAATTCTATTCATTAAGTCCATGAATACAGCAGGTGCATTGGTTAGCCCAAAAGGAATTACTAAAAATTCATAATGGCCATATCTTGTATAGAACTCGGTCTTCAGAATATTTGATTCCTTTACCTTCAACTGATGGTACCCCGATCTCAGGTCAATCTTTGAAAAATACTGAGCTCCCTGGAGCTGATCAAACAAATCATCAATATGAGGCAAAGGATATTTGTTCTTAACAGTGATGTTATTCAAGGCTCTATAATCAATTAAAAGTCTCATTGAACCATATTTCTTTTTAAAAAATAAAACAGTAGCACCCCATGGTGATGTGCTAGGTCGAATGAAACCATTCTCTAATAAATCTTGCAATTGATCCCTCGACTCTAAAAGTTCAATTTGAGCCATTCGATAAGGGGGTTTTGAAATTGGCTTAGCATCAGGAACTAAGTCAACAGTAAATTCAACTTCCCGATCTGGTATTATTCTAGGAAACTCATCAGGAAAAACATCAGGATACTCATTTACCACTGGCACATCATTAATTTGAACAGTTCCTTTATTTTCAACGATGTGTGCAAGGTAACATTCATTTCCATCTTTTACAAGTTTCTCGGCCCCTTGATAAGTTATCAATAGTAAGGGTTCATTCTTTTACAAAAACTGAAAGTCTTTATGAAAAGAAACTTCTTTAGCTCTATAGTCAATCTTAGCATGGTAAATAGAGAGCCAATCCATACCCAGGATAACATCAAACTCAACTAGAGGTAAAATAATAAGGTTTTCAAGTAGGTTCTTTCCACGGATAAGGATAGGAAGATTCTTATAAATTCTTTTTGCCTCAAAATTTCCCCTAGGTGTTTTTACCACAAGTTCAGGAGTCATTTCTTGACATGGTATTCCCATTTTACTAGAAAAGGTTTCAGAGATGAAAGAATGTGTAGACCCCAAATCAAACAACACACTGGAATAATTTGAAAAAACAAAGTACCTGATAAAACTTCATTTGATGGCCCGACATCTGCTGAAGTAGTTGCAAAAGATTTCACCACCCCTTTTTGCTTGTAGTCTAACTCCTTCCCATCACTCAAGCTCTTTGTCGGACACTCGTTTGCATAGTGACCCATCTCATTGCACTTAAAACATTTCACTAACTGTAAATCAAATTTGGTCTTACCTTCACCTTGATCTTTTTCAGTGCAATCACAAGCCTTATGTCCCATCTTACCACATCAGTAGCACTTTACAAAATTCAGAAGACATTCCCCAGCATGCCTTTTACCACATTTATCACAAACTGGAAACTTATTTTTCTTACCATCAGACTTTTTTGAAGAATTATTTCTTTTCTCCTGCCACCTCGGTCTCTTGTTCTGTTGGTTGTTATAGAACACTTGATCATCGGCAAACACCATTTCCACCTTCTCAGCACATCGAACAAGCTTTTAATAACTTTTGAACTCACGAGAAGCTAAATCCCTTTGATATTTTGGCTTTATTCCTGAGTAAAAACGATTGATTTTACTATCAAGGTCTCGGATAAAATTTGCAGCATACCTTTCCAATCGAGTGAACCTCTCTTCACAAGCAACCACTGAGTCTTCCTCTTGCCTCAATTCAAAGAATTTCTTTTCCATCCTAATTCAAACAGCCTTAGGAAAATACTTCTCAAGAAAAAAACCTTTGAATTCATCCCAGTCGAGAGCATCAATATCATCAGCGTACCTGATATTTTTAACCATCAACCACCACTGATCTGCTTCACCCCCCAAACGGTAAATAGAAAGACTAACCTTTTGATTTTATGAACACCCCATGACATCGAAAATTTTCTCCAGTGTTTTAATCCACCCTTCAGCTAGCAAAGAGTCATATGATCCTCTGAATGATGGGGGATGTTGCCTCATGAAATGTTCCACCAGTGACATGTTCCTCTGCGGTTGATCTGGCTGATCTCATTCATGGATATCGCCACCATTTATCGCTTGATTCAACTGCACCATTACTGCAACAAACTATTCAGTTCCAATTCCGACCATCTCAGGATGCTGATTCGGAAGGTTATTTCCTTCTGTATTCTTTCCTTGCACTGCTTCCCTATTTCCTCTGTGGAAAACCATTCTGAACAAACATGTCTTAGATGAAGCAACATGGTAATCTTCAAATGCTATATCATTTCAATTTGACCATAAATTTTTTTTGGATAATAATTTAATAGATTTATAACTCCTAAAGTTATCTTAACTGACCTTTGATACCAAATATAAGGCCCCAGCCTTAAATATTACTTAATCTTGAGTTTTTTCAAGAATACGCATTGAGGATCTTTTCAGGTTTAGAGTTTTAGAGAATTAGATCATAAAACATGCATTACATTCCTCATTTAAACAAAGTGGTTACATAAAATATAGTACTCATATTTTCCATCAACGGAAACAAAATTAAAATAAAACATGGATTCTTTCTTGACACTTCCTTGACACTATCATCAACATCTTGTACCTTTCTCTTGACATGTGCAAAACATTTCAAAAACTTTGGATGATCATAAAAAGCTCAGTAAGGGATATAAAAATATGGAAAGGAAACATGAGTACATGTATACATATGAATCAATGAAATCATACTTTACTCGTAAAACATAATCACTTTAACATAACTCATCAAATCATGAATAAAACATAGAAATCATAACGCATAAAGGTAACTTGAGGCATTCATAACATTCTTACGTAGGGAGTAACCATCTTGGTTACGTTTGGAATACCCATCACAGTATATTCCCTAAATATCTTCGGAGAAACCTTAACGTTTAACTCCTTCGTGTTACCCAATGCATTGGAGAGCTATATCGGGCTAACCCGCCCTTAGTTTATCACGGAACCATCCGTCTTCATAACAATTCCCAAGAACCATATCATAATCATATCACATAAAACATGCATAAAAGAAACATAAAATTTCCACTTTTCAATCACAAGAAATCAATACAACGCATTGATATAAAGACATTATGAAAACCATTTTCAATACGAAAATAAAATAAAAGTAAAACATGGTATTTATTTTTCTTTTAAAAAAGGTATGGCTTGTAGAGGAAGCCGAAACTCAAATAATGGTCATGGCGGCGGAGAAGTAATTGTCGTCGCATACATACGACAAAAACATTCCCTTTTATCATTTATTAAAACACTTTGTATAAAAAATATTCCTTTTGGATAAACATAAAAGTCAAAGGGGTTTATACACCCTATAAAAGAAGGATTTGTATAAGACAAAATATTCCTCAATGAAAGGAGATTGAGACGAAGTCCCATACCTCGGGTCCGACTTGACTCGATCGTTCTTTAAGCTCCTGAATAATAAACATGAGTTAATTTCTACTTGCTTAAGAACCTTTTTCAAGTTCATTATTCCTTTTATATCACTTATTACCATGTCATGAACACTATGTAATTATTTGAGTTAATAACGGTCATTTTAACGATCATTGGTACTTGAGTCAAAAATAAACTCTTTATAATTACAAGTTTTTCATGTATACATTATATCCATAGTTATAATCATGATGTAGATATCATATATATCATATATATCTAGTATATACAAGCATTTATGATATTACATAATGTTTAGAGGTAAGAAATTAAATGCACCGTTCATGGAGACGGTAAGCCGTATGTACGCATGAACGCTACTTTCATTTCTATTTTGTATTTTATGGAATGGAATAATAATGATATAAAGGTATATTATAATTCCATTATAATATCATATATAATATCATTAATTACATCCTTTATACGTCCCACATATGGAATTAACGAATCAAATCACTTTGAGGGGGCGGTAGTCTGCACTTCCTAAAATGAAGATATCACGTTTACCCATAATGGAAACCATAAAGGTATGCCATAAATGAAAAATACAGAATCTTAAGTAAAACATAAACATATTATATATCATATATAAATATAGTTTCATCTTAATGGACACCTTTTAAGGTGTTAAAAGAATATTGAACAATCATCGTTTCGTGAGGCAAAAATTCGCCATCCACGGAAACAGTATGTTCTTTAACCATTAGATGTAGGTGTGTGTAAGTGTAGCTAGAATAATTCTTATAAAAACATCCTAGTATATTTAAGATACTGGTTTTTTTACAAAATAAATGAATAAAAAGAGTTTATGGGGTTGGAGAAGCAAAATAAAACATAAGAACACAAGAGAAGGCACTACCTCTAAATCGGGTAACTCTTTTTTATTTGAGCTCAAAGGCTTCCTTGGGAAGAATTATAACCAAAGTGAGGCATATAAGAGTTAAAGAGGGATGTGGAGAGACAAAATGGGAAGGGTTTTGCAGATACAAAGGCTTTGGAAGTGTGGGTAAGGTGGTAGAGGTGGGGGCCTTTTATAAGAGGAGTGGAGGGTCACTCTTTGAAAGTTAAGAAAAGATACTTTGTTATAAAATGATTTTCGGACAAAAAAGGTCCCACAATTATAAATTTAGAGGATAAGGTGATAAGGGTTTGAAATCCACCCATCCAATAGGTTTTTGACAGGTGTAGGTCTTAGATTTTACATTATATTTTCATTTTATTTAAATCGTTAAATAATGAGGTAATCGCCGCATCATCATTATGTCATAAATAATTTAATTTATTTAATGTCTAAAAATTATAAAAAAAATATAATGATGTAGGAAATCTGTTTATCTTTCTAATGAATATTTATAGTAAAAACTATGACTTGTATAACTCCATTTCAAAATTGTTTTAGTAAAACAACTCATGTTTGTGACATTTTTACTTAAACATTAAATAAAAAGATATTAATGTCATTTACCTTCCAAAGTGGCTCCATGGGGTCCCCAAGTTTACCCATGGATTATCTTGGTCGTCCATGACACATCCAATAAGGGTAGGACATGTTTCAAGCTCATCTCATATTATTAAAACATTATTTTTACCTTAAACTACACTAATTACCTCTAATCGCGATTCAAAACTTAAAAGTTACTATTCACCAAAAAATTATTTTAATCCCATTGAACCAAATTTTACTTCTTAATGACAACCATGTATGTCGTATTTTTGAAATTCAAAACACAGAGGTGGTGAAATTTTATTTAAACGAAAAATCAGTTTTTTAAGTACCACTTAGTGGTTTCACTATTCATCAAAAATTGAAGTTTTTCAGAAAAATACCAAAATTTCACCCTAAGATATATTTGATATTCTGAATTAAAAAATTATTTCTATCTTACAAAATTAAAAACATATAAGTTACATTAATTAATTTAATAATTAATTCCCGCTGTCAGAGCAAATAGCGTGTTTTTATGAAACAATAAGTATCAAAAGATTAACACTAGTTTAAGTCCAATTTCAAAGTGAAATTAATCCCAACAACCACTATTAGATTAAATGGTAAAAATATATTCTAATTTAACTTTAAAACCAATTCAAAATATAATCTAATAATATAAATAAATTAGATTAAAAAGAGGTTTTGAATTAAAATACAACATTTTTCACTATTCATTAAAAAAAATGAACTTTATCAGAAAAATACCAAAAATTTACCCAAAGTAAATTTCAATGTCCCAATCATAAAGAATAAGTTTATTTTGACAAATAGAGCTTATAAAATTGTCAAAATTTTGATTTAAAAATGATTTTCCATCAAAAGGCAGTAAAACAATCTTTTAAAAATATTAGTGTATTTCATGTTTAAGATTGGATTTATTCTCATTTTAAGCCTCTAAAACACTATATAATTCATTAATAGACATAGATAAAAATATATATTATTCATTACTTATTGGGGTGTTACAATAAAACTATATTTATAAAATGTAAAACAATTAAATATATTATTTAATTAAGTAAAAAATAATAAATCAAAATAATAAATATTATTTATCCATTTAAAAAAACTTTTTATTATGTTATGTATTAAATAGAATTATTTTTAATTAATAGTGATTATCAAATCATTCATATAAAATTTTCCTAAATAATAATATAAATGATATCTTCTAACTTTCTCTAGTTGTCATATAATTAAAACCCTTGAGGTCATATAAGAACTACCTCCACTATTTCATTTAATAAATACATCATAAAAAAAATCATCGAACACCACATCTATTTGTATTATAATTGATAAAAAATTTATAAACATCTTAACTTATATATAATATTTTTTCATTAAATGTCTATTTTTATGAATATACTACATTTTAAAAACCATGGGATATCAAATTTCCAGATACTAATTTTTAAATTTTATTTTATTTGATTTCCCATTATACCTATATCAATGTTATGAAATTTATTATTTATTTTTGTAATGATTAAAATGATGAATGTATTACATATTAAATAAAATTTATTTTATATTTTATTTATATTTTAGATAAAAATGAAAAATTAAATTTTACCATGATAGAAAAATCATTATAAAAATGATAATTTGTACAATTATTAAGGATATTCGATTACCCCTTATGTATATCATAAACTTGAAATATTCTCTCGTTGGTAAAAACATAAGGGGTTTCATCCATTCACATGTAAACTCTTCCGTCATATGATTCCACTATAAATCCTTATAAAATCTTAAATTGTTCATCTATGTAGACTTCATCCAAAAATAAATATTATGCACTTCCACATTAAATTAATCATTTATGTTATAATTTAAAAATATAATTCATACTATTCTAAAATTCAACTAATTATTTTAATAAAATTCAATTTTTATTATTGACTAAAGATGTGTCCTCCAAAAATAATAAGGTTCCATATATCGAAACAGTACCTGAAAAGATTTTCAAAGTCATGAAATTTTTTTCTAAATAAAATATGAATGATGATATCTAAAATTTTATTCAAATTCAATAGTTTTAAGAAGTGATGTTCATAATATAAATATTTAGAACATTATAATAAAATTTATTTTTTAAAATTATCATATAAAATCATATCAAAATGTTTTAAAAAAATTATTTAAAATACATGTCATATTTCAAAAAAGGAAAAATGTTAAAATGATGAAAATGTATGTGGTTGAAAGATACAACTACTCGTTATCTTCTTCAAAATCCATAAGCTCGTTATATAAATGATAAATCTTTAAAAACTAATGAAATATTTGTTGAAATTTTCTATTGTGAAGGAGATAAAAAGTTATGTTTTCAAAACAAATTCAACAATATTCCATGATCTATTGAGACTTAAATATTTGGAGGAATATTTCTTAATGTTATATATATTTTTAAATGTGTTTCCAATATTTTAAGATGAATTGAAATCACTTGAACAACCTATAAAAATACTAATTTCTATTAAATTATCCAAAAAGGATCAGAATATAGTATCATATTTTCTCTTATCCTTCTAAAAAATAATTTTTAAAATCTTAAAATATGTATTTAATAAATAATAAAATTGAAACATTAAATAGAAAATTAATTATTAAAAAAAAATTTCATGTTATGTTAAATTTATCTATAAAACAAGGATTATTTTTTTATAAAGGTTGGAAGTCAAGCCCTCTTTATTGAAAGAAAAGTAATAAACCTTTTTTAACATGAATGGGTGATGAGGGAACCCAAAACATGACTAGAAAAATATTTAACAAAAATAAACAGAAAGTCCAAACAAGGTCCTGAATGTCTAAAGGTAAGAAAACATCATGGAAACCATCAGTAAAAGTCCCCCCCCCCGACAGTCAATGAAATTGAGGAAACAACCAAGATGAAGAATCTACCCCTTGCTAAGAAGAATCATCTTGAAAATAACATCGGAGTAGCCAAGAAACACATCATAGTTTCAAATTTCACCGGAGTTGTAATGAAGTGCATCATGGGGCCAAATAGCATCAGAGCAACTGAAATGCATATCACGATGCAAAATCACATGAGAGCTTCAAGGAGAAGCACCACAAAACCGAATGTAGAGACACAACAAGGAAGAGCACCCATACCACCCAAAAAAATGTGGAGGGATGGTCGTACAATAGGTTTTAACACCCCTACCTCTCTTTCGATCTGCCCACCCGACAATGTAGCAAAGAGAACCACAATGCCAAACTAATGCAACACAAAATAAAACTGAAATCTCAACATAGAAATAAAAGTAATGGTGTCTATAAAAACATAAAATAATTTATATATGTAATATGAGTGTCAACACACTCATCCCCCTTTTGGGTATTCCCACCCAGAGGCACCTGTAAGAAGTTTTAATACACCTAATGCAACCGAGCAAAAACTAATGCCAACTGATAATACCACTGCACAAAGTAACAAATAGTCCCACAAATTAGTAAAGAATCCAAAAACAACTAATCTAAAATAAGATTAGATCCCCACACCATCAATGTAGTACTAACACCATCAGAGGAGAAATAAGAAACAAATAATTTTAATGAAATAGAAATGTTTTTTTGAAAAACAATATTTTTTTAAAATTCATTTTATTCGTGCATCGAGAAAATAATTTGAAATTAATTTTGAATAATTTTAGAATATATAATAAAAACTAATATTAGTTTTTGAAGTCAATATGTCAAAATTTTATTTGGGTGAGTTGTTTAGAATTTTATTATAATATTTTTTTCTTGATGAATAGTGAAAAATAATGATTTTTTATTCAAAACAGAATTTTCATTTAAATTATATAAAAAGAAAAATTATATTTAAATTTTTTGTTGTATACTTAGTTAAATTATATTAAATTTTAAATAATATAGGTTATTTTAATTATTTTTATATTTAATTATGATAAAAAAACTTTTTAAACTTTTTAAAGTCTCTCTTATAAAGAACCATTTTTTCAACTTGAATTGTAAAACTCCAAGATTCCACGGTACGCTTCTCTTTGAATAATACAATAGCTTGCACCATATGAAACTTCGAGTTCTCGCACACCACGACCAATCAAACTATCTGTTATGAATATTAATACCCACTTTTTGAAATTTTATAAATTTTATTTTTCAAAATGGACTTCATTTTTGGATTCGGAATATCAAAATTAGCTTATCATGAGTTTTTGATATTTTTCTGAAAACTTTTAATTTTTTGATGAATAGTGAAAACACTACATTATTATTTAAAACCGAATTATTATTTAAATAATTATTTATTTTATTTAAATTTATTTTAAGTCATAATAGATATATAATACCTATATTAGTTCAATGTAATTCATTAGATTCATTTTATAATAAGATTAGATGTATAAAATGTTATTGAACTTTTTAACGTTTTTTCCCACCTTCTAGACACGTTAGCAAATTTTCATAAAAAATAATTTTATCACTTCTATAAATTGAATTTAAAAAATCCAAGAGACATGGTTTACATTATTAAGTAAAATTTGGTTCAATAGGATGAAAATATTTTTTGGTGAATAGTAACTTTTGAATTTTATTTACCACGGTTAAAAGTAAATAGGGTAATTAAAGGTCAAAATGATATTATAATTACCCTAACACATGTCCTAATTCTATTGGATAAGTTTATTTCGACCAAAATCAACTTAGGTATAAAATATGATCCTCTTTGATCCACTTGGATTAGATTAGAACATTTATTATTATTTTATTTAAAGTAGAGTTAAAAGTGTTAAATTCAAATTTTAATAACTAAACCATTTTTTATATAGGGATATAGATATGATAAATTTGACTAAAAATATTAATTATAAATATAAAAATATTTCAACAATAAATTTATTTTATTAATACTTTTTAGAAATTAAATAATTAAATTTATTTATGACATAATGAGGATGCTGTTTTTGCCTTATTAATGAAAGATGAAAATAATTGATATTATAAATATAACAATAAATGTAAATTGAGACTTATGATGCATTAAAATAATTTTATAGGTTCATATGACATGTTGTGATTGATTTAATGTATTTTTTTAAGTAATCATGTTTTTTTGACTTTCACAAAAACCAAACACTAAATAGTTTCAAAATTGATATAAATGAGTATTTAAAACAATTATTATATTATTAAATGATATAATATTCCTAAAAATATAAAGTTCATCCAAAGGACTTATATAATGATATATATGTCATTAATAAACCACTTGTAGTTCTCTAGGAATTTTATATTAAGTTTATTAACCATGTATTATAATAATACAAGAAGACATGGTAAAAGTTAAATTATTTAACTAAGAGTTAAATCTAAAAGATAAGGTTAATATGGTGACCTAAACTTGTCTAAAACCTATTGGTTGAGAGTTTTACGACCCATCCCTACCTTATCCTTTAAATAAATCCATTTTTATCCATTGGAAACTGAAAATTATTTTATAATAAAATAATATTTCAAACTTTTCCTAAAGTGACCATCACCACTCTTATAAAAGGGTACTTCCCCTTCTCTTAATTTCACACATCAAAATCCATTTGTATCGGCCCAACACTACTCAAATATCCTCCCAACTATCCTCACTTAAACCTAGATGCCTTAATTCAATCATAAATCCAACCTAAGGAGCCCTTTTGATCAAATCCAAATGAATCACCCAAAGAAGAGGTAATAATTTCATCACCTCTTTCAAAGTTCTTTTCTTCTTCCACTTCCTCTTTATTTGTTTTTTCCATACCAAAATAAAAAATCCAGTACATTATACATACTGTAATTTTATTATCAATATGGTTCAACCATATTCATTATTCTATCCATCCTATGAATGAAAAAGTCACCCTACGTGCGTACGCACGGCTTACCGTCTCCATGTTGGGGTGTAGTTCTTTATTAAACACTTCATTATTTGGATGGGTATAATAATGAGTATAATTGATGTAAATAATAAATATAACATGTTAATTATTATGTATATATGATATACTTTCCAATTACATATGATTTCCCCCTCAATAAAATGGTATTGTCGCTGGTGCGTACGTACAAATTACAGTCTCCACGAACGCGATGAGATTCATTCCCCATCGTAACCATTCAAGAATAATTTTAATTTTATGATTAAAATAAATTTTTAATAACATAATATCATTCTAGATATGAATCAAATATATAATATCCATAACAAACATGACTTATGTAACAAAACATATAAAGGAAAACAAATCATTTAACACCCGAAACAATGATACTATTGAAATATTATTAACAAGAAATATTATAAGATCATATATGATATCATATTTATGTATATGGTTCTTTTATAATTTATTAACAATGACTTAACTATTATAAAAGAGGTTAAAATTCCCTCGACCAAGGAAAAGTATAAGTTAAAGGTTAATTTTACAATCTCATTATTATCTGAGGTTGTTTATACGTGAGTATCTACTAGGACTTCTTTATCATCCACATCCAGGTTTCTTAAAAATATATTTCAAAACATTTTTACTATTTCCTATGTTATGGATTAAATTAATTTATATCATTGTTTGATTTTTTATAAAAAAATTTCAAAAGAATCATTTCCTCACTTTCCAAACAAGGTACTTCATGACCTTTTTGACAAATTTAGGTAAGAATGTTTTTTTTAACTTATACGGTGGGTGAGGCTATTTTCCACCATTATAACACCTTCTAAGCTTTTATTAAAATCTTATAAGAGTATTTTTAAAATAAATTTTTTCTTTTATAATTATGTTACTTTTAAATTATTTCAAAATAGAAAGAAAAATTTCTCTCAAATAGTTTTGATTTCGTCTATGTCAACATCCTTTGATGGATTTTACACTTGTTTGAAGTTGATTTATTATGATACAATCATCCATATTGTATTGAAGGTTTTCTAATATGTTTGACTATGGATGTGTTATTTTTATACCATTCATAGTTTATGGTTAAAGTATTAACATTTCGTATTCTAGTTTCAATACGAATGTTTATGTTATGTTTCAACCTTTTCATATGAGGAATGCATTGGACTTAGTAAGTGACAGGTGGAGGCCCCTATAGCTCCTAGATCATCGGTAGGTCTCATGAGACAAAATAGTGTCTTGGCACAAGGCCTTGTGAAGATCTTATTTTTAGTCTTGGCACAAGGCCTTAACTATGTGGTTATGATGTCCAACATTATGCATTCCATCATTATTAAATTAGCTATTGATATTACATGTGATTATTTGACTATTAGAATGTCCATGTGAATATGTAAATGGAATTATTTGATTTATATTTTCCATTTTATTCTGATTTTTAATTTGAAAAGGATTTTGTTTTAGTCTTATACATTGCCTTAAATGTTTATGCTTATTTATGAAAGTTCCCGCAATATTGTTATCCTTACTAAGAATCTGAACTCAACCCTTTATTATGATTTCTTTTTCTATGGATGTGAATAAGTATATTATGATTTACTTGTAGGGATATGAGTGTATTAATAGGGGGCACAATTTTGTTGTTTTTTTATTTCATGATGTAATTTAAAACTTATGTATATATCTAGTACTTCCAAGGCTACTAAACTAATATATCTTTCGAGAATTGATCTCTTGTGATCATGCCAATGTTATGTAATAATGTACTGACTCTGGGTAACTAGGGTCAGGGCATTACAGTTGGTATTAGAGTAATTTTAGTACAGACCTTAGAAACTAGATTTAGAAAAACTCTAATTAGAGAACATTACCCTAAGATAGACTTTGAGGATTAGTATAAAAAAAATTCCTAGAATTTTGGTAATGTATAGATTTTGTGAATTTTCTAAGAAATTAATCTCTGTCTGGATATGAGAAAGTAGAGGTGGATTTGGCACAGATGTACCTAGGAGTAAAAACTCTGACAATGAGTTTCGATCTTGACCCGAGGTATCCTCGTACATGACAATGGGCCTTGTTGAACTCTTGGTTACAAAACTCTCAGGGGATATTCTTGGGTTAATTAACATTTTCATTAAAACCCATTATTAATGATTTATGAGTAAATACCACCTCAAAGAAAACATTTTTTTATGATTATGGATTATATGCATAAAATCTTCAATTTATGTTACATATTTTACTAGTTTGGAATTTTGTATTGTGATTCAAAAACTAATCTAGTGTCTGATATTGTTTAGAAATGGAACCCAGTGGAAGGAATGGAAAACATATCAATGCACATAATCTGTGTAGGGATTTCTATCCTACTCAAGATAAATATATTAGATCTGGTGATGCAACTGGTGTTGAACAACTTATAACCATACTCAGACAACTCAATCAGGTTATGAATAATAACCTTACCTGTATGGAGCACCCTGATCCACAATGCGGAGGATCAATGTTAGACCGCTTCATGAGGAAACAACCACCAACATTCAATAGGACTACAAATCCATTTTTAGATGATAAATTAATAAGTTCCTTAGAGAAAATATTTCATGCTTTTGGGAGTAGAAAATGGGAAAAAGTTTTCATGGGAGTTTATCGCCTCACATGAGATGTAGATCAATGGTGGTCATTAATTCAAAACAAAAAAGAGGATGAAGAAGTATCTAATATGGAATGTTGGGAGTTTAAAGATATTTTCATAGAAAAATACTTTCCTCATGACTATCGATTGGATATGGAATGATAATTTCTGAGTCTAAGGCAAAAGTATGATGATAATGTCACAAAGTATGAGGCTAATTTTACAAGGTTAGCAAGTCATGCTGCATATTATCTATGTAACCCAAGGAGTAAGATTGATCGATTTTTTGATGGGTTAAAACCATTTCTCCATCAATCATTAGTCTCATAATTCTTCTCATCATATGAATATATAGTCTCATGCGCTATCAAGAGAAAAATTAATTCTCTAAGTCTTACAAATTTGAAGAAAAGATGGAGAAAAAGAGATCCGTTGAACACTCTGGAAATGGAAATAAGGGGAAGAAGGGAAAATTGAATAACCATCCTACAGTGAATGTGGGAAGAAACACCCTGGTATATACCTAAAGGGAATGGGATTTTGTTACAAGTGTGGTGAAAAGGGCCACCAAGATCGTGACTGTATGGAAAATAAAGAGGTTGTCAAATTGGAATTCTACAATTATAAAGAAATGGGAAATTATAAAAATGAATTTCCTAATAACCAAGGAAACTTACATCAAAATATTACAAGAGAGAAATTCCAGGCTTATGCGATCACTACTACTGAGGTTGAAGCTCTAAATGACGTTGGGGTGGGTAATTTAATGGTTTCCTCAAATTTTCCCAATAATTTATTTGATTATGGATCATCATATCATTTTATATCTTCCCAGTTTTCTAAGAAAATTAGATATTTCCAATTTGATTTAACAAGGGAGTTTTCAGTAAAAACAACTAAGGGAAGTATCATTATAACAACTTTTTGTGAATCAGTTCCTGTTAGTGCATATAAACATGCTTTATCTATTGATCTCATTATCATACCAATGATTTAATTTTATATAATCCTCGGTATGTATTCACTTTCGGACCATAATGTGAAAATTTATTATAATAAGGAGGATACAATTTTCAATAATGATAAGGATTACCTTATCTTTAGAGTAGAAACATCACCATCTGATTATTATCTATATCCACCCCCAGTAGCTCTACTAAATTCAATTATTGGGGAGGAAGAGAGTAAATAACAATGGGTGATTAAAGGAATGTTCAAATAGATGATGTGCCTATTGATCAATAATGTGTTGATGTGTTTCCATAGGATTTACCTGGACATCCTCTAAAACTAGAAATTGGGTTTTACAATTATTTAATTCCCATTTCAAGGCCCATATCAAAGACCCCTTATATAATGGAAACTATGGAGTTAGTGTAACTAAAGAAACAACTAGAGGAATTGATTAATAAAGGATTTATTCTCCCTAGTGTTTCTCCATGGGAATCCCCTATTCATTTTTTTAAAAAGAATTATGGATCTATAAGGTTGTGCATTGACTATAGGGAGATCAATGCTATAGCAATAAAGAACAAGTATCCCCTACCTCGCATTGATGATTTATTCGATCAACTTCATGGGGATCAATATTTTTCAAAGATTGACCTTTGATATGGATATCATCAGTTGTGTGTGATGAAGGAAGACATTCCGAAAATAGCATTTTGAACCAGGTACAGGCATTATGAGTTTACAGTAATTCCTTTTGGACTTACTAATTCACCCTCTGTTTTCATGGATCTAATTAAAACAGTTTTCAAGGAATATCTTGATGACATTGTAGTGGTATTTATTGATGATATCTTAGTATACTCAAAAATTTATGAAGATCATGAAAATCACTTGCACACTATTCTAAAAACCCCTTATAATAAATGAATTATATGAGTAGTTTAACATGTGAGAATTCTGACTTCAGGGAATTTCTTTTCTTAGCCATATTCTCTCTAAGGATGGAATCTATATAAATCCTTTAAAGACCACGGAAATCCAAGAATTTCTATTACCTTAAAGTATAACTGAGGTATGCAGTTTTATAGGTTTAGTAGGTTATTATCAGCGTTTCATCTAGAATTTTTCCCGAATGGATAACTCATTAACCAAGATCACACGTAAAGGGGTTAAATTTGTTTGGAAAAAAGAGTGTGAAGAATGATTTGAATAATTGAAGAAAAGATTATTCAATGCTAATATCTTGACCCTTCCATCGGGGAATGATGGGTTTTTTATTTATAGTGATGCATCAAAGAAAGTACTTGGTTGTTTCCTTATGTGGAATGATAGAGTTATTTCCTATGCATCACGATAGCAAAAAATTCATGAAAAAAACTATCCCACTCATGATCTTGATTTATCAACTGTAATATTTGCTCTAAATATATGAAGACACTATCTATATGGTAAAAAATTTGAGATACATACTGATCACAAGAGTTTGAAGTATATTTTATCATATAAATAACTTGACATGAGGCAAAAACGATGGCTTGAACTACTCAAATATTATGATCACACTATATACTGCTACCCCGGGAAAGGAAATAAGGTGGAAGATTATTTGAGAAGAATGTATCATGGATTTTTGAACAAGATGAGAGTTGAAATGGATCTTATGTTCATGGATCTAGTCAAGATGGATATGGGATAATCATGGAAGGTGAAAAATATATACTTTTTCAAATGGTTTCCAAACCTTCTTTAATATAAATGATAAAGAGTTCTCAAACTAATGATGAGGTGTTTCAAAAGAAAATTAAAGCTGTGAATGATGGGATATTGATCAAATTTGTATATGAATATGTAATTTTGAAACTTGGGAAGAGAATTTGTGTTCTTGATATACCTAATCTAAAAATGGAATTGTTGGATGATGCTCATAGCTCGAATTTCTCTATAAATCCTTGTAGCATGAAGATGTATAGATATTTGAAGGAACATTTTTTGTGGGACAACATAAAAATGGAGATTGTTAATTATGTGTCAATATGTATGGTTTTTCAATAGGTTAAGGCGGGAAGACAACATCCTGGAGGATTCATGCAACCTCTTCCCATACCTGAGTGGAAATGGTATGATATTACGATGGACTTTATCATGGGGATACCAAAGACTCCTAGAAGGAATGATGCAATATGGGTCATTGTAGATCATCTTACCAAGTCAACACATTTTCATGCAAGAATATGTATTAATGAAGTTGTAAGAATTCATGGTGCACCCCTATCGATTGTTTCTGATCATGATCCTTATTTTCCATCAAGATTCTAGAAAAGTCTTCAGAAATCCCTGGATACTGAACTTCGTTTGTGCACTTCCTACCACCCTCAAACTGATGGACAATCAAAACGGACTATTAAAACCTTAGAAGACATGTTTAGATCTTTCTCACTTGAATTTCAAGGTATGTGGGATCAATATTTACCTCTGGTAGAATTTTCCTGTAACAATAGTTGTCATTCAAGTATTTAGATGGAACCATAGGAAGTGTTATATGGGAAGAGATGTCACACACCAACTTATTGGGATTATGTTGGTGAAATAAAACTCGTAGGCCTAGAACATTTTGAGGAAACAATGGAAAAGGTTAAGATTATCCAAACCCACATCAAAGCAGCTCAAAGTAGGAAAAAGAGTTATGTCGATAACTGAAGGAAGGAATTTCAAGTAGGAGATCATGTTTTCTTGAAGGTATCTCCATGGAGGGGTGTTAAATGATTCAGTAAGAAGGGTAAATTAAGTCCCATGTACATCGGACCTTTTGAAATTATAGAACAAATTGGAGTTGTACCGTTCGTAAATGCCTCCAAGTCTCTCTAAAGTTCATGATGTATTCCATATATCACTGTTGAGAAAATATATGCCAGACCCAACACATGTACTCACCTATAAAAAATAGAACTGGAACCTGATCTGTCTTATTATGAGGATCCTATTAGTATTCTTGATACCAGAGAATAAGTGTTGAGAATCTGGACAACTCAGCTGTTAAAAGTTCTATGGAGAAACCATAAGATGGAAGAGGCAACGTGGGAACCCGAGGAACTTATGATGAAGAACCACTAGAATATTTTTAATTAGTAATATTCTAGAGATTTCAGGGATGAAATTATTTGAAGGAGGGAATAACGTAACACCCCAAGCTTCCACGTCATGCTTCTCTTTGAATAATACAATAGCTTGTGTTGTACGCACCTTCGAGTTATAACACACCATGACCAATCAAACTAGCCATTATGAATAGTATTACCCACTTTTTGAACTTTTATAAATTTTATTTTTCAAAATGGACTTCATTTTTGGATTCAGAATATCAAAATTAACTTAAGGTGAATTTTTTTGTATTTTTCTAAAAACATTCCATTTTTTAGGAATAGTGAAAAATACTGCATTATTGTTTAAAATGAATTTTTATTAAAATAATTATTTATATTATTTATGGTTATTTTAAATAAAAATAGATACATAATAAATATATTATTTCACTATAATTCATTGGATTCGTTTTATAATAAGATTAGATGTATAAAATTTTATTGAACTTTTTAACATCTTTCACCCACCTTCTAGGTGCGTTAGCAAATTTGCATAAAACGTAATTTTACCGCTTTAGTGAATTAAATTTAAAATATCTGAGATACATGGTTAACATCAGTAAGTAAAATTTGGTTCAATAGGATGAAAATAGTTTTTGGTGAATAGTAACTTTTGAATTTTTTACCACTGTTAAAAGTAAATAGGGTAATTAAAGGTAAAATGATATTATAATTACCCTAACACATGTCCTAATTATATTGTATAAGTATATTTAGACCAAAATAAAAATTAGGAATAAAATATTATCCTCTTTGATCCACTTGGATTATATTATCACATTTATTATTATTTTATTTTAAGAATAGTTTAATGTGTTAAATTCAAATTTTTATAACTAAAATATTATTAATATTGGGTTATAGATACAATAAATTCCTTTATAAATATTCATTATAAAGATTAAAAAATATTTCCAACATAATGGTATTTTATTTATAATTTTTAGACATTAAATAATTGAATTTATTTATGAAACAATGATGATGAAGTAATTGCATTATTAATGAAAGATTAAAATAATTGATAATATAAATATAAAAATAAATGTAAATTGTGAGTTATGATGAATTAAAATAATTTTATAGGTTAATAAGATATGTTAGGATTTATTTAATGTATTTTTTATAAGTAATCTTGTTTTTTTACTTTCACAAAAACCAAATACTAAATAGTGTAAAAATTGATATAAATGAGTTTTTAAATAAAATACAATATTATTAAATAATATAATATTCTGAAAAATATAAGTTTTTTCCAAATGAATTATATTAAAATATATATTTTATTAATGAACCACTTGGTGTTTTTTGGTTTTTTATAGTAATTTTATTAACCATTTATTATAATAATACAAGAAGACACGGTTAAAGTTAAACTATTTAACTAAGAGTTAAATCTAATAGATAAGGTTAATATGGTGACATAAACCTATCTAAAACCTATTATTTGGGAGTTTATGGACCCCTACCCACCTTATACTCAACATAAATCCATTTCGAGCCATTGGAAACCGAAAATTATTTTATAATGAAATAATATTTCAAGCTTTTCCTAAACTGACCCTCACCTCTCTTATAAAAGGTTACTTCCCCTTCTCTTAATTTCACACCTCCAAATCCATTTGTCTCATTAAAAACCTACTCAAATATCCTCCCTAATACAAACAATTAAACCTATAGGCCTTAACTTGATCATAAAGACAACCTAATGAGCCCTTTTGATTGAATCAAAAGGAATCACCCGAAGAAGAGGTAATAATTTCATCACCTCTTTCAATGTTCTTTTCTTCATTCACTTCCTCTTTCTTTGTTGTTTCCATACCAAAATAATAAATCTAGTAGCTTATAAATACTGTAATGTAATAACAAATATAGTATAACCATATTCATTATTCTATCCATCCTATGAATGACAAAGTCACCATACGTTCATACGTACGGCTTACCGTCTCCGTGTCGTGGTGTAGTTTGTTATTCAACACTTCCTTATTTGTATTGGTATATTAATGATTATAATTGATTTAAATAATAAATAAAACATGTTAATAATTCTTTATATATGATATACCATCCAATTACATACAATTTCACCATCAATATAATGGTATTTTCGCTCTTGCATACGTACGGATTACCGTCTCCACAAACGCGATGAGATTCATTCCCCATTGTAACTATTCAAAAATAATTTTCATTTTTTGATTAAAAATAATGTTTAATAACTTAATATCATTCGATACATGAATTAAATACATCTTATCCATAACAATCAGGACTTACGTAACAAAACATATAATGTAAAATGAATCAGTTAACACCCGAAACAATGATACTACTGAAATATTATTAACAAGAAATATTAGAAGATCATATATGATATAATATTTATGTATATGGTTCTTGTATAATTTAATAACAATTATTTAACTATTATAAATGAGGTTAACTTATCCTCACCCAAGTAAAAGTACAAGGTAAGGGTTAATTTTAAAATCTCTTTATTATCAGAGGTTGTTTATACGTGAGTATTTACTGGGACTTCTTTATCATCCAAATCCATGTTTCTTAAAAATGTATTTCAAAATATTTTTACTATTTCCTAGATTATGGGTTAAATTCATTTGTACCCTTGTTTTAATTTTTATAAAATTTTTTGAAATGAATATTTTCTTCTCTTTCCAAACAAGGTACTTTATGACCATTTAGATAAATTAAGGTAAGAATGTTTTTATTAACTTATACAGATGGTGCGACTATTTTCCTCCATTATAACACCTTTGAAGCTTACCATTAAATATTATAAGAGTATTTTAAAAATAAATGTTTTCTTTTATAATTATGTGGCTTTTAAAATATTTCAAAATTTAAAGAGATATTTCTCTCAAACAGTTTTGATTTCATCTATGTCAACATCCTTTGATGGGTTTTACACTTGTTTGAAGTTGATTTATTATGATACAGTCATCCATATTGTATTGAAGGTTTTGTGGTATGTTTGACTGTGGATGTGTTATTTTTATACCATTCATGGTTTATGGTTAAAGTATTAACATTTCATATGATAGTTTAAATATGAATGTTTATGTTATGTTTCAACCTTTTCATATGAGGAATGCATTGGACTGAGTAAGTGATGGGTGGAGCCCGCTATAGCTCCTTGATGCATCGGTAGGTCTCATGAGACAAACTAGTGTGTTGGAATGAGGCCTTCAAAATATCGTATTTTTAGTCCTAGCACGAGGTCTTGACTATGTCGTTATGATGTCCGAAATTATGCATTCCATAATTATGAATTTATCTATTAATATTACATGTGATTATTTGACTAATAGAATATCAATGTGAATAAGTAAATGGAATTATTTTATTTATCTTTTCTATTTTGTTCTGAAGTTTAATTTTAAAAGGATTTTGTTTTAGTCTTATACATTGCCTTAAATGTTTTTTCTTATTTATGAAAGTTTCCTCTAAATTGTTATCCTTACTAAGCATCTGAACTCACCCCTTTCTAATGTTTTCTTTTTCCAACGATGTGAAAAGTATATTATGATTGATCTGCAAGGATAGGAAAAGGGATATGAGTGTGTTCAAAGGCGACACAATTCTGTTGTTGTTTTTATTTCATGATTTAATGTAAAACTTATGTATGTATCTAGTACTTATAAGACTACTAAACTAATCGATCTTTTGATACATGATCTCATATGATCATGCCAATGTTATGTAATAATGCACCGACTCTTGGTAACTAGGGTCGGGGCATTACATGCATGTAGGTTTAATTCTAAATTGAATTCATCCCCTTATGTGGATTGATTATAGAATAATGGATTTAGTATGTTTAATAATAATAATTTACATTATATTATAAGGTTAAATTAATTTTTGGATATATTGAATAGTGATGAAAGTAAAAATTAATTATCATTGTTAATGTAAAAATGGATTTACCATTGCATTAAACTATACAAATATAGGTTGAAAATGATCTAAAACATTTACAAAGCCTATTTTATATCCTTATTTTGACCTTAAAACCTCTAAGGTTTATGAATTACACAATTTGGAGTCTTTTTCCCTAAGAAAAACCTGGGTGAGGCTATATCTATTAAAAGATTCAATGTCTATCCCCCACACTTATAAAGGGTTGCCCTCTTCGCCCATATTCACACAACCGAAACTATTTTTTTTAATCCATTAAAAAAATATTTATTAATTTTCTCTCTAGATCTTAGATTCATTTTTTATTTTCAATCCCTCCTATGGAGGTGTTAGTTATAATCCTAAATATGCTCTATCAAGAAAAGGTAAAATTCTTAAACATGCGTTTTATTATTTCTTCTTCCACCTCATTAAAATAAAATTAAACTACTCTAATATAATAACACCAGTATAAAATTTATAATTATATTTTATTATGTTATTTTAATAAACCATATCTATCTCCACTTACATCAAATGGGAAACAAAACTGTTTTTCATGAGTATGGTAGACGACCACCTCATGAATTGATGTAATTCATTTTCCATCACCACCTTTCAAGGCTGGATATAATGATGGATTTAACTTATTTATATGATATTTATGAAATTATTTTACTTTCTAATTATGATATCAAATATACATTATTAATTTTCATTCTGTAGGGGATATGATAACGTCGCTTTTGTGTAATTCAAACTACCATCTCATAAAGCGACGTGACTCATTTTTCACGAATGATTGAGATGGAAGGTAATAAGTTAAAAATTAATAAATATAGGTGATATTGGTGTCCTAAACATACTTATGGAAATATAATATCACATACAAAATCTTACCATCCAATCCATTGTAAAAAATAATGTCGCTCGTATTTATATGTGGACTACTTCCTCCACATAGCGAGGTGGAATATTTTTTCATTTTATTGTTTCATGAGTGATAATAAAGATGGATTTGATTAATATACAAGATATATATAAAAAATATTTATTATTGTAAGTTTAATTAACATTTTTTTCCTTTTATTCCACCCAATGAGAAAAATGGTAACAATTTTAATGCATGCGTATGACTGACCATCTACATAAACGGTGTCATCCATTTTCCATCCCTATCTTTTATAGATTAAAATAATTACATATGAAATAAATACATATGAAATTAAAATAATTTTTAACATTTTATTAATGATGTAACCATGATAAAATTAAAAGTAATGAAATTAATGAACCTAAACATACCTAAAAATGAAGAAAATATTACTAGAAATAATGATTTTAACAAATAAATGTTAATAAACGGGTGAAAAAATTTTATAGGTAAATAATATATAGTATGAAAAATATGATTATGGTTCTATATTGTATTAATATTAATTAAATATTTATGAAACATGCTATTAGAACATGTATGAAGGAAATCTAACCTGATGTAAGGGTTTTATATCTCAATTTTACATATATGAGACATATGGCATATTAACCATTTATTGCATTATGTGGTGTGTATACTGCCCCTTTTTATATGTTTTATAATGAAGATATTTCTCTTCATGGTATTTAATTTTTAATTTAATGTTATTTCTTTCAGGGGTCTTATGATTCAAATGTTACCAAAGTGGTAAGGGTTTATTTTAAAATCTCATCATTATTTGTTTTTTAGCCTCCATTGGGGGAATTGTTTTATATTTATATCTTAACCTCAATATATTGTCTTCTACTATGGTTATTCTTGAAATATTTCAAGTAATATTACCACTTCTCTCACATTGGTACATAAAATTAACTCCGAAATTTTTTTATGTAAATTTGAATTTATTTCTCTCTTGAGTCAAAAATGATTTATCATCAAAACCCATATTTTATTAAAAATAATATAATATAATATTAAACTCTTGAAAATTATTTATTATATATATATTCAAAAAAATTAACCATTAAAAAAATTGAAAGTTATCGTCAATATATTTCAAAATAAGGCTCTTTGTGGTTTTACAAAAAATGTTAAAGGAATATTTGTTCTAATGTTTATTGTAGGAACAAAATTTCTCATATTCATGAACACTCAATGTATTAAAGATTTTATTAAAATATTAAAATCATATTTTCAAAGTGAATTATTTTAAAAATATTATGATTAATTTTAATTTTAAAAATATTTTCAAAGAGAGAAGGTTATTTTACTCAAAAATATTTGTAATAATCTTTTTATGGTATTTTTATTCTTTAATAGCATCAAAAAGTTGTTATAATTATGATCAATAGTGGATATGTTCTATTCATACCATAATTATTATTTATCTATATATTTTATGGTTAGTTTAGCTTGGGAAGTAAACTTTTATTACTTTTCAGCATTTAACAATGGATGGTTTTTTTGGGTTTATTGATTAGGGTACATATTAACATTTTTAAAGTGAGTTTTCAATATGAATGTTTATATTAACTATATTTCACCTCATTAATATATGTAATGAATTGTAATTATTAACTAACATGTAGATCTTGAAACTACATATCCCCTCGATACATCAGAAGGTCGTAGAAGACAAATCAGTTGGCAAAATTAGATGGGTTTCAACACACAAATTTATATTATCATGTGAAAGGTACTAAATTTATATTTTAGATTTATAGAATTATGAAATCACTTATTATGAGATTTGTTATTGATGTAATTTTGATTATTAAATTAGTATTAATATTCATGGATATGTTTCAGGCTCCTGTGATTATGTATATGGATTTATTTGATTATAAGTTATTTCTTCCATATAATACACAAGTTATTGTATAAATATAATGTTTTTAAGTAATTTACCTTTCAATATTTATTTTTATTATTTATCAATGATATCTTATATTGTAGTCATACCCTTCTAAAGAATATGATCTCACCCTTTTCTTATGTTTTATTTTCCCCAGGATACTAAGAAGTGTTTTATGATTGATATGCATGGATATTCTAAGAGGAAATACGTAATTATCAAAGATGAAAAAAATTTATTTTATTTTTCAATTGAAATGTTCATTTAAAGTATTTATATATTTTACCAAGACTAATAAAATATTTATTTTATTAGGACATGATTCCTAGTATCTTATGCTAATGTAATAATGTAACCACCAACACTTACCTACTAGGGTTAGGGTCATTACAATTGGTACCATAGAAAGTTTAATAGAATCAATGGGAACTATATTTTAGAAAAAATATATTAAGTAACATAATTATATGATATAAATTACGTATAATTATAAAATTGAATCCTAATTTTTTTTAGTTTAGATATTTTTTGATCTTCCTAGTAACACATCCATGTGTAGATACTAAAAGTGGACTTGTTTCTAGCATATATGTTTCTAGGGGTAATAAATCTGAAAAAGGGACATCCTTATTGACTCAATCTTTACACGGTACATGATAATGGGCCCTACTGTGAACCTGGTTTGACACTCCTGGGGGATAATTTTTTGTCAATTCACATTTCCTTTACAAACTATTATGATGTATTTGAATAGATAATTATTATGAATGGAATAGTATTAACCCTAAGTTTTATTAGATTTAAAATAAGGTTTTCATGGATGTTTATCATCTCATATAAGATTCGGATCAATGGTGGTAATTTGTTCAAAACAAAAAGGATGAAGAAGAAATATCGGGCATAGAATGAAAATATTTTAAGGTTCACTTATAAGAATAGTATTTTCCTCACATGAAATGAGAAGATATAGAGAGAAATTTTCTATTTATAAGAGAAAATAAATAAAAATATTATGTATTTATCTATATTTAAAAGTTTAGAATGCTTGGTAATGACTATTTACATATTCTAAATGGAAATATTGACCATTTCCATGATGGGATTAAGTGAATTCATTAAAGGGAACTAGTCTCCCAAAACTCTTTACCATACGAGGACATAACATAATGTTTTATCAATAAAGAGAATAAATTTTCCTAGTCTTTTAGATTCAAAGTGAATAAAGATAAGAAGTTGATAAAAGATTAAAATATTAATAAATGTAATAATGGAATGAAGTATTTTCTAACATTTCATAATTTTTGAAAGAAACACCCTAGTACATTCTTGAAGGGAATGGGGGTTTGATATATGTGTCGAGATAAAGGACACAATAATCATGATTTAAAGGTAAGAAATAAATATACAATGTTAATTGTTTCAACTATAATTTTATCTTGAACTACACAAATTATTTCCACAAGTGTTAAGGTAATCTAGCTTCAAAAAATATAAGGGAATAAGGTCAGGCTTATGTTATTAAAATAGATGAATTTGAATGAATGATGTTCTTTTGTATGGATTTATTAATTATGTTATAGGATTATTCTATAAATTATATTCTTTTTATAAAAAATATGATATGAATAAGTATTGTACTATAGTATTTTTTCTCTAAGTATTTGGGATAATATTTTTAATGGTACCAGTGACTAAGAATAGTGATTGAGTTAAAAGTTTATATTTTCTGAAAACACATGATTGATGGTATATTACCATTAATATGTGATATTTTTTTAAATATAAATTATAAATATATGTTTATGGGATAGTATTGGTGAAATTTAAATTGGTTAGTGATTTTATGGTTTATGTTGGAGTTTACCGATAGTTTTGATTTATATAATATATTCAACAATATGAGATTTTATTTTTGGGAGAATGCATGTTTTTGATAATTTTTTATGGTGATCATGGTATTCACGTATTTGGAATGTGATATTATGAGACCTTTTATATTTTATAGGGAATATAATTTTTATTTAATGACATTCCTTCTAATTTTTTTTAATTTTAATTTAGTTAGAAATATTTTGGAGGAGCCCTAAGTTTAACTATTTATGAAATGGTTTAAGTTAACCTTTTGGTGTTACTATTGAGGTTTATTTATTAATTTATTATATGGGGTAACTTGTGATAACCATTTTAGTTTTAGTGAATATTGGAGGAATGAATTTTCACTCTTTTATGTATTTTTTGATCGATTAAAAGTTATTTTTATTGCTTCATGCATAAAAAATATTTTTGGATGTTTAATTCTAAGAGTAAGGAGGAAGTGGAAATTGATTGAAGAAAAACCAAAGGATGAAATTGTTCTTATGAAATATAAAGATATAAATTAATTATATGTCCATACATTCTTGGATAGTAAAATAATCCCCCAAATCTTAGAAAATGATCTTAAAACAAGAAAAATTATCATAATACCTTTATTTATGATGAACCAATGGTCTTTTCACTATTTATAGACTTATAGTCTTGTGGTTTTTAACCTTCTATAAATCACCCAATTTAATATAATAAATTATCTCTATCACTCTCAATAATTATTTACATATTTTTTCCATGTCCATATCTTCACATTCCACCAATGTTCTCCTATTAGGAAATTTAGTTACCTGTTATTCTAGATGAGCATCATATTTTACCCTTCAAACTTATCATGAAGATGTTTCATTAACCCTTTTTAGGTTTTTTGTTTTCATAAAATAATTTTTCAAATGAAAAAACCTTAATATTTGTGATCATGATTAAATTTTAAGGACATAATTTATTTAATGGATGTTAAATATAACACCTCAAGCTTTTAAAAAGGAAAATCATCTTGGATAAAATATGTAACACACAATACCAATATTAAAATAAAATGAAGCACATTTAAGAATTATGTTATATTTATTTTTAAGTAAATTCATAATTTTTGATAGCATATGATGCACACAATTTAGGGTTGGAACAAAACACAATACTCAATTAAAATATTTTTATTTAAACTTGACCACTACAACCGAGCCCTTAAGTTAGAAGGTATGAATAGTAATATCCAAATTATTAGAATTAAAAGGATTAAAAATGTATGAAATAAATTTCATAGATATCTATGTTTTATAAAAAATAATAATAATCATCTTAATGAAAAAGAAATATTTTTGGAAAATTTGATTTTTTTCAAAAACGTGGTTTAGTTGCACTATGCACACATAATTTAAAATTAATTTTTACTAGTTTTGGAAAATTTATTTTACAAAATACACCACATTTTTTAAATATAAATTTAAATATTATATTTTGGTGAATTTTTAAGTATTTTATAAAATAATAATTTTTTGAAGAATAGTGAAAAATATATATATTTTGTTGAAAATGCATTTTCGTTAAAATTATTTAAAAATTAGATTTTTTAAAAAAATTGGTTTGAAAGTTAAATTAGTAAAATTATATTATAGTTTAAATAATTAAGTAAATATGGATCAATTTCATATTAAATTATTATATAAAAAATTTTAAAACTATTAAAAGTTTTTCTTCAGAAAAATTGTTTTTTCGATGCTCCTACCAGTGTAATTTTAAATTTAATTTTTACACTTATTATTATTTAATATGTAAAATTTGAAATTTTATTTGGAATAAAAATTATTTATATTATGTAACAAGGATAAATTAATTTAATTCATTACTAAATATTGAAAACAGTAAAAATCAATTAGAGTGATTGATGTAAAAAAATGGCTTACCGGGTGGCTAAACTAAGAAGATAAGGGTTAAAAATGACCAAAAACTTGTCCAAGACAAATTTTATGGACATATTTTGACCTTATAACCAATAATTTTCAATAATAACCAATTTTTTGTCATATTTACTGAGGGAAATGTGGTTGTCACTTTATCTTTTTAAAAATTCATTTTGAGTCCTTCCAACGACTTATAAAAGGCCACCATATCTCTTCCCCACTTCACACTTCCAAAACCCTTTTTTCCATGAAATAAAAAAAAATATTCCTTAAATACATGAAAAAATACTATATACATTATATTTAAGACCTCATAAGAATTATTTATGTATGAACCTAAAGGATCTCTATGAAGAAGAGGTAATATTCGTAAACATGCGTATTTGGTTTATTTTTTCTTTCATCTCTGTAAAATCATATTCTAATATGAAAATATGATGAAAAATATACACCCTATATAATAATTATTATTATTATTTTAATTTAATAACCCAGATCCATCTCCACTTCCATCAAATTAGAAACATAATTTCTGATCGTGTGTATGGTAGAGTATCGCCTCAAGAACTGATTTAATTAATTTCCATAAAAAATTTCCAATAATATATATAATGATGGATTTAACTGATGTATAAGATATTTATGTCATTATTATACTTAATTAATTATTATATCACATATAACTTCTTACAATCCATTCGTTGGGGGATATAAAACCCATTCTTGTGTGTACAGTGGACTACAACCTTACGAAGCAATGTAATATCTTAGACATCATTGAGGTACATTCTCATTTATATTTTGGTTTAAATCTCTTTTATTTGGTTAAATAAATTTTCTCAAGATTATTTAGAGGCATAAGGGTATTTTGGGCATTCTAGACATGAAAAAAGGAGAAAAGTTTCCATAAAGTAAATGTTGCATGGTTGGAGCACGGTTAGAAGTAACCATGTGCCCTAACCATTATTTCTTGTAGGTGGTACATGATTTAAGAAACTGTGAAATAGGGGAATAAAAACCATGTGTTAATGAACATGCAGTCTCTCAAGGAGATGGTGTGACCTAGAACCCTTTTGAAAAGAGGGTGTCGTAAGGTTGGCGAAAGGTTTTTCTAAACGTGCGACCAAACCTTATGACTCATTAAAAATGTAGGTTTTATAACTTTTTCCATCGGGATTTAATTTTATCCAACCAATTTTATCCAATATTCTTCCTCCAGAAACAATAGTGACAAATCAAAATCTCCCAAGAATATCATGGATCGATCTCCCTCATTTCTAGGACATTTGGAGTTCTGTTGTGTGTGGATCGAGTCTCTGGTGAGTCTAATAATACTTATTGGTCAATTTTCTAGATTAGGGATTGTGGAATCATTATTATTCCTCTAAATCTCTAAAACACTTTTTTTATAGTGGATCATAGGTTGAGGCTTTCAAGGGTGTTTTAGTTTGAATCAAATGCTAATATAAAGAAAGTGTTCATCTTCAGAACTTAGGTAGGTTGTAATCAAGTTATATTCCATAGTCTTATTGATTATTTGCCTATATGTGGTCATTAAATGGTGATTTTGTGTTTTCTATTTGAATTAACTTGTTACATATGAATAAATTATTAGTTGAATTTTTAATTGGACCCCTCATGAATTCTTTTGGGATGGGTTGATGTTGATTAGACCGGGATAAGAGATACCCATGGGATGTGCACCGTTATTGAACATAGAATCGAGTGGTTAAGTGTATAAGTTATTTTTAATGAGATAGTCCCATGATAAATATTTCATTGTGTTAACATGAGTTATGATATGATACTAAATGAATTGGTGTCTAGTGGTTGACATGGATTAAGGGGGTGTTTCGTATATTATTAATGTACTAAATGAATTAAAATAATGTAATAATAATTTATGGGTTATAATGGGAATTTAAAAATGGATTAATTCATTTGAATGATGATTGTGTAAATTTAATAAGGTATTAAAATGGGAAAATGTGTTAATGGGATAAGGCATAGAAATTTTAAACGCGTTAATAGGTTAAGGCATAAAGGTAGAGTATTTATTTAATGATTTGTGGTTTGTGTTGGTAAATGTGGTATGGTTAAAGAATCATGTTCACAATTATTGATGTTATGTTTGGTATCCAATTAAGGTTCTACACCCACAGGTTTGGTTGTACTGGGGCTCTAAACCTCGCCCTTATAATGCATGGGTTATGGATTTAGACTATGGATTTAGACTATGGATCTATGCCCCTAATAGTTGCTTTTTTGTAGATTTTATATATTGAGGCTCCAAGGAAACTGTTATGTAATTATTTTTGAAATTTTTTCCCTATTGATATGGAACTTTAATTCTCCCTTTATGCATAATTTTTTACCATTATAGGCTAAAGTATGTTTGATGAAAATCCCTAACCTAAGGAATAAATTTTGAAAGAGACTAAATTGTATCTTGATAACCAATGGTACCCTTTTTATATTTTATTTATATTGTTGTTCCATTTTCACCTACATACACTACCTATTTAGACTGGATATTTTGTAGAAATCATTGGTGGTGGCCTACTAATTCATACTCACACCCTTCTTGGGCCTCTATTTGATACCTGAGTAGAATTCATTATTATATGTTGGGACAAGGGAAGGGGCCCTTTTCTATAGGATTGATTGGGTGTGGTATGTGCATGGATGAGGGATCTAGACCTCATGTCAGGACCCATTTTGGTTTCTTTAGTTGTCTTTATTTTCGGATTCCTTGCACTTGGAATTGTAAGACCTGACATAACAAATTTATAATTTGTATGTGGGCTTGTACATAGTTTTGGGAAATGTTTGTTAATTCGCATTCAATGGTTATATTTTTTCCTTTATTTCTTATTTCTTTTTAATTTTTATTACTCTAATAAAGATGATATAGTCTCCCCACATAACACATTATACCCTCACTGGTAGTTGGATGCCTCTAACATATGGGGAGGCATACCTGAGGTCATGTGGTGACCCAGTTTGGGGCACCATATATAGTGGCTACAGGGTTGGGGACATTACAAAGAGGTATCAGAGTAGTTTTTTTTCTATTGTATTACTATTTGGGAAAAGGTATATGGGATACTAGGACATGTCAAGCCTTGGAAGTTAGCTCATGCATGCGAGTAGCTAACCAATTTTCTAGTGAAATCCCAAGTACCCTGGGTGGGATTGTTGTTATTAATGTTTATTGTTACAGCTGGATGATATTTTACCTTGGGAAATGCTCTTTTTGTGTGATGTGATAGTTTTATGACATTTCTCTAATGGCTATAGTGGAATGGGGTTGTGCATACAAGCATCATTTATGGAACCTAGGTATATATATGGCATTAATCCTAGTAGGCACACAAGGGGAAGATGTGTGGGACATGAGGGATAGAATTTATTTCATTTTCCTTGAAAATTTGAAATAATTAATGTCTAATAAATATGATTAAAATTTTTAAATTGAATGAATGTTAAATAATGGTTAAAAATTTATGCCTAATGAAAAGTTTTAAGTGGGTTAAATTTTTTTTATAATAAGTTCTACAGATGGAAAGGTGCCAAAATGATAAAGATTTATGTTATGAAAGTGAAATATATTAAAATGTTATTTAATGGGATGAATTGTGGTGGTGTGACTTAGTTTACCCATGTTGACCATGGCATGTGTTAGGGATGCTTGAGGGTAGTGCTAGAAATGTCACCATATCTGCTAGGATAGTGTATGCAAAATTGGTTGTTTATGGTTAGTAGAGAGCCTCTATTTTGTAAAATGGTGTAAGATTTTATTATATGTTTTAGGATGTGTATTTGGAATTATAGAGAGATTCCACCATGATGGCATGTACTGATTGGGTGTTAAGAGGATATCACTGAGAATTCACCCCCATTGGTGGAGTAAGAAACCCTATTGGTATAGAATAAAAGAGAGAGAATCAATTCTTTGAGAAATGTTCTCCTTTTATATAGA
The DNA here is from genome assembly GCA_963277665.1 of Viscum album. NCBI lineage: Eukaryota > Viridiplantae > Streptophyta > Magnoliopsida > Santalales > Viscaceae > Viscum > Viscum album. The sequence goes on from OY728128.1 coordinate 1,938,494,047, forward strand.
TAACTAAATGGGATCTAGGGCTGTATGTGCTGAGTATGTTTGAATTTACTAGATAGTTTCTACTATAACACCCATTGACATTTGTTTGAGAGGGTGGATCTGAGGTAGTCAAGTTACGGATAGATTCCATCCAAATGATTCATGATCGTTTGGAGAATCCTAATGAGAAAAGATTCATGTTGGTAGCCTACATGTTTTGAGAAGCATCAAAGCACTGGTGGGATATTCTGGTTCATACTGAGCAAGTATAAGGAATGTTATGGAAACATTTCTAGGAAATGTTTCTTAAACATTTCTATCTAATGGATTTGATATAGGATAAGACTTCAGATTTTATAAGGTTGACCCAGGGGACTATTTTAATGATGGATTAAGATGGAAACTTCAATGACTTTCAATGATTTATTTCAGCATTGATATAGGATCAAAAATGTAACAACCCAAGCTTCTACGGTACACTTCTCTTTGGATTATGTGATAGGGTGTGTTGTACGCAACACCGAGTTCTAACACACCATAACCAATCAAACTAGCCATTATGAATAGTAATACCTACTTTTTAAAATTATATATATTTTATATTTCAAAATGGACTTCATTTTTGGATTTAGAATATCGAATTTAGCCTAAGGTGAAATTTTGGTACTTTTTGGATAACTTTAATATTTTGATGAATAGTGAAAATTACTAAATTTTAATTAAAAACAACTTTTTTAATCAAAATAATTAATAGTGATAAATTATGAATTTGAGTGGTTTTAAAGAATATTTAGAATATATTTTTTCCATTTAATACAATGTTGTTCATTGGACATAATTTCACAATTAAACTGAACATAAACAAGTATCAATCTTTTGATAGTTATTATATCTTAAAAACACGCTTTTTTGTTTTGACAGCGGGAATTAATTTTAATTTAATTTCTGCCACTTCTGTGTTTTGAATTTGGAAAAATGGATTCTATATTTTGAATCAGGATTTTCAAATTGTGTAAATAGGTAACTTTTATTTTTAGACATTTTGAAAAATTACTATGGTAAATATTTTATTTACGATGGTTAAGGGTAAATCCGGTAAATAAGGGTTAAAAATAATATTATAATAATACTAAATTACCCTAAAACGTGTCCTAACCTTATTGGTGGATACATTTCCAACCATGGGCATCTTTGGGTCGATTTTGGGACCCCATAGAGCCACTTGTAGGTGATAGGGACACTTTATTTTAATTAAGTTAAAATAAGTACAAAAATGACGTAAGCATATATCTTTTAGAAAAACAATTTTTACATAGGGTTATATATGTTGGATGTTCGACTATAAATATTCATTCGAAATCTAAAACGATTTCTACATAATGATATTTTATTTATAATTTTTAGACATTAAATAATTTAATTTATTTATGAAACAATGATGATGCAGTAATTACCTAATTAATGAAAAATTCGAATAATTGATATTATAAATACCCAAATAAATATAATTTGAGAATTTTTATGAACTAAACTAATTTTATAGGTTAATATGAAATGTTAGGATTGATTTATTTTACTTTTTTTGAAGTAATCATTCTGTTATGAGTTTTACAAAAATCAATTATTGAATAGTGTCAAAATTGACATAAAAGAGTTTTTAAAACAAATATTATATTATTAATTGATATTAAATTCCTAAAAATCTAAGGTTCCGACAAGAGACTTATATAATGATAGGTGTATCATTAATGGACCACTTGGGGGTCTCTTGTATGTATATGGTATGTTTATTAACCATATAATATAAAAATACAAAGATACATTGTAAAAGTGAAACTAATTAACTTAGAGTTAATACTTAATGATAAGGTTAATATAAGTACACAAACCTGTCTAAATTCTATTGGTTGAGTGATTTTTGACCCATACCCACCTTAAAATTTAAATAATTTACTTTGGATCCATTAGAAACCGAATATGAATTTATTATAAATTAATATTTCTAGCTTTTCCAAAGGTGCCCCTCACCCCTCTTATAAAAGGGCACTCCTCCTTCTCATTTCTTCATACCTTCAAAGCCTTTTGGTTCGGCCAAACTCTGCCCAAATACTCTCCCAACTTCCATCAATACAACCTAGAGGCCTTGGTTTGATCATAAATCCAACCTAAGGAGCCCTTTTGATCAAATCAAAAGGAAGAACCCGAAGAAGAGGTAATGTTTTCACCACCCCATTTCAAGTTCCTTTCTTCTTCCACTTCTTCTTTTTGGTTATTACCATTATAAAATAATAACTCCAGTATCTTATATATACTGTGATGTTATTATAAATATGGTACAACCATATTCAGTATTCTATCCACCCTTTGAAAAACATGTCACCATACGTGTGTACGTACGGCTTACCGTCTCCACGTTGTGGTGTAATTGTTATTCAATATATTATTATTTGGATGGGTAAAAAAATGATGTGTAACTCATGTAAATAATAAATATAACATGTTAATGATTCTTTATATATTATATACCATCCATTTATATATTATTTTAATATCAGAAGAATGATATTGTTGCTCGTGTGTACGTACGGACTACTGTCTCCACGAACACGATGAGATTCATTCTCCATCGTATCCATTCAAGTATAATTATCATTTGATGATTTAAAAATAATTTTTAAGGACTTGATATCATTTTGGATATGAATAATATACAACCTATCTATGACAAACATGGATTATGTAACAAAACATATAAAAGAAAACGAGTAAGTTAACACCTGAAACGACGATAATACTAAGATGTTATTAACAAAGCAATGTTAAAAGATCATATATGATATCATATGAATGTATATGATTCTTTTATAATTTAATAACAATTATTTCACTATTATACAGTAGTTTAACCTACCCCCAACCAAGGAAAAGTACAAGGTAAGGGTTATTTCACAATCTCTTCATTATCCGAGGTTGTTTATATGTAATAATCTACTAGGATATCTTTATCATCCACATCCAAGTTTCTTAAAAATGAATTTCAAAACATTTTTACTATTTACTAGAATATGGGTTAAAGTCATTTGTACCCTTGTTTGACTTTTTATAAGAGGTTTATAAATGAATCTTTCCATCATTTTCCAAATAAGGTGCTTTTTAACCTTTTCGATAGAATTAAGGTAAGAATGTATTTTATAACTTATACGGAGGGTGAGGATATTTTCCGCCGTTATAAAATCATCAAAGCTTACCTTACAAGATTATAAGAATATTTTCAAAGAAAATGTTTTATTTTATAAATATATGACTCTTAAATGATTTCAAAATAGAAAGAGATATTTCTCTAAAAAGAGTTTTGATTTCATCTATGTCAACATCCTTTGATGGATTTTACGCTTATTTGAAGTTTATTTATTATGATACAAAACTTCTATATTGTATTGAAGGTTTTGTGATATGTTTGATTGTGGATGTGCTATTTTTATACAATTTATAGTTTATGGTGAAAGTATTGACATTTCGTATGCTAGTTTTAATACGAATGTTTATGTTATGTTTAAACCTTTTCATATGGGAATGCATTGGACTTAATATGTGACGGGTGGAGCCCGCTATAGCTCCTCGATGCATCGGTAGGTCTCATGAGACAAAATAGTTTCTTGGCACAAGGCCTTGACAAAATCTTATTTGTAGTCTTGGCATGAGGCCTTGGCTATGTGGTTATGATAGTCTGGCATTACGCATTCCATCATTATGAAAGTGGTTATTGATATTGAATGTGATTATTCGATTAGTATAATATACATGTGAATAAGTAAATGGCATTATTTCATTTTATTTTTGCCATACTATGTTGAAGTTCAAGTTTAAAAGGATTTTGTTTTAGTTATACATTGCCTTAAATGTTTATTCTTATTTATGAAAGTTTCCGCTATATTGTTATCCTTACTGGGCATTTGAGCTCACCCCTTTTCTATGTTTTATTTTTCCCAGGGTATGAAGAGGTAAATTATGAATGACCTATAGGGATAGTATGTGGGGATATGAGTGTGTAATATGAATAAAAGATGTTGTTGTAGTTTTCATTTTTATGATGTAATGTAAGACTTATGAATATATCTAGTGTTTCCAAGGATACTAAACTAATCGGTCTTTTGAGATTTGATCCTTCTTGTGATCATGCCAATGTTATGTAATAATGCACCGACTCTAGGTAACTGGGGTTAGGGCATTACAAAAAAGATATGAAGAGACGTTTTCATGCTGTAATTAGACTTGAGATTAATTCCAAAGTGAATATCTTTTGATTAAATAGGTTTGAGGAAGTGGTTGAAGAGGCCTTTATTTCAGAAGGGGACATAAGGGATGATTCTAGTGGTAGACATATGAATATAGCTGGGTGAGTCAGTGGTGAAACTTAAAAAAATATGAAGCTCCATTTTAATATCTTTATTCAAGATTGTGGTTGATAGAGAAGTCATAGAAGAGGGTTGACCTCTTAGGGTAGTGATCGATTTTTATGCTAATAGTGTGGTAAGTTGGGAAACAAGTGAGTTCAGTGTCCCTAACCAATAGCTGAGTGCTGAACCTGTGGAAGGATGAGTCATGTGAATAGGTTATCTTGTAACCCTTGATATATGGGTGATTTGGGAGGACCAATACTAGTATAGATTGTGGTAAAGGGGGTTAGTTACCTCATATTAGGCAAGCAGTTAGACCTCTACTGACTATATCTATTAGGGTAGTGAATGTGGTGATCTTGGACAAGGGAATCTTTATTAGTAGGTTAGTGTAGCACCAGGAACTGAAACTCGATCACAAGGTATAGGGATAGGTCTTCTTCATATAATTTAGCTTGCACCTGGAGGCAACGAGGCAAGGCCATCAAAAATTTGAGGTACAATTCTTGTAGCTTCCACACTTTTTTGTACTTAATTTATACAAGTGTCTCTCATTATTTTATATCTTCTCAATTTGTTAGTATTTTGATCTTAGAGGTATACCATATGTTCTTGTTGATGTCGATTGATACATTTTTAGGGGTGAAACTAGTAAATATTTGACAATTTAAGGAGTGTACCCTTAATGTCAGCGGGTACCATTTCCCATGGAACTTGTTTGAGTTGGAGATATCAGGTTTTGATATTATTTTGGGTATGGATTGGTTGGTGTTGTATCGAGATCATATCGACTGTTAAAACCATAGGTTAACGCTCATGTATTATGAGGGAGACACTTTTTTTGCACTGTGGAGGGTGGGATGTCCAAGAAGTCCGTTCAGGGCCTATTTTTCTGCATTTGGGTGAGCTCACAGCCCGAGTGGATTGTCTTGTCCTTAATGGTGTGAGATCAGAACATCTTGTCTTTCCTCCAATGGTAGATCAGTTTTAGGATGTTTTTTATGAGAAATTATTAGGGAAAGTTCTCAAGATATATGTGGAGTTCATGATTTAGTTGATTCTTGAATCATAAACTATTTATATCCCTCCATATATAATGGCGATGAGATAACTCCAAGAATATAATAATCAGTTAGAGGAATTGGATAACAAATGGTTTATGCTTCTAAGTATGTCACCCTAGGGATGAAAAGAAATATAATGGGACGTTGTGGTTGTGTTTCTATTAGCATAAGTTGAATCAGATGACAGTTATGAAATGATACCCTCTTCCATGAATTGGGGATCATTATGACCAGTTGAAAGGTTATTCTGTGTTCTTGAAGATTGACTTGATATCAGGGTATCATTAGCTATGGGTGGGACCTTATGATATACCACATACTTCTTTTTAGGAGCAGGTATGAGTTTTCTGAGTTTTTTATAATGTCATTCGGGTTGACCAATGTGGAAAAAGTGTTTATAGACAAAATTCAAATAATATTTCAGTCATACCCAGATTTGTTTTTAGTATTTTTGTGGATGGTATCATGGTATACTCCAAACTCATGATGATCATTCCAAATATCGTACCATAATACTAGGTACCCAAAGAGATGATAGGAAATATTCTAGGCTTTCCAAATGTCATTTATGGATTTATAGGGTACATTTATTGGGTCACATAATCTTTGAGGAAGGTGTGTCAGGGGACCTGGAGAAAGTGTAGATAATTGTATCTTATGAGTAGCACAAGAATGTTTTTGATATTTGATGTTTTCTAGGTTTAGCATGATATTATCAAAGGTTCATTAAATAATTTTACAGCATTGAAGAACCACTTTCATGTTTAATTTAGAAAGGAAATATTTTTGAATGGTATAGGGAATGTGAGAAATATTTCTATGTGTTAATGAAGCAGCTGACTACTACACTAATTTTGATCATACCTGAGTCAGTTAAGAAGTATACCTTATATTGTGATGCATCAGGTGTTGGGCTTGGCGTAGTGTTGATTTATAATGATCGGTTTTTGGTGTATGTGTCATGACAGTTGAGGCCTTATGAATGAAATTACTATACACATGATCTTGAATTGGGCATAGTTAATTATGACATAAAGTATTCACATCGTTTTTTTAGAGAGGTTTACTATATATACTGATAATTAAATCCTTGAGTACATATTTTATCGTAGTGATTTTAATCTTCAGCCATGAAGATGGGTTGAATTCATTTTTCTATTTAATTCAAGATGGTATATACGTTGGGAAAGTGGGACTGTATTGTGAATACTTTAAGTTAGAATACTCAAAAATATGCAATTCAGGAATCCTATTAGTATTGGAGGATGATGGAATTGTTTACTGAGATGCACTTTGAGGTTTAGGATAGAAAAGGGAAGATGACCCTTACATCCATAGAAGTTGAGTCTACCATTATATGATGGATCAAGGAGAGGCAGTATGAGGATCTAGAAGGCTTATCCTTAAAGTAACGTCTTGAATGTGGTGAGTCACTTTCTGATTGGACCGCTGGTGAGGATGATATCATCTGTGTTTGTGATTGTGTTTTCATGCCTACATGTATGTAGGAAGAATTTATGCATGAGTTTCCTGCCTCAAAGTGGACAGTACATCTTGGATTGACCAAAATGTATCATGGTATTTTTAGATAGTATTGGTGTCTAGGGATGGAGAAATATTTTTCTTGTTTTCATGACATGATGTTACACCTTTCTCTAGATAAAGACCAAGCATCAGCACTCGGGTGTTTTGTTGAAACTTTTTCCCAATCTGGAATGGAAGTGGGATGACGTTACAATATCTTTTTTGGTAGGACTTATAAAGAAACATTAGAAGAATTATTTGATATGGGTATTTTTGGATTAGTTGACCAAGGTGTAACATTTATTTCCAATATGAGAGACCTTCATCATTGACCAGTTGGGTGAGTTGTACGTTTAGGGAGGTAGTGTTGTTTCATGGGGTAATGTGGACTATAGTTTTGGATCATGATCTATGTTTTACTTTGTAGTTTTAGTTGGGGTTGAAAAAGTCCCTTAGAACCTAGGTGTTTTTGAGTATTTCTTTCCACCTGCAAATAGACACATAGTTAGAGCATACTATTTAGCTACTACAAGAAATGTTTAGAGAATTTTTACTAAACTTTGGTGGATCATGGGAGAAGCGCATGGTACATGTTGAGTTTTCTTACAAAAATAGTTACCAAGCTACAATTAAAATGTAATTTTATGAGGCACTCTACAATGTTACTTTTAGATCTTGATTATGTTGGATTGCGGCTGGAGAATTAGAGTAGTTGGGACTGATTCACATGAAGGATATGTCAGAACAAGTTCATTTGATTTAGTAAAATATTCCTGTGGATCAGAGTAGGCATAATCCATATGCATATCAATTTCATTAACCTACTATGTTTATGGTTGGTGATTGTGTGTTTATTCAAGTGTCTCCAAGGTTGGGTCACTATTAAATTTAGAAATATGATATATTGGTACCTAGTTATGTGGGTTCATTTGAGATAGAGGAGAGGATCAGGTCAATGGAGTATTGATCGACTCTTCTATAGTAGTATAGTAGCATGCATAACATTTTTCATGTGTCACAGCTTCAGCCGTTTAACCTTAATCCATGTCATGGGATTGATTTTGATTAATATTAGCTTGAGACTGATATTTTCTTTGAGGATAATCTAGTTTGTATTGTGGATCACAGTGAGAAAGTCTTAGGGTGAAATATTGTGTCTTTTGATTGAGTTTTGTGGTAGCATGGAAGCATTTAGGAAGAGACCTGGGTGATGGAGACAGGTATGTGGGCCTAATGGATTGATCTATTTACTTTAAAAACATATTGATGCTTGGGAGTGAGACTCTATGAGGATATATTATAAGGTGGGGAGGTTGTAAAATCACATAATTCAGTGAGGTATATTCTCATTTAAGTTTTAGTTTAAATTTCTTTAATTTGGTTAATTAAATGCTTCCCAAGATTGTGTGGAGGCTCAGGGGTCTTCTAAGGGATTGAGACATGAAAAATGAATAAATTCACTCGTAAAATGTATATTTCATGGCTGGTGCTTGATTAGTAGTAAACATGTACTCTAACCATGCTTTCTTAGAGGTTGGGAACATGATTTAAGAAACCATGCAAGAGGGTAGGCCAAACCATGAGGGCATGGACAGAGCCATCCCGCATAGTCACCACTCATTTTATCAAACTATACAAGATCTCCAGTATATCATGTGACCTAGAACCCTTTTGGACAGAGGGTGTCCCATGGTTGGCACATGGTTTGTCCAACTATACAACCAAACCTTCTTCCCCATTAAAAATGTTGGTTTTTATAATTTTTCCCACATGGTATTTAATTTTCTCCATCTGATTTTCTAAACTATTCTCCCTATAACAATGAGAGTGATGAACCAAAATCTTTTATGCTTATCAAGGATATATCTACCTCACTTCTAATCCATTTATAGCATCGTTTGGTGTGGATCGATGCTCTGGGTGAGTCTAACACTCTGCTTTTCTCCTTTGTCTAGATTAGATCTTTTGAAATCTTTATTCTTATTTAAAATCTTTAAAACCCTCATTTTCTAGTGGATCTTGGGTTGAGGATTTTAAGTGTGACTTAGTTCAAATCAAAGGCTAATATTAAGTTTTATTTTATCTTTGAAACATAGGTAGGTGGTCTAAAGTTATATCCCATATTCTTGTTGATTATTTATGTGTATGTGGTTTTCAATAGTGTTATTGTATTGTCTGTATTATTTCACTTGGTAAAGATGAAAAATTGTTTGGGTAAATGTTTAATTTTTTCCCTCATGAATCCCTATGGAATGCGTTGAGGTTGATTAGATCGGATTTAGATCCACTGATGGGGTGTACACCCTTCTTGATCATGGAATCGATTTTTTAAGTGTAGAAGTGAATTATTTTGCTATAGATCTCATGATAAATATTTTGGAATGTCAATTTGAGTTATGAGATCAATATAAATTAATTGGTTTCTAGTGTTTTACATGGATTAAGGGGGTGTTTGGTAGATTGTTAATGGACTAAATGAATTGAATTCAATGTGTAAATGAATTTTGGGTTATAATGGTAATGTGTAAATGGATTAAGGTATTCAGATGAAGATTTAAAAAAAATAAGGTATGAAAAAGGGAAAATTCATTAATGGGCTATATAATTTGAAATACAAATGTTTTAATGGGTTAATTTATGAAGATAGAATATGTGTTGAATGAGTTATAGTTTTTTTTGGTAAATGAATTATTGTTAAACAATCATACGACCATGGATTGATGGTATATGGGCTATTTACATGAAGTTCTACGCCCATTTGTTGGGTTGTAATAAGGCTCTAAAACCAACCACTATAATATAGAGGTTAGGGATTTTAACGGAGGCTTTATGCCCCTAACGGTTTCATTTGTTGAGACTATCTAGACTAAGGCTCCAAAGTAAGTGTTACGTAATTTTTTTGAAACTTTTTCCCTAGTGAGATATGGAACTTGAATTTTCCATATATAAATAGTTTTTTACCATCATAGGATGAATTATATTTTATAAAAATTCCTAAACCAAGGAATAAATGATGAATTTAGAGAATGTGAATCCTGATAACTAATGGAACCATGTTTATATATATATTTTATATTATTATTCCTTTTGTACATTCTTACACTACCTATTTAGAATAAATATATTGTAGACACCATTGGTGGTGGAATTCTGAGTCATACTAACACCCTACTCAGGCCTCCATTGGGTACTCAAGAAGGCTTCATAGTTATAGGTTAGGATACGAGCAAGGGCCCTATGCTAGAGGGTTGATTTGTCATGTGATAGGCATAGATGAGGGATTATGACCTAGTGAAAAGACCTATTTTGGGTATTATTTAGCTTTGTTTATATTGGTTTTCCTTAAACTTTTCATTGTATCACATGACATATCATATTTACTATTTGGATATGGGATTTAACACAATTTTTTGAAATTTTTGGTAATGCATGTTCATTGGTTATATTGTTTTCTTTATTTATTGTTGTAATCTGATGTGGATAATTGTGATAAAGATGGTATAGTCTCCCCATATAAAAAATTAGTCCATCACTACTAGTTAGAAAAATATAATATATGGGGAGGTGTGTCTGAGGTCATTTGGTGACCCATCTCAGGGCACCGTTCATAGTGGCAACTGATTTGGGGACATTAAGAGTGATGTGATACATTTTTCACTAGTGATTTAAATGGAATGTATTATGATAAAAATTAATTAATATATTCAATATTTATGACCAATTCATACTTTTGTAAATATAATATCACATATGACTTATTGCATTCAATTTTTTTGTAAACAATAACATTTCTTGGTTATACATGTGGAGTGTCGCCTGCATAGAGTGATGTCAACTATTTTATATTTTATTTTTACATTGGTGATAATAAAGATGTATTTGGTTAATATAAATGATATATATAACATAATAATTATTCTATAAAGTTGAGTTACCAATTATTTTCATTTTATTCCATCCATCGATAAAAATGGAAAAAGTCTTCATGTCTGCGTACGACTTAATGTCTCCATGAATAGTGTAAACCACTTTTCATCTCTAACTTTTGTAGATTACTATAATTAATTAAATATAGAATATATATTATATTTAAACCATGGGAAACATTATTGATATTATGTAACCATGATCAAAATAAATGGATAGAAGTTACCAAACCAAAACCTACATAAAAAATGAAGTAATTATCACCAAAAACAGTGATTTTAAAAAATAAATGTTATAAAACAGGTGATAAATGATTATAATTAAATCATATATGTTATAAAATATAATATTATTATTTTTTAATATATATATATATATATATAATATATTGTATTTACTATATAAGATGTTTGAACATGTATGAATGAAATTGGACTTGAGGTAAGGGTTTGTCGTCTCACTTTTACTTCCAAGAGACATACACAATATTCGCCACTTATTCTTTTATGTGGGGTATATACTATACCTTTTGATATGTTATACCCAGATTTTATTTCACTTTAGTTTATTTAAATTTTCATTTGATTTTATTTCTTTAATGGGGTGTATGATTCAAAAATTACCAAATTGGTAAGGGTTTATTTCACAATCTCATCATTGTTCGGGATTATTTTTAATTATGTCTCCCTTTGGGGAATTATTTGATATTTTTATCATAAAAATAATATATTTTCTCCTCTTACTATTGTTGAAGAACCTTTTCATGTTATAGTACCATTTTCCCTATCTTTGGTAATTAAAATGATTGAGAACATGTTTTTATAAATATATGGATTTATTTCTATCTTCAGTCAAAAATTGTTTTTCATAAAACCCTTTGTTTTCTAAAAATGTTTTGAAAAATTGTTTTAAATTTTTTAAAATGATTTATTAATGAAATTTTTACCCATTTTTAATTTTTAGAAAAAATCTTGAATGGAATATTCATGTTATATTTTAAACTAGTCTCATTTGGGTTTTACTAAAAATGTGAAAGGAATCATTATATAAAAATTTATGGCATAAATGGAATTTCCCACTATCATAACCACTAAATGATTTATATAATACCCTATAAGTTTTAAGGGTTATTTTTAATGAAATTAATTTTCAAAATATTCTGTGAAATTCTTTTTTTAAAAATATTTTCAATGTGAAAAGGTTATTTTCCTCAAAGAAAATTTAATGCCATATTTATTGTATTTATTTTCATCAATGACATAAATCCTTTATTTTACATTTAATCTTGTGGGGGTATTTTGTGTTGAAAAAATCGTTATTATTTCACCGAATGGTTGATGATCATTTTGAATTCTAAAGTAAAATTTTATTACCATTAACCATTTTACTCTGGATGATTTGTGATTATGTTTATTGATTGGGGTAAGTATTAAAATTTCATATATTGGTTTTTTAATATGAATGTTTATATTGATTATGTTTCACCCATTTAAAAATGAGGAATTCATTGGTCTTAATAAGTGATTTATAGGACCCATTATTACATAGCCACTTGATGCATTGGTATGTCATGTAAGACAAATTAGTTATCCAAATTAGACTAGTTTCTACTCACATATTTAAACTATCTTTTGAAATGTCTTGAAAGTATGTTTTAGATTTTGTACATTATGAATTCCCTCATTATAATATCAATAATTATTTTTCATGTGTTTATTATATTATTTAAAATATCCATGGATAATTTTAATCCTAATGTAAAACTGTATATGGATATATTTCATCTTTAGTTATTCCTACCATACTATGCACAATTGATTGTTTAAATGGAATATGTTTATGTTATTTAAATTTTCATACTGATTATGTTTTTTTATTTATGATATATCCCACTGCACACTAACCAATAGTGATCATCTAACCTAACCCCTTTCTTATGTTTTATTTTTCCTTGGATACCATGATGTTTTTGATGACTGATATGCATGGCTATTCTAAATGAAAATATATAGTTCTCAAAGAAAACATTTTGTGTATTTTCTGTATTAGATTTTAATGTAAATTTCAAGTAAATGTCTAGTTTCCCAAGACTAATAAATTAATCTGTCCTTCATGATACAATTTATTTTTACTTATTGTAATTTAATAAATTATCCAAAGACTCTGGGATACTAGGATCAGGGTCCTCACTTCCATAGACCTATATTCTAACATATAATTCCATACAAACATTTCTATGATACCTTTTGTAATTCCCAAATAGAAAGAAATCCCTTAAATAAAAATTTAATAATTAATAATATTACAATATAAAGTATAAGTCCTCATAATGTATATTTAGAAGATAAAAAATTCAATATAAACCTTTAAAATAAATGACCTAAAAACATATATTTTATACCCAGTAAACATATATTCCTCCAATATAACATGTGCTTTTAATATTTATTTATCAATACGAACAACTATAAAATTAACATTGACTTCATTATTAATTTGAATAATATATTAATCCAAATAATTATAAGAAAATATGGTATGATTCTATAAAGATAATTAATGGTTAATTAAAGAGAAGAAGTGTATCACCCCATGATTTCACAGTAAGTTATTTTCTTTAAAGTAATTCAATGGCTTACGCAACATGCAACACCGAGTTCGAGCGCACCACGACTTACCAAAATAGCAGTTCAAAAAGAAATTATGAATAGTATTAACTAAATTTTGAATTTTATATAATTCATATAGTTTCAGAATCCATATTATGTGTTTTTTAGACATATTATAAGAACAAATTAATTTTTTCAGATAAAAGAAGTATTTTTCAAAAAAATGAAATTTTATCACCTTTTAATGGAAAACCCTTTCTAAAACAAATATTTGACACTTTTATATATTCAATTTAATTAAATTTAATTTTTCTTTATAATCATGTCATAAAAATTTATTTTGGATAAATTTTTGGTACTTTTCTGATAACTTTCATATTTTGATGAATACTAAAAAATAATAAATTTTAATTGAAAATAAATTTTTTAATCAAAATAATTTATAGTGTTAAATTATGGATTTTAATGGTTTGGAAGTATAATTAGATTATATTCTTATCATTTTATAAAATTTAGGTCATTATAAGTAATTTCAAATTTAAATTTGTCACAAATACATGTCAATCTTTTGATAGTTTTTACTATTTAAAAACCCACTTTTTAGTTTTGACAAAGGGAATTAATTTTATGTTAATTAATGAAAATTATATGTTTTGAATTTGGTAAAATAGAATTCATTTTTAAATTCAGAATATCGAAATTAGCTTAGGGTAAATTTTGGGTATTTTTCTAAAAACATTCAATTTTTGATGAATAGTGAAAAACAATGCATTATTGTTTAAAACTGACTTTTTATTTGAATAATTATTTATTTTATTTAAATTTATTTTAAGTTAAAATAGATATATAATACCTATATAAGTTTAATTTATTCACTGGAGTCATTTTATAATAAAATTAGATGTATAAAATTTTATTGAACTTTTTACCGTCTTCTACCCACCTTCTAGGAGCATTTGAAAATTTGCATAAATCTTAATTTTACCACTTCTGTGAGTTGAATTTCAAAAATAAGAAATACACAGTTAATATCAATAAGTAAAATGTGGTTCAATAAGATAAAAATAATTTTTGTTGAATAGTAACTTTTGTCATTTATTTACCCCATTTAAAAGTAAATAGGGTAATTAAAGGAAAAAATGATATTATAATTACCCTAACACATGTCCTAATTATATTGGATAAGTGTAATTCGACCTAAAACAACCATAGGAATAAAATATGATCCTTTTGGTCCACATGGACTAGATTAGGACATTTTTTATTATTTTATTTAAAGAAGAGTTAACAGTGTTAAATTCAAAGTTTAATAACTAAAACATTTTTAATATATGTCTACACACAATATAAATTAGACTATAAATATTAATTATCAATATAAAAATATTTCCTAAATAATCGTATTTTATTTATAATTTTTATACATTAAATAATTTAATTTATTTATGACACAATGATGATGTAGTGATTACCTTATTAATGAAATATTAAAATAATTGATATTATAAATATTCAAATAAATGTAAATTGAGACTTTTGATGAATTTTACTAATTTTATAGGTTAATATGACATGTTAGTGTTGATTAAATAAATTTTATTCTGAGTGATAATGTTGTTATGGCTTTCAAAAAAATAAAATACTAAATAGTGTGAAAACTGACATAATCGAGTTTTTAAAACAAATACTATATTATTAATTGATATACTATTCATAAAAATATAAGGATCGGTAAATAGACTTATATCAGGTTATTTATATTAATAGTGAACCACTTTGGGTTCACTTTTAAGTTTATAGTAAGTTTATTAACCATATAATATAAAAATACAAAGAGACATGGTAAATGTCAAACTATTTAACTAAGAGTTAAAACTAAAAGATAAGGTTAAAATGGTAACCTAAACTTGTCTAAAACCTATTTGTTGAGAGTATTTATACCTATACCCATCTTATATTTTAAATAAATCATTTTTTATCCATTATAAACCGAAAATTATTTTATTATAAAATAATATTTCAAGCTTTTTTTAAAGTGACTCTCACCTCTCTTATAAAAGAGGACTTCTCCTTCTCTTAATTTCACACCTCCTAAGACATTTTTCTTGGAAAAAAACTTCCCAAATATATTCCCAAATTTCTTCAATTCAACCTAGAGGCCTTAATTTGATCATAAATCCAACCTATGGAGCCCTTCTGATCAACTCAAAAGGAAACACCCGAAGAAGAGATAATAATTTCACCACCCGCTTTCAAGTTCTTTTCTTCTTCTACTTCCTCTTTATTTTTTGTTTCCATAACAAAATAATAAATACAATACCTTCTAAAAACATTGATGTTATTATAAATATGGTACAACCATATTCTTTATTCTATCCATCCAATAAATGACAAAGTCACCATACGTGGGTACGTATGGCTTACCGTCTCCACGTCGTGGTGTAGTTTGTTATTCAAACACTTCATTATTTGGATGGGTATAATAATGAGTATAACTGAGATGAATAATATATATAACATGTTAATGATTCTTTATATATGATATACCATCCAATTACAAACGATTTCACCATCAATATAATGATATTGTCGTTCGTGCGTACGTACGGCTTACTGTCTCCACGAACGCGATGAGATTCATTCCCCATCATAATACTTCAAGAATAATTTTTATTTTATGATTAAAAATAATTTTTAAGAACTTAATATCATTCTGTATATTAATAAAATACATCATATACATAAAAAACATGACTTATGTGACAAAACATATAAAGGAAAACGAATCAGTTAACAACCAAAACAATGATACTACTAAAATATCATTAACAAAGCAATATTAGAAGATCATATATGATATCATATTTATGTATTTGGTTATTGAATAATTTAATAACAATTATTTCACCATTATATAGGAGTTTAACCAACCTTATACTAAGTAAATGTACAAGGTAAGGGGTTTTCATCTCACTTTTATTCCTGTGAGATTCATGCTAAATTTTCCACTATTACTTTTTGTGTGGTGTATGTACTGGCCATGATCATATTGTTTGTGTAATATACTTTAATTTATGGGTATTTACATCATAATTTGATGATACTTCTTTCATGGGGTGTATGTTTTGTATGTTACCAAATCGGTAAGGGAATTTCAAATTTCAATTTCCACTCATTCAGTTTTACGCAAACTTCATTGATTACTTTACTCCAAGATTATGTGCTAAATCACCATTTATTTACTTTTGTAGTAATTTCCACTCCAATTTGTGTGGATATAATTTTGATAGGCATAATCACTCCATTTTTTAATTCTCAAGTCATCGATATAAACTTGATAAGAGTAATTTTAACTCAATTTCTATTCATTGAGTTAAACATCCAAGTCATTGGTGTTGCTTTTACAAGAATATGTGTGAATGTCCTATGATTGATTTAAATTTAATATCCAATAATATTGAGTGTATTTATATTTTTCATGCATAATTATGTCATTTATTTATCCTTAACCTAAGGATATGATCTTTATAAAGGAATTCATCTCAACTTACATTTCATTGAGACTTCTTTGTTATTATGTGCCAATTCACTTTTATTTGGTGTATATACTGTACTTTGACATATTATATCATGAATACCTTTATTATCATGATATTATAAAGTTTTTATTACCTCAATTATTTGTATTCAATCATCTCTCATTTTGTTAAAAACTCTAACTAAAATATCATTTTAAATGTTTTAAAATTTTATTCTTCTAAGTCTTTCTCATTAATGTCCATGTTTAAAAAATGGTTTTAAGGTTTTATTTATATGGACATTAATGTTTTAAAATTTAAATTCCATTTAAAAGTATCAAAGTGGTATGGGAAAATTTGATTCAAAAATTTATTTTAAACATCTTCTTGATAAATAGTGAAACTTTTAAATGTTTTCATAAAAATGGATATTTCTCTCAAAGATGTTTACTGATCATTTTCAACTATGTCAACATCATTTACGGGATATCATTCTTGATCGAGGTTTATTTATTATGATATGAATATTCCATACTGTATTGAAGATTTTCTGATATGTTTGACTATGGATGTGTTATTTTTATACCATTCATGATTTATAGATAAAGTATTGTCATTTCGTATTCTAGTTTAAATACAAATGTTTATGTTATGTTTAAACCTTTTCATATGAGGAATTCATTGGACTTAGTAAGTGACGGGTGGAGCCCGCTAGGGATACTTGATGCATTGGTAGGTTTCATGAGACAAACTAGTTTCTTGGCACAAGGCCTTGACAAAATCTTATTTGTAGTCTTGGCACAAGGCCTTGACTATGTAGTTATGAAGTTTGGAATTATACATTACATCATCATGAAATTGGCTATTGATATTGCATGTGATTATTCAACAAGTAAAATATCCATGTGAATAAGTAAATGGCATTATTTGATTTATATTGGCCATATTATACAGAAGTTTATGTATAAAAGGGTTATGTTTTAGTTTTATACATTTCCTTAAATGTTTATGCTTATTTATGAATGTTTTCGCTATATTGTTATCCTTACTGAGCATCTGAGATCACCAATTTCTATGTTTTATTTTTTCCAGGATGTGAAGAAGTAAATTATGACTGACCTATAGGGATAGTCTATGGGATATAAGAGTGTTCAAAGGGGACACAATTTTGTTCTTTTTTAATTCATAATGTAATGTAATACTTATGAATGTATCTAGTACTTCCAAGGCTATTAAACTTATCAGTCTTTCAGGACATGATTCCTTGTATCATTCCAATGTTATGTAATAATGCACCAATTCTGAAAAATTGGGGTTGGGGCATTATTGTTGGTATCAGGGGAAGTTTAGTACAAATATTGGAAGCTATATTTAGAAAAAAAAATTATTAGAAAACACTACCCTAAGATAGACATTGAGGATTAGTATATAAGAACATCCAAAAAATTTGGTAATTTAAATATTATATGGGTTTTTCAAGCAATACATGTAACACCCCAAGCTTCTACGGTACGCTTCTCTTTGAATAATGTGATAGCGTGTGTTGTACGCAACATCGAGTTCTAACACACCACAACCAATCAAACTAGCTATTATGAATAGTAATACCTACTTTTTGAAATTATATATATTTTATATTTCAAAATGGACTTCATTTTTGGATTCGGAATATCGAAATTATCCTAAGATTAATTTTTGGTATTTTTCTGAGAACTTCCAATTTTTATGAATTGTGAAAAATACTTAAAAACAACTTTTTTAATCAAAATAATTTATAGTGATAAATTATATTATTTAGTGGTTTTAAAGTGTAATTAGAATAAATTTTTACCATTTTATCCAATGGTGTTCATTAGAACTAATTTTAATTTGAAATTGGACCTAAATAATTGTCAATCTTTTGATATATATTATTTCTTAAAAACACGCTATTTGTTGTGACAGCGGGATTTAATCATAAAATTAATTAATGCAACCTATATGTTTGGAATTTTTTAAAATAGAAATCATTTTGAATTTGGAATATCAATTACATCTTAGGGGGAAATTTTGGCATTGTTCTGAAAAACATCAATTTTTTATGAATAGTGAAACTACTAAGTGGTAGTTAAAAAAACTGAATTTTTCATAAAACTTAATTTTACCGCTTCTGTGATTGGAATTTCGAAAATCCGAGAGACACTGTTAATATCAAGAAGTAAAATGTGGTTTAATGAGATGAAAATAATTTTTGGTAAATAGTAACTTTTTACTTTTATTTACCACGGTTAAAAGTAAATAGGGTACTTAAGGGTAAAAATGATATTAATATTACCCTAACACATGTCCTAATTCTATTGGACAAGTGTATCTCGACCAAAAACAACCTTAGGAAAAAAAATATTATCATTTAGGCCCACTTGGATTAGATTAGGACATTTATTATTATTTAATTCAAAGAAGAGTTAAAAGAGTTAAAATCAAAGTTTATTTACTAAAACATTTTTAATATAGGGTTATACATAAGATAAATTCGATTGTAAATATTCATTAGAAATATAATACGATTTCCTACATAATGATAGTTTATTTATAATTTTTAGACATTAAATAATTTAATTTATTTATGACACAATGATGATGCAGTAATTACCATAATAGTGAAAAATTAAAATAATTGATATTATAAATTCCCAAATAAATAAACTTTGAGACTTTTTATGAATTAAACTAATTTTATAGGATAATATTACATATTAGGATTGATTTAATTGAATTTTTCTGAATCAATAATGCTGTTATGAGTTCCACAAAAATCAACTATTAAATAGTGTCAAAATTGACATAAAAGAGTTTTTAAAACAAATAATATATTATTAATTGATATTAAATTCCTAAAAATCTAAGGTTCGGCCAAGAGACTTATATCATTATAGGTTTATCATTAATGGACCACATGGGGGTCGTTTGGATGTATATAGTAAGTTTATTAACTATATAATATAAAAATACAAAGTGACATGGTAAATGTCAAACTAATTAACTGAGAGTTAATACTTAAAGATAAGGTTAATATAGTAACTCAAACCTGTCTAAATTCTATTAGTTGAGTGCTTTTAGACCCATCCCCACATTAAACTTTAAATAATCAACTTTTTAGCCATTAAAAACCGAATATGAATTTATTATAAATTAATATTTCTAGCTTTTCCAAAGGTGCCCCTCACCCCTCTTATAAAAGGGCACTCCTCCATCTCATTACTTCGCACCTTAAAAGCCTTTTGGTTCGGCCAACCTCTGCCCAAATACTCTCCCAACTTCCCTCACTACAACCTAGAGGCCTTAGTTTGATCATAGAGCTAACCTAAGGATCCCTTTTGATCAAATCAAAAGGAAGAACCCGAAGAAGAGGTAATGATTTCACCACCCTTTTTCAAGTTCTTTTCTTCTTCCACTTTCTCTTCCTTTGTTGTTACCATTATAAAATAATAACTCCAGTATCATATATATACTGTGATGTTATTATAAATATGGTACAACCATATTCAGTATTCTATCCATCCTTTGAATAACATGTCATCATATGTACGTACGTACGGCTTACCGTCTCCACGTCGTGGTGTAATTGTTATTCAATAAATTATTATTTTGATGGGTATAATAATGATGTGTAACTCATGTAAATAATAAATATAACATGATAATGATTCTGTATATATGATATACCATCCAATTATATATTATTTTAATATCAAAAGAATGATATTGTCGCTCGTGCGTACGTACGGATTACCGTCTCCACGAATGCGATGAGATTCATTCTCCATTGTATCCATTCAAGTATAATTCTCATTTGATGATTAATAATAGTATCTAAGGACTTGATATCATTCTGGATATGATTAATATACAACCTATCCATTACAAACATGGCTTACGTAACAAAACATATAAAAGAAAACAAGTAAGTTAACACCCGAAACAACAATAATACTAAGATATTATTAACAAATCAATGTTAAAAGATCATATATGACATCATATTAATGTATATGAATATTTTATAATTTAATAAAAATTATTTCACCATTATAGAGGAGGTTAACCTACCCCCAACCAAAGAAAAGTACAAGGTAAGGGTTATTTCACAATCTCTTCATTATCCGAGAATGTTTATACGTAATAATCTACTGGGATCTCTTTATCATCCACATCCATGTTTCTTAAAAATGTATTTCAAAACATTTTTAATATTTAAAAGAATATGGGTTAAAGTCATTTATACCCTTGTTTGACTTTTTATAAGAGTTTTATAAAGTAATCTTTCCGTTGTTTTCCAAACAAGGTGCTTTTTAACCTTTTTGACAGAATTAAGGTAAGAATGTTTTTTAAACTTATACGGTGGGTGCGGTTATTTTCCGCCATTATAAAATTGTCAAAGCTTCCCTTACAAGCTTATAAGAATATTTTCAAAGAAAATGTTTTATTTTATAAATATATGACTCTTAAATTATTTCAAAATAGAAAGATATATTTCTCTAAAAAGAGTTCTGATTTCATCTATGTCAACATCCTTTGATGGATTTTACACTTATTTGAAGTTGATTTATTATGATACAAAACTTCTATATTCTATTGAAGGTTTTGTGATATGCCTGACTGTGGATGTGCTATTTTTATAACATTCATAGTTTATGTTGAAAGTATTGACATTTCGTATGCTAGTTTTAATACGAATGTTTATGTTATGTTTAAACCTTTTCATATGGGAATGAATTGGACTTAATATGTGATAGGTGGAGCTCGCTATATCTCCTCGATGCATCGGTAGGTCTCATGAGAAAAAATAGTGTCTTTGCACAAGGCCTTGACAAAATCTTATTTGTAGCCTTGACACGAGGCCTTGGCTATGTGGTTATGATAGTCTGGCATTATGCATTACATCATTATGAAAGTGGTTATTGATATTGCATGTGATTATTCGATTAGTAGAATATCCATGTGAATAAGTAAATGGAATTATTTCATTTTATTTTTTCCATACTATGTTGATGTTCAAGTTTAAAAGGCTTTTGTTTTAGTTATACACTGCCTTAAATGTTTATTCTTATTTATGAAATTTTCCGCTATATTGTTATCCTTACTGGGCATTTGAGCTCACCCCTTTTCTATGTTTTATTTTTCCCAGGATGTGAAAAAGTAAATTATGAATGACCTGTAGGGATATTATGAGGGGATAATAGTGTGTTCTATGGAGACAATATGTTTTTGTATTAGCTTTTCACCTTATGATGTAATGTAAAACTTCATGAATATATCTAGTGTTTCCAAGGCTACTAAACCAATCGGTCTTTCGAGATTTGATCTTTCTTGGGATCATGACAATGTTATGTAATAATGCACCGACTCTGAGTAACTGGGGTCGGGGTGTTAGAGTTGGTATCAGAGGAAGTTTAGTACAAACCTTGGAAGCTATATTTAGATAAACTCTGATTAGAGCACGTAGACCTAAGATGAACTTTGAGGATTAGTATAGAAGAACTTCCTAGAATTTTGGTATTGTAGAGATTTTGTGAATTTTTCCAAGCAATACATCCCTGTCTGGATACGAGCAAATAGAGGCGGCTCTAGCACAGATGTACCTAGGGGTAAAACCCAAAAACACCGCTTTGAGCTAGACTCGAATGGGAACTGGTGCACGACAACAAGCCTTGCTTCACTCTTGGTTACGACACTCCCGGGGGATATGCTTAGGATAACTCTCATTTTCTTTACAAATCATTATGAAGGGTTTATGAGTATATACTTCCTCAAAGAAAACATTTTTATGATTATGGATTATATCCATAAATAGTTCAATTTATGTTAAGTGTTTTATAAGTATGGAATTATGTATTTTGATTCATAAACTGATCTAGTTTATGCCATTTTTTAGAAATGGTGCCTAGTGGAAGAAATGGAAATCGTATCAATGAACGCACTCCATGTAGGGATTTCCCTCCTACTCAATATAATTATAGTGGAGCTGGTGATGTAACTGGTGTCGATCAGCTAATCACCATACTGGAACAACTCACTCAGGTTATGAATAATAACCTTACCCGTATGGAGCACCCTGATCCGCAGAATGGAAGATCAATGTTAGATCGATTCATGAGGCAACAACCACCAACGTTCAATGGGAGTAAAAATACCTTAGTAGATGAGCAATGGATATATTCCCTAGAGAAAATATTTCAGGCTTTGGGGAGTAGTGAAAGGGAAAAAGTTATCATAGTGGTTTACCGACTCACTGGAGATGCTGATAAATGGTGGTCATTGATTCAAAACATGAAGGAATATGATGAAGTATCAAATATGGAATGGAGGGAGTTCAAAGACCTGTTTTTAGAAAAATACTTTCCTCATGACCATCGAGAAGATATGGAAAGGCAATTTCTGAGTCTGAGACAAAAGAAGGATGAGAATGTCACAAAGTATGAGTCTAACTTTACAGGGTTAGAAAGGTATACTGGAGATTATATACGTAACCCAAGAAGTAAGATTGATCGTTTCTTTGATGGGTTAAAACCATTTCTCCGTCGAGCATTAGTCTCACAGTCTTTATCGTCGTACGAAGACATTGTCTCATGTGCTATCAAGACCTAAAAGGAATTCTCTAAGTCTTATGACTTTAAAGAAAAGCAAGAGAAGAAGATATCGACTGATCAATCTGGGAATAGAAATAAGGGGAAGAAGGTAAAGGTTGAATATCCATCCTATGGTAAATGTGGGAAGAAACACCCCGGTACTTGGTTGAAGGGAACATGAGTCTTTTACAAGTGTGGTGAAAAACGCCACCAAGATCGTGATTGAAAGGGGAAGAAGGAAGCTACCAATGTTCAGTGCTACAATTGCATGGAGATGGGGCATTATGCAAATTAATGTCCTAAGCGTCAGGAGAACTTACCTCAGAAAAGTCCAAGGGATCAAGGCTAAGCTTATGTTATCACTACTGCTGAGGTATAAGCTCCGAAAGACGTGGTGGCAGGTAATTTAATGGTTTCCTCAAGTTTAGCAAATGCATTATTTGATTCTGGGTCATCGCATTATTTCATATCTTACCAGTTTTCTATGAAAATTAGATATTTCCAATTTGATTTAACAAGAGAGTTGTCCGTTAAAACTCCTAAGGGAAGTATCATTGAAACAAAGTTTTGTGAATCATTCTCCATTAGAGCACATAAATGTTCTTTATCTGATGATCTCATCGTCATACCTATGATTGAGTTCGATATAATCCTCGGTATGGACTGGATTTCGAACTATGATGTGAAGATTTATTGTAAGAAGAAATAGGTTATGATTTTTGATGATGATGATAAGGAACACCTTATCTTTAGAGCAGAATCGTCACCACCTAATTCTTATCTAGATCTACCCCCAGTAGCTCAACTAAATTCAATTATTGGGGAGGAAGAGAATGAAATGACTATGGGTGAGGAATGGAATGTTCAAATAGAGGATGTAGCTGTTGTGAAAGAATATGTAGATGTATTTCCGGAAGATTTACCTGGACATCCTCCAGAACAAGAAGTTGAGTTTTCCATTGATTTAATTCCTGGATCAAGGCCTATATCGAAGACCCCTTATAGAATGGCCACTGTAGAATTAGTTGAACTAAAGAAACAACTAGAGGAATTGAGTAATATGGGATTTATTCTCCCTAGTGTTTCTCCATGGGGATCCCCTGTTCTTTTTGTTAAAAAGGAAGATGGATCTATGAGGTTATGTATCGACTATAGGGATATCAATGCTATAACAACAAATAATAAGTATCCCCTACCTCACATTGATGATTTATTTGACCAAATACATGGAGCTCAATAATTTTCAAAGATTGAACTTCGATCTGGATACCATCAGTTGTGTGTGAAGAAGGAAGACATTCCGAAGACAACATTTCGAACCAGGTACGGGCATTACGAGTTTACTGTAATGCCTTTTGGATTGACTAATGCACCCTCTGTATTCATGGATCTAATGAATAGAGTTTTCAAGGAGTATCTCGATGAATTTTTGGTGGTATTTATTGATGATATCTTGGTATACTCCAAAAGATACGAAGATCAGGAAAATCACTTGCACGTTATCCTGAAGACTCTGAGAAGACATGAATTATATGGAAAGTTTAGCAAGTGTGAATTCTGGCTTCAAGAGATTTCTTTTCTTGGACATATTTACTCTAAAGATGGAATCTCTATTGATCCTTCTAAGACCAAGGCAATCCAAGAATGGCCAGCACCAACGAATATAACTGAGGTACGTAGTCTTATTGGTTTAGCAGGTTATTATCGACGTTTCGTCCAGAATTTTTCCAGATTAGCTAACCCATTAACAAAGCTCACACGTAAAGGGGTTAAATTTGTTTGGACAAAAGAGTGTGAAGAATGTTTCGAAGAACTGAAGAGAATATTAGTCAATGCTCCTATATTGACTCTACCATCGGGGAATGATGGGTTCAATATTTATAGTGATGCATCGAAGAAAGGACTTGGTTGTATCCTTGTGCAGAATGATAGGGTTATTTCCTATGCATCACGATAGTTGAAAATTCATGAACAAAACTATCCTACTCATGATCTCGAGTTAGCAGCTGTGATCTTTGCTTTGAAGATATGGAGGCACTACCTCTATGGTGAAAAATGTGAGATTTATACTGATCACAAGAGTTTGAAGTATATTTTCTCACAAAAAGAACTCAACATGATGCAAAGGAGATGGATTTAATTACTCAAGGATTATGATTGTACGATACACTACCACCCGGGGAAAGCAAACAAGGTGGCAGATGCTTTGAGCAGAAAAGACCATGGAGTTTTGAACAATATGAGAATTGAAAGGGATCCAATTTTCATGGATCTAGTGAAGATGGACATGGGAATAACCAAGGAAGGTGAAAAATCAATGCTTTTTCAAATGGTTTCCAAACCATCTTTACTAGAAAGGATTAAGAGTTCTCAGACCGATGATGAAGAATTTCAAAAGAAGATTAAAGATGTGAATGATGGGAGATTGAGAGACTTTGTGTATGAAGATGGAATTTTGAAATTCGGGAAGAGACTTTGTGTTCCCGATATACCTGGTCTAAAAAGGGAATTGCTGGATGAGTCTCATAGATCCAATTTCTCTATACACCCTGGGAGGACCAAAATGTATAGATATTTGAAGGAACATTTTTGGTGGGACAACATGAAGAGTGAGATTGCTGATTTTGTGTCAAGATGTATGGTTATTCAACAAGTGAAAGCAGGAAGGCAACAGCCTAGAGGAGTCATTCAACCTCTTCCCATACCAGAGTGTAAATGGGACAATATTATGATGGACTTTGTCATGGGACTACTAAAGACTCCTAGAAGGAACGATGCAATATGGGTTATTGTTGATCTTCTTAACAAGTCAGCACATTTTCTTGATATAAGAGAAGATCTACCCCTGGAACGTCTAGCAATACTATATATTAATGAAGTTGTGAGACTTCATGAAGTACCCCTATCGATTGATTCAGATCGTGATCCCCATTTTACTTCAAGATTCTGGAAAATTCTTCAGAAATCCCTGGATACTGAACTTTATTTGAGCACTACCTACCACCCACAGACATATGGACAATCAGAATGAACTATTCAAACCTTAGAAGACATGTTGAGATCCTACTCACTTGACTTTCAGGGTATGTGGGATCAATATTTACCATTGGTAGAATTTTCCTATAACAATAGCTTCCATTCGAGTATTCAGATGGCACCATATGAAGCGTTATATGAAAAGAGATGTCGCACACCAACCTGTTGGGATGAAGTTGGTGAAAGAAAACTTGTAGGCCCATAACTGGTGGAGGAAACGATGGAAAAGGTGAAGGTAATCTGAAATCACATCAAAGCATCTCAAAGTAGGCAGAAGAGCTATGCCGATAATCAAAGGAAGGATTTGGAATTTCAAGTCGGTGATCATGTTTTCTTGAAGGTATCTCCATGGAAGGGAGTCATACGTTTTGGTAAGAAAGGTAAATTGAGTCCCAGGTACATCGGACCTTTCAAAATTCTAGAATGAATTGGGGTTGTAGCTTACCGATTGGCAATGTTGCCAAGTCTCTCCAAAGTTCACGATGTGTTCTACGTATCTCTATTGAGGAAATACATGCCTGACCCAACGCATGTACTCACCTATGAGGAATTAGAACTGGAACCCGATCTGTCTTATTGCGAAGAGCCCGTTAGGATTCTTGATACGAGAGAACAAGTACTGAGAAACCAGATGATGCGTCTGGTAAAAGTTTTGTGGAGAAACCATAAGATGGAAGAGGCAACGTGGGAACCCGAGGAACTTATGATGAAGAACCACCCGAGTCTTTTCATACGATAATATTCTAGAAATTTCGAGGAAGAAATTATTTGAAGGAGGGGAGAATGTAACACCCCAAGCTTCTACGGTACGCTTCTCTTTGAATAATGCGATAGCGTGTGTTGTACGCAAAATCGAGTTCTAACACACCACAACCAATCAAACTAGCCATTATGAATAGTAATACCTACTATTTGAAATTATATATATTTTATATTTCAAAATTGACTTCATTTTTGGATTCGGAATATCAAAATTATCTTAAGATGAATTTTTGGTATTTTTCTGAGAACGTCCAATTTTTATGAATAGTGAAAAATACTTAAAAACAACTTTTTTAATCAAAATAATTTATACTGATAAATTATATTATTGAGTGGTTTTGATGTATAATTAGAATATATTTTTACTATTTTATCCAATGGTGTTCATTATAATTAATTTCACTTTGAAATTGGACCTAAACAATTGTCAATCTTTTGATATATATTGTTTCTTAAAAACATGCTATTTGTTGTGACAGTGGAAATTAATCATAAAATTAATTAATGCAACTTATATGTTTGGAATTTTGTAAAATAGACATCATTTTTTGAATTTGGAATATCAATTATAGCTTAGGGGGAAATTTTGGCATTGTTCTGAAAAACTTAAATTTTTGATGAATAGTGAAACTACTAAGTGGTAGTTAAAAAAACTAAACTTTTCATAAAACTTAATTTTAATGCTTATGTGATTGGAATTTCAAATATCCGAGAGACACGGTTAATATCAAGAAGTAAAATGTGGTTCAATGAAATGAAAATAATTTTTGGTGAATAGTAACTTTTTTCTTTTATTTACCACGGTTAAAAGTAAATAGGGTAATTAAGGGTAAAAATGATATTAATATTACCCTAACACATATCCTAATTCTATTGGACAAGTGTATCTCGACCAAAAACAACCTTAGGAGTAAAATATTATCATTTTGGTCCACTTGGATTAGATTAGGACATTTATTATTATTTAATTCAAAGAAGAGTTAAAAGAGTTAAAATCAAAGTTTATTTACTAAAACATTTTTAATATAGGGTTATACATAATATAAATTAGATTGTAAATATTCATTAGAAATCTAATAAGATTTTATACATAATTATATTTTATTTATAATTTTTAGACATTAAATAATTTAATTTATTTATGACACAATGATGAGGAAGTAATTACCATAATAGTGAAAAATTAAAATAATTGATATTATAAATACCCAAATAAATATAATTTGAGACTTTTTATGAATTAAACTAATTTTCTAGGATAATATGACATATTAGGATTGATTTAATTGACTTTTTCCGAAGTAATAATTCTGTTATGAGTTTCAAAAAAATCAACTATTGAATAGTGTCAAAATTGACATAAAAGAGTTTTTAAAACAAATATTATATTATTTATTGATATTAAATTCCTAAAAATCTAAGGATCGGCCAGGAGACTTATATCATGATAGGTGTATCATTAATGGAACATTTGATGGTCTCATGGATGTATATAGTAAGTTTATTAACTATATAATATAAAAATACAAAGTGACATGGTAATGTCAAACTAATTAACTAAGAGTTAATACTTATAGATAAGGTTAATATAGTAACCCAAAACTGTCTAAATTCTATAAGTTGAGTGTTTTGCGACCCATCCCCACCTTAAATTTTAAATAATCAACTTTGGATCCATTAGAAACGAAATATGAATTTATTATAAATTAATATTTCTAGCTTTTCCAAAGGTGCCCCTCACCCCTCTTATAAAAGGGCACTCCTCCTTCTCATTACTTCACACCTTCAAAGCCTTTTGGTTCAGCCAAACTCTACCCAAATACTCTCCCCACTTCCCTCACTACAACCTAGAGGCCTTATTTTGATCAGAAATCCAACCTAAGGAGCCCTTTTGATCAAATCAAAAGTAAGAACCCGAAGAAGAGGTAATGATTTCACCACCCTTTTTCAAGTTCCTTTCTTCTTCCACTTCCTCTTCCTTTTTTGTTACCATTATAAAATAATAACTCCAGTATCATATATATACTGTGATGTTATTATAAATATGGTACATCCATATTCAGTATTTTATCCATCCTTTGAATAACATGTCACCATACGTGCGTACGTACGGCTTACCGTCTCCACGTCGTGGTGTAATTCTTATTCAATAAATTATTATTTGATGGGTATAATAATGATGGTAACTCATGTAAATAATAAATATAACATGATAATGATTATTTATATATGATATACCATCCAATTATATATTATTTTAATATCAAAAGAATGATATTGTCGCTTGTGCGTACGTACGGATTACCGTCTCCACGAACGCGATGAGATTCATTCTCCATCGTATCCATTCAAGTATAATTCTCATTTGATGATTAATAATAGTATCTAAGGACTTGATATCATTCTGGATATTATTAAGATACAACCTATCCATTACAAACATGTCTTACGTAACAAAACATATAAAATAAAATAAGTAAGTTAACACCCGAAACAACGATAATACTAAGATATTATTAACAAATCAATGTTAAAAGATCATATATGATATCATATTAATGTATATGATTATTGTATAATTTAATAACAATTATTTCACCATTATAGAAGAGGTTAACCTACCCCCAACTAAGTAAAAGTACAAGGTAAGAGTTATTTCACAATCTCTTCATTATCCGAGGTTGTTTATACGTAATAATCTATTGGGATCTCTTTATCATCCACATCCATGTTTCTTAAAAATGTATTTCAAAAAAAATAATATTTAAAAGAATATGGGTTAAATTCATTTATACCTTTGTTTGACTTTTTATAAGAGTTTTATAAAGGAATCTTTCCGTCGTTTTCCAAACAAGGTGCTTTTTAACCTTTTCGACAGAATTAAGGTAAGAATGTTTTTTTAAACTTATATGGCGGGTGTGGTTATTTTCCACCGTTATAAAATCGTCAAAGCTTCCCTTACAAGCTTATAAGAATATTTTCAAAGAAAATGTTTTATTTTATAAATATATTACTCTTAAATGATTTCAAAATAGAAAGAGATATTTCTCTAAAAAGAGTTCTGATTTCATCTATGTCAATATCCTTTGATGGATTTTACGCTTATTTGAAGTTGATTTATTATGATACAAAACTTCTATATTGTATTGAAGGTTTTGTGATATGTTTGACTGTAGATGTGCTATTTTTATACCATTCATAGTTTATGGTGAAAGTATTTACATTTCGTACACTAGTTTTAATACGAATGTTTATGTTATGTTTAAACCTTTTCATATGGGAATTCATTAGACTTAATATGTGACGGGTGGAGCCTGCTATAGCTCCTTGATGCATCGGTAGGTCTCATGAGACAAACTAGTTTCTTGGCACAAGTCCTTGACAAAATCTTATTTGTATTCTTCGCACGAGGCCTTGGCTATGTGGATATGATAGTCTGGCATTATGCATTCCATCATTATGAAAGTGGTTATTGATATTGCATGTGATTATTCGATTAGTAGAATATCCATGTGAATAAGTAAATGGAATTATTTCATTTTATTTTTGCCAAAATATGTTGAAGTTAAAGTTTAAAAGTCTTTTGTTTTAGTTATAAACTACCTTAAATGTTTATTCTTATTTATGAAATTTTCTGCTATATTGTTATCCTTACTGGGCATTTGAGCTCACCCCTTTTCTATGTTTTATTTTTCCCAGGATGTGAAGAAGTAAATTATGAACGACCTGCAGGGATATTATGAGGGGATAATAGTGTGGTATATGGAGACAATATGTTTTTGTAGTAGTTTTTCACCTTATGATGTAATGTAAAACTTCATGAATATATCTAGTGTTTCCAAGGCTACTAAACCGATCGGTCTTTCGAGATTTGATCTTTCTTGTGATCATGCCAATGTTATGTAATAATGCCCTAACTCTGGGTAACTGGGGTCAGGGCGTTACAGTTGGTATCAGAGGAAGTTTAGTACAAACCTTGGAAGCTAGATTTAGATAAACTCTGATTAGAGCACGTAGACCTAAGATGAACTTTGAGGATTAGTATAGAAGAACTTCCTAGAATTTTGGTATTGTAGAGATTTTGTGAGTTTTTCTGAGCAATACATCCCTGTCTGGATACGAGCAGGTAGAGGCGGCTCTGGCACAGAAGTACCTAGGTGTAAAACCCGAAAACACCGCTTTGAGCTAGACTCGAACGGGAACTGGTGCACGACAACGGGTCTTGCTGCACTCTTGGTTATGACACTCTCGGGGGATATGCTTAGGATAACTCTCATTTTCTTTAAAAATAATTATGAAGGGTTTATGAGTATATACTTCCTCAAAGAAAACATTTTTATGATTATGGATTATATCCATAAATAGTTCAATTTATGTTAAGTGTTTTATAAGTATGGAATTATGTATTTTGATTCATAAACTGATCTAGTTTATGACATTGTTTAGAAATGGCGCCTAGTGGAAGAAATGGAAACTGTATCAATGCACTCACTCCATGTAGGGATTTCCCTCCTAATCAAGATAATTATAGTGGAGCTGGTGATGCAACTGGTGCCGATCAGCTAATCACCATACTCAGACAACTCACTCAGGTTATGAATAATAACCTTACCCGTATGGAGCACCCTGATCCGCAGCGTGGAGGATCAATTTTAGATCGATTCATGA
Organism: Viscum album; assembly: GCA_963277665.1. Classification (NCBI taxonomy): domain Eukaryota; kingdom Viridiplantae; phylum Streptophyta; class Magnoliopsida; order Santalales; family Viscaceae; genus Viscum; species Viscum album. The sequence goes on from OY728128.1 coordinate 1,938,526,139, forward strand.
GGCAACAACCACCAAAGTTCAATGGGAGTACAAATCCCTTAGTAGCTGAGCAATGGATAAATTCCCTAGAGAAAATATTTCAGGCTTTGGGGAGTAGTGAAAAGGAAAAAGTTATCATGGTAGTTTACCGACTCACTGGAGATGCTGATCAATGGTGGTCATTGATTCAAAACATGAAGGAAGATGATGAAGTATCAAATATGGAATGGAGGGAGTTCAAAGATCTGTTTTTAGAAAAATACTTTCCTCGTGACCATCGAGCAGATATGGAAAGGCAATTTCTGAGTCTGAGACAAAAGGAGGATGAGAATGTCGCAAAGTATGAGGCTAGCTTTACAAGGTTAGCAAGGTATGCTGGAGATTATATACATAACCCAAGAAGTAATATTGATCGTTTCTTTGATGGGTTAAAACCATTTCTGCGTTGAGCATTAGTCTCACAATCCTTCTCGTCGTACGAAGACATTGTCTCATGTACTATCAAGACCGAAAAAGGAATTCTCTAAGTCTTATGACTTTAAAGAAAAGCAAGAGAAGAAGAGATCTACTGATCAATCTGGGAATGGAAATAAGGGGAATAAGAGAAAGGTTGAATATTCATCCTGTGGTAAATGTGGGAAGAAACACCCAGGTACTTGCTTGAAGGGAACAGGAGTCTGTTACAAGTGTGGTGAAAAAGGCCACCAAGCTCGTGATTGCAAGGGGAAGAAGGAAGCTACCAATGTTCAGTGCTAAAATTGCAGGGAGATGGGGTATTATGAAAATGAATGTCCTAAGAGTCAGGAGAACTTACCTCAGAAAAGGCCAAGGGATCAAGGCCAAGCTTATGTTATCACTACTGCTAAGGTAGAATCTCTGAAAGACGTGGTGGCAGGTAATTTAATGGTTTCCTCAAGTTTAAAAAATTCATTATTTTATTCTGGATCATCGCATTGTTTCATATCTTCCTAGTTTGCTAAGAAAATTAGATATTTCCAATTTGATTTAACAAGGGATTTGTCAGTTAAAACTCTTAAGGGAAGTATCAATGCAACAAAGTTTTGTGAATCAGTCCCCATTAGAGCACATAAATGTTCTCTATCTGCTGATCTCATCATCATACCTATGATTTAGTTTGATATAATCCTCGGTATGGACTGGCTTTCGGACTATGATGCGAAGATTTATTTTAAGAAGAAAGAGGTTACGATTCTTGATGATGATGATAAGGAACACCTTATCTTTAGAGCAGAATCGTCACCACCTAATTCTTATCTAGATCCACCCCCAGTAGCTCAACTAAATTGAATTATTGGGGAGGAATAGAATGAAATGACTATGGGTGAGGAAAGGAATGTTCAAATAGAGGATGTAGCTGTTGTGAAAGAATATGTAGATTTATTTCCGGAAGATTTACCTGGACATCCTCGAGAACGAGAAGTTGAGTTTTCCATTGATTTAATTCCTGGATCAAGGCCTATATCGAAGACCCCTTATAGAATGGACACTGTAGAATTAGTTGAACTAAAGAAACAACTAGAGGAATTGAATAATAAAGGATTTATTCTCCTTAGTATTTCTTCATGGGGAGCCCCAGTTCTTTTTGTTAAAAAGAAAGATGGATCTATGAGGTTATGTATCGACTACAGGGAGATCAATGCTATAACAATAAAGAACAAGTATCCCCTACCTCTCATTGATTATTTATTTGACCAACTTCATGGAGCTCAATACTTTTCAAAGATTGACCTTCGATCTGGATACCATCAGTTGTGTGTGAAGAAGGAAGACATTCCGAAGACAGCATTTCGAACTAGGTACGGGTATTACGAGTTTACTGTAATGCCTTTTGGATTGACTAATTCACCCTCTGTATTCATGGATCTAATGAATAGAGTTTTCAAGGAGTATCTCGATAAATTTATGGTGGTATTTATTGATGATATCTTGGTATACTCCAAAAGCTATGAAGATCATAAAAATCACTTGTGTGTTATCTTGAAGACTTTGAGAAGACATGAATTATATGGAAAGTTTAGCAAGTGTGAATTCTTGCTTTAGGAGATTTCTTTTCTTGGCCATATTGTCTCTAAAGATGGAATCTCTGTTGATCCTTCTAAGACTAAGGCAATCCAACAATGGCCAGCACCAACGAATATAACTGAGGTACGTAGTTTTATTGGTTTAGCAGGTTATTATCGACGTTTCGTCCATAATTTTTCCCGATTGGCTAACCCATTAACGAATCTCACACGTAAAGGGGTTAAATTTGTTTAGACAAAAGAGTGTGAATAATGTTTCGAAGAACGGAAGAGAAGATTAGTCAATGCTCCTATATTGACTCTACCATTGGAGAATGATGGGTTCGTTATTTATAGGGATGCATCGAAGAAAGGACTTGGTTGTGTCCTTACGTAGAATGATAGGGTTATTGCCTATGCATCACGACAGTTGAAAATTCATGAACAAAACTATCCTACTCATGATCTCGAGTTAGCAGATGTGATATTTTCTTTGAAGATATGGAGGCACTACCTCTATGGTGAAAATGTGAGATTTATACTGATCACAAGAGTTTGAAGTATATTTTCTCACAAAAAGAACTCAACATGAGGAAAAGGAGATGGCTTCAATTACTTAAGGATTATGATTTTATGATACACTACCACCCAGGGAAAGTAAACAAGGTGGCAGATGCTTTGAAAAGAAAAGACCATGGAGTTTTGAACAATATGAGAATTAAAAGGGATCCAATTTTCATGGATCTAGTGAAGATGGACATGGGAATAACCAGGGAAGGTGAAACATCAATGCTTTTTCAAATGGTTACCAACCCATCTTTACTAGAAAGGATTAAGAGTTCTCAGACCGATGATGAAGAATTTCAAAAGAAGATTAAAGCTGTGAATGATGAGAGATTGAGAGACTTTGTGTATGAAGATGGAATTTTGAAATTCGGGAAGAGACTTTGTGTTCCCGGTATACCTGATCTAAAAAGGGAATTGTTGGATGATGCTCATAGTTCCAATTTCTCTATACACCCTGGGAGCACCAAAATGTATATAGATTTGAAGGAACATTTTTGGTGGGACAACATGAAGAGGGAGATTGCTGATTTTGTGTCAAGATATATGGTTTGTCAACAAGTGAAAGTTGGAAGGCAACAACCTAGAGGATTCATGCAACCTCTTCCCATACTGGAGTGGAAATGAGAAAATATTACGATGGACTTTGTCATGGGACTACCAAAGACTCCTAGACGGAACGATGCAATATGGGTTATTGTTGATCATCTTACCAAGTCAGTACATTTTTTTACTATAAGACAAGATCTACCCCTGGAACGTCTAGAAATACTATATATTAATGAAGTTGTGTGAATTCATGGAGTACCCCTATCGATTGTTTCAGATCATGATCCCCGTTTTACTTCAAGATTCTGGAAAATTATTCAGAAATCCCTGGATACTGAACTTCATTTGAGCACTGCCTACCACCCTCAGACAGATGGACAATCAGAATGAACTATTCAAACCTTAGAAGACATTTTGAGATCCTGATCACTTGACTTTCAGGGTATGTGGGATCAATATTTATATTTGGTAGAATTTTCCTATAACAATAGCTTCCATTCGAGTATTTAGATGGCACCATATGAAGCGTTATATGGAAAGAGATGTCTCACACCAACCTGTTGGGATGACGTTGGTGAAAGAAAACGTGTAGTCCCAGAACTGGTGGAGGAAACGATGGAAAAGGTGAAGGTAATCTGAAATCACATCAAAGCAGCTCAAAGTAGGCAGAAGAGCTATGCCGATAATCGAAGGAAGGATTTGGAATTTCCAGTCGGTGATCATGTTTTCCTGAAGGTATCTCCATGGAAGGGAGTCATAAGTTTTGGTAAGAAAGGTAAATTGAGCCCCAGGTACATCGGACCTTTCGAAATTCTAGAATGAATTGGGGTTGTAGCTTACCGATTGGCAATGCCACCAAGTCTCTCCAAAGTTCACGATGTGTTATATGTATCTCTATTGAGGAAATACATGCCTGACCCAACGCATGTACTCACCTATGAGTAATTAGAACTAGAACCTGATCTATCTTATTGCGAAGAGCCCATCAGGATTCTTCATACGAGAGAACAAGTACTGAGAAACCGGACGACGCGTCTGGTAAAAGTTTTGTGGAGAAACCATAAGATGGAAGAGGCAACGTGGGAACCCGAAGAACTTATGATGAAGAACCACCCGAGTATTTTTATGCGATAATATTCTAGAAATTTTGAGGATGAAATTATTTTAAGGGAGAATGTAACACCCCAAGCTTCTACGGTACGCTTCTTTTTGAATAATGCGATAGTGTGTGTTGTACGCAATATCGAGTTCTAACACACAACAACCAATAAAACTAGCTGTTATGAATACTAATACCTACTTTTTGAAATTATATATATTTTATATTTCAAAATGGACTTCATTTTTGGATTCGGAATATCGAAATTATACTAAGATGAATTTTTGGTATTTTTCTGAGAACTTCCAATTTTTATGAATAGTGAAAAATACTTAAAAACAACTTTTTTAATAAAAATAATTTATAGTGATAAATTATATTATTGAGTGGTTTTAAAGTATAATTAGAATATATTTTTACCATTTTATCCAATGGTGTTCATTAGAATTAATTTTACTTTGAAATTGGACCTAAACAATTGTCAATCTTTTGATATATATTGTTTCTTAAAAACACGCTATTTGTTGTGACAGCGAGAATTAATCATAAAATTAATTAACACAACTTATATGTTTGGAATTTTGTAAAATAGACATCATTTTTGAATTTGGAATATCAATTATATCTTAGGGGGAAATTTTGGCATTGTTTCGAAAAACTTCAATTTTTGATGAATAGTGAAACTACTAAGTGGTAGTTAAAAAACTGAATTTTTCATAAAACTTAATTTTACCGCTTCTGTGATTGGAATTTTGAAAATCCGAGAGACACGGTTAATATCAAGAAGTAAAATGTGGTTCAATGAGATGAAAATAATTTTTGGTGAATAGTAACTTTTTACTTTTATTTACCACGGTTAAAAGTAAATAGGGTAATTAAGGGTAAAAAGGATATTAATATTACCCTAACACATGTCCTAATTCTATTGGACAAGTGTATCTCGACCGAAAACAACCTTAGGAATAAAATATTATCATTTAGGTCCACTTGGATTAGATTAGAAAATTTATTATTATTTAATTCAAAGAAGAGTAAAAAGAGTTAAAATCAAAGTTTATTTACAAAAAAATTTTAATATAGGGTTATACATAAGATAAATTCAATTGTAAATATTAATTAGAAATATAATAAGATTTCCTAAATAATTATATTTTATTTATAATTTTTAGACATTAAATAATTTAATTTATTTATGACACAATGATGATGCAGTAATTACCATAATAGTGAAAAATTAAAATAATTGATATTATAAATACCAAAATAAATATAATCTGAGACTTTTTATGAATTACACTAATTTTTTACGATAATATGACATATTAGGATTAATTTAACTGGCTTTTCCAATGTAATAATTCTGTTATGAGTTTCACAAAAATCAACTATTGAATAGTGTCAAAATTGACATAAAAGAGTTTTTAAAACAAATATTATATTATTAATTGATATTAAATTACTAAAAATCTAATGTTTGTCCAAGAGACTTATATCATGATAGTCGTATCATTAATGGACCACTTGGGGGTCTCTTGGATGTATATAGTATGTTTATTAACTATATAATATAAAAATACAAAGTGACATGGTAAATGTCAAACTAATTAACTAAGAGTTAATACTTAAAGATAAGGTTAATATAGTAACCCAAACCTGTCTAAATTCTATTGGATGAGTGTTTTTCGACTCATACCCACCTTAACCTTTAAATAATAAACTTTGGAGCCATTAGAAACCGAATATGAATTTATTATAAATTAATATTTCTAGCTTTTCCAAAGGTGCCCCTCATCCCTCTTATAAAAGGGCACTCCTCTTTCTCATTACTTCACACCATAAAAGCCTTTTAGTTCGACCAAACTCTGCCCAAATACTCTCCCAACTTCCCTCACTACATCCTAGAGGCCTTATTTTGATCAGAAAGCCAACCTAAGGAGTTCTTTTGATCAAATCAAAAGGAAGAACCCGAAGAAGAGGTAATGATTTCACCACCCTTTTTCATGTTCCTTTCTTCTTCCACTTCCTCTTCCTTTGTTGTTACCATTATAAAATAATAACTTCAGTATCATATATATACTGTGATGTTATTATAAATATGGTACAACCATATTCAGTATTCTATCCATCCTTTGAATAACTTGTCACCATACGTGCGTACGTACGGCTTACCCTCTCCACGTCGTGGTGTGATTGTTATTAAATAAATTATTATTTGGATGGGTATAATAATGATGTGTAACTCATGTAAATAATAAATATAACATTATAATGATTTTTTATATATGATATACCATCCAATTATATATTATTTTAATATCAAAAGAATGATATTGTCGCTCGTGCGTACGTACGGATTACCGTCTCCCCGAACGCGATGAGATTCTTTCTCCATCGTATCCATTCAAGTATAATTCTAATTTGATGATTAATAATAGTATCTAAGGACTTGATATCATTCTAGATATGATTAAGATACAACCTATCCATTACAAACATGTATTACATAACAAAACATATAAAAGAAAACAAGTAAGTTAACACCCGAAACAACGATAATACTAAGATATTATTAACAAATCAATGTTAAAAGATCATATATGATATCATATTAATGTATATGATTCTTGTATAATTTAATAACAATTATTTCACCATTATACCGGAGTTTAACCTGCCCCCAACCAAGGAAAAGTACAAGGTAAGGGTTATTTCACAATCTCTTCATTATCCGAGGTTGTTTATACGTAATAATCTACTGGGATCTCTTTATCATCCACATCCATGTTTCTTAAAAATGTATTTCAAAACATTTTTACTATTTAAAAGAATATGGGTTAAATTCATTTATACCCTTGTTTGACTTTTTATAAGAGTTTTATAAAGTAATCTTTCCGTCATTTTCCAAACAAGGTGCTTTTTAACCTTTTCGACAGAATTAAGGTAAGAATGTTTTTTTAAACTTATACGGTGGGTGCGGTTATTTTCCTCCGTTATCAAATCGTCGAAGATTCCCTTACAATATTATAAGAATATTTTCAAATAAATGTTTTATTTTATAAATATATGACTCTTAAATGATTTCAAAATAGAAAGAGATATTTCTCTAAAAAGAGTTCTGATTTTATCTATGTCAACTTCCTTTGATGGATTTTACGCTTATTTGAAGTTGATTTATTATGATACAAAACTTCTATATTGTTTTGAAGGTTTTGTGATATGTTTGACTATGGATGTGCTATTTTTATACCATTAATAGTTTATGGTGAAAGTATTGACATTTCGTATACTAGTTTTAATACGAATGTTTATGTTATGTTTAAACCTTTTCATATGGGAATGCATTGGACTTAATATGTGACGGGTGGAGCCCGCTATAGCTCCTCGATGCATCGGTAGGTCTCATGAGACAAACTAGTGTCTTGGCACAAGGCCTTGACAAAATCTTATTTGTAGTCTTGGCACAAGGCCTTGGCTATGTGGTTATGATAGTCTGGCATTATGCATTCCATCATTATGAAAGTGGTTATTGATATTGCATGTGATTATTCGATTAGTAGAATATCCATGTGAATAAGTAAATGGCATAATTTCATTTTATTTTTTCCATACTATGTTGAAGTTCAAGTTTAAAAGGCTTTTGTTTTAGTTATACACTGCTTTAAATGTTTATTCTTATTTATGAAAGTTTCCGCTATATTGTTATCCTTACTGGGCATTTGAGATCACCCCTTTTATATGTTTTATTTTTCCCAGGATGTGAAGAAGTAAACTATGAATGACTTGCAGGGATATTATGAGGGGATAATAGTGTGGTCTATGGAGACAATATGTTGTTGTAGTAGTTTTTCACCTTATGATGTAATGTAAAACTTCAAGAATATATCTAGTGTTTCCAAGGCTACTAAACCAATCGGTCTTTTGAGATTTGATCTTTCTTGTGATCATGCCAGTGTTATGTAATAATGCACTGACTCTGTGTAACTGGGGTCGGGGTGTTACAGTACATCCCTGTCTAGAGACGAGTAGGTAGAGGCGGCTCTGGCATAGATATACCTAGGAGTTAAAACTCCGACAAGGAGTTTCTGGCTTGACCCGGGATATCCTGGTACACGATAATGGGCATTGTTGCACTCTTGGTTATGAAACTCCCAGGGGATATGTTTAGGATAATTCACATTTTCTGTACAAACTGATTTGAAGTATTTTAATATAAGATGAGAATAAATAACCTTAGTTAATACTAAGGTGTTTTAGATTGAAAATAAGGTGTTATGATATTCTGTAAATGATTTTATGACTCACACTATGCTTTCTTGTATTATTCAATGGTTGGATTCCACGGGATTCACAATAACATTGACACGCTGTACAAGGTGGGAACGGTGCTGGAAATGAGTAACGAAATTAAATGTTAATAGGTGTAAAAGATATCGTGTTCATGCCAAATCAGTTTTCCAAAAATATGATCAACAACATATATATTAACCAACTCTTGGACTCAATAAAGAAGAGAAAGGCGGTGAATGATAAGAGCTCCAGTAGTGGAGTCCATGGGGAAAAGAAAGCTCACTTTCCATCATGCAGGAAATGTGGAAGGAGACACCTATGAAAAGTGTCTCAATGGAACAAAGAAATGATTTATGTGTGGGAAAGAAGGAAATAATGTAAATAATTACTGTGGAAAATGAAATGTATTATGGAAGAAAATAAAAATGATCCAAAGAATATATTTATAGTCATTTTTTGTAAATTTAGGGAACCTAGGAAATACCCTAGTGAATGCCCTATTTTATAGGATAACCTCTTGGTTAAGGAAGAACCTATGTGGAAATAAATGGATGGAGAAATTTTTAAAAGTATTAGTGCTCTTTGTTGATGGGATTACATTGGAAGACTTTTCTCTTATATGTGTAACCCTGCAGTTTGTCATGTGAAAATTCTATTTTAGAAAGAATTATCTTTTCTATTATTTATATAGTTATAAATAACCATTTGCATTTATATGATCTTTGAATTTGAGGCAATTAAAAGTTATTAAATTTTGGGATAAAAATGTGAGGTATGAGATAACATTTGTAGTGAAATTATTTTATGGTTATTTTGAGGAATTTATCTCATTTTGGGAATGTAATAAAATATAGTTTTTTAAAAAGGAAAACACGCAGACCGTGTGACAACCCGTCGTGTCAGAAAAAGTTGCGAGAATCGAACCCACAACCATAGTGCAATTTAGATTTATCACCTACCACTGGACTAAGTGAAGTCCGTGGTTAGTGTGACTAATTCTTTTTAGTTAAATTATTTTATTTATCAATAATAAGTTGATTTGGGATTTTATGTATTATCAAATGGATATCCTTAGTATAGGAAAATGATTGGGTGATTAAGTCATAAATGTTATTTTGGAATATGTTCTCTGTTGGGAACACTATATGCCTAAGGAAAATAGAATACTATGGGATTTAATTTGAGAAGTAATGGTGGATTTTTATCTATGTTTTTTATTATGTATTTATAGCGATTTGGGTTATTTATGTAAATGATTAACCTATCATAGAAAATATTTGATTAGGTTAATTACTTTTATGTATGTGACTTTAAGAGTAGTAGATGTTATTTGGAGATACAATTTAATATAGAATACTATGTAATCAAATTCTTCTAAGTTTTGGGTTTCAATATTATTTTGTATTATATTAAAGTATTTTAAGTATAATTTTTTATTTAATGGTAATTATTAAACTTTGGGTATTATTGGTTTAATTTTATAAATTAAGATTAATATTTCTTTCTCTAAAGGATTATCCTTTTTGGATCATCTGATCTTATAATAACCATTTTGGTTTTGGTTAATCCCTAAAGAAAAGGGAAATATATAGTTTATCCTTTGTGGATCATGTGATTCTCTAAAAGTTGATTCTAGCACTTCAGGTGTGACCAAGTCATCTTGAATACTCATCGTTTGAATAAAAAAGATGAGTTGGTGGTAAAATTTTATTAAAGGACGAAACTGTACTTAAAAATTAGGTATATCTCTTTATGTTCTTATTTAATCTCATAAATAAATTCCTCAACTTCATGAAATTAAAATTAAAACAAAAAAAACATTGTCATTTTACTTTTCCTACTGGGAAACTAATGATCGTTTATCCCATCACAAGTTTTTGGTTTTCTTGTTGTTCACTTTCTCCTGATATTTTTTTCTATTACTCTCCACCAGAACTTGACTCTTATTTTATCTTCCATATCCATGTTCTCCAACATGGAATCCTAGTATGGGTTATCTCGAGTGACCTTTGTACTTCTCTTTCTTTCTTTTAAAGTGATAGTTTTATTGAATCTTTTTCTGATGTGGGACTTTCAATGAAGTTCCCAAGCCCTATTTTAAAATTTCACGGACGCATTTTTTAAAATGGGGAAGAGTGTAACACCCCAAGATTTCATAGTAAGTTATTTTTTTAAAGTAATTCAATAGCTTGCGCTCCACGCAACACCGAGTTCGATCTCACCATGACTTACCAAACTAGTCGTTCAAAAAGAGGTTATGAATAGTATTAACTGAATTTTTAATTTTATATACTCTATATAATTTTATAATCCATATTATGTGTTTCTTAGACATAATATAATAACAAATTCATTTTTTCAGATAAATTAAGTGTTTTTCAAAAATGCAATTATACCACCTTTTAATGGAAAACTCTTTTTAAAACAAATATTTGACACTTTTATATATTCAATTTAATTAAATTAAATTCTTCTTTATAATCGGGACATAAAAATTTATTTTGGATAACTTTTTTTGGTACTTTTTTGATAACTTTCATTTTTTGATGAATACTGAAAAATACTAAATTTTAATTGAAAAAAAAATTAATAAAAATAATTTATAGTGTTAAATTATGCATTTGAATGGTTTTGAAGTATAATAAGATTATATTTTTATCATTTAATACAATTTTGGTCATTATAAGTAATTTCACATTTAAAGTTGACATAAACACATGTGAATCTTTTGAAAGTTTTTACTTTTTAAAAACACGCTTTTCAGTTTTGACAATGGGAATTAATTTTAAATTAATTAATGCAACTTATATGTTTTGAATTTGGGAAAATATAATTCATTTTTTAATTTGGAATATCAAAATTTTCTTAGGATATATTTTTGGTATTTTTCTGAACACATTCAATTTTTGATGAATAGTGAAAAACACTACGTTATTGTTTAAAACCAACTTTTTACTTAAATAAGTATTTATTTTATTTAAATTTATTTTAAGTAAAAATATATATATATAATACCTATATAAGTTCAATTTATTCATTGGAGTCATTTTATAATAAAATTAGATGTATACAATTTTATTGAACTTATTACCGTCTTTTACCCACCTTCTAGGAGCATTTCAAAATTTGCATAAATCTTAATTTTACCACTTCTGTGAGTTGAATTTCAAAAATCTGAGAGACATAGTTAATATCATTAAGTAAAATTTGGTTCAATAAGATGAAAATATTTTTTGGTGAATAGTAACTTTTGACTTTTATTTAGCACAGTTAAAAGTAAATACGGTAATTAAAGGTAAAAATGATATTATAATTACCCTAACACATGTCCTAATTCTATTGGATAAGTGTAATCCAACCAAAAACAACCTTATGAATAAAATATGATCCTTTTGTTCCACTTGGATTAGATTACGACATTTATTATTATTTTATTTAAAGAATAGTTAAAAGTGTTAAATTCAATGTTTAATAACTAAACTATTTTTAATATAGGGTTACACACAATATAAATTTGACTATAAATATTAATTATAAATATAAAAATATTTCATACATAATTTTATTTTATTTATAATTTTTATACATTAGATAAATTAATTTATTTATGACACAATAAAGATGCAGTAATTACCTTATTAATGAAATATTAAAATAATTGATATTATAAATATCCATATAAATCTAAATTGAGAGTTTTGATGAATTACACTAATTTACATGGTTAATATCACATTTTAGGGTTTATTAAAAAAAATTATTCTAAGTTATAAAGTTTTTATGGCTTTCAAAAAAATCAAATACTAAATAGTGTCAAAATTGACATAATTGAGTTTTTAAAAAAATACTATATTTTTAGTTGATATAATCTTCCTAAAATTATAAGGTTCGGCCAAATGACTTAGATAAGGTTATATATATTAATAATTAACCACTTGGGGTTTTCTTGGCAGTTTTTAGTAATTTTATTAACCATATAATATAAAAATACAAAGAGACATGGTAAATGTCAAACTATTTAACTAAGAGTTAAAACTAAAATATAAGGTTAAAATGGTAAACTAAACTTGTATAAAACCTATTGGTTGAGAGTATTTCGACCCATTCCCACCCAATCTTCGAAATAAATCATTTTGGATTCATTAGAAACCGAAAAGAATTTTATTATAAAATAATATTTCAAGGTTTTCCTAAAGTGACCCTCACCTCTCTTATAAAAGGGTACTTCACCTTCTCTTAATTTCACACCTTCAAAGCCATTTGGACCAGAAAACCTCTACCCAAATATCATCCCAACTTCCCTTACTTCAAACTATAGGCCTTACTTTGATCATAAATCCAACCTAAGGAGCCCTTTTGATCAACTCAAAAGGAAACACTTGAAGAAGAGGTAATAATTTCACCACCCTCTTTCAAGTTCTTTTTTCTTCCACTTCCTATTTATTTTTTTCTTTCCATACCAAAATAATAAATCCAGTACCTTTTACATAATGTGATGTTATTATAAATATGGTACAACCATATTCATTATTCTATCCATCCTATAAATGACAAAGTCACCATACATGCGTATGTACGGCTTACCGTCTCTACGTCATGGTATAGTTTATTATTCCAACACTTCATTATTTGGATGGGTATAATAACGAGTATAACTGATGTAAATAAAAAATATATCATGTTAATTATTCTGTATATATGATAAACCATCTAATTACATATGATTTCACCATCAATATAATGATATTGTCACTCGTGCGTATGTACGGATTACCGTCTCGACGAACGCAATGAGATTCATTCCCCATCGTAATCATTCAAGAATAATTTTCATTTTTATGATTAAAAAATCATTAATAACTTAATATCATTCTTTATTTGAATCAGATACAGCATATACATAACAAAAATGACTTACGTAACAAAAAATATAAAGGAAAATGAATCAGTTATCAACCAAAACAATGATACTACTGAAATATCATTAACAAAGAAATATTATAAGATCGTATATGGTATCATATTTATGTATTTGTTTATTTTATAATTTAATAGAAACTATTTCACCATTATACATTATTTTAACTTACCCTATGCTAAGGAAAAGTACAAGTTAAGGGGTTTTCATCTCACTTTTATTCCCGTAAGATTCATGCTATATTTTCCACTATTACCTTTTGTGTGGTGTATATACTTCCCATGATTATATTGTTTGCATAATATACTTTAATTTATGGGTATTTACATCATCATTGGATGGTCCTTTAATGGGGTGTAGGTTTCGTATGTTACCAAACCAGTAAGGGAATTTCAAATTTCAATTTCCACTCATTCAGTTTTACACAAACTTCATTGATTACTTTACTCTAAGATTATGTGTAAAATCACTATTTATTTACTTATGTAGTAATTTCCACTCCCCTTTGTGTGGATATACTTTTGATACACATAATCAATCCATTTTTTAATTCTCAATTCATTGATATAAACCTAATAAGAGTAATTTTAACTCAATTTCTATTCATTGAGTTAAACATCCAAGTCATTGGTGTTGTTTTTATAAGAATATTTGTGAATTTACTATGATTTATTTACACTAAATATCCAATAATAATGAGTGTATTTATATTTTTCATGCATAATTATGTCATTGATTTATCTAAAACCTAAGTATATGGTCTTTATAAAGAAATTAATCTCAACTTACATTCCATTGAGACTTCTATGTTGTTGTGTGCCAATTCACTTTTATTTGGTGTATATACTATACTTTGACATAGTATATCATGAATACCTTTATTCTCATGATATTATAAAGTTTTTATTACCTCAATTATTTTTATTCAAGCGTCTCTCATTTGGTTAGGAACTCTAACTAAAATATCATTTTAAATGTTTTAAAAATTTATTCTTCTAAATCTTTCTCATTAATGTCCATGTCTTAAAAATGTTTTTAAGGTTTTATTTATATAGACATTAATGTTTTAAAATTTAAATTCCTTTTAAAAGTTTCAAAGTGGTATAGGAAACTTTGATTCAAAATTTTATTTTAAACATCTTCTTGATAAATAGTGAGACTTTTAAATGTTTTCATAAAAAATTGATATTTCTATCAAAGATTTTTACTGATCATTTTCAACTATGTCAACATCCTTTACGGGATATTATTCTTGATTGAGGTTGATTTATTATGATATAAATATTCTATACTGTATTGAAGGTTTTCTGATATGTTTGATTGTGGATGTGTTATTTTTATACCATTCATGGTTTATGGATAAACTATTGACATTTCGTATGATTGTTTTAATACGAATGTTTATGTTATGTTTAAACCTTTTCATATTAGGAATGCATTAGACTTAGTAAGTGATGGGTGGACCCAGCTATAGATCCTCGATGCATCGGTTGGTCTCATGAGACAAACTAGTGTCTTGGCACAAGACCTTGACAAAATCTTATTTTTAGTCTTGCCACAAGACCTTGAATATGTGGTTATGAAGTCTGGCATTATGTATTCCATCATCAAGAAATTAGATATTGATATTTAATGTGAATATTCGACTATTAGAATATCCATGTGAATAAGATAATGGCATTATTTGATTTATATTGGCCATATTATATAGAATTTTATGTATAAAAGGCTTATGTTTTAGTCTAATACATTGCCTTAAATTTTTATGCTTATTTATAAAAGTTTTTGTTATATTGTTATCCTTACTGAGCCTCCGATCTCACCCCTTTCTATGTTTTATTTTTCCCGGTATGCAAAGAATTATATTATGACTAACCTGTAGGGATTTTCTAAGGGATATAAGAGTGTTCAAATGGGACACAATGTTGTTGTTTTTTGTTTCATGATGTAATGTAATACTTATGTATGTATCTAGTACTTCCAAGGCTACTAAACTAATCATACTTCCGGGACATGATTCCTTGTATCATGCCAATGTTATGTAATAATGCACTGATTCAGGGTAACTGGGGTTGGGGTATTACAAGAATCATTCCAAACCATAAATTACATGAAATATCATGTAGTGGAATATAATAATATCACTTATATAGGACTATCTATTTTACTCATATAACACCACTAAAAATTAAAATAAAATCATAAAAATTATAAAATCCATAACAACTTCTTGAATATTATATTCATATCACTTCAAATCACTCATTATCACCCATAATAAAATAACATATCCAATCAATCCCAATATATCATCTATAAAGAATAAATCATTGTGAAATGCATTGGGGGTGATATATTCTATACCCACATGTCAATATATATAATTTCAAATGACCATAAATTGAATTAATGTAATATTTTATTTTATTTCATTAAATAATAATAATTAAATTTTACCCCAATAAATGAAATAAAAAAATTATGGGTAAAATAATTCAGTATTGGGAGAAAAATGGAAGTGAATCATAAAATAAATATTAATAAGGGTATTTTGTTTATAGGAAACTAAGAATTAATAATATTAGGTGTCATTAAAGGTAGGTTTAAGAGAAACATATATAGAAATATTAGGAAATAATAAAAGAATTTATCAAAAACCACTTATAATTATTGTGTCGTGTGAAGTAGGAATCAATGATGGCAGAAATAACTTCTATATAGGGAGTTATTTCCCCTTCATGGGAATTTAAAATATTCTAAAAGGGTATAATATAAAATTAAATGATTTATTTATATTATAACATATTGATTTACAAATCATACAATTATATAAAAATATATGGTTATATACAACCCATGGGTAATAATACTATAGTGGTTTGATATAAAAGTAAATAATTATTAACATATCATCCATATGTACCATAACTAGAAGTAAAAAAACCCCAAAAAATAAATATAATTAGATTCTTTTTATAATAGAGTTACTATTTTTGTTATTTTTATTTTATGATTGAATATTTAAGTATTAAAAATTACTTTTTGGAATCATAAACATAATAAATATTTTAACCATACTATTAGGATTAGAAAAGTTAAAGTACCATTGATGAGTGGGGTGAATTTTTGGTACCCATTTTTTCAAATTATTCCTTTTTAAATAAGCATATTCAACTGGTTAAATTAATCATCTAACTTCATATCCACTTCTTAACCCATATATAAAAATTAACAAGAGTAATCCTAACATGGTAAATTTTTACAGTGGTAGACCTCAATGTGAGAGACAAGTACTTGTTATGTATATCCTATTATTGGTCAACGTATTTTATTATAACTATAAAATTATTTTAATCCTAAATACTGTAGAAAACACTTACATTGTCTAAGAAGGTATCATGATATTATCTAAAGGGGTGGGCTTCATCTACTTCACCCAAATGATGTATGGAATTTTTTAGACAAGAACCTTTGGTTATTTAGGGATACTCTTTTGTTCTTAAACTTGAATAAGTTCTTCAGCCCTCCACGACATTCCTCAACACCAATGAATAGATCTTATTCTTAGAGGACATTTACTTCCAAAATTATTTTAATACTTCAATATGAAAATTAGATTATCTATTTTATTCTTTTGAATGATCTAGTCATGTCCAAGATCATGGATGTAAAAATATGATATCCTCCCTCCTCAATAAAAATAAGTTGTATGAAAAATAACAGATAAAATGTTCTTCAACTAAATAATAATTCCTAGATAGAGTGTATGTTTTATATCACTATTCTACTCTCTCCTCGATACTAATGTTATTCAATAAAGCAGGTTATCAGCTTCTCAATTCATAAAAACATACATCTTTCTCATTTATTTCCTTTTATGTTCTCTATAAAACATGATTGTTATTTATATAAATAATTATGGAAATTAACATGATGTTTTGGTGTAGATTAAATTCCATAAATAATGGTCATAATATTCAGTTATAATAAATTTAATGCTTCAAATTTTTATAGTTTTAATGAATTTATAATTAAATTCAAATTCTTTTTAGAATTAATTATTATATTATCCTTATAGAATCACAATTTAAATCTTCATTATATAATGTGAGGATAAGTCTTTAAAAAAGTAAATGAAATATTTCAATTATTAAATTACAATGGATCATTGTCTAAATAATTTATTTGAAACAAAATGTAAATCCAAGAACTTTCTATTTGTAGAAGACATCATATTCCGAAAATTTTATCTTCTACCAAATAATACATATAGAGTGTCCATGAGTCATATATATTTTTTTGAAACTTCTAGAATGAATCATACACATTCGTGGTGATAAAACAAACATTCGTTCAAAATGACTATAAATCATGCGAAAATTTATTAGTATATAGCCTCTTACTTTTAAAAAATATCTAACTCCACTATAAAATGACTGATAAGTAGTTGTCAGATCATTCATACACATATCTATGATCCTGAGTGAGTTATTCAAAAATGGAAATAACTAGTATACTGGTCAAAATGACATGTATACAGAGTTCTATGACTCATAAAAAAATTAAGGAAATTTTCATTTTTTTCAATAACCTCTCAAATTGATGATTCATGCAATTTATTTCATTAATCCTTCATAGATATACTTACCAATTTTTTATTTTCATGTATAGAACTATATATTCCTGTAGAAAATTATAGATTCCATCAAACCTCATCTTCATCTACATCCAATCAACTCAAAAAACACATCAAACATATGTTTTACCATTATTCTCATCTACTTATGTTTTTTAAAAACACTATAATTGAATAATTATATAGGGAACTTTAATCTAACCCTGTATATTTGTTTCGGCCTCTATTTAACTATTATAAAAAATAATCTTCACTTAATAGACATTTAATCATATCCTATCTCAATATAGATGTGTCTTGATACCATAATAGAGTACCATGTAGTATTTTTTAGTGACTTCCATCCCTTTGTGAAAAATAATTTTTTACAAAATGTAATTATAACTATCTACCCCTTAATTCTAGAACTCCGTATTAAATTGTTTCAATTATTTTATTCTAAATCATTCTCTAGATTTAGAAAAAAATGAGATATAGAGTTCAGCCTCTTCTTCCCTTCGTTTAAAACACATCTATATGGGGGTTCTCCCAATGGATCCAAATATATAATTAATGTATAAAAAATCCTATTCATCCTCAATTTATCAATCCTATATTTATAAACTTTCTTGGTGAATATGTTAGCCAACTGTTATCAAGATGGAATGAACTACAACATAATGTCTCTATTAGAAAAAAAACTTTGGTAAAATGATATATGGTATTAACATGCGAAGAACATGAGTATACTACTAGGTTTTTAGAAATGTTAATGAGACATTGTTTGTAAATTCTACTATAGAAATAAATTTGAATATTAACCATAAAATACTCATGAATCTCATTTATTAATATCATTGGTGTTCATACTTTTTTTCAGAAATGTATTTACCCTCTATAATACTCAAGGTGACTTAGTTCTATTTCTTATAATACCAACTCATACTGCTTATTCCCAATAAAAATAACTTTCTTAAGGAGGATACTATATCTTTACATTCACTTTATCAATCAACATCAGTGAATCTATAATTATTTATGTGTTCCCCTTTCTTGTATAACATTCTTTACTCAATGTCCCTTTTATGTCATTATGGACTCCATTAATAACCACTAAGTGTGATTATTTATAATCAATTTAATAACTTCCATAAAACCTCACTATAAACACAATGTTAGGACATGAATTATTAAAGTATAAAAGACTACTTATTAGTTTTTTGAATTCCTTTTTATTTACACATTCACCTCTAGTATCCTTGAAAAATTTTAAAAAATGTATAGTTGTTGGAACTGGTTTCTAATCCTCCATATTAATAATTTTTTATAGTTATTTAGAGTACTTATCTCAGGATAGAATTATAAAATATTATAATTTTCATAACATCAAAATCCCAAAATTATCCCAGGTCGCCTTGCAAGGACTTATGAAACTATTTTATTATTTTCTTGAAAATTCCTTGAAGGAAGTTTCTTAATCGCCTTGAAAAATGATTTTATTATCAAAAATAATAACAATAAGTGTACAAAAATTCATCTCCTAATACATGGTTTGTTTTAAAGTAAATGATCAGTGAATTTGATGTTTTCAAATAGTTTTCATGCCTTTAATTCTGGTCTCATTAGGAATTCTTTAACCCATAAAAATCTCTCCTCAGTTTTCACACTATTTACCTACCATTTTCAATATTACAACCTTTATATTGATTAATATGAGCTATTTCTTCTAGATCCCCATTCAATAAGATAAATTGTACATCTATTTTGTAAATATCATACTTAATATGAGTTGTAACTAATGGAAACACTATAATACCCTATAATTATGAAAAATGAGAAAATTTATCTTAAAAATTAACCCAATAACCTTGTTAGTATCCCTTGTAAACAATTCTAGAAATTTCACTTATGACTTCCCATCGATCATCAAATTTGATCTTGATTAGCCACATAGTCCAAAAAATCATTATTTTTTCTATGAAAAATTTTACAATGTGATTTTTTCTATTTACTCCTATTCCACATCAAAATATACAATACAATATTAGTGTATCCTACACTGATTGTAATTTTATATGAGATATTAAATCTATTTAGATATCATATATCTATTTTTCTTTAGATTGAACATATCAACCCACATTGATATTTTCAGCTTCTACATAATTCTATAACCTATAGTGCATATTTATATAAATATAAAACACCTCTTATTCATTATTAATTAGATTTATGACACTTAAAAATCAGTTTGGTTCAGTTATAGGCTAATAATTTCTATTTTTCTCAATAATATATTCAATTTATTCAATAAAAAACAAAAACTTTTTTAATTATGGAACACTTTTTATATTTATTATCAATTATTATCACATCATAATAGTAAACCAAACTATGAAGGATTTTTTTATAATCATTATCCTTTCAAATATGAAATGTATCCAAGAAAAAAACCTCCTCTTCCTTCACATAAAACCATCCAAAATTTGAGATTTTATGTTTAATAATGAAGGATATACCATAGTGTTTGGAATGTCTTATAGTTATCCCATTATTATATCGTATTTTATATATGGTAATATTTTAATTTTCACATAAAAATAATTAATTATTAATTCACACAACTACTCTAACACCTCCCTGATAGAAATAATTTTATATTTCAAACATGAAAATCATTTTTCTACACTTTTAAACAATACTTCTATTCATTTTCATAGAAAATAAATTATAATAATTTTTATAGGGAGAGATATATTTCTATTTAATTTATTAAATATCAAGAAAATATTAAAATGATCTACCAGTAAACTCTTTATTATTTTTTGTTCTTTTCTTTTTGGTTTGAAAACAAAGTTTTATTTCAACATCTCTTTATAATAGTTTGAACATTTATGCTTTATAATATTTTTCTTCCACGAATGACATTGTTATCATTCAGGTATTTCCATATTTTAATGTAATGAAATATAAATCAATTATAGTGGACTAGTATTTATTGGATACATATAGATCTATTTGAATCAACTCAAGTTATATAGTTTATTATATCTCTATTATTTTGTTCTTTCCTTGAATCATCTTCGCATTTTGAAAAGTTTCACAAATAATACTTATACCATTTCAAGACATTTGAAGATAGCTCGATATTTTTTATTCTGGATCTTTTCTCAGGTTTTTTGGAAAATATGGTCAAGCCTTTTATGCTAATGATTATTTTAACTATTGGAATAAAGATAGTTTGTATTATTTTAGTCTTATATCTAAAAAATATTCCAACTAGATATTTCTCCGTTTATTATGATTCGTCTGTTATTATTTTTTTCATTAAGGATTTTTTTTCCTAAAAATCACCTCACTAACCTCATCATAGAGTTAACTCACAATGAAAAATTAATCTTGATTTAACTAATAAATATAAAATTCTATAAAATTGACCGATGTGGAAAAAATTTAGTTGATCCAATTCCCTTGATCTTCAAAGATTTATCATTACTAAATGTCACAACACCGCCACCTTTCTATTTAATATTTTTCAATTCCATGATACCCTCTATCAAATGTTATGAACAACCAATATCATATATCCATATCTATCACTTCTTATTGTATTTTAATTGAAACTAATCAATAAGTGACTTCTTAGCCATGTATTTCTATTTTTTATTCATTCCATTAATAACATATTTTTCTTAACCTATAATTAGGGTCATAAAATATTATATATTTTGAAAATTCTTGTCACATATTCCCCAAATTTCTATTGTACCATGAAGCTTATTTTTGACAGGTATCATTGGGATTTTATCATTCACCTTTCACTTCCTCACAACTTTATTTCTTGCTTATTTTTTGATACTAACACCACAATACTAAAGATACTGTGTTCTAGAGGATAAAAATTTTACACCAAAATACATATTACTTATTTCTATATATACCATAGCACTAACATTTTTCTTTCAAGAAAGTTCTTCTATGAAACTATTTAGTTTGATTCAAAAATTATTCTTATTGTCACTTTAGATATCAAGGTTTATTCATTATAGGTTTTGAAGTGTTTTAATTTTTCAATTTACGTTACACTTCATTGGATTTAGATTTCTTATTATGAGAGTTATTCTATGCTCATTTTTTTCAATTTGATATTTAGGTTTGACACTATTATATAGAAGAGGTTTGACATTTTTTGATATTATAAGTGTGAATTTTACCCATTTATAAGTAAAATAGGCACCAAATGAATTATAATACATGTAATGACTATAAATATTTATTAATTAAATTTGATTACATATATATATATACCTTAGTGTGAAATGTAGATATAGAATCACTTGAGTATTTTATATTTCTTATTTTCTACCATTAAAAATACTATCACAATTTGTATATTGGGGTTAAAAGACCATTAAATATCATAAACATTAATAATATAGCTCTTCTATAGTTACCATTGATAATTTTATATATCAATCATTATTATAAAATCAAATTTTCACTAAAGGATTATGTGATTAGATCAACCAATAGAATCATTACTCATGAAGCCCATTTTTTTGAGCTTATGGGGGAGATGGAATCATGTGAATTTTCCCAAGGCCAATCATAAGTTGATATTCAATAACTAAAACCCAAAGAAACTATTTATGGGGGAATTGAAATCTTATAGATATGGAACCCAAACTATGATTGTTGAACCACCCCAAAAAATTATTAGCATCACACAACAAACCCTTAGACACAACACTGGAGTAATAATGAGTTTTATATATAAAATATACTAATATAATTTTTTATATCATTTATTTTTTATAAAATATTTATTATATTGATCCATTTTAATTCATAATTTAAATATAACAAGTTTGATAAAACTTTTATTTTTATTTGAGAAAAACAAAATTTTATTTTTGGGAAATGAATAGTTTCAATTAAAAAACTATTTTTGATAAAATACAAAAGTATTTGAAATGAATTTTTAATTTTCATATAAAATAATATTATTTATATACAAATATACATTTAATTGAATTATGACCCATGAATTCTTTTTATAAGGGCCATAAAGTTCTTTGTGTCTTAAAAAATAGTATTTTTAATAGATAAGTGTTTTTATTTAAATGTTTAACTTCTAGTATTTATAAAATTATGT
Source organism: Viscum album (assembly GCA_963277665.1). Lineage (NCBI taxonomy): Eukaryota > Viridiplantae > Streptophyta > Magnoliopsida > Santalales > Viscaceae > Viscum > Viscum album. Next base: position 1,938,549,326 of record OY728128.1, read on the forward strand.
TTATAAACTAAATATAATTTTTATAATTAGCATGTTGAAATTATTTAAGGGTAAATGTTTAATAATTTTATGAGACTCTATAATTTTGGGTAAATATTAAATATGTTATAAATAGATGGTATATAATAAAAAATATTAATAGATCAAAAGTGATTCAATAATTACTATAAATGTAATCCATGATGAAAAATAAATTTTCCCTTTTAAAAATATTATTTACATTCTTTTTTTACAGACCTATAATTAATTATCCTAAAAAAATATTATATTTTAAGGTTTTAAAAACAATTCATTCTAAACACTGCTCACTCCCATATTATAAATGGTATTATTTTTAATGATTTTAGTTCATAAGTTAATTAAATTTTATAGAAAACCCCTATTTTAAAAAACCAATGTAAAAATCACAGAAAGGTCTATATTTTTTATAATATTTTTACTTGGAGTCCAAAACCTATGTTTAGAAATTAACAACTAATTCCCCTGTTGTTGTAGATACCCACAATAACTCATTTCACTACACTCAAAACCCATTTATCATGACTTTACTCTTTATAACTCCTTAAATATTTTCCAATGTGTTCAAAATATCATAATATGTTGCTATTAATATTTTAGAAACAACCTATCAAGTGAGGGATTATCTTCCTCTTCCTCATTACCCATGTACTTTCATTGTATTAAGCATATTGATATCCAATTGTTCATGTTAGCATGTATTTCTACACATCCCATTACAATATTTAATATTTTCATGTAGTTATAGGCCAATTTCCACTCTCATTATACCCTTCTATAAACCATTATGTATACCAGTTGTGTTTCCAAAAATATTTTTTGTGATTTTCTATGACATATATTTTGTTGAGAATACCCATCCTTATTTCCACTCAATGGTGTTCACCTATTTGTACATATTTTTCATTGATTGGGGTATTCAATGTATGCAATAAAAAATCCTTATCAATAGGATTAAAATAAACTAAATTCATTCTTATGATGTATGACATATGTTGTACACTAATGCATGTACATGATATGAATGTGATAAAGGGTACAATATTATATGCCCCTCAAATGAAATGTGTAATTTTTTTATCAAATGATATAAAATGTATAGTTCACGGGTGGTTAGTCGAACAAAACTGTGTTATGATATCTCAATGGATATACATGAATTATTCTTATGATGTCATGTTTTATGTTTTTTCCACATTCCTATGATGACTTGATGTTATCATCTTATGTCATGCTTAGATGTTTGTGATTAGGATTATCATTTTTTTTATTTCACTATGTTATTATCCTTGACTCAAATGTATTTCTTTACATAATGTTATCTTTTCATTATTCTCTTACTGGTCTTTATTGAACACCTCTTTAATCTGAACATCCAAAGGTTATCATGTAAAGTATTAAAATATCAAAAAAATCAAGGAATGTTATTATATTTTAAAAATATCATTGTAACCCTATTCCATGTCATTGTTATGTGTATCTAATTTCCAATAAACACTTGGGACCCCTTTTTGGGATTTTAGTATGATTATATTTATTTAATAAATTAGGATATATTGGGTATAAATGATATGGGTTTTCATAGATCAAATCATAGAAAGTTTTGGTTTTTAGGTGTATTAGAATAATAATATATTAGTAAACAATATTGTAGTATTACTAAGTATAGGAAAATCATTAAATTTTTGTAATGTTTGGAGTGAGGGGTATATAAAAATGAAATACCTTTCTAGATACTATATTTGGATGTGGATATGGCACATATGTACCTTGGTATAATTACACTAAAATGGGTCTTTGGGTGTTAACTCAACCTGTACATGTTGGATGATAAAGAGAATTTGCAGCACACTTAGTTTGACAACCCAAGGAGATATACTTTATAAAATTAAATAGCACATTATGAACCATTATGATGGAATTTAATTTATTTTTATGATAGAATAACCAATAATAAAAATACCATTGGAAACCTAGATTAAAGCATATATATTTATTAAATATAGTGAATATGTAATTTATTATTTATACAATTTATGGTCACAGTTTCTCTTCAATATTACAAATATATTGAACATTCTCTCCCCTAATTTTACTTCATTTTAGTTAATAGATTGAAATATTTGGAATCATGTAAGTTACCACTATGATGGAAATATTATGACTACCCAAATGAGATGTTTAACCTGAGGGGTGTAGGAGTCTATAACTTCATAAAAATAGTTACTCAATCAAAAATGTTTTGAACAGAATCTAGAATGAGGTGGAACAACAATACCCCCCCCCCCAAGATAGATCAATTTTTAATTGATATAATTATGTGAATTTTATTGGATCATTAGATATCTTAATTAGAAAAAAAAATCGAATATACCAAAATAATCTTCAATTTTCTTCAATGGTCTATAAATCAGAAGGTTGGGTTGGATATTTATCACTTAGAAGGATAATTTTATCAATGGTGTACATTGATCAAGAATATGAAGTATAAGGATGAAATTGACGTTATGGAGAGGGTTTAATTTATGAAAATGATTTTCAATAAATATTTTCCTCATACACTATAAATTAAAATGGAGTGGGAGTTCCTCATACATAAGAAAAAGGATGAAGAACCTGTCAGGGTATATGAGTAAAGCTTTAAAAGTTATCCACGATAAGTTTGTGGCTTTTTCATTCACCCTAAAAGTAATTTTTACCTCATATTTAGTGGGATAAAGAAAAAACTATGAATATCATTAAAAATTTGAGACTTTTATAGCTATAATGAAATTATATTATGATCTGTCAATGTTGAAATGGATATTTTTAAATCTCAAGGGACTCATGGGAGAAATATTGAAATCTCATGGTGAAAACAATATCCAACATTCCAGTTTTAATAATTGTGGGAAGAGGCGTCCTAAAAATTACATGAAGGGGAAAATGAAATGTATTAGTTTTGTAATTTATGGGAATTATGATAACAACGTAGATGGGAGAAAACCAATGATATTATGGATGAAATGAATCTTTTAATCAATTGTCATCCTATTATAAAATTTTTTAACTAGAAGTAAGAAGGAAACTATGCAGACCAATGCACTACTCTATGGGTTGTTCATGATAACCAACAAAAATAACCTTAAAATACATGAGATAAAGGGTGTGTGTGGGCCATTAAAACTATTGTGGTAGATCGTAATAAAGAGGTTGTGATACTTACACTAGTAAATCATTCCATAATATAGAATGTTTTATTTGATGTTGGGTATACTGATTCATTCATATCACACATGTAAAGTAGAACTATTTGAGAACAACCTAAAAACATAGAATTTGAGTTAACAATGAAAACAAAAAATGGTTCAATATTTCATCCCATGAATATAAATTCTCCCCTAGTACTACCTGTGAGATGAATTTTTCAAAAGGAAAACAAGATATCCATTTAACATAATTCAATTTTATCCTAGGTATATATTGGATTTACTAGTATAGTGATAATATAAATATATGGGAGAAGTAAATTACCATTCATATCATTAATCTCCCTTGGAATCCATATATATTTATAGAGGAGGATGGATCTTCTCTAGAACCATCATCTCAACCATGGATATTATTTCCTATGAGAAAAAATATCTAGATAAAATGATTAATATTAAGGAAAATATCATCCTTGATAACATGCCTAATGTTAGTTAATATGATGATGTATTCCTTGTAGATTTTCCTGGTCTAGATCCAAATTTAGAGGTTTATTTCCCAATCAAATTTATACCTATATTATTTTCAATATCCATGAATCCATATAAAATATCCATTATTGAACCTAAAGAGATAAACAAGAAACTATAATATAACATAGATAAATTTTGTATATTCCCATTTACTTCACCATGGGAACACATTACATTTTCATTAATAATAAGAAATGGTTAATGTGTCTATACATTGATTATAAAGATCTCAACAAGATCGTGACAAATAACAAGTATCCTCTGCCACAGACTGATGAATTTGTCCAAAAACTTAAGCATCCCTATTTATCTCTATGGTGGATTAATGTTTGTGATATTATCAAGTAAATAATAATGGGGAGGATACTCCAAGACTACTTTTCATACAAGATATATGCACTAATATTTCATGGTGATGCTATTATGATTCATAAATACTCTAACTATCTTCATGGACATAATGAATATAGTATTTATGGATTACCTTGAAAATTTTTGGTTAATCATTATAGATGATATTAATATATAATCTAAATAAAAGGAGTATCAAGAGGAAAATGTGATTTTTTGTTTTAAAGACTTGATAATGGAAAATGTATATGTTAAGTATAGTTAATGTGAGTTTCGGATGGAGCAAGTAACATTATTGGGGAGCATAATAACATGTAATCAGATATGTATAGATCCTTTGGAGACATAGTCAATTAATGGGTGGACTAGACTAACATCTATGACATTGTTATATAGTTGTATTGGATTATTTAGGTACTATCATTGATTGTTGGGAAACTTCTCTGGATTTTAAAACCCACTAATGAATATAACTAGTAAGTTATAAAATAATTTTTGGACCAATGAATGTGTGGAGGAAATTAGTGAGAAAATTATGGGGCTAATCCCTACACTTATTCTCATGTTATACACTAATGGGGGGAAAATATTGATCGATAGTGATTTATCCAACAAAGGATTTGGATGTGCATGCATGAAAAATAGAAAAGTGATAACCTATGACTCCCAAAAATTAAATATCAATGGGTAGAGAAACCCTAAATAAGTTCTAGAATTAGATGATGTGATATTAAAATTTATGATGTAGTCACTTTATCTATACATAGAGAAATGTTATGTATATATAGATCATTATAGCCTCAATTATATATTCAGATAAAAATAGATCAATATGAACAAATAAAGGTGGTTAGAGTTGATCATAGATTTTGACATTTAAATTCATTACCATCAAGGGAAGGAGAATAATGAGGAAGATGCTCAGAGTAGATAGGATCTCAAATACCAATCCAAGAATAGGATTAAAAGTGTTCCATTATTATAGGATATAAAATGTATTAGAATATAAATCATAACAAAACATCATCCAACCTTTCTTAATAAAATGATCAACCATCCATTCTTAAGAGGATTAAGGAGTCCCAAAAATATAATGGGAATCTATATAGAAAGGTAGTAAATATTGAAATTTTCAACCTTTATAATGATAGATTTATAATTCATGGAACCCATTTATGTGTGCCATTAAAACCTAAACTAATGGTGGAAATTCTAGATGATTCTTCTAACTCATTCTTCTTAATTCATCCAGGAAGCACTAATATGTATAGTGGTCTAATGAAAAACATCTGGTTGGAAAACATAAAGGGGAGGATTATAAAATTTTTATCTTGATGGTTTTTATTTTATCAAGTAAACTCTAAATGATATAAGTCTAAGGGTATGATAACACCATTTACAATACCAGTATAGAAATGTGAATAAATAAACATATATTTTTTTATAGGACATACAAGGACATCTAATATTCATAAAAACATTTGGGTGGTATTAGATAACCATACAAAACCAACACATTTCATTTTTATCAATGATGAGTTTTATATTTAAAAAATCAATATGATATATATAAGATAAGTTGTAAGACTTCATAGAGTACCACTTTTTATCCTATCTGATCAAGATTTGAGGATTATCTCGAAGATCTAGAGAGGCCTTCAACAAGTATTGGATTTTAAGATGCGTTATACTACTAGTTATCTACTTTGGATAGATATTAAGTCATGGAGTATAAGGCCCCAGCCTTAAACCTTACTTAATCTTGAGTTATTACAAGATTACACATTGAGAATCTTTTCGGGTTTAGAGTTTTAGAGAATTAGACCATAAAACATGCATTACATTCCACATATAAACAAAGTGGTTACATAAAGATAGTATTCGTCATTCCCATCAATGGAAACACATTTAAAATAAAACATGGATTATTTCTTGACACATCCTTGACTCTATCATCTTATCATGTACCTTTCCCTTGACCTGTGAAAAACATTTCAAAAACTTGGGATGAGCATAAAAACTCAGTATGGGTTATATAAAAAAAACATGGAAAGGAAACATGAGTTCATATATACATAAGAATGAAATCATACTTTACCCATAAAACATAGGCACTTTAACATACCTCATAAAATCATGAATAAATCATAGAAATCATAAGACATAAAGGTAACTTGAGGCATTCATAACATTCTTACATAGGGAGTAACCCTCTTGGTTACGTTTGGAATACCCATCACAGTATATTCCCTAAAATCTCTTCGGAGAAACCTTAACGTTTCACTCCTTCGCGTTACCCAATGCATTGGAGAGCTATATCGGGCTCACCCGCCCTTAGTTTATCACGGAACCACCCGTCTTCATAATAATGCCCAAGAACCATAACATAATCGTATCACATAAAACATGCATAAAGGAAACATAACATTTCCACATTTCAATCACAAGATGTCAATACAACACAAAAACATTGTGAAAACCATTTTCAATACCAAAATAAAATAAAAGTAAAACATGGTATTTATTTTTCTTTTAAAATGAAGGTATGGCTTGTAGAGGAAGCCGAAACTCAAATAACGGTCACGACGGCAGAGAAGTCGTTGTCACCGCATACGTACGACAAAAACATTACCTTTTGTCGTTTAGTAAACTCTTCATATAAAAAAATATTCCTTTTGAAAAAACATAAAAGTCAAAGGGGTTCTATACACCGTATAAAAGAAAGTTGTGTATAAAATAAAATATGCCTCAATGAAAGGAGATTGAGACGAAGTCCCATACCTCGTATCCGACTTGACCCGACCGTTCTTTAATCTCCTGAATAATAAAATTGAGTTAATCTATACTTTCTTATGAATCTTTTTCAAGTTCATTGTTCCTTTTATACCATGTTATGAACATCATGTAATCAGTTAAGTTAATAATGTTCATTTTGTCGGTATTTGGTTCTTAAGTCAAAAATAGACTTCTTACACTTACATGTTGTTAATTTGGTCAAAGGTTCATTATATCCAGAATGGTATTCATGATGTAGATATCATATATGTCATATATATCCAGTACATACATGCATTTATAATATTACATCACATTTAGAGGTAAGAAATGAAATGCACCGTTCATGGAGACGGTAAGTCGTACGTACGCATGAACGCTACTTCCATTTCTATTTCATATTTTCTGGAATGGAATCATAATGATATAAGAGTATATTATAATTCCAGTATAATAACATATATAACATCATTAACTTTATCCTTTACACATCCCACATATGGTATTAACGAATCAAATCACTTTTAGGGGGCGGTAGTCCGCACTTCCTAAAATGAAGATATCGTGTTTACCCATAATGGAAACCATAAAGGTATGCCCAAAATGAAAAAAAAAGAAGCTTAAGGAAAACATAAACATATTATATATCATATATAAAAATATTGACATCATAATGGCCCCTTTTGAATGTGTTAAATGAGTATTGAACAATCATCGTTTCGGGAGGCAGAATTTCGCCATCCACGGAAACTGTATGTTCTTTAACCATTTGATGTAGTTTTGTGAGAGTGTAGCTGAAATAAATCTTATAACAACATCCTATTATATTGAATATACTGTTTTTGTTACAAAAGGAGTAAATAAAAAGAGTTTAGGGGGTTGGAGAAGCAAAATAAAACAAATGAACATGAGAGAATGAATTACCTTTAAAAGTGTAACTCCTTTTGATTTGAGCCTAACGGTTTCCTTTGAAAGGATTCTGCCCAAAGGGAATCCTCTAGGATGAGGAGAGGGATGTGTAGAGAGTAAATGGGCAGGGGTTGGCCGAGCCAAAGGCTTGTGGAGTGTGTGAAATGAGGTAGAGGTGGGGGCCTTTTATAAGAGGAGAGGAGGGGCACTTTTGGAAAGTAAAGAAATATTACTTTATTTGAAAATGTGTTTCGGTTTCAAAAGGTCCCACATTGATATAATTCGTGGATAAGGTGATAAGGGTTAGAAATCCACTCATACAATTGGTTTTGGACATGTGTAGTTCATAGATTTTATATTATCTTTCCATTTTATTTAAATCGTCAAATAATGATGTCATCGCTGCATCATTATTATGTCATAAATAATTTAATTTATTTAATGTCTAAAAATTATAAAAAAAAATACTATGATGTAGGAAATCTTTTTAGCTTTCCAATTACTATTTATAATAAAAAATATGATCTTTATAACCCCATGTAAAAATTGTTTTCGTAAAACATCTCTTGTTTGTGTCATTTTTACTTTAACATTTAATAAAAAGTTATTTATGTCATTTCCAAACCAAAGTGTCTCCATGGGGTCCCCAAGTTGACCCATGGATTGTCTTGGTCGGCCATGACACAACCAATAAGGTTGGGACATGTGTCTAGGTCATTTCCTATTATTAAAGCATTATTTATACCTTAAACTACCCTAATTACCACTAATTGCGATTAAGAACTTAATAAGTTACTATTCACCAAAAAATTATTTTAATCTCATTGAACCACACTTTACTTCTTAATGACAACCATGTATGTCGGATTTTCAAAATTCAATACACATTAGTGGTAAACTTTCATTTAACTGAAAAATCAGTTTGCTTGATTACCACTTAGTGGTTTCACTATTCATCAAAAATTGAAGTTTTTCAGAAAATTACCAAAAATTCACCCTAAGCTATATTTGATATTCCGAATTCAAAAATGAAGTATATTTTAAAAAATTCAAATCATATAAGTCACATTAATTAATTTAATAATTAATTCCCGCTGCCAGAGCAAATAGCGTGTTTTTACAAAACAATAAGTATCAAAAGATTGACACCAGTTTAAGTCTAATTTAAAGTGAAATTGATTCCAATGACCACCATTGGATAAAATGGTAAAAATATATTCTAATTTCACTTCAAAACCAATTCAAAACATAATCTAATCATATAAATAAATTAGATTAAAAAGCAGTTTTGATGTAAAATGCAGTATTTTTCACTATTCATTAAAAAATTAACATTGTCAGAAAAATACCAAAAATTCACACAAGGTAAATTTTGATGTCCCAATCATAAAGGATAAGTTTATTTTGACAAACATAGTTTATAAAATTGTCAAAATATAGATTCAAAAATGGTTTGCCATCAAAAGGCACTAAAACAATCTTTTAAGAATATTAGTGTATTCCATGCATAAGATTGTATTTATTTTCATTTTAAGCCTCTATAACACTATCTTAATCATTAATAGACATAGATAAAAATAACTATTATTCATTACTTACTTGTGATGTTACATGGAGAACCATTAAAACTCTATAGGATACAATGATATTATGTTTAACAAATTTTCAATGATGTTGGAATTGGAATTTTTTACTATTAGAGTTCTCATATAACAACAGTTTCAATTCTAATATTAAAATAGTGCATTTTATGGATTTCTATGGTAAGTGGTGTTAGACTCCATAAATATGCGATGAATTTTGGGTGAGAAAGATTATGGTATCTATTCTTATTCAAGATATTATAGAAAATGTTCAAACTATATAGCTTCATATGAAATCTATGCAAATTCAATAGAAAATCTTTGCGTACAATCATTGATGAGACTTGGAGATTGTGGTTGATGAAAAAAATTTCTTTTATATATTGTAATAGAATAAATTCATGATTTTTAGTATGAAGATATAGATCCTTGATCACATTGGAGTTGTGTCCTATTGACTAGAAATCCCACCTAATATATCTCTAGTACATGTTGTGTTCCTTATATGTCTCTTAAAGAAGTACATACCACACCCTTGACATGTACTGAATAAAAAGGTAGTACATTTGGATAAAAATAATTCATATGGGGAGTATCTAGTGAATATCAAAGATAATAGAGTCAAATTTACATGAAACAAGACAACACAACATGACAAGGTACTACAGTAGAACCACATGTTTGAGGAGGCATCATTGGAACCATAGGATTTCATGAAATAGAAGTACACCCCATATATGTTAGCATCTGAACTGATATTTCAAAGGTAAAATATATGAAGGGTGAAGAATATAATGACCCTAAATTTTTATATATGAATTTTTTTTCATAATGAATATATATCTTATTAAGTATTGTAGTTATAGAAAACTGATACACACATTCATATTTGTTATTTTGGATCATTATAAAATCTATAAATCATTTTTCTATCGTGATTAAAAGACCATTATGCATCATTAACATTTTCAATATATTTTTTTTATAGTGACCGTTATGATTAGTATATATTAATGGATAAAAAAATATAATTGACCTAGAAGGAAGAAGTGATTCCCTAAACTATTGCAATGAAATCCTATAAAGGTCATTTTTTAGAGAATTCAAGGAAGATAGAATCACTGGGATTTTCCTTTGAGTAATCCAAATATTATATTCAAATAATAATACTTGATAAAAAACTATTTATGAGAAAATTTCAATCTTATATATATCATCTCTCAATCAATGATCAGCAAACCACACCATAAAATTACTACCATCGTGCACCTTACCCATAGAGTGTATGTTTGTGTATTAAGGGGTTATATATCTGGCCTCAAGTAATATGAATATTTCTAATTCAATTTTTAATAAAATACTGATTATATTGACACATATTCATTATTAATTTATTTATAATAAGTTTAATAAAAATATATTTTGATACAGTGAAACCAAAATTTTATTTCTACTAAAGATATATATTTGATAAAACCAAAATTTTTGAAAAATCCAAGAGTATTGAAATAAATTTTAAATAGTGAAAGTTAATAATATTTATTGCAATATAAATTGTAATATAATTTAAAGTAGTCCTGCATAATTTTTATAAGGGTTATAAAGTTGTTTGTGTTTTAAAAACTATTTCTTTTCTATAAATAATTATTTCTATTTAAAAGTGAAAATTAATATATGTAGAAAACTATTTTCATAAAATATAAAATATTTTTGAAATTATCTCATTGAAATTAACTGATAGTAAAGGTTTATTTTTTCTTATAGCAGATTTTTTGGGTAAAAAGTAAATATGGTATTAATATAATATATGGATAATGAAATCATAATAACACAAAAATGATGTAATAAGTACTATAAAATGAATCCATGAACAAATATAGTTTTTTCTGCTTAAAATAACGTCTTTTTAATATAATTTGTTTTATTTTACAATCCTATAACAAATAATCCAAAATCCATATTATATTTTAGTGTTTTAAAAAAATTATTTATAAGTATATCTCACTTCCATGTCATGAATGAAATTATATTAATTAGTTTGGTTATTACCCAAATAAAATATTAGAAACTAGTCATCTTCGGTGGAACACATGGGAAAATACATGATATTTTTGGTGGTTTTGATTATCTTATTCCTTGGAGTCCAAAACATATGGTTATAAATTAATAAAAAAATTCTCTTATATTTTTCTATAAATACCCATTCATCCTCTATTTCCTATTTAATTAATATTGATTAAAAAAGAATTTTGACTCCCAATCCCATTCTAAATCCCTCCCAAGGGGTTATTAAGCTCTTATGAGGTTCCTCCCAATATTTTAGAACCAACCACTCAAGTGATGGATTCATTTTATCTTCATATTTATTAAATTACATTATTTTTATTATGACTATTGATTTTTTTCATATAGAAATGTGTTTCTATACATCCCTTTATTTTTCTTGTTATTATCACATAATGATAAAATACCTTGCATGATAATTAACCACTTCTATGAAAAATTATATGCACTAATTAAAGTGCTAAAATTATTCAATGATTCTCCAACTCATTATTTTTTACAGTGAGTACCCATCTCTATTTCTTCATAGGGATATTCATCTAGATTTGGGTATCCTCCATTGATTACTGATATCCATGTTTCTAACACAAAATCCTTAACTATGGGATCAGAATTTATAAATGTTGTTATTATGTTTTATGATATATGTGTTACACAAATACATGTACATGATATGAAAGTGATGGGTGGGATCAGAATTATATGGCCCACGAATTCATTGGGTAATGTTTTTATCTCATGTTATACCTTATATCGTTCACATGAAGTTAGCATAATCACACAATTATTATAATTCTTAGCGTATAACTTTGTCTTATGATTTTGATGTACAATTTTTTCCACATTCTTATGATGTCTTCATTTTATAATCCTTCTACATGATTCGATGTTTATGATTATTATTCTAAAATTTTTATGACACTATGTTATTCACATTAACACATATGTAATTCTATAATTCATAATATTCTTTGATTATTACCTTGTTGGTCTTTATATCTCACCACTTTTTTTACACCTCATCATTTTATATATATCCCCTTCAAAATAAACATGTTGTATTTAATAGTTGGATTTACATAGAACCCATAATCTATATGAACCATGATATAGTAATCATTTATAACATTTCCATTAAATTGGAGGTAATAAATAGTAATAAACATATTATGAATAATATTGATAAATGTATTAAATATGAAAATGTATTTATTAATTCATGATAAATAAGTAATCAAAATTCAGTAAACCCATTTTATTCTTGAAGATATATTTACTTCAAAAATGGTATTTATTTATTATTTAAGCAGAAAGTAGAAATAATTTCTACCATTTTAATAAATTATATCTATGAAAATGAATATCATTTTCAAATAGGAACATTAATATTTTTTATAGTGTATTTTTTTATTTTTATGAAAAGATTTATTTTTTATGTCAATAGTGAAAATACCAGTTTTATAATACATTCATTCATTTTAAATTAAAAATTATGAGAATATTTAGAATTTAATAAAAAGGTAACATAATTATACTTTAATTATAAATAATATAATTAATTAAATGGGAATAAGTATTATTCTATAATTTGGTATATGTTGGTTTTTTGGATTAAAAACACATTTTTCAGAAAACTTTTTTTATCCACATAATGTTTCTTGAAATTATAAATTAAATTAAAATGTATTGATTTATGGTTTTTATAAAATTAATATACTATATATTTAATAAAATATTTTACACTCATTTAATTGTTTTTACTATAAAATAAATGAATATAAATTCTATTTTTTTCTTAAAAAGAATTTTTATAAAAACATGTCTTCATTGTGTTTGACATGTTTTTTTTAAAATAAAATCTTGAAATTGACAAATATTATCTATTAAAATGGAATATATATTTTTAAAAATTATAATTAATAAAATTTAATATTTTTAACTGGATTTTTTACATAATGAATAGTAAAATAGTAAAATTTTGTTTCCAGGATTTTAGTTAAAACAGGTTTACCAAGGGGTTTAACTAAGAGGTAATGCTAAAAATGAAATAAAAGATTCCTATTTATTATTAATTGATGATATTTTAAACATATATTATTATATATATTAATTATTATTCATTTTTATTCACTTCCACATGAAAATTACCTTAGATTATTGAGATCTTTCAAGTAATTCTTTATGTTTCCCTCCCTCAATTGAAAAATAGAACCTTTTATCCTCCATTGTTCAAAAAATTTGAACCCTTATAGCTCATAAAATCCCAAAAAACCATCCTATATTCCTTAAATTTATCATTTATTGATAATACCAATTATTTAATTCCTAAATGTGAAATCAAACATAGGTCTCTCAAATAAGAGGTATAAATCATAACCAAACTCTTCCATTTTTTTCCTGCTTCCAACTTTTAAAAAACAAGTTATATCAATTAAAAAAGTATTTATATAGTATCATATAATACTATGATGTTATTATTATTACATTACAACCATTCCCCACTTATTCTCCACCAAATGGGAAATGAATGTATCCTTCATGTGTATGAGTGGACTACCGCCTCCATGTAACGATATGATTTATTTTCCACCAAAATATTACATGTATAGTTATTGTGATGGATTTAATATATATATATATATGATATTTATTATATAGTAATGATCCTATAAATATGAATTATTATTTTCCATTATATTGTTCCATCTATCAAAAAATGGAAAACATCACTCCTTCGTACGTATGTAATATTGTATCTATGAAGTGATGCCATTAATTTTTCATCACTAAAGTATATGAGTAGTTATAAAATTATATATATTAACTGAATATATATGTATGATATGATTATCACTATATATATTATGTCACCATGATCAATGTCCAAGGAATGTAACTTTTTTACGAGAACATACATTAAAAAAATGAAACGGTTAACACCCAAAAACAATTATTTTAATAAATAATTATAAATAATTTGGTGTTAAAATTATATAAGTGGAAAAGATATGGTATTATAGGTATTATTATTGTTCTTATATAATTATAATAAATTTTAATTTACTATACATAATGTTTGAGTGCTTATGAACAAATTCAAACTTGACCTAAGGCAATTACAATACAAAATTATTTTACTAGAATTATTTATGTTTAAATTTATAATGATAATATTATATTATCTATCTCTCCAAGGTCCTTTTAATTTTTATCATATTTTTAGTTATTATGAAAACAATTTGTCCTTTCATATTCCTCACATTATGTACTAATGAGACTGAATTAATGAATTTAAGGAAAACCGACATTGTTTCTCTCTTAAATCATGAATCTTTTAATTACATATACTTATTTTATTTATAATGCTTAAATAAATGTTTTTACCAATACCTAATGATTCATTAATTTCATTTTTACCCATTTATTACATCCAATGAATTTTCTAAAAGGAATCTTCTTTTATTTTTCCAAAGAAGGTACTTTTTTATTTTTATAAAAAAATGTTAATAGAATTATTGTTTTCACATACACACCATGAATATATTTTCCACCATTATGTAATCTATTTGATTTTAAGATTACTTTTCATGATTCAATGGTTATTTTCAAATAATATTTTAAAATTTATATATTTTTTTAAAATTTACATTTTGAACTAGTGATTTTAAAATAAAAAGGTAATTTTCCATATGAAATGTTCCAACAATATTTTAATTTTATTTTAATCTATAAAAATATCATTTTATGTTTCACATGGTTTACTGGGTATAAGTTCAAATGTTACAATATTATTATTTCTCTAGAAGTTTTATTATTATGATGATAAAGTGCTGGTAAAACCTATTTTACTTTTTATTTGGGTAATATTTGATTTAATTTTAAATGTTGTTATGATTTTTGATATACATATGAATGGATTTTGATTTTATGATGGGTGGAAATCTTATATACCTACATTGAATTGGGTAATGATTTATGTTATATGAGCACAATGGGTGAATGGGAGGTTATTCAAATCCCATAAGAGGTTATACGGTAGGTTATCCAAATCCAAAAATCAGGTACCCTTGGGGATATCCCCAGAACACAAACAAATATTATACAAGATTTTATCCTCATCTATTAAAGAGGATTCAAAAGTGGTTATCCACAGTCTGAAGAAGGTAGATAGGTGGTTTTCATAAGCCTAACATATGATGAATTTTTTGTGGGTATACTTGATAAAATATTTTTGTGATTATGAACATGCCACATGTTAAGCCACTATTTTTTGATATGATCTTATAATAATGATATTATCTCATGTATCATGTTATTTGTTTCATTTATGATTCATGCCTGATGAAATTCCCATCATTACACTATGTCTTACAATTATGAATTAAAAATTATTGTTCAAGGATTTAAAATGTTATGCTCATGTTCTCATACACTTATTCTCATAATATTCTTACATATGATCATTGATTGATATCTTCTTTATTTACCCATACTAATAATCTGATCTCACCCTATATCATATTTAATTTTCCTCCAGATATGATGAAATGTTTTATTTATGATATGTCTCAAAATGGATCTAGTTATGAAGTACTATATGAGAGATGATGCATATCATTTATAAACTAGTTTTTTATGTATCCGCATTTCCAAAGACATTATACCTTTATGGTCCTATCATGGATAATAATGTTATTTAATTAATATTTATCTAAGTTGATGTAATATTTATGTATGTAATGTTTCGGGTTCCGTAGTTAGAATTAGAGGATGGTTTAGTTACTTTTGTAAACTATGATAATAAAAATTTAGTGACAGCCTATAGGATAAACCAAAGAATAGGGGAACATTCTATGATACAATAAAGAAAGAATTGTGGATTTATAAGAAAATACAACAATGTGTGTATATTATCATTTGGACAAGGTTGTGGAATAAATTCACATAGGGGTAATAACACTAAATGGGGTAGATTGGTTATTAAATTGATCACCACTGGGGCATGATGAGTGGGATTATTTATGATAGCCCATATCATTGATATAGTTTATTTCATATAAAATTACACATTATTCATCCCTAATAAATGATAATCTTAGTGTATTTGGGTAATTTGATACATATTATAATAAAATTAAATTGATCCACTATAAAATTATTTTAAACTCTATATCATGACTTTAAATATCGTTGACCTTCAAATATTTCATGAGATACCCTGAGTACATATATAAGAAAGGGGTGTGAAATAAATCTGAGTAATAAATTGATAAAATCATAAAATATAGTAAATTAGTAAAAGTGACACAATAAGAATAACATGAAAAAATATAATGGAGAGAATCAAAATCATGAACGTAAAATAATGATATAATATTATAACATCAAGTCATATTAGGAATGTGAAAACAACATAAAATATTGCATCATAATCATGCTTCAAAGTTAATTAGTGAGACATTTTAAAATAGTGTTCTTAGTATAACATTTAAATCCCTATATATGGTATCTCATGAGATAAAAAAAATATCCAATTCATTATAGGGATATATAATTATGGTACCACTTATCACATTCATATTTTGAACATGTATTTGTGTTCTATATAGATCGTATAACATTATAACATATTTAATCACATTTAGACCTATGATTAAGGTGTGTCAGTTACATAAATGGAAGTCCCTAATAAATAATGGGCAATTAAAGATTGAAAAATAGCTTTGATAAGATATGAAAATGGTATTTTTGACACAAATATTTGTCAAGGAAAATCATTGGATTATTTCATAAGTATAATAGGTGCACATAATGGTTTATATAAGGGGTTAATGATAGTGAAAGGTGTCCTATCATTATATGGGAATAATAATTATACTAAATGGATACATAAAAAATATAAAAATATAAAAATACTAAATATTAATTCTTAATAAAATGAAAGAACATAAATAACTATGGGGAATAAGAGAAACCCTTACATTGAAAGGGTCCCTTTAAAATCTTGGGAAGAGCTTATTAATAGCTTGAAAAACCCCTTGGGAGGGTATTATAAAATGATAGGGCTGTGAAATTCCTGATCAATTATTTTTTAGTGAATATCTATTGGTGGTTTTGTGGATATTTAAAATGAAAATAGAGGATAATTCATTATTAATTTCTATACATAGGTTTCAGACTCCAAGTGATAAAATGTTCTGAACCAAAAACCCACCCATGGTTATTTCCCTTGGTTTCTTATAAAGAGGAACATTTTCAATATTTTATTATTATATAAACATAAATACTTAAAATAATACCACCCATTATGTATAAGTGGGTTATGTTCATAAATATTTATTTTTAAATTCTTAAAATATAATATAGTTTTTGGAAGATTCATTAAGGTATTTAAATTTAATCAAATATCTTAAAAACACATTTTATTGGAAGGAAAAAATTATTTATTAACTTTATATTATATATTTTATCATTTTTTTGTTATGATGCCATACTACAGACCATATATTTATACCATATTTAATATTTACCTTAAAATCTGACTCTCTCAAGAAATTATGAAAAAATAACCATTAAGATATTTCAATGAGATAATCAAAAAATAATATTTATTTAGAATTTTTTCCCATAAATATGATATATAAATTTTCAAATTTAAAAAAAAAATACCAGAAAATACTAGTTTCTATGACACAAACAACATTATAAACCTTATTAACACTACATTAGACATCATTAAATTAGATTAAAATTTATATATAAGTAAATATTATTTATTATGAATATTTCATGAAATAAAATTTATTTAAAAATTATTGAATTTATAAAAAAAAAGTGTTTTAATTGAAATTGTACATTTCAAAAATATATAATTTTGTTGTCTTCATATAAAAATCTAGTTTTATTATACTCATTATATAATCATCTGTATAAATTAATAATGAAATGGGATAAATATTATCTTTATTTTATTATAAATAAAATATGAAAATTAATACTACTAGGGTCTAGATACATTACCCCTTATTAAAGCAGCATACACACAAATGGTAAGGCGTGTGTTGGTAGTGAATTATTAGGTTTGTTCGATGAATATGGTTTGGGAGGTGATATTGATAATATTTAACTTATCCTATAAATGGTTTCTCTCGTGTTTCGGTTATTGAATCTCATCTTGGGATCAGTTAAGGGAAAATCCCAGTGTCTCCATATCCCTAGGAAGCTCTAATAAATAGGATATATAGGGTACAATCATCGAGGTTGATTCCATCGTTACTTCCTTTATTGTATATTATCCTTTATCATAACCCTTAATATATACTAATCTTATTGGTCTCAATAGAGAAAATATACTATAAAAAATTATGATGATTAATGGTATTTTATTCTTGGAAGAAAACTTATGGCTCTATATTACAATGATCAAAAGTAAACAAAATAAAATATATTTCATCTATTTTATATAACTATAATACATAATAAGGATTTTATTAATTCAAAAGGTAATTTAATTTATAAAATCTTTGTTCATTATATTCTCCCCCCCTATTAGAATTTTTTTCCTCTAAATTTCATTTAAAATTGTACAACAATTGAGGGGTCTTATGTTTCCTCACATCTTTTGGTTTCCTTGTAACATCCCCAAACTTGTGGTTATACCACAGTACCATGAACAACTGGTTTTTCATTTTTCCTATAACATTTTCTCTATGATCTAATATAATTATAGACTAATCCTCATACTAAGAATTATTATCAAATGGTATAACAGCCCAAGACCTGTATTCCTGGATCTAATGCCGAAATCATAAAATATATATTTCTTTCTTTGATAGAATTCAATGTAACCCAATTTTAACCATCCAAAACTAACAATATCAAAAGGAAATATGGGATCACTTATTTACCCAAGGATATTTTAATTTTAAAATTTTATATAATTATGAAAAAATCCAACATAATGATTCCCAAAAAATTTTGTCAGAATTATTCCCACTATTGAAAGATTTTATTTTCCCATTCTAGGTCTTTACCACCATTTCTTATCATCCTTATAACATTGTGATTTTTTATAACATGGAATGTGAAAAAAAATATCAGTATGGGATATAAAAATAATAAAAGAATCCCATTTGTTTAGGAATACTTATAAAAAGGTTTACTTCTAAAAAAATAATCATTAAAATCAAAATTAAACATTTTATCACCAAATAAGTGAAATTTTGTTCCCAATTATTTCCAAAAAACATTTCATGAGAAATATTGAGGGAAAATATAACAAATGAAGGAAAATTTGAATGAACACAATACATTATATAATCATAAGTCAAATAAAACATCCAAGATAACATCACATGAGGGAATGAGTCTCATCATTGTTTAGGTTTACTTCTTAAGACCACATATAACATTTTATGTGAAAAAATCTTTACCTAATTATTTAAGTGCTATTTGGGAACACCAATTATAACATGTTCATAATTATGTGTTCCCAAAAAATAGATTGTTTTTTTAGGAAAAATGAGATCTTCTAATTAAATCCTAACATGATGTAATGGTATTAGTGGTAGAGAAATGTTTTCTATGATGTTTATGTTAATATATAAAATTCCTTTTTCCTTTTGTGAGAAATGTCATAATTTTATATATAAAAAACATAAAAATATTCCATTTTAAATCTTCAAAATAAAATTAAAATATTCCATAAAATTATTTCTATAATTTATTTTAGTCATATAGATACATCTAGAAAATAATTTTTAAGAATATCGATATGGATGAAAAATATTTAGAAAATAAATCTTTAAAACATTTTAAAATAATTTTTTATGTAATATATCCCTTACCCCAAGTATGAATAGCCACATATTTTCATTATCTTCATGAATAAATATATTATGAGCATTATTTACTTATATAATAAAAAATTTCATGGTCTGTGTTCCTTCAGTTTTATTTAAAACCATTTTATAGTTAATTAAGTTCATGTCAGATGTTTTGATGTTATTCGCCACTTATGCCCAAAATGATTTTTGTTGGTTGACCATGGTCAAACTATTCATTCTTCCCTTATATCCAGAATAATAATATTAATGTAATTATCAATTTTATACATAAATTATTATTTTAAAATTTAACACCCTGATATTTTAGGAAAAAAACTATGCACAATAGTATATACGACATGCAATATAGAGCCTAAAAAACATGAAATATTATTATTCAAATATGAAAAGTATGAAATAACCACTAAATTAGTGGGTATTAATATTATGAACCACATTATTAAATATATATAAATGTATCCTACTCTAAAAAATCATTATTTGATTCATAAGAAATATTCACTGAATTATTACTAAAGTGATTTTATACCACAAAAATATGTTTTCTTCAAAAAAATATTTTATGGATTTTTGTGAGAAAATATTATAATTAATTTGTGAAAAAATAATAATTTTAATTAATAAAAATCATGTACATTTATAAATTTACATAAAAAAAAATTCTTATTGGGAAAGTTTTATATTTTTATGAAAAAACAAATCAACTTATAGTGGAAAATAAAGACTTTGAATGAAAATTTTATTTTCTTATAATACATTTTTAAAAAATAGTTTTGAATTATTTTTAAACATTAAATATCTTATTTTTATAGAAAATATTCTAATCATTGTATTTGGAATTAATTATATTCATGAATTTGGTGTAAAAGTATTAGTATCCAAAAAGGCATTTTTTTTAAAAACTGTTTTTCATTGAATTTTTTCAATTTGATCATAAATTAATTTCAACCACTTAATGAAATTAAATATTGATTAATCAATTGCATATTTTTAATTATGAGACCTAGAATTGGTAAATAGGTCCATTTTATTTTTGATCATTATGAATAGTATCCATAATAAATAATTTTCACCACGGTAAGTGTAAATCGGGTAATTAAGTTTGAAAATAATATGACAAGGACTAAAAAATGATTATAACGCATTAATTTATCCAATTTTATGATTTATTTAATCCATTTACATATATTAATCTAAAATATATACACTTGGTGCCATATTTATTTTATTTTTTCATATATATTATTTTATATAATGGAAAGTAAACAATATCATTTTCATTGTTTTATTATCTATAAATTTTTTAAATATTGATAAATATAGGTTGTGTTTAGTTATAAAAGGGTTATATGTAATATTGATTATTCTTTATCATGTAAAGAAATTATTAATATTTAGTAATGAAATAATTACTTTAAATTTATATGAAAATCCAACATAACATTTATTCAATTAAATGAAAAATTAAAATAGAAGTTTTTCAAAAATGATAAAAGTTTTATAATTTGAATGAATTATTTTATTACCATGAATTATGTAGATAAAAAACATAATATAGAGGTTTTAATATATTATATTAAAATTAAATCTCTTTCGGATTGTATTAAACGGAAAATTAAATAAATAGTTCCAAAAATAACATTAATTATATTTTATAATAATTCATAATGAAATAAATTATTTAAAACTATAGAAAATATTATATTAAGACAAGTTATTATAATATGGTTTAAAATATCATCATTGATCCATTTATGGCCCAATTTCCATTTTATAATAACTATATTGACCACTAAAGTGTAAAAACAGTGTTATCACGGTAATTGTCAAAAATGGATAAATCATGTTAAAACAAAAAGATAAGGGTAATAAACTAATATAAACATGTAAAAATTTTATTTTATGATGTTATTTCAGCACATGATAATTATATAATCTAATTATATTTGTTTTTTACTTCATTAAATAAAAATTAAATTATATAATTTGAATTGACCAATTAAATCCAAAACTTCCCCTCCCCTTTCTTATAAAAGGCCACCTTCTTTCAAATTTTATACAGACATAAATAACCTTTTGGATAATACAATACCAATAAAAATACACTCCTTAAATACCTAATAACATATTATAGTCCTTGGTTTGATCATAAATACAACATAGGAAACATTTAGCTATAATCTTAATGAGGTTGTATGAAGAAGAGGTATAGTTCTTTACCAAGAGATTTCATACTATTTACTCTTCTACCAAATTCAATTCAATATCAAACATGTTGATAGAAAAAAAAATCTATCATATATTTATTTTATTTTCTATTCATGTAATAACCTAAATCCATTTCCCCTTACATCAAATGGGAGATGAAACCATTTTTTTATGCTTATCAAACTACCATCTCACAGACCGATGTAAATACTATTCAATCGTCGCTTCTAATGGATGGTTATAATGTTTTATTTAATGTATATATAAATATATATGATATTAATGACATATTTTTCATTTTTTAAAATTATTACATCATATATTTTTTAACATTAAATTCATGGAAAAATGTTATCTTCATTCCTACGTATGTGTGTATTACCACCTCCATGAAGGGATGTAATTAATTTTACATTATATATTCTAATGGATGATATATATAAGTGTATTTAAAGAATTAATATTTTATATATAATATAATTATCATTTTTAAAATACAATGTAATATTTACCTTTAATCTATAATGATAGATGGAAAATAGATATGTTACTTATGAGTGTGTATGACCTACAATCTCAATGATTGTAACATAGATCATTTTTCATAAACATAATTCATGATTAGTTTTAAAAGTATAATTTTTGAATTAAAATTAAGATTATGTAAATATTATTATTATTTATATGATGGTGAAATAACCACTTTTACCATAGTCGATATACAGAAGTCATTTCAGACCGATGAGCCAAATATCATCAAAAGTTTGATATGAACTTAATTGTTTATTTAATTATAAATAAAAATTTATTTAATAAAATAATAGGAATAATAAACATGAAAATTTTTCTAAATAAATAACATAATTTTATTATTCTGTAGTTAAATAACGTATGTGATGACTCATACTCAATGAAAGGGATTTCATCTCAATTTTTGTTCATTGAGGAATATTGAATGTTATGCACCCAATTTATTTTATATAGTGTATATACTACCCATTTTATATATTATATCATTATTAATTCATAAATAGTGGTATTTAGAGTTTTAATTTATTTTTATTCATCAAAAGTGATTTTATAAAAATCTTACCAAATTGTAGGGTGTTTTTTAAATTAATTTTATTCCATTGGGATATACTTTGATTTCCTCTTCTTTTTTATTCATATATTATATATGATAAGACATATAAAATATTTTTTCCTGTATTTACACTTTTTTTATTTGAAACTTGTTCACATAATTTCATTATGGATGAATTAACACTTTAAATGTTATGGTATTTATAGGTTTTTTCTTTGTCTCAATCTCTTTTTTTTAGACATGTTTCATGTAGTGTAGCAAGAATTCAATGTATGATGTACATATAGCCTCATGAATTAATTTTTAAATATTAATTCATTTAATTCTTGGGATTTATATATCTATATAATACTATTTCATCCAATGACTTTTTATTCGAAAGCTACCAAAGTGGTAAATGATTTATGTTAAAATCTCTATTATTTTTGAGATTTTTTATATTCACATTTCTATTAGGGGAAATCATAAATAATAATTTTATTTAAACACTTCACTTTTATTCTCATATGATCAGGAATTTATTTTTCATATTTGGTTTACATTTCCCACTTATTTAATAAATTAAAATCATTGATGTTGTTTGTAAGTAATACAGATCATCTATTTTCTTTAAGATCTGTAATCCTCCTCTTCCAGGTCAATATTTAGATAAAAATGTTTCAATAATTTTTTTTAGTATTATCTAACAATTTATTAATGAAATTATCCCATGTTTTAATTTTTTAAATTTTTAAAGGAATATCACTATTATTTTCCAAATAAAATACTTTATTGAATTTTTTTACAAATGTGTGAATGGAAAGTTTTGTTTCAAATTATATGGAATGAACATAATTTCTTGTCATCAATACATCTAAATTCATTGAAGATTCTAATAGAGTTTTCATGGTTCTTTACAAATAAAATTTTTTCTATAATATTTTGAATTTTTTTTATTTTTAATAATTGGTTTCAATTTAAAAATAGTATTTTCCTAAAGATATATCCCATATTATAATTCACATAAATTTTCAATAATGGAGAAAAACATTGATGTGATTTATATCTTATAAATTCTATATATTTCTATCTATCACATGTACCTAACTCATTCACCCTACCTTTAATGGGGTAATATATGCCATAAGTTCATTTATCAAGTTTTTTCCTTATTAAATCTCCTTTAATTAATACATGAGGAATGATTATGTGGCATATATCTTTCCTTGGGTAATTCTTTTGTTTAATCCTTATAATTGATTTCATTTTTTATGTGTGACATCAAATACTTTATATGTTATGAGGGGTGCACCCAGATAGTTCTCCAATGCATTGGGTATTTTTTCTCATGAAATATTATGTATTGGATTGGGAAGTAAACCAAATACATTATGGGAATCTATCCACCATGTGATGTTGTCTTGATTATTATCCTTGATATATGATTATGTCATGATATATATTACTTTCATGTTATTATTTTGAAATTATCTTATGATACAATACTCTTTATGTTATTCTTTTATGTGATTATTCATGATCATTTTATTTTATGATATCATGGTATTCCTTATTATCATTTTTACTCACTTAATAGGATTTATAGCTCACCCCTTTCATTTATGTATACCCTAGATTATTCTATATAGTTTTATGAGATAATAATTATTTAAGATGTCAATTAAAAGAATAAAAATAAAGTTGTTAGGTTTTATTATCTTTTTTATGTTTTATTTATATAGTATTCCAAATACAATAGGCCTCACAATCTTTGGGTTGTAGTAATTTTATTTTAATGTAAAATATCTTATAATATTATATGGAAAATGATTTAGTCAATATAGATTGTATCAAATGAAGGATTAGTTATTTTTTGGATTAGGATAAGATAATTATAGAAAAACGTTGAGGATATGTATATGTATAGGATAACATACTAATGTTTTCATAAGGATTATAATATGTGGTTTTCCAAGAAATACATCCCTATACAGATAAAAAAAGTGGAACTAGATTTGGCATAGGTGAATCTAGTTTTAATAACCCAAAAATGTGTTGGTTTATTATATCTCATAGATCATTATGTATTTGTAATGGATTTTTCCTTCCCTATCTATTACATTTCCATTTTTTGGTGTCGTAGGTGTTCCCGATGGGGCTTGAGGATGTTTTGTGGTGGATAGAGGTGAACAAGAGATGTATTGGGATATTAAAATCATGTAATATTTTCAGGAAATAAAATAGTGGTTCATGTCTTGTATAGCCTAGTGTTTCACAACATATAAATTGGATAATGGGGAGACATGAAAAAAAACTCACATAGTGAAAATTTAATTCAATATGTGCAATTAAATAATGTTGAGTAGATGTGATTTTTAGATAAAGTGTGAATTTTTAGGAATCACATGAATTACACACCATAAATGTATTATACAACATTAAAATGGTGGGATGAATGATTTAATGTATTTTTCTTCAGTAAACTGTATTCATTCATCTATGTATTATTTATCACTATATTTTATTGAACCATATAAGATTTTGGGAGGAAATACCACCCTATTCTCCCTAGTTTTATTTGATGGATATTGTGGGTTATTATTTCGGATCAGTGGTAAGCCTTTTCCTTCATATTTGTTTGTTTCTCTTGTTTTTATCTCAGATATTTTCTTCTTTGATATTTTTTTGGTTTGGGATGTGAGTTGGGATGGGTTTTAATGATCCTTGTGTGAATTGTAGGTCGATATATTGTTTCTTGTTTGTGATTGTTGTTTACATACATTTTTTATTCACTCCATGATGTGCAGTGATTTGGAAAATCTTCTTTACAGTAGAGAATTCCTCATTTCTCTTTATTATGTATCATGCGAGTGGGTTTTACTCTGGTTTATCTATGGGAGATTGTTTGAACTATATAAATCAATATGAATTAATTTTTTTATTTAAATTGAATGGGAATGGGTAATGATTCACATGATTTTAGATCTGTTATATTATTATGATATTTTGATTGTAAGGGATAAATTCCCCCATTGAAAATCATGGATATTGGGAGACTTTTATTGCACTGTAGTTTTTGTGATATAAAAAACCTATTTATTATTGTTTTGATATCATACAAAAATATAAATTTTCCCATGGATGTATGGAATGTGTGGTATCACCCCTAATATAAAGTGTAATGTTATAATAGAAACATTAATAAATCTATAAAATGATATGTGGTGTATTTTGATGGGTTTCATTATTATGGGGCATTGATGTACAGTTTTTCTGTGGTTGGGATATGTGGGATAATGATGGTTTATTTGGACATGCTTCATGGGTGGCAAGGAGATGGATTGTTTATCTGTGCTTTTGGGGTGGTAGGGTGATGGTTTTTCTGGTTGTGATTTTGGGGAAAAGTGGTGATGGTCGGTTTGTCCATTCTTTTTGGGTGGCAAGGTGATTATTGTTGGTCATGTTTTTGGGGTGGTGAGGTTATGGTTTGTTTCTCCGCACTTTTGGGGGTGATGAGGTGATGGTGTGATGGGGATGATGAGATCCTTTTGATATGTGATTGTTTTGTGCTAGATGGTCAGGTATTTATAGAATAATTGTTTTATAATGATTGAAATGGGTGGAGTTTGGTTTGGTTAATGTGATTGAAGTGATTAATGAACAACTAAATGTTGAATGTGTGGTTAAATGTGGTTGATTCTTAATAATAAAACAAATTGGATGGAAAATATAATTAGTTGAAAATGTGAAATGTGGCATATGGATTGTGTGTTGTTATGCATTTAGAGGTGGTAGTAAAATTTGGGATGTTGTGAGTTAGTCATTGTTTCTTTTTTAGCCCATAGGTTGGGCTTCTATGTGTAGATATATTTATATACCTTTGTATTCCTTTTTATTTTTCTAGAAACCCCATTTGTGACGAGCGCTATGTTATAACACTCGTATATTCACATAGTATATTTTTTTCAAATATCTCAATGATAAAGATGGATGGATAACTACCGATTATATCACACATTCTATTCCAAGTGGGTATATATGAACATGTTGTAATGGTTGGAGGTCTGGAAGTGCGCTATGTTATAACCTAGTTGTTTTCATGTGAGATGTGATATGAAATTTTTTTTGGGGAGGTGGACCAAGTTATTTCAAGAAAGTTGTGATATGACCATACTGTGGGGATGTAGCCCGTGTTTTTTCAGGCAATATGTGATATAACTATGTTGTGGGGTGGTACCACATGTGTGTTTGGGAGAGATGTGATA
Organism: Viscum album; assembly: GCA_963277665.1. Taxonomy (NCBI): domain Eukaryota; kingdom Viridiplantae; phylum Streptophyta; class Magnoliopsida; order Santalales; family Viscaceae; genus Viscum; species Viscum album. The sequence goes on from OY728128.1 coordinate 1,938,577,130, forward strand.
TGAACAGGTTGTGGGGAGACTTATGGTGGGTTTTAATAAGTTAGTAGGTGAGGATAAGGTTTATGTACTTCTTTTTCATGATACCCTACTACTATGTTTTGGTTGTGATGTGATGGACCGGTTTTATTTGGGTGAGATACTATGTGATTGTGTTGTGGGAAATTGGCCCAAGTGTTTGCGGGCATGATGTGATGTGACCGTGATTTTGGGGTGTTTTTATTTGTTATTCAAAAGAGTTGGGATTTATAGTTTGTATAGATTTGGGGTGTGAGAGTGGAAAATTAGTGGGAAATTGGGGCAAGGTACTCTTCATCGATATACATATTATTATCTTATTAATTTAGCTTGTGTTTTTTGGTGAGCATGCCTTGGTGGGATGGGGATGGATAGTTGACCTTTTTAGGTGTCATTGGTTATGATATTTTCTCATGGGTCAATTTGTATAATTATTTCACATATAAATGATAGACTTTGGTTTTCCTATTTTGTATACCTTTATGCTCACCATACATATATAAAATAGTTTTTAGGTTTCTAGGAGGATTATGTGGATAATGCTAGAAATTACTATCTCATCCATGTTATATATATTTCATTACTAATTTATCTTTGCTTTTGGGTATATACATTGGAGTCTTTCAACTATATCGGTTTTATTTATACATTCATTATACGATTGTTTTTGTTTTTTTATATTATTTCATATATTTTCTTGTGGTCGATTCACTTTATATCCTTATCCTATATTATTATAAAGGGTAATAACTCCTACTTCATGAGATCTGTATACCCTCGGTGATAGTTGTAATACCATGAGTTTTTGTGAACTAATTTTTCTTCAAATAAATTAATTTTCATTAAGGTATTTTATTTCAATAATTCAAACATTCCTTTCACATGACACCAACTTTTCATTCTCTACATGACACCAACTTGGATTGCGTTACACTCAACACCAACTTGGTGTCTGTTACGTGCAACACCAAGTGTAAAATGGAATATAATAACCTGATTCTTTACAATATATTTAATATATTAAATAAATATAATATATTATATGTATTTTAATGCAAACTAAAACTAGTTAGATTGCATTACATGCAAGATATAATTTCTTCTATAGTTTACACTACGCACAAAATTGGATATTATAGGACAATGATATACTATTAAAACTTTATTATTTAATATAATAAGATATAACATAGCCATTAAATCAGTATTTATGAATATTATAAACTAAATTATGAAAAATTTTGGTTTATATAAATATAAAATTAAATCATTTTTTACCAATTAATAATAAATGAAACTAAGAACCAAATGAATATAAAAAAAAATATTATTATTATTTTAATGCTTCCAAATGAGTTTTGTCTTGATAAAATAAATTAATCAAAATTAGTGAGTGATTTTAATGAAATATAAATGTTACATATTCAATCAAATATTTTTTATATTCATCTATTAGGTTTGATACACATAATATAAGAACAAACCCAATTTTACACATAAAATCCAATATTTTTATAAATGAAAATTTACCGCCCTTTAATGGAGAACCCATTTTAAAACCAAATAATGACCCTTTTATAAATTTAATATGTCAAAATAAACTTTAAATTTTTATGTTAATTATATTAGCGTGTATATTTGGTATTTTTTAATGGAGATTCTTTTTTTTAAAGAATAGTGAAAAATACTGCATTTTAGTCCAGAACTGCTTTTTCATATAATTTATTTTTAAGGTTAAATTATGTTTTAGATTGGTTTTAAAGATTAATTAGATCATATTTTTATCAATTAATCCAATTTATTTCATTAGAATAAATTTTAATTTGAAATAGACTATAAAACATAGCAAATTTTCAAACATTTTTACTTTAAAAACATGTATTGTCATCCCGCCTACGAGGTGAATTTTAAATTAACTTTTTCCACTTCTGTGATTATAAATTGTAAAAATTGACTAAATATTTGGAATAATAATTATAATTTATAATTTATAATAAATAAAACTTTTTTTTGACCAAAAATATTAGTGAAAGTGATTAAAATTAATTACAGCGGTTAAGATAAAAATTAGGTTAATAAAGTACTAAACATTAAATTTAATACCAAAAACGACCTATAAAATTGTAAAACACCAATTTTATGGAAATTATTCGTCCATTAACTTTAAAATATTGATTTTTTTTGTTTATTATGGCTTCTTTAGGTAAAAATGTGAGTACAGCTAACTTATTTCCAAAAACATCAAGTGTGTCCTTTCCCTTCCCTATAAAAGGCCACAACCTCTCTCTCTTATTCACACCTCTCAAACCACTTATGTATGGAAAATATTTACTCAATAAACTTACCAAAATACCTAAATTACTTTTATAATACACCCTTTTTGAATAAATTAATCCCAGGAATCCTTTTGGCACAAACCAAAAGGAGTTACCCGATTAAGAGGTAATGTCTTCTCTCAAGATCATTTCTTTTATTTTCTTTCTCCACCCCCTCAACTCCCTTTATTCCATGATTGTATAAAAACCAGTATAATAAATATAATAGGATTTTTTTATACTAATTTTCATAACTAATCTTATACACACCTTTATTTAATGGGTAACGAACATACTATTTACGTGTACGATGAACTACCACCTCACAAAACGATGATTGTTCATGTTTCCTTTAGTACCTATCATGGTGGAAATTATGTTGGTAACTATATTTATATATATTATATATTATATTTATTATGTATTTAATATTATTTTATCATTTTACAACAAATATCTTTATGCTTTCCACTTGGTGTAAATACGATAATTTCGTTTTAGGAAGGGTGGACTATATCCCCCTCAAAGCGATGTGATTCGTTTATAAACTACATAGAATCTATTAAGGATGAGTTTAGAGAAATTATATGATATATATGAAATAATAATAATATTTTAATTATAATATATATATATATATATCATTTTATTTCTTTTTTTTAATAAGATAAAAAAATGGAAACAGTGTTCATGCGTACGTACGGATTATCGTCTCCCTGAACAGTGAACTCCATTTCATAATTCTATATTATATAGATTATTATAATACACATATAATGAATATTAATGATATTTATATCATGGTGTACATTCTTTAAATCATGATATAATTATAATGACCAAATATATAACAAATTAAGACATGTGAAGAATAAAGTGAATATTAACCAAAGTGAAACCTTAACAAAGGATTATTAACAAGTGGAAATATAGGGTAATAATAAAAACATATATGGTATTAGATATAATAATATGATCCAAAAAAATGTATAATAAATTTAAACTTATTATACAGGAATATTTTATGATTACGAAGAGGGTCAAGATACAAGGTAAGGGAATTTCATCTCACCATTTATTATTGTGAGATACATGCCTTATTCACCACTAACTTTTATTGTGTAGTATATACACTAACCTTTGAAATTTTATATCATGAATCATATTGTTTTCATGATATTATAAGCTTCATGAAATTTCATTTTCTTACATGTAGAGTATCATTCTAAATTTCCAAGTGGTAAGAGTCTATTGAAACAATTTCATCGTTTATCGAGATGGTTTATGATTATGCTTCAATTAATGACATAACATGATCCATCTCTCAAGAAAACCCAGGACTTATCTTATCCACTATTTATACATGATATATTTATGTATTCATATAATTTTTTTTAATCTTTGGAACTCTGTATAACTAATAAAAAATTTAATGAAAATCCGACTTTATTTATCTTTTCACATAGAATTCTACGTTCTTTCAAAATCATGATTTATAAAAATGTTTTCAAAAATGTTTTATTTTTATCATATGATATTAAATTAAATTTTTACCCATGTTTTACCTTCTATATTCTTAGAAGGAATCTTCTTGTCTTTTTTCTATCAAGTCACATTTTGGAACTTTTAAGGTAAAAAATGAATGTTCAGCATATATGGACTTAGCACCTTTGCGACCACAATTTAATTGAAGATTACATGGTACAATTACAAGTTTCATTTAAAGGAAAAAAATTATCAATATTTTGAACATTTATTGTTTTTAAAGTGGTTTTTAATGAAAAAGGTTTTCAAAAATGTTTTGTGATTTTTTTCAAAGATTCTTCTAAAATATTTCAAAGTTATTTTCAAAGAAAAATGTTTTCAAGAATATTTTATGTTAAATAAATGTTTTAAAAATTTTAAATCATTATTTATATGTTTTCAAAGAAAAAGGTTTCCAAAATTATTCCAAATATTTATTTACAATTTTTCAATTTATTTTAAAGGAAATGGTTTGAAAAAGGTCTTATGTTTTAAAAAGGAATTTTTCAAAGAAGAAAAACTATTTTCCTCAAGAATTTTTTTTAAAATATCTTTCAAAATTATTTCCCATATAAAATGAAATCTTTTGGTGTTAATCATGCCTTTATAGGGAAATTATTCAATGATTCTATTCATATTATTTCAATGAATGGTTAATGTTTTGATGGTATGATGTTTATGAAACCCATTTCTATTCCACAGTTTATATGCTTTTGAAACCCACCTATCTTCATAGGTGTTGATTATGAGACCTACCTATTTTCCATAGGTAATGATATGATTTAATTTTAATTATTACTATCTCATTTCATGGGTTATGATATTATTATTGTTTATAATCTTGTGGAACTCATTTATTTAATTTTTTAATGTCTTGGGTTGGATCTATATCTCCCTCCAATGTATTGGGTAACGATGGATGACTCATGAGTATATATGTTATGCATGAACATGATTTCATGTTTATAATGTTATGAATGAACCTAATTACATTTTCAAAATGTTATGAATGGAAATGGTTTCAAGGACATAATTTTATGTATGAACCATATTATGTTCATAATGTTATGAGTGAACCTTATTACATGTTCACAATGTTATGTATGGACCTAGTTGTATGTACATAACTTTATTCATGAACCAGATTAAATGTTTAAAATGTTATGTGTGAACCTAATTACATGTTCACAATGTTCTGAATGGACTCAGTTTCATATCCATAAGGTTATGTGTGAACCTGATTACACATTCACAATGTTATGCAAGGACCTGGTTGCATGTTTATAAGTTAATGTGGGGGCCTAATTTCATTTCCTTAACTTAATGAGTGAACTTGTTTCTACTTATACATTTTCACAACATGATAAACCAATGTGCATGCCAAAAGTTAAATGTCTTATTTCTATATTTTTCTTTCATGACTTATTCTCTTTATTCTCTTATTATTCATGTCTTATGAACTTCCAATATTTATTGTGATCTCTAATATGCAGGGTATGATATTAAAATGTTATGCTTATGTTCTATACCCTTTTTCATGTTATTCTTATGTATTTTCTTTATTTACCCTTACTTATCATCTAAGATCACCCATTTCTTATGTTTCTTTTCCCCATGTTATAGAGAAAGTTTTTAGGTAGAAGTACTAATGGTGTATATTTTTATGGGAGATGTTAAAGATCTTTCACTAGGATATAAGATTTTACTTCCAAGTTTCCAAATACACTAAACTATTACAGTCCTCAGGCATGTATTTTTGTAATGTATTGAATATTCATAAAAAATGAGGTAATATCAATGTATGTTAATCCTGGGTTGCTATAATTGTCACCAACCTGGGGCCTACTGAAGGAAGTACTCTGAGTTCATCATCTCTCTCCCCATATTATAGTATTTTGGGTGGTGGGGGTTGAGACAGAGTGTTATAAGAGGTGATTATTGAGAGGTAGTGTGAATTTTGGAGTTATGAATAGTAAGGATTTCATGTGTTGGTATGGAATCAGTTCCATTCAACCTTGGTATGTGGCATTTTCTTGGGAGACTGGCTAGGAAATGGTATTTTAGGGGCCCTCATGATCCGATGCATGGACTTTGAGTTTATTAAGTGACCATGTGAGGTTGACCTATTTGCAAGGTAGAGAACTAAGAGAGGTACATGCATCATGATGAATTTTGTTCTTGTATGAATTGGGTTTTTTGTGAAGGATATAATGAATAAAGTGAATTATAATGAATATAATGGAAATTAAATACTATTTATTTTAGGAAAATTTTATTTTCAACTATGGCTCATGGACTGTATCCTAATGTGGTTCATAAATTAGAGGTTCAGTAAGATAATCAGGTTGATCATTAGAGGGTTGATCTATTTGAGGAGGATGATAAGTGGAAGAGGATGTTGTATTCTTTCTAGTGGAATGATTTGGGGAAGTATGAGGGAACTGATTCAGATGTGGAGACAGAGAGTTTATTGGAGGAGCTTGAGATCACTTTGAGTTTGATCTAGGCCCTTTTGTTGTATGATATATCTTATAGAAGAGAGGGATTAAGATTTTTCATGGGTCTAAATTTAAGAGGGGTTCTAGGAATAGTTTCTTTTATCAACCATGAAATAAGGGAAGAGGTATGATCTTATATCTCATTATTAGGGCAGTATATCAATGCAGAAGTTGGGAATCACATTTAAGGACCTTCTTCACATTTCCCTATAACTTTTTCTAGATAAGGAGTATCATGTGAGATGTCTTGAGGAGGCATTGCATCCTTCTATCTAGAATAAATTCAATCCTTTTACATTTCCAAAATATATGGATGTTCAAAATAAGTCATAGGTGATTGAGAAGATTCCCTCATGAGGAGGATTTCTACAAGATGGGGACTAGAAGGGTTCCTCAAGGAGAAAAGTTGTCATTGGTAGATCTATAGAACAAGGACCTTCAAGTTTTTGACTAGTGGTCAGTCGACCTCATCAATTTCCCTTTTGTACTTCTGGGGATAGTGGTTTCCATGGTTTTTTGGGAGATACCAGGATAGTGATTTTTGGTTTTGTGTTTTGTGGCCATCAGGTGAACCAGAGCCATGTGGTTTCTAGATCTCAGTTTGGTAGATGTGGCCAGGTTCAATGCCAGTCTTAGCAGAAGTTTTAGTGAGACCATTTTAGTAGCATGGGCAGTTGTATTATGGTTTACTTAGGGTATATAGAGTAAAAAAGGTTTACCTACTAATGTTCCTTCAAATTAGGTACCTCAATCCTAGTTTGTTAGTGGAGTTGGTCATTAGTTGAGAGGTATAGAAGCTATGTGTGGTAAGTTACATGCATTGGAGGAAGCAGTACTAGAGGGCCAGGGGTCGTTCAAGGTATGCTCACCTTTTCATCTACCTTTGTTAGTTTCATGTTTGAATAATAGGTTTTGAAAATATTTTCTTCACCCACTCTACTTTGTTTCATGGGAAAAGACATAGAGAGGATTCTCATGCCCTTGTTGTTGACTATTCAATTAAAAGGCTATAACATCTAGTTTGATGTGTACTAGGGTGTAGAATGATGATGGGGATGCATCAGTCCCATGGGAATCTATTTTTACTATTGATAAATCCATAAATTTACATAATATGCATCAATTTTTTGTATTTTATATGTTCTATTATCTTCTGATTCTAGAGGAGACATATTTTATCATATGTAGATGGTTATGAGGTGGTTTTCATTAGTGGGTGTGGATGTCAAATGGGAAGTCATCATGTGGAGCCTCAATATTATTAGATGGTTGATTTTCATATAGAATAATTATAGTATGGGATACTAGTATGAGGTTTTCTATGGGATACTAGAGGTTGAGAGTGGTGAAGGTTAAGAATTATTACCCTCTTCTGAGTGTAGATAATCTTTTTGACCAGTTGATAGGGTAAATTTTGTTTTCTATGATAGAGTTTTGGTTTAGATATCACAATTTTAGGGTGAAGAAGGGAGATAACCTGATGACTGCCATCAGATATAGGTTTGAGAACCTTGATTTTGTAGTCATGTGGATTGGTGTTATGAATGCACCAGTCAATTTCATGGGTCTTATGAAATCCATATTACATGAGTTATTAGACCATTTTGTAGTTTTTTTCATTGATGACATATTGATCTACTCAAGTTTAGAGGATGATCATTCCAATCATCTTAGATATATATTTTAGGTTCTTCAATGAAACTATATTTATGGGATGTTTTCTAAATGTGATTTCTGGATGTGAGTGCTGCATTTTATTAGACATCTGGTGTCTGAAAAGGGTGTTGTGGTGGACCCATAAAATGTAGAAGTAGTTTTTTCTAGGGTAATACCCAAAATTATGGCATAGGTTCATACTTGTCATGGTATTGAAGTATATTATAGGAGTTTTTTGACCGATTTCACCTAATTTGTATCCATATTGATATCACTGACTAAGAAGGACCAATAAATTTTTAGGACAAATCGGTGATAGTTAGAATTCAATTTCATAAAGGGAAATTTCATTAAGGATCTAGTGTTTTTGTTTATTGAGGAGGGTGTGATGATTAAGATGTTTTGTGACACTTCTCTTCGGGTATTGGGATGCATGATGATGCAGTAGAGGGTAGTGATCTCTTATGTGTAACATCCCAAGTAAATAAAGAATATTACTTTTTCAAATTTATTAATATTTGTGAATAAAATATTAATGTTACTTTAAAGGGGACGCTATGCTCGATGGAGTACCCAATACGCAACAATGAGTTTCTTGGGAATCTTACGTTTCACTCTAATAATAAAATAATATTATTTTAAATGGTAGTTAACTCCTAGCCGTTGTAATGGCGGGAATGAATAGAACTAACTACAAAATGATTATATATGTTTGTCAAATATTTTTACTTTTATCCAATTAATGTTAGAGGCTTAAAATGCGAATGAATCCAATTTTAAGCATAAATATTCTAATATTCTTTAAAAGGTCGATTATCCACCTTTTAATGGCGAACACTTTTTTAAATCCACTTTTTGACAATTTTATATGTTATATTTGACAAAATAAAATTCTTTTTTAGAATCGGGAGATCAAAATTTACTTTGTAAATTTTTTTGATATTTTTCCGATAAAGTTCATTTTTTAATGAATAGTGTAAAATGATGTATTTTAATTCAAAACCTCCTTTTAATCTGATTTATTTATATGGATATATTATCTTTTTAATTGGGTTTAAAGTGTAGTTAGAATATATTTTTACCATTTAATCCAATGGTGGTCATCGTATTTAATTTCACTTTGAAATTGGACTTAAACTAGTGTCAATCTTTTAATAGATATTGTTTCTTAAAAACACGCTATTTGTTTTGACAGCGGGAATGAATTATTAAATTAATTAATGCAACTTATATATTTTTAATTTTGTAAAATAGACATCATTTTTGAATACGGAATATCAAATATAGCATAGGGTAAATTTTTGGTATTTTTCTGAAAAACTTCAATTTTTTATGAATAGTGAAACCACTAAGTGGTAGTTAAAGAAACTGATTTTTCGTTTAAATGAAACTTTACCACTTATGTGATTTTATTTTCAAAAATCCAACATACATGGTTATCATTAGGAAGTAAAATGTGGTTCAATGAGATTAAAATATTTTTTTGGTGAATAGTAACTTTTAAGTTTTATTAATCGTGATTAAAGGTAATTAGTGTAATTTAAGGTAAAGATAATGTTATAATAATATGAAATTATCTTGACACATGTCCTACCCTTATTGTATGAGTCATGGCTGAGTAAGAAAATCCATGGGTCAACTTGGGGACCCCATGGAGTGTCACACCCCGACCTACCTTTTAATTTATTTTATGATTTTCTTTGACTTTTAAAAATTTTGTTGGGGTCCGGATTGAGTCCCGGAAGAAAAACTTTTGAGTTATGTCAAAAAAATGCCCGTTTTTTAGTTGACACCGCTGAGTTCCCGGGCAGAGCGCATTCTGGATACCCCGCGCGGCTTCGCCCATGCAAAGGCACGACCCGCTTATCTTCGGAAAATTAAAATGTGAAACTTTTGTAATCTGATGTGTTATCTATTGTTTTTAATAATTTTACAATTATTATTAAAGTGATTAATATCATGATTATTATCAAAATTGTTATTAATACTATAATCATTTAAAGGTAAATAAAAGTTATAATTAATTTTAACACCATGCTATTTATTATTATGCGTATTATTTTTGTTTTTTTATTTTCCTTTTCTTTTGTTTTATTTTTATCTTTATTTCTTTTTTTTCTCCTTCTCCTCCTAACCCTACCCCTTCTCCGCATATTTTTTTTCTCTCCTCCCCTGGTCCTTATTGCGCTGCCACCCCCTCTCCTTCTTCCTCTTCTCCCTTACAGTGCTCCAACCCTACAGTGGGACTCCCTCCGTTGGATCCCGCCTTTCAGAGCCTCCGCCAACTCCATGCCTGCTCGACGCCCCAGCCAGCACCCTAGCCGCCGCATGAATTCTTCTGAACTGCCCCCCACCCTTCCCCTTCAAGCATTGCAGAACAAGCACCCTCCTACTCACCCTTTCCAGTTGCTGCACCGCCTGGGGCCTGCCCCCTGCCCGCTTAAGTTTCTCCCTATCCACAATGCCCAACAGCCCGGCTCACCCATGCCCCTCTCCATCCCCAACGCGCAGGCCCCTGCCCTCCTCCTGCGCACTCCATGTGCGACGCCCTTGCCCTCCTCCAGCACAATAACCCGCCATCCCACTTGTTTTTCTTCTTCTTATTCCCGTAGCAGCACCCCACCTTTCTGCTTGCCCTGCACAGCCTCCCTCCCTCATTTCCTTTCTCAACGCACCAGGACCCCTTCGCCGGCTCGCCTCCCTTATCCACAGCTCCTCCTGAGTAGATGCATTGGCCTTTACCCTGTCCGACTCGCTTCCCCTATCCGCATCACCGACCTCGCCCTCCAGTCCGCCTCGCCCAGGCCCTCGGCCTCCTGTTCACACCCCGATCCATCCATGGTTTTCCCCCTTGCACGACTCCCATGCACCGCTGCCCATACACGCTGATCAGCCACACACCCCTTCTCCCGCACCTCCTCTCTTGCTGGTTGTGCCCCTACAACTCTATGGTCACAACTTTTAAATTTTATTTTGGGCTGCACATCTTTCCAGTGAAGTTCCAGTTGGTGCGACTCTGCTTCCGGCACCCTCCACCGCAACCGGCCAACCTCTTGAACCTCTTGCTTTAGGTGAAGAGTAATTTAATTTTGTTTTCTTATATATTGGTTATGTTTTGGATAAGGTTTAGTTTGTTTTCTATTTTATTTTGAAGTAATTATGCAGTGCTTTGTTTTAGGAGTCTCCTTGGTCTTCTTACGGTGCAAGCGTCGTGCGGCGGGAGCTTTGCGTTGTCTTGTGATGTTTTTTTTCCTACACCAATGTAGGTGGTTCCGCATGTATGGTTTATTTGATTAATCTTGTTTCCTTTTTAATTTATTTATTTAATTTATTAATTATTCTTAATTCGTGAAGTTCGTTTGTGTTGCAATTTAAAATGTCTTTGCTCTACTAGGTCTGTAAACTTTTAGTGTTTGTTAAAAGTATGTGGTTAGTCTATTAGCTAATGCAGGAGCAGTGGCTTGAGTCTTTGTGGTGCGAAGGGTGTTTTTGTTTCGAAACAGTTTGTTTGTTTTTGTTTTTGTTGGTGTGTTTTTTTATTAATGTGTTTGTTTTGAAATGGTTCGTGTGTTTTGGTGTTGTTTTGGTTCAACGTTTTCAAAATGGTTTTAGGGAGCATTTATATGGTGCGATATATGTTTTCATGGGTATTTGAGGGGTTTATGCATTAAAAAGTGGTTTTGAAAAGGTTTTGGATGTGTAAATCTACCTCTTTGGATTTGTTTAATAAATTTTAAAGCATTTTAGTAAATAGTGTCAATGGTGTGAGTTGTGATTTGGAAACGTGTTGAGGTGGTTCTTTTACGTTACTTTCTCGTTTGAATTGTCTTAAGTCAGTGGTTATAAGTTTTTAGTTATTGTGTGTTTATTGCAGCGTGTTGGCGAGGTGACTGCACGACACCTCGGTCATCGGCTTGCGCTTGCTTGTACTTTTGTGCAAGGCATGTCGCGTCGCCGTGTTCGAGCTGTGAGCTGAGGTAGGTCCCCCATTGCACTCACCTTTAAATTTAGAATTTATTAATTTCTTGATGTTTTGTTAATTTTAATGAATGATAAATAATATTATATAATAAAATTTTAAATGATTATTTAGTGTGAAAATAGTCGTTTATTTTATACCGAACACTTGGAACATTTTCTTGACGGGAGGACACCCAATTTTGAAAGAATTACTGTTTGGCCTTTAAACATAATTCACGGAATTTCAAACGTACTTCTAGTTTTAAAGATAAGTGATTTCTTCTGAACAAGTGTTTTGTGTTTTCTCAAGAAATGAGATTTTGTTTTAAAATTTGTGAAGGCCCATTTGGCACTTTGATAGAATAAATTATTTTAGAAAACCCATTCAGGGGTGATCTTTTGTGTGCGTTGATTACATGAGATGTATGTGATGTTAGTGCATTGTGACTGCTTGATTTACATTGTGGACGCACCCTTCTTTTATTGCTTGTGTTGACATGGGAACCTGGAATATTGAGTGAATATTCAAAGAATGATTGTTGCACTAGTTTATACCACGCACTGGCTAGTGGCCCCATAGTAGGGGAATACTGAGTTATTGCTACTATGGGGATTGGGCCCCTCGGTTAGGCCATGTAGGGCTATGCCGAGCGTTAGGGTGTTATGACGTCATCAAGTTAGGGCATGCCTTCCGGATGAGTCAGATGTATAGTATGTTCTGGATTGTTCACGATCTCCTAGGTTCGACCCATGTTTTTTTAGTGTCGATTTGTATGTGGCGGACATTTGAGAGGTCTAGTTCGGTTGCTAGCCCTGTGTGCCACTTTTTCCATTGCCCTTTGTGTGTGTTGTTTGTTGTGTGCATTTTTTCATTTGACCAACAATTAAAATTTGGATTTATAAATTGTTTGCAAAATTGTTTTACAATGCAATGCATTTGTTGCTTCCAAACACTAAACTTGTTCTTAAATTAAAAAGGGCAATGGACTATTACTTGTTTTAGAAAAGAAATTGTGTGTGGAAACCAATATTTTATATAATTTAGTTAAAACCTGGAATTGATAAATTCTTTAGTTAATGGTATGTGCATTGGGAATAGAATTATTCGGGCCTACCTACTGAGTTTTAATACTCATGCCTATAGTGTTTTTCCTAATTTTAGTTTCTGTTGCAGGTTTGACTTGAGCTTGCTCGCCATGGGTGAGAGTTGGTTGTGGTCTGTTGGGCGAATCTCGAGATCACGAGGGGTTTTAGTCGTGGTTAGGTTAGTTTGTTGTTGTTGGTCGTTCTTTCTTTTCGTTTTTTTATTCACTTTGTGTTTTTTTTCTTTCTTTCCTTCCGCTTTTTTATTTATTTTATCGGGCGAAATCATTCCCTCTTGCTCTCTTTTGATTCCCTGGTGCTTGTCGCCAGCCCGGGAGGATTGGGAACGCCTCTCAGGCCATGTCACGGGCCTGCTCGGGTGACCAGTTTAGGGTCGACCCAGGTTGGTTCATGACAAAATGGTATCAGAGGGAGGTTGGCTCCTGAGCAGACCTTGTTTTTCAGAGTGCCCATTGTTATTTGGGGTTGTCATGGTATAAGGAGTATAATTGTTGGGACTTAGGGCGTACGGACGAGAAGAACGTCATGAACCCTTGCTCGTTCTGAACCCCGAGTTACTATGGGATGTTCGGGTTATTGGTGTCTTTTGGTTTTTTATATGGTTTGTTTTGTATTGGGAAAGGAAATGGGAGCCAGGAAAGTGACCTTCGTGAGGTCGCATGGTCTAGAAAGCCATGTGAATCTGGGGACATTACCCTAGAGTGCTCCCTGTGATGGTGATGTGACTGGCGTATGGCCGCCAACCATACGTCCGAGTCACCAATCACCACTAGCTTCTCCTTGCAGTTTTTCTGGGACTTCTTTACTTTTAAGAATTTTTTTGCGATGTTTTATTTTTAAAATTGTGAAAGGTTGATATTGAAATGAAAATGACCATGTTTTTATTATGTTCTTTTTTTCCTTGTTCCTTAGTGTCCACCCCCGTGACAGTTTGATGGATGCCCAAGGTGAAACTTCGGGTGGTGCGCCCCTAGCAAATCCTCCAGTTGATCGGCCCATGGACTATGTTCTTGAGTTCCGGAAGTTGAACCCTCCTCTCTTTTATGGACAATAAGAGCCTCTTGAGGCAGAAGAGTGGTTGCAGAATATTGAGAGGTATAAGGCCCCCGCCTTAAACCTTACTTAATCTTGAGTTATTACAAGATTACACATTGAGGATCTTTTCGGGTTTAGAGTTTTAGGGAATTAGATCATAAAACTTGCATTACATTCCACATATAAACAAAGTGGTAACATAAAGATAGTATTCCTCATTCTCATAAATGGAAACATATTTAAAATAAAACATGGATTCTTTCTTGACACTTCCTTGACACTATCATCATATCATGTACCTTTCCCTTGACCTGTAAAAATCATTTCAAAAAAACTTTGGATGAGCATAAAAAGCTCAGTATGGGTTATAAAAACATGGAAAGAAAACATGGGTACATATATACCTAAGAATGAAATCATACTTTACCCATAAAACATAAGCACTTTAACATACCTCATCAAATCATGAGTAAATCATATAAATCATAAGACATAAAGGTAACTTGAGGCATTCATAACATTCTTACGTAGGGAGTAACCCTCTTGGTTACGTTTGGAATACCCATCACAGTATATTCCCTAATTCTCTTCGGAGAAACCTTAAAGTTTCACTCCTTTGCATTACCCAATGCATTGGAGAGCTATATCGGGCTCACCCGCCCTTATTTTATCACGGAACCACCCGTCTTCATAATAATTCCCAAGAACCATAACATAATCATATCAGGTAAAACATGCATAAAGGAAACATAACATTTCCACCTTTCAATCACAAGATATCAATACAACACATTGATATAAAAACATTATGAAAACCATTTTCAATACCCAAATAAAAGAAAAGTAAAACATGGTATTTATTTTTCTTTTAAAAAGAAGGTATGTCTTGTAGAGGAAGCCAAAACTCAAATAATGGTCATGACGGCAGAGAAGTCGTTGTCGCCGCATACGTACGACAAAAACATTCCCTTTTGTCGTTTAGTAAACACTTCGTATAAAAAAGATTCCTTTTGAATAAATGTAAAATTCAAAGGGGTTTATACACCGTATAAAATAAGGTTGTGTATAAAACAAAATATGCCTCAATGAAAGGAGATTGAGACGAAGTCCCATACCTTGGGTCCGACTTGACTCGGTCGTTCTTTAATCTCCTGAATAATAAACTTGAGTTAATTTCTACTTGTTTAAGAACTTTTTTCAAGTTCATTATTCCTTTTATATCACTTATTTCCATGTCATGAACACTATGTAATTATTTAAGTTAATAACGGTCGTTTTAACGATCATTGGTACTTGAGTCAAAAATAATCCCTTTATAATTACAAGTTGTTCATGTATCCATTATATCCAGAATGGTATTCATGATGTAGAAATCATATATGTCATATATATCCAGTACATGCATGCATTTATAATATTACATAACCATTTAGAGGTAAGAAATGAAATGCACCGTTCATGGAGACGGTAAGCCGTACGTACGCATAAACGCTACTTTCATTTTTATTTCGTATTTTATATAATGGAATCATAATGATATAAAGGTATATTATAATTCCAGTATAATATCATATATAATATCATAGTTCCATCCTTTATACGTCCCACATATGGTATTTAACGAATCAAATCACTTTGAGGGGGCGGTAGTCCGCACTTCCTTAAATGAAGATATCGTGTTTACCCATAATGGAAACCATAAAGGTATGCCCAAAATGGAAAAAAACAGAATCTTAAGGAAAACATATTATATATCATATATAAATATAGTGACATCTTAATGGCCACCTTTGAAGGTGTTAAAGGAATGTTGAACAATCGTCGTTTCGGGAGGCATAAATTCACCATCCACGGAAACCGTATGTTCTTTAACCATTAGATGTAGGTGTGTGTAAGTGTAGCTTGAATACTTATTATAACAACATCCTAGTATATTTAGAATACTGTAGTTGTTACAAAATAAGAGAATAAAAAGAGTTTAGGGGGTTGGAGAAGCAAAATAAAACAAAAGGACTCAAAAGAAGACATTACCTTAAATTCGGGTAACTTCCTTTGGTTTGAGCTCAAAGGATTCCTTGGGAAGACTTATTCCCAAAGTGAGGCTTTAAGGAGTAAGAGAGGGAAGTGGAGAGAGTAAATGGGCATGTTATGGCCTAGCCAAAGGCTTGATGAGTGTGTTAAATGAGGTATAGGTGGGGGCCTTTTATAAGAGGAGAGGAGGGGCACTCTTGGAAAGTAAAGATAAGTTACTTTATTTTAAAAAGAGTTTCGGATTAAAAAGGTCCCAAATTTATATAATTCGAGGGTAAGGTGATAAGGGTTCGAAATCCACCCATCCAATAGGTTTTGGACATGTTTAGGTCATAGATTTTACATTATTGTTTCATTTTATTTAAATAATTTATTAATGAGGTAATCGCTACATCATTATGATGTCATAAATACATTTACTTATTTAATGTCAAAAAATTATTAAACAAATACTATGATGTAGGAAATCTTTTTAGATTTCCAATGAATATTTATAGTCAAAAATCTTACTTGTATAACCCCATATAAAAATTGTTTTAGTAAAATAACTCATGTTTGTGTCATTTTTACTTTAACATTAAATAAAAAGTTATTTATGTCATTTCCCAACCAAAGTGGCTCCATGGGGTTCCCAAGTTGACCCATGTCTTGTATTGGTCGGCCATGACTCACCCAATAGGTGTAGGACAAGTTTCATGGTGTTTTCACATTTTTATAATATCATTTTTACCTTAAATTACACTAATTACCTCTAATCGCGATTAATGAAAAAAAGTTACTATTCACCAAAAAATTATTTTCATCCCATTGACCCACATTTTACATACTAATGACAACCATGTATGTCGGATTTTCAAAATTCAATACACATTAGTGGTAAACTTTCATTTAACTGAAAAATCAGTTTGCTTGATTACCACTTAGTGGTTTCACTATTCATCAAAAATTGGAGTTTTTCAGAAAATTACCAAAAATTCACTCTAATCTATATTCGATATTCCGAATTCAAAAATGATGTTTATATTAACTAATTCAAAGAATATAAGTAGAATTAATTAATTTAATAATTAACTCCTGCTGTCAAAACAAATAGCCTGTTTTTATGAAACAATAAGTATCAAAAGATTGATACTAGTTTAAGTCCGATTTCAAAGTGAAATTAATTCCAACGACCACTATTGGATTTAATGGTAAAAATATTTTCTAATTTAACTTTAAAACCAATTCAAAATATTATCTAATCATATAAATAAATTATATTAAAAAGAGGTTTTGAATTAGAATACAACATTTTTCACTTATTCATAAAAAATGAACTTTATCGGAAAAATAACAAAAACATACACAAAGTAAATTTTGATGTCCCAATTATAAAGAAGGATTTTATTTGGTCCAAAAGAATTTATAAGAGTGACCAAAACTATATTTAAAGAGGGTTCGCCATCAAAAGGTGATAAATGAACCTTTAGTGAAAAATTAGGGTATAAATGCCTAAAATTGAATTCTTTCCGTATTTTAAGCCTTTATCGTTTATTGGATAAATGTAAAAACATTTAAAAACATATATAATCATATTTTAGTTATTTCTATCCATTCCTCTCAATACAACAGCTACATGTTAACTACCATTTAAAATAATATTATTATATTACTAGTGTGCAACGTAAGTTTTAAAAGGAACTCATCGTTGCGTATCGGGTACGCTATCGAACATAGCAACCCCTTTAAAATAAAATTAATATTTTTAAAAAAAATATTAATAAATATGAATATGTATTATTCTTTATTTACCTGGGATGTTACATCCTTCCCCCCTTTTGGGAATTGCGTCCTCACAATTTTATTCACTTATCGAATAAGTGGGGGTATTTATCCCTCATAGCATTTTCAGATTCCCATGTTGCCTCTTCAACCATATGGTTTTTCCATAAAACCTTTACCTGATGAATCACCTTATTCTGCAACACCTACTCCCTGTGATAAAGAATCTGAACTAGTTGTTCCTCGTAAGATAGATTCTCTTCTAGCTGAACTACCTCTGGACTCAAAACATGAGATGGATCTGGCATGTACTTTCTCAACATCGAAACATGAAAAACATTGTGTACCTGAGATAAACTCGGAGGTAAAGCCACTCGGTATGCAACTGATCTAACTCTCTCCAGAATTTCGTATGGTCTAATGAACCTTGGACTTAGCTTTCCTTTCTTACCAAATCGCATAACACTTTTCCATGGAGAAACTTTGAGAAAAACATGATCACCTACCTCAAAAGAGAGATCCTTCCTCCTGTTTTCCGTATAACTTTTCTGCCTACTCTAAGCTGTTCTCATGTGTTTTTGAATCAGCTGAACTTTTTCTGCCAACTCTTCTACCAATTCTGGTCCCATCAACTTTCTTTCACCCACTTCATCCCAGAAATCTGGAGTTCGACACTGCTTCCCATATAATGCCTGAAATGGTGCCATCTGTATACTGGAATAGAAACTGTTATTATATGAAAATTCAACCAAAGAAATATGTTGGTCCCAACTTCCCTGATAATCCATCGAACAAGCTTGTAGCATATCCTCCAAGGTCTGAATTTTTCATTCTGACTGCCCATCTGATTGAGGATGAAAAGTTGTACTAAAATTTAATTCAGTACCCAAAGACTTCTGAAGGCCTTTCCAAAAGTTAGAAGTGAACCTGGGATCACGATCAGACATAATGGAGAGGGGAACTCCATGCAACCTGACTATCTCTTTAAGATACAAACGGGAAAGTTGATCTAGGGAAAAATTATCTCGTATAGCAAGGAAATGAGCAGATTTGGCCAAGCGATCAACAATAACCCAGATTTCATTATTACCTCGAGATGTCTTCGGTAATACCACAACAAAGTCCATGGATATATTCTCCCATTTCCACTCTGGCACTGGTAAAGGCTGAAACATCCCTTTCGGTAACTGCCACTCTGCTTTAACCTATTGACATGTCAAACACTTCACAGTAAAATCAGCAATATCCCTTTTCATTCCATCCCACTAGTAATACTCCCGCAGATCTCTATACATCTTAGTACTGCCCGGATGAACTGAAAACGGAGAACTATGAGCTTCACATAACAAATCTCTCTTCAACTGTGAATCACAAGTCACACACAATCTCTTCCCAAATCTCAAAACACAATCATTATCAATGTTGAATTCAGGAAACTTACCTTTCTGAACCAGCTCTACCTTTTTCTGCAACTCACTGTCTTGCTTCTGTGCTTGCTTGATTCTGCCTGATAGAGAAGATTTCACTGATACCTAAAACAAAACAGAAGTACTTCTTACACCAACAACTTCTATGCCAAAGTTCATCAAATCCTTAACCAAAGGATCACGTTCCAAACGCAACATTGCTAATGAAGCATTACTTTTTTGACTCAAAGCATCAGCCACTTTATTTTCTTTTCCCGGATGGTAATGAATCATACAATCATAATCCTTGATTAATTCTAGCCATCTCCTTTGTCTCATGTTCAATTCTTTCTGAGTGAATATATACTTTAAACTTTTGTGATCAGTATATATTTCACACTTTACTCCATACAAATGATGCCTCCAAATTTTTAAGTGAAAACAACAGCAGCTAATTCCAAATCATGTGTGGGGTAATTTACCTCATGAGTTTTCAACTGTCGTGAAGCATAAGCAATTACCTGATCATTCTGCATTAGGACACAACCAATTCCTTTCAATGAAGCATCACTGTATATAACAAACTCACCATTCCTGGAAGGTAGTGCCAAAACTGGAGCATTCACCAATCTTCTTTTCAATTCCTGAAAACAATCATCACATTCTTTTGTCTAGAGAAACTTAACACCCTTCCGAGTTAGCTTAGTCATTGGACTAGATAATCGTGAAAAATTTCTAACAAACCTTCAGTAATAGCCTGCCAAACCAAGGAAGCTACGAATCTCGGTTACATTTGTAGGTCTTGGCTATTCTTCCACAAATTTTGTTTTTGCAGGATCAACAGTTATTCCATCTTTAGAAACAATATGACCAAGGAAAGAAATTTGTTGCAACCAAAACACACACTTGCTGAATTTTCCATACAGTTTCTTTTCTTTTAAGGTTTGCAAGATAACCCTTAAATGTCTTTCATGCTCCTCTTTACTTTTAGAAAAAACCAAAATATCATCAATGAAAACCACCACAAACTTATCCAATAACTCGTGGAAAATTCTATTCATTAAGTCCATGAATACAGCAGGTGCATTGGTTAGCCCAAAAGGCATTACTACAAATTCATAATGGCCATATCTCGTACAGAACGCGGTCTTCGGAATATCTGCCTCCTTTACCTTCAGCTGATGGTACCCCGATCTCAAGTCAATCTTTGAAAAAAACTAAGCTCCCTGGAGCTGATCAAACAAATCATCGATATGAGGCAAAGGATATTTTTTCTTAACAGTGATATTATTCAAGGCTCTATAATCAATGCAAAGTCTCATAGAACCATCTTTCTTTTTAACAAATAAAATAGGAGCACCACATGGTGATGTTCTAGGTCGAATGAAACCTTTCTCTAATAAATCTTGCAATTTCTCCTTCAACTCTAAAAGTTCAATTTGAGCCATTCGATAAGGAGGTTTTGAAATTGGCTTAGCATCAGGAACTAAGTCAACAGTAAACTCAACTTCTCGATCTGGTATTATTCCAGGCAACTCATCAGGAAAAACATCAGGATACTCATTTACCACTGGCACATCATTAATCTGAACAGTTCCTTTATTTTCAACGATGTGTGAAAGGTAACATTCATTTCCATCTTTTACAAGTTTCTCGGCCTCTTGATAAGTTATCAACAGTAAGGGTTCATTCTTGTACACAAACTGAAAGTATTTCTGAAAAGAAACTTCTTTATCTCTACAGTCAATCTTATCACGGTAAATAGAGAGCCAATCCATACCCAGGATAACATCAAACTCTAATAGAGGTAGAACAATAAGGTTTTCAAGTAGGTTCTTTCCACAGATAAGGATATGAAGATTCTTATAAATTCTTTTTGCCTCAACATTTCCCCCAGGTGTTTTTACCAAAAGTTCAGGAGTCATTTCTTGAGATGGTATTCCCATTTTACTAGAAAAGGTTTCAGAGATGAAAGAATGTGTAGACCCCGAATCAAACAACACACTGGCATAATCTGAAAAAACAAAAAAAGTACCTGATACAACTTCATTTGATGGCCCGACATCTGTTGAAGTAGTTGCAAAGGATTTCACCACCCCTTTCTGCTTGTAGTCTAACTGCTTCCCATCACTCAAGCTCTTTGTCGGACACTCGTTTGCATAGTGACCCATCTCATTTCACTTATAACATTTCACTAACTGTAAATCAAATTTGGTCTTACCTTCAACTTGATCCTTTTCAGTGCAATCATGAGCCTTATGTCCCATCTTACCACATCGGTAGCACTTTACAGAATTCAGAAGACATTCCCCAGCATGCCTTTTACAACATTTATCACAAACTGGAAACTTAGTTTTCTTACCATCAGACTTTTTTGAAGAATTCTTACCTTTCTCCTGCCACCTCGGTCTCTTCTTCTGCTGGTTGTTATAGAACACTTGGTCATCGGCAAACTCCATTTCCACCTTCTTAGAACATCGAACAAGCTTTTCATAACTTTTAAACTCACGAGAAGCTAATTCCCTTTGATATTTTGGCTTTAATCCTGAGTAAAAATGATTGATTTTACTATCAAGGTCTCGGATAAAATTTGGAGCATACCTTGCCAATCGAGTGAACCTTTCTTCATAGGTAGCCACTGAGTCTTCCTCTTGCCTCAATTCCAAGAATTTCTTTTCCATCCTAAGTCGAACAGCCTTAGGAAAATACTTCTCAAGAAACATACCTTTAAATTCATCCCAATCGAGAGCATCAATCTCATCAGCGTCCCTGATATTTTTAACCATCGACCACCACTGATCTGCCTCACCCTCCAAACGGTAAATAGCAAGACTAACCTTTTGATTGTCTGAACACCCCATGACATCAAAAATCTTCTCCAATACTTTAATCCACCCTTCAGATAACACCAGGTCAGATGATCCTATGAATAATGGGGGATGTTGCCTCATGAAATGTTCCACCACTGACATGTTCCTCTGCAGTTGATCTCGCTGATCTCGTGCATGGATACCACCACCATTTATAGCCTGAGTCAACTGTGCCATCACTGCAACAAACTATTCAGTTCCAATTCCGACCATCTCAGGATGCTGATTTGGAAGGTTATTTCCTTCAGTATGCCTTCCTAGCACTGCTTCCCTGTTTCCTCTGTGGAAAACCATTCTGAACAAACATGTCTTAGATGAAGCAACATGGTAATCTTCAAATGCTATATCATTTCAAAAACATATTTTTGGATAATCATCTAATAAAATTATAACTCCTAAAGTTATCTAAACCGACATTTGATACCAACTATAAGGCCCCCTCCTTAAACCTTACTTAATCTTGAGTTATTACAAGATTACACATTGAGGATCTTTTCGGGTTTAGAGTTTTAGGGAATTAGATCATAAAACTTTCATTACATTCCACATATAAAAAAAGTGGTTACATAAAGATAGTATTCTTCATTCCCATAAATGGAAACATATTTAAAATAAAACATGGATTCTTTCTTGACACTTCCTTAACACTATCATCATATCATGTACCTTTCCCTTGACCTGTAAAAATCATTTCAAAAAAACTTGGGATGAGCATAAAAAGCTCAGTATGGGTTATAAAAACATGGAAAGGAAACATGGGTACATATATACATAAGAATGAAATCATACTTTACCCATAAAACATAAGCACTTTAACATACCTCATCAAATCATGAGTAAATCATAGAAATCATAATACATAAAGGTAACTTGAGGCATTCATAACATTCTTACGTAGGGAGTAACCCTCTTGGTTACGTTTGGAATACCCATCACAGTATATTCCCTAAATCTATTCGGAGAAACCTTAACGTTTCACTCCTTCGCGTTACCCAATGCATTGGAGAGCTATATCGGGCTCACCCGCCCTTAGTTTATCACAGAACCACCCGTCTTCATAATAATGCCCAAGAACCATAACATAATCGTATCACATAAAACATGCATAAAGGAAACATAAAATTTCCACCTTTCAATCACAAGATATCAATACAACACATTGATATAAAAACATTATGAAAACCATTTTCAATACCCAAATAAAAGAAAAGTAAAACATGGTATTTAATTTTCTTTTAAAAAGAAGGTATGGCTTGTAGAGGAAGCCAAAAATCAAATAATGGTCATGACGGCGGAGAAGTCATTGTCGCCGCATACGTACGACAAAAACATTCCCTTTTTCATTTATTAAATGATTCATATAAAAAATATTCCTTTTGAATAAATGTAAAAGTCAAAGGGGTTTATACACCGTATAAAAGAAGGTTGTGTATAAAACAAAATATGCCTCAATGAAAGGAGATTGAGACGAAGTCCCATACCTCGGGTCCGACTTGACTCGGTCGTTCTTTAATCTCCTGAATAATAAACTTGAGTTAATTTATACTTGTTTAAGAAATTTTTTCAAGTTCATTATTCCTTTTATATCACTTATTTCCATGTCATGAACACTATGTAATTATTTAAGTTAATAACGGTCGTTTTAACGATCATTGGTACTTGAGTCAAAAATAATCCCTTTATAATTACAAGTTGTTCATGTATCCACTATATACAGAATGGTATTCATGATGTAGATATCATATATGTCATATATATCCAGTACATTCATGCATTTATAATATTACATAATCATTTAGAGGTAATAAATGAAATACACCGTTCATGGAGACGGTAAGCCGTACGTACGCATGAACGCTACTTTCATTTCTATTTCGTATTTTATAGAATGGAATCATAATGATATAAAGGTATATTATAATTAGAGTATAATATCATATATAATATCATAGTTCCATCCTTTATAAGTCCCACATATGGTATTTAACGAATCAAATCACTTTGAGGGGGCGGTAGTCCGCACTTCCTTAAATGAAGATATCGCGTTTACCCATAATGGAAACCATAAAGGTATGCCCAAAATGGAAAAAAACAGAAGCTTAAGGAAAACATAAACATATTATATATCATATATAAATATAGTGACATCTTAATGGCCACCTTTGAAGGTTTTAAAGGAATGTTGAACAATCATCGTTTCGGGAGGCATAAATTCACCATCCACGGAAACTGTATGTTCTTTAACCATTAGATGTAGGTGTGTGTAAGTGTAGCTTGAATCCTTCTTATAACAACATCCTAGTATATTGAGGATACTGGAGTTGTTACAAAATAAGAGAATAAAAAGAGTTTAGGGGGTTGGAGAAGCAAAATAAAACAAAAGGACTCAAAAGAAGACATTACCTTAAAATCGGGTAACTTCCTTTGGTTTGAGCTCAAAGGATTCCTTGGGAAGACTTATGCCCAAATTGAGGCTTCAAGGAGTAAGAGAGGGAAGTGGAGAGAGTAAATGGGCAGGGGATGTCCGAGCCAAAGTCTTGAGGAGTGTGTGAAATGAGGTAGAGGTGGGGGCCTTTTATAAGAGGAGAGGAGGGGCACTCTTGGAAAGTAAAGATAAGTTACTTTATTTTAAAAAGATTTTCGGATTCAAAAGGTCCCACATTGATAAAATTCGAGGGTAAGGTGATAAGGGTTCGAAATCCACCCATCCAATAGGTTTTGGACATGTGTATGTCATAGATTTTACATTATCTTTTCATTTTATTTAAATCCTTTATTAATGAGGTAATCGCTACATCATTATGATGTCATAAATAAATTTATTTATTTAATATCAAAAAATTATAAAAAAAATACTATGATGTATGAAATCTTTTTATCTTTACAATGAATATTTATATTCAAAAATATGACTTTTATATCCCCATATAAAAATTGTTTTAGTAAAATAACTCATGTTTGTGTCATTTTTACTTTAACATTAAATAAAAAGTTATTTATGTCATTTCCCAACCAAAGTGGCTCCATGGGGTCCCCAAGTTGACCCATGGCTTGTCTTGGTCTTCCATGACTCGCCCAATAGTTGTAGGACAATTTTCATGGTGTTTTCACATTTTTATAATATCATTTTTACCCTAAATTACACTAATTACCTCTAATCGCGATTAATGAAAAAAAGTTACTATTCACCAAAAAATTATTTTCATCCCATTGAACCACATTTTACATACTAATGACAACCATGTATGTCGGATTTTCAAAATTCAATACACATTAGTGGTAAACTTTCATTTAACTGAAAAATCAGTTTGCTTGATTACCACTTAGTGGTTTCACTATTCATCAAAAATTGGAGTTTTTCAGAAAATTACCAAAAATTCACTCTAAGCTATATTCGATATTCCGAATTCAAAAATGATGTTTATATTACCTTATTCAAAGAATATAAGTAGAATTAATTAATTTAATAATTAACTCCTGCTGTCAAAACAAATAGCATGTTTTTATGAAACAATAAGTATCAAAAGATTGATACTAGTTTAAGTCCGATTTCAAAGTGAAATTAATTCCAACGACCACTATTGGATTTAATGGTAAAAATATTTTCTAATTTCACTTTAAAACCAATTCAAAATATTATCTAATCATATAAATAAATTATATTAAAAAGAGGTTTTGAATTAGAATACAACATTTTTCACTTATTCATAAAAAATGAACTTTATCGGAAAAATAACAAAAACATACACAAAGTAAATTTTGATGTCCCAATTATAAAGAAGGATTTTATTTGGTCCAAAAAAATGTATAAGAGTGACCAAAACTATATTTAAAGAGGGTTCTCCATCAAAAGGCGATAAATGAACCTTTAGTGAAAAATTAGGGTATAAATGCCTAAAATTGAATTCTTTCCATATTTTAAGCCTTTATCGTTTATTGGATAAATGTAAAAACATTTAAAAACATATATAATCATATTTTAGTTATTTCTATCCATTCCTGCCAATACAACGGCTACATGTTAACTACCATTTAAAATAATATTATTATAGTACTAGTGTGCAACGTAAGTTTTCAAAGGAACTCATCGTTGCGTATCGGGTACGCTATCGAACATAGCAACCCCTTTAAAATAAAATTAATATTTTTTAAAAAAATATTAATAAATATGAATATGTCTTATTCTTTATTTACCTGGGATGTTACAAGAGGAATTTCAGTTTCATTGGGTTGCCTGAGTCTTTAAAGGTGAAGTTGGCTACTTTTATTCTTGAAGGCCCAACTTGGAAATGGTGGAAGTCCGTTTCTCGGAATAAGACTCGGGAAGTTCTAACATGGGAGTTTTTCAAGTCATCATTTATCCAACAACACTTCTCTGAGTTGAAGAAGATGAGGAATAGGATAGATTTGTGTTGTCTTTAGTAGGGTGTTGAATTAGTACTGGAATTATATCGATGCTTCATAGATCTAGTTCCGTATGATCAGTGGTTTGTTGCGAATGATCCCGGGAAGGCTCGACAATTTGAGTCTGGACTCCGACTTGATCTGCGATCGAGAGTGGAAGAGCTCAACATAACCACCTTCTTGGATGTTGTCGAGCAAGCCTTTCTTGCTGAAGCTGAGCTAGTAGGAGGACTTGAGGTGGTGAATCCTCCATCTTTGGGAAGCATTGTAGAGGATGCTGATAAGAAGAGTGAGAAGCGACCTGATGCTGGTGGTGCTTGTAGAGGAATCAAGAGGCCTTCAGACCTTCATTCATCTTCTTCACAGTGCAATGCTGTGATCTGTCACCAGTGTGGTAGGCAGGGTCACAAAAGGCCGACATGTCCAAGTGCTCCAAGACCCTGCCACACCTATGGACATCTAGGTCACTTGCAGTGATTCTGCCGTGGAGTTTCCAAGAAGCACGCTGAAGCTAGACTTGGCTTGTCGAAGGTCACCTCAGCCCGTCAGTAGGAGTAGGGCGATGTTTGGGGTCGGTTTGAGGTTTTCTCTTTGTAGTGTTTCTTGGGTGTAGTAGTCATCTCTTGTTGCATTTTGCAGTGTTCCTTTTCTTTTAGTTGTAAGAATGGTTGTGGTTGAAACTCTTTGGAACTTTTATTTTTATTAGAAGTGTGTTTGGTGAAATTTTGGTTTGTGGGTTATGTTTGGAAATTTCTGAAGCCTGACTGTGAGGAAGGAGATGCTTCAATCATCGGTGCTCCAGCTATAGGTCTCGAAGTGAAGTTGGCGTGCAGTCAGGAGAACCACAACGGTGAAGAAGGGCCTTGGTTTAATCTTAGTCTATAGTTTGGTATGGTTTGTGTTCTTCTGAGGGTGTGACGTTGTTGAGATAGCGGTAATGGTAGTTTGGATGTTCAATTGGTTCATCCCTTCCCTTCTCCCCCCCTGCGGTGGGGGTTTTTGGTCCGTGTGGAATGTTTTCAAGTTTGGTTAATCTCGTCAGTTCTTATGGTGGGGAGACCCACAATGGGTGTCGCAAAGTTACACCTGAACTAATTTAGAGTTAGCCCAATCCTTATGGTGGGGAGTCCGTTCGGGCCTCCTTGTGTCAGTATCAAAGTTCCGTTTCATGTTTCGTTTGGTGGTGGGTGGTCTCATGCGGAACCACCTAATCTTGAGTTATTCCTCTCGAGTAAACGCTGAGATTTGAGTACACCCAACAGTTTCGTTGGATAAAGATTATAGGGATAAGTCTCAGAGGTGATTTAAGTTCGTTCATTCCTTGGTTGAAATTGATGGTTTTGGTTCTACTTGGTGACGATTAAGGTTATATTGTTTTATGGATGAGTTGTATGTCATGGATTTTTAGTGTCTGTTTGGATCAATCAACTGGAGGCGCTTAAACTTTTGATAGTGAGTGACACTTAAGGAGTTTCATATTTGGGACTTGATCTTGTCATGGCTTTCTGGGGGCGGAAAGCGTTATGGTGGGGAGAATTGTCACACCCCGACCTACCTTTTAATTTATTTTATGATTTTCTTTGACTTTTAAAAATTTTGTTGGGGTCCGGGTTGAGTCCCGGAAGAAAAACTTTTGAGTTATTCAAAAAAATGCCCGTTTTTTAGTTGACGCCGCTGAGCGCCCGGGAGCGCATTTTGGATACCCCGCGCGGCTTCGCCCATGCAAAGGAATGACCCGCTTATCTTCCGAAAATTAAAATGTGAAACTTTTGTAATCTGATGTGTTATCTATTGTTTTTAATAATTTTACAATTATTATTAAAGTGATTAATATCATGATTATTATCAAAATTGTTATTAATACTATAATCATTTAAAGGGAAATAAAAGTTATAATTAATTTTAACACCATGCTATTTATCATTATGCGTATTATTTTTGTTTTTTTTTTATTTTCCTTTTCTTTTGTTTTATTTTTATCTTTATTTCTTTTTTTTTCTCCTTCTCCTTCTAACCCTACCCCTTCTCCGCATCTTTTTTTTCTCTCCTCCCCTGGTCCTTATTGTGCCGCCACCCCCCTCCTTCTTCCTCTTCTCCCTTACAGCGGTCCAACTCTACAGCGGGACTCCCTCCGCTGGATCCCGCCTTTTAAAGCCTCTGCCAACTCCATGCCTGCTCGACGCACCAGCCAGCACCCTAGCCGCCACATGTCTTCTTCTGCACTGCCCCCTCTTCCCCTTCACGCATTGCAGAACAAGCACCCTCCTACTCACCCTTTCCAGCTACTGTACCGCCTTCGGCCCGCCCCCTGCCCGCTTAAGTTTCTCCCTATCCACAATTCCCAACATCCCGACTCACCCATGCCCCTCTCCATCCCCAATGCGCAGGCCCCTGCCCTCCTCCTGCGCACTCCCTGTGCGATGCCCCTGCCCTCCTCCTGCGCAGTAACCCGCCATCCCACTTGTTTTTCTTCTTCTTATTCTCGTAGCAGCACCCCGCCTTGCTGCTTGCCCTGCACAGCCTCCCTCCCTCATTTCCTTTCTCAACGCACCAGGACCCCTTCGCCGGCTCGCCTCCCTTATCCACAGCTCCTCCTGAGCGGATGCACTGGCCTCTACCCTGTCCGCCTCGCTTCCCCTATCCGCATCACCGACCTCGCCCTCCTGTCTGCCTTGCCCAGGCCCTCTGCCTCCTGTTCACACCCCGATCCATCCACGGTTTTCCCCCATGCACAACTCCCACGCACCACTTCCCATACACGCTAACCGGCCAAACCCCCCTTCTCCCGCACCTCCTCTCTTGCTGGTTGTTCCCCTACAACTCTACGGTCACAACTTTTAATTTTTTTTTTTGGGCCGCACATCTTTCCGGTGAAGTTCCAATTGGTGCGACTCTGCTTCCGGCACCCTCCACCGCAATCGTCCAACCTCTTGAACCTCTTTCTTTAGGTGCAGAGTAATTTAATTGTCTTTTATTCTATATTGGTTATGTTTTGGATAAGGTTTAGTTATTTTTCTATTTTATTTTGATGAAATTATGTAGTGCTTTGTTTTAGGAGTCTCCTTGGTCTTCTTACGGTGCAAGCGTCGTGCGGTGGGAGCTTTGCGTTGTCTTGCAATGTTTTTTTTTCTACACTAAGGTAGGTGGTTCCGCATTTATGGTTTATTTGATTAATCTTGTTGCATGTTTAATTTATTTATTTAATTTATTAATTAGTCTTGATTCATGAAGTTCGTTTGTGTTGAAATTTAAAATGTCTTTGCTCTGCTAGGTCTGTAAACTTTTAGTGTTTGTTTAAAGTATGAGGTTAGTCTATTAGCTAGTGCAGGAGCAGTGGCTTGAGTCTTTGTAGTGCGAAGGGTGTTTTTGTTTCGAAATGGTTAGTTTGTTTTTGTTTTGGTTGGTGTGTTTTTTTTATTAATGTGTTTTTTTGAAATGGTTCGTGTGTTTTGGTGTTGTTTTGGTGCAACGTTTTCAAAATTGTTTTAGGGAGCATTTAGATGGTGAGATCTATGTTTTCAAGGGTATTTTAGGGGTGTATGCATTAAAAAGTGGTTTTGAAAAGGTTTTGGATGTGTAAAGCTATCTATTTGGATTTGTTTAATAAATTTTAAAGCGGTTTAGTAAATAGTTTCAATGGTGTGAGTTGTGATTTGGAAACGTGTTGAGGTGGTTATTTCAAGTTACTTGCTCTTTTGAATTGTCTTAAGTCAGTGGTTATAAGTTTTTAGTTATTGTGTGTTTATTGAAGCGTGTTGGCGAGGTGACTACGTGACACCCCGGTCATCTGCTTGCGTGTGCTTGTACTTTTTGCAAGGCGTGTCGTGACGCCATGTTCGAGTTACGAGCTGAGGTAGGTCCCCCATTGCACTCACCTTTAAATTTAGAATTTATTAATTGCTTGATGTTTTGTTAATTTTAATGAATGGTAAATAATATTAGATAATAAAATTTTAAATGTTTATTTAGTGTGAAAAAGCCGTTTATTTTATACCGAACACTTGGAACATTTTCTTGACGGGTGGACACCCAATTTTGAAAGAATGCCCGTTTGTCCTTTAAACATAATTCACTGAATTTCAAACGTACTTCTAGTTATAAATATAAGTGATTTATTCTGAACAAGTGTTTTGGGTTTTCTCGAGAAATGAGATTTTGTTTTAAAATTTGTGAAGGCCCATTTAGCACTTTAATATAATAAATTATTTTGGAAAACCAATTAAGGGGTGATCTTTTGTGTGCATTGATTACATGAGTTGTATGTGATGTTAGTGAATTGTGACTACTTGATTTAGATTGTGGACGCACCCCTCTTTTACTGCTTGTGTTAACATGGGAAACTGGCATATTGAGTGAATATTCTAAGAACGATTGCTGCACTAGTTTAGACCACGCACTGGCTAGTGGCCCCATAGCAGTGGAATACTGAGTTACTGCTTCTATGGGGATTGGGCCCCTCGGTTAGGTCATGTAGGGTTATGCGGAGCGTTAGGGCATTATGACGTCATCGAGTTAGGGCATGCCTTCAGGATGAGTCAGATGTATAGTATGTTCTGGATTGTTCACGATCTCCTAGGTTCAACCCATGTTTTTTTTAGTGTCTATTTGTATGTGGCGAACGTTTGAGAGGTCTAGTTCGGTTGCTAGCCCCGTGTGCCACTTTTTCCATTTCCCTTTGTGTGTGTTGTGTGTTGTGTGCGTTTTTTCATTTGACCAACAACTAAAATTTGGATTTATAAATTGTTCGTAAAATTGTTTTACAATGCAATGCATTTGTTGCCTCCAAACACTAAACTTGTTCTTAAATTAAAAAGGGAAATGGACTGTTACTTGTTTTAGAAAAGAAACTGTGTGTGGAAACCAATATTTTATATAATTTAGTTCAAACCTGGAATTGATAAATTCTTTATTTAACAGTATGTGCATTGGGAATAGAATTATTCGGGCATACCTACTGAATTTTAATACTCACACCTATAGTGTTTTTCCTATTTTTAGTTTCTGTTGCAGGTTTGACTTGAGCTTGCTCGCTGTGGGTGAGAGTTGGTTGTGGTCTGTTGGGCGACTCTCGAGATCACGAGGGGTTTTAGTCATGGTCAGGTTAGTTTGTTGTTGTTGGTCGTTCTTTCTTTTCGTTTTGTTTATTCACTTTGTGTTTTTTTTTCTTTCTTTCCTTCCGCTGTTTTATTTATTTTATCGGGAGAAATCATTCCCTCTTGCTCTCTTTAGATGCCCTGGTGCTTGTCGCCAGCCCGGGATGATCAGGAACGCCTCTCGGGCCATGTCACAGGCCGGCTCGGGTGACCGGTTTAGGGTTGACCCGGGTTGGTTCGTGACAAAATGGTATCTGAGGGAGGTTGGCTCCTAAGCGGACCTTGTTTTTCAGAGAGTCCATTGGCTAAATGGTACTCATAATGCTTCCCGGTTAGCCTTTAAGCATGTGGTCTCGGGTTCAAGTTGCGGGGGAGGCGTATTAAATCCTCGCCAGGCAGGGGACAGTTCCTGCCACGTGTTATCTGGGCCGGTCCGAGGTGGGGGCCTATTATCTACCCGTGGGGTGGGGGTCTGCTATCTGCCAGAGGGCTGGGCTCAGGCGTGGCCGAGTTTGGTTGGGCTTTAGGCCCACCGGGTTCATTACATGGATCCACTTTGGTTGGAAAATGATATTAATAACTTTTTATTTAAAGTTAAAATTAAAATGTCACAAACATGTATTATTTTACTAAAACAATTTTTACATGGGGTTATACAAGTCATATTTTTTACTATAAATATTCATTAGAAATATAAAAATATTTCCTACATCATGATATTTTTTTATGATTTTTAGACATTAAATAAATTAATTTATTTATGACACCGTGATGATGCAGTGATTACATCATTATTTAATGATTTAAATAAAATGAAAAGATAAAGTAAAATCTACGACCTAAAATTGTCAAAAACATATTCTATGGCTGTATTTAGAACTCTTATCACCTTATCCTCAAAATAAATAATTTTGGGACCTTTAAAATCCGAAAATCATTTTATAATAAAGTAATATTTTATAACATTCCAAGAGTGCCCCTCCTCTTCTCTTATAAAAGGTCCCCACCTATACCACCTTACCCACACCTATCAAGCCTTTGGCTTGGCCAACCCCTACCCATTTCATCTCTCCACATCCCTCTCTTCATCATTGAAGCCTCACCTTTGTCAAAATTCTCTTCAAGAAACCCTTTTGGTTCAAACCAAGAGTAGTTACCCGATTTAAAGGTAATGTCTTCCCTAGTGTTCTTTTGTTTTATTTTGCTTCTCCAACCCCCTAAACTCTTTTTATTTATTTATTTTGTAACAAAACCAGTATCTTCAATATAATAGGATGTTTTTATGAGGAGGATTCGAGCTACACTAGCACACACCTCCGTCTAATGGATATAGAACATATTGTTTTCGTGGACGGAGAATTACTGTCTCACGAAATGATAATTGTTCTATCTTCTCTTAACACCTTTCATGGTGGCCATTATGATGTAACTGTATTTTATATATGATATATATGGTATTTATGTTTTCCATATGCTTCTGTATTTTATATTTAAAACATACCTTTATGCTTTTCATGTTGTGCAAATGCGATAATTTCATACGAGGAAATGTGGACTACCGCCCCCTCAAGTGATGTGACTCGTTCATGCAATACATGGAATGTATAAAGAATGAAATTGATAAACTTATGTGATATATATAACATATATATTATACTGGAATTATAATATATATATATATATCTCTCATCTAGTTTTAATTCCATTAATGTGCCAAAGAAATGAAAGTAGCGTTCATGCGTACGTACGGCTTACTGTCTCCATGAACGGTACATTTCATTTCTTATCTCCAAATGTTATGTACTATTATAAGTAAATATATATAATGGATATATATTTCATATATTATATCTAAATTATAGATATAATTCTGTAATTATAATATATATATCTCTCATTTATTTTTAATTCCATTAATATGACAAAAAAATGAAAGTAGCGTTCATGCGTACGTATGGCCTACCATCTCCATGAACGGTGCATTTCATTTTTATTATCTCCAAATGTTATATAATAGTATAAAATGAATATATACTGGATATATATGATATTTAAATCATTAATACTATTCTGGAAATTATGTACTTATAACTACATGGAAAATTCTTTTCCAATAAGTTCAATTTTTACTCATATACCGAACATCGACAAAAACGTTTGATATGAACTCACATTATTAACCAATTATTATAACACTATAATATGTGATATGAACTGAATAATAATATTTAAATTAGGTTCTTAAGCAATTATAAATTGACCAAAGTTTATTATTCTGTAATATAAATAAACGAACAAGGCAAGTCAGACTTGAGGTAAGGGATCCTACCTCTCTCTTTCTTTTTAAGTACTCTCTTTTATTTCATTTCTTTTATGCTCACATTTATTATGTTTCGGGATGTTATTTTATATTCCACATACTGTAATTTTTATGTTCATATTATGAGAGACCCTATTTGATCTCGTAAATCCATTTTTGGAAGTTTTAAGTGGCGTTGTTAGGCTACCGAGTTTTCGTAAGGGATTTTTCATCACACTTTTATTCCTGTGACATTTATGCTATGTTTGCCACCATTTCCTTTGAGTGGTGTATGTACTACCCATTATTATACTCTTTTTTTAGTATAATTTCAATTATGGGTATTTACATCTTCATTGTATGACCCTTCTTCCATGGGGTGTACGTTTCGAAAGTTACCCAAGTCGGTAAGGAAACCTTTCACACTCCTCTTTTTAAAAGACTTATTTTGTAATGTCTTTTAATTAACATACTATTATGTTGGGATATGTTATTCTATATCCTTATTGATGTAAATTTTATGTCCAAGTGATGAGATACCATTTTCTCTCTCATCAACTCATTTTCGGAATTTTAAAGTGACGTCGTTAGGCTGTCGAATTGCTGTAAGGGAACTTCTTAACCCAATTTCCATTATTTGGGTTAATCTCTTACATTAAAATTATGTCATGATATTATTATGTCATATCTTGTATTTTTACTTTCTTTATGTGTACTTATAGTGAATACACATAATAGATCTATTTTATTTAAAAAATGATCTTTGTAAGGGACTTCGTCTCAATCTCCTTTCATTGAGGCATATTTTGTTCTAATACAAGGATTTCTTTTATACGGTGTATAAACCCCTTTGAATTTTAATTTTTTTAAAAAGGAATCTTTTTCTACGAATCGTTTTACTAAATGACAAAAAGGAATGTTTCTTTTAACGTACGCGATGAGAATGGCCTTTTCCGCCACCACGAGTATTATTTGGTCTTTGGCTTCCTCAACAAGCCGTAATGTTTTTAAAATGAAATAAATACCATATACTCTTTTATGTATTTTGGTATTGAAAATGGTTTTTATAATGGATTTTTTATGTCAATATATTTAAGTGATATATTTTGATCAAAGTGTGGAAATGTTTTCTTTCCATTATATTTGTTTTATGTCTTATGATTTTATAATGGTACTTGGACATTTGACGGGTGGTTACGTGACAAACCATATGACGGGTAGTGCCGTGAATACCAGGATGGGTGGTTATGTTATAACCTCCAATGCATTGGGTATGGAAGTTGGTCGTATGGATATTCCATT
Organism: Viscum album; assembly: GCA_963277665.1. Classification (NCBI taxonomy): domain Eukaryota; kingdom Viridiplantae; phylum Streptophyta; class Magnoliopsida; order Santalales; family Viscaceae; genus Viscum; species Viscum album. Next base: position 1,938,612,403 of record OY728128.1, read on the forward strand.
ATGTGATATGTGTGGAATTCGACCGTATGGTTATTCCATTTAAGTATGTTTATGTCCCAAGTTACTTTTATATGTTATGAGTTCTTTATATGGGTTTTATGGTATTCTTTTGGTTATAAAAGGGTAAGTAATGATCTATTTTTCAGTGAATAGTTTTTACAACTTCATAAAGGTGAAAATTATTACTTTGATAAAGTATTCATGGTTTACTTGATGTTTTGAAAAACTTACAGTTTTCCTTCTTTGTGTATCCTTTACTGAGATTTTTATGCTCACCTCAAGTTTTTTTTTTTGAAATGTTTTTCACAGGACATAATGTGGAATAGGGTCAAGGATGGGATCAAGGAAAAGTAATGTTGTCTTAAACATGGAACTAGACATGACTCTTTTTTTTAGAGTCCATGTTTTGTAAAAAAAAAAGTGACTTTGTAGAAGTGTCTACTGTGTAATATTTTGAGATGTAATAGTTATGATCTAATTATCTAAAACTCTAAACCTGAAAAGATACTCTATGTGAATTATTCATTTAATTCAATATTAAGTAATTTTTAAGGTCGGGTCATTATAGTTGGTATCATAGGTCGGTTTAGATAACTTTAGAGGTTAGGGTATTCTCTAAGAAAAAGTGACATTACCATAATGGCTAGGATTTCAGAAAGAGTCATAGTTTTTAGATAAAGTGAATGAGTAAGTATATCTTAGTGTTTATCTTCCTCATTAGTACATGATAATTTTGTTGATATAATCACACTGACATTTCTGGTTTTAGTAAATGGATGGATCTAGCAGGCACTAAAGTGACAATGGGTTTGAAGGAAATTGTGGTGGTTCTCTGATTAAGAGACTAGATGAAATGGGGGATTCAATGAGGAAACTCGTGGTTGTTCTAAACCAACTATCAAAGATTCATAATCAACCACTTGAACCTTAGTATGTTCTCTAATGCATCATGTACGAGATGACCAACTCGATGTGGAAGTTCAGGTAATAATTATAAAGGTAACCATTAGGGTTTATATGATCCTTACTTTTGAGGTAATTATGGGTTACTATATGTTATGATGGAAAATGAAAGGCATGAGATAAACTTGAGGTTAAAATATGTTATGATTATTTTTGAAGATCTTATCTCGTTTTGGGGAATGTTTTAAGAATTATATAGTTTTGAAAAAAGGACAACATGCAGACCATGTGACAACCCATCGCGTTAGACAAAGCTGTGGGAATCGAACCCACAACCAAAGTGTGATTGGTATTTATCACCTACCACTGGACTACGTGAAGTACCTAGTTAGTTTGACTAAATCTTTTTAGTTAGATGATTTTATGAATCAAGAGTAAGTTTATTTTGGGTTATCTATGGAAACTATTAACCTATCATGAAGAATATGTGATTAGGTTAATTGCTTTTCAATATGAGACTTTAAGAGAAACTATTGTTATTTGGAGATAAATGTTAATTTTTACCTTGGAAGACTATGTGATTAAATCCTTCAAATATTTGGGTTTCAATCTTAGTTTGGTTTACTTTGAATAATTTTATGGAAAATTGTTTATCGAATGGTCTTCGTTGAACTTTGGGTCTTTTTGGACAAATTTTGGAGATTAGGAATAGATTTTCTTTTTATAAAGGATTTTCCTTTTTGGGTATTATCTGATCTGGTACTAACAATTTTGGTTTTGGTTTTTTCTAAAGACATGGGAAATATATAGCTCTCTTTTTTGAATTAAGTGATTCTCTAGATGTTGATTATAGCGCTCTTAATGTGAAAAAATCATCCTAAATACTCATCATTTGGAGAAAGTATGAGTTTGTGTAAGAAATCTAGTAAACTATAAAAGTCTACACGACAAGTAAGTATGTTCCCTTATGATTTATTTAATCTCATAAATAAATCCCTCAATAAAAAGTAACTTAAAAACAAAAATGTTGTCTGTTAAATTTTCCTACTGGGGAATCAAACACCGTTTAACCCATCACCATTTTGTGATTTTCTGGTGGTTAACTTTCTCCTAAACATTTTTTCTATCACTCTCCCTTAGAATATGACCCTTTGTTTTTTCTTCCATATCCATGTTTTCCTACATGGAATTCTAGTATGGGATAACTCGGGTGACCTTTGTACTTCGCTTTATTTATTTTAAAGTGATAGTTTTATTGAATCTTGTTCCGATGTGGGACTTTCAGTGAAGTTTCCAAGCCCAATTTTAAAATTGCGAGGATGAAATTCCCAAAAGGGGGGAAGGATGTAACATCCCAAGTAAATAAAGAATATTACTTTTTAATATTTATTAATATTTGTGAATAAAATATTAATGTTACTTTAAAGGGGACGCTATGCTCGATGGCGTACCCAATACGCAACAATGAGTTTCTTGCGAATCTTATGTTGCACTCTAATAATAAAATAATATTATTTTAAATGGTCGTTAACTCCTAGCCATTGTAATGGAGGGAATGAATAGAACTAACTACAAAATGATTATATATTTTTTTCAAATATTTTTACTTTTATCCAATTAATGTTAGTGGCTTAAAATGCGAATGAATCCAATTTTAAGCGTAAATATTCTAATATTCTTTAAAAGGTCGATTAACCGCCTTTTGATGGCGAACCATTTTTTAAATCCACTTTTTGAAAATTTTATATGTTATATTTGACAAAATAAAATTCTTTTTTATAATCGGGAGATCATAATTTACTTTGTATAAATTTTTGATATTTGTATGATAAAGTTCATTTTTTTAATGAATAGTGTAAAATGATGTATTTTAATTCAAAACCTCCTTTTAATCTGATTTATTTACATGTATAGATTATCTTTAATTGGTTTTAAAGTGTAGTTAGAATATATTTTTACCATTTAATCCAATGGTGGTCATTGAAATTAATTTCACTTTGAAATTGGACTTAAACTAGTGTCAATCTTTTAATAGATATTGTTTCTTAAAAACACGCAATTTGTTTTGACAGCAGGAATGAATTATTAAATTAATTAATGAAACTTATATATTTTTAATTTTTTAAAATAGACATCATTTTTGAATTCTGAATATCAAATATAGCTTAGGGTGAATTTTTGGTGTTTTTCTGAAAAACTTCAATTTTTGATGAATAGTGAAACCACTAAGTGGTAGTTAAAGAAACTGATTTTTCATTTAAATGAAACTTTACCACTTCTGTGATTTGATTTTCAAAAATTATACATACATGGTTATCATTAGGAAGTAAAATTTGGTTCAATGAGATTAAAATAATTTTTTGGTGAATAGTAACTTTTAAGTTTTATTAATCGCGATTAAAGGTAATTAGTGTAATTTAAGGTAAAGATAATGTTATAATAATATAAAATGACCTTTACACATTTCTTACCCTTACTGGATGAGTAATGGCCGACCAAGACAATCCATGGGTCAACTTGGGGACCCCATGGAGCCACTTTGGTTGGAAAATGACATTAATAACTTTTTATTTAAAGTTAAAATTAAAATGTCACAAACATGTATTGTTTTACTAAAACAATTTTTACATGGGGTTATACAAGTCATATTTTTTACTATAAATATTAATTATAAATCTGAAAATATTTCCTACATCATGATATTTTTTTTTAATTTTTAGACATTAAATAAATTAATTTATTTATGATACCGTGGTGATGCGGTGATTACCTCATTATTTAACGATTTAAATAAAATGAAAAGATAATGTAAAATATAAGACCTAAAATTGTAAAAAACCTATTGGATGGGTGGATTTAGAACTATTATCACCTTATACTTGAAATATATAATTTTGGGACCTTTAAAATCCGAAAAGCATTTTATAATAAAGTAATATTTTATAACATTCCAAGAGTGCCCCTCCTCTTATCTTATAAAAGGCCCCCACCTATACCACCTTACCTACACCTCTCAAGCATTTGGATTGACCAAACCCTACCCATTTCATATTTCCACATCCCTCTCTTCATCATTGAATCCTCACATTTGGCAGAATTCTCTTCAAGAAACCCTTTTGGTTCAAACTAAGAGGAGTTACCCAATTTAAAGGTAATGTCTTCCCTAGTGTTCTTTTGTTTTATTTTGCTTCTCCAACCCCCTAAACTCTTTTTATTTATTTCTTTTGTAACAAAAAAAGTATCTTCAATATAATAGTATTTTTTTATGAGGATTATTTGAGCTACACTAACACACACCTCTGTCTAATGGTTAAAGAACATACTGTTTCCGTGGATAGCGAATTACTGCCTCACAAAACGATGATTGTTCTATCTTCTCTTAACACCTTTCATGGTGGCCATTATGATGTCATTGTATTTTATATATGATATATATGGTATTTATGTTTTACATATTCTTCTGTATTTTATATTTAAAACATAACTTTATGCTTTTCATGTTGTGCAAATGCGATAATTTCATACAAGGAAGTGTTGACTACCGCCCCCTTAAGTGATGTGACTCATTCATGCAATACATGGAATGTATAAAGAATGAAATTGATGAACTTATGTGATCTATATAACATATATATTATACTGTAATTATAATATATATATATATATATATATATATATCATCTAGTTTTAATTTCATTAATGTGCCAAAGAAATGAAAGTAGCGTTCATGCGTACGTACGGCTTACCATCTCTATGAACGGTACATTTCATTTCTTATCTCCAAATGTTATGTACTATTATAAGTACATATATATAATGTATATATATGTAATATATTATATCTAAATGATGGATATAATTCTGTAATTATAATATATATATCTCTCATTTAGTTTTAATTCCATTAATATGACAAAAAAATTAAAGTAGTGTTCATGCGTACGTACGGTCTACCGTCTCCATGAACGGTGCATTTCATTTTTATTATCTCCAAATGTTATGTAATAGTATAAAATGAATATATACGGGATATATATGATATTTAAATCATTAATACTATTCTGGAAATGATGTACTTATAACTACATGGAAAATTCTTTTCCAACAAGTTCAATTTTTACTCATGTACCGAACATCGACAAAAACGTTTGATATGAACTCACATTATTAACAAACTATTATAACACTATAATATGTGATATTAACTGAATAATAATCTTTAAAGGATGTCCTTAGGCAATTATAAATTTACCAATGTTTATTATTCAGGAATATAAAGAAACGAACAAGGCAAGTCGGGCTTGAGGTAAGGGATCCTACCTCTCTCTTTCTTTTTAAGTACTCTCTTTTATTTCATTTATTTTAAGCTCATATTTATTATGTTTGGGGATGTTATTTTATATTCCTCATACTGTAATTGTTATTTTCATATTATGATAGACCCTATTTGATCTCGTAAATCCATTTTTGGAAGTTTTAAGTGGCGTCGTTAGGCTGCCGAGTTTTCGTAAGGGATTTTTCATCTCACTTTTATTCCCGTGACATTTATGCTACGTTTGCCACCATTTCCTTTTATTGGTGTATGTACTTCCTATTATTATACTCTTTGTGTAGTATAATTTCAATTATGGGTATTTACATCTTCATTTTATGACCCTTCTTCCATGGGGTGTACGTTTCGAAAGTTGCCCAAGTCGGTAAGGGAACCTTTCACCCTCCTATTTTTAAAAGACTTCTTTTGTTATGTCTTTTAATTCACATACTATTATGTTGGGATATGTTCTTCTATATCCTTATTGATGTAAATTTTATGTCTAAGTGATGAGATACCATTTTCTCTCTCATCAACTCATTTTCTGAATTTTAAAGTGACGTTGTTAGGCTGTCGGATTGCTGTAAGGGAACTTATTAACCCAATTTCTATTCTTTGGGTTAATCTCTTACATTCAAATTATGCCATGATATTATTATGTCCTATATTTTATTTTTACTTTCTTTATGTGTACTTATAGTGAATACACATAATAGATCTATTTTATTTAAAAAATGATCTTTGTAAGGGACTTCGTCTCAATCTCCTTTCATTGAGGCATATTTTGTTCTAATACAAGGATTTCTTTTATACGGTGTATATACCCCTTTTAATTTTAATTTTATACAAAAGGAATCTTTTTCTACAAAGCATTTTACTAAACTACAAAAAGGAATGTTTCTTTTAACGTACGCAGTGACAACGACCTTTTCCGCCGCCGTGAGTATTATTTTATCTTTGGCTTCCTCAACAAGCCATAATGTTTTGAAAATGAAATAAGAACCATATACTCTTTTATGTATTTTGGTATTGAAAATTGTTTTTATAATGGATTTTTTATGTCAATATATTTAAGTAATATATTGTGATCAAAGTGTGGAAATTTTTTCTTTCCATTATATTTGTTTTATGTCTTATGATTTTATAATGGTACTTGGACATTTGAGGGGTGGTTATGTGAGAAGCCATATAACGGGTGGTGCCGTGAATACCAGGATGGGTGGTTACGTTATAACCTCCAATGCATTGGTTATAGAAGTCGGTCTTATGGCTATTCTATTATGTGATATGTGTAGAAGTCGACTGTATGGTTATTCCATTTAAGTATGTTTATGTCCCAAGTTACCTTTATATGTTATGAGTTCTTTATATGGGTTTTATGGTAATCTTTTGGTTACAAAAGGGTAAGTAATGATCTTATTTTCATTGAATATTTTTTACTACTTCATAAAGGTGAAAAGTATTACTTTGATAAAGTATTCATGGTTTACTTGATGTTTTGAAAAACTAACAGTTTTCCTTCTTTGTGTATCCTTTACTGAGCTTTTTATGCTCACACCAAGTTTTTTTTTGAATTTTTTTACATGACATAATGTGGAATAGGGTCAAGGACAGGATCAAGTAAAAGTCATTCTGTCTTAAAAATGGAACTAGACGTGACTTTTTTTTAAATCCCATGTTTTGTAAAAAAAGTGACTTTGTAGAAGTGTCTACTGTGTAATATTTTGAGATGTAATAGTTATGATCTAATTCTCTAAAACTCTAAACCTAAAAATATCATCTATGTGAATTATTCATTTAATTCAATATTAAGTAATTTTTAAGGCTGGGGCCTTATATTATGGGTCTAGGCAGTTACATCCCCACGATTACAACTACTCTACACCTGATCTGGATCTTGCAACAGTTGTGTTTTTTTAGAAGTTGTGGTGTAATTGACTCATTGGTGTGTGCTTTGTGATATTCACAGATCACGTGAGTTTGAATTGAATCATTTAATAATATGATTTTAATTTTTGGACGTGGAGGTGGATAGATTTTCTTTGGGATTATAATTTCGGTAAATTTTATACATTAGGAAAAGGGAATGTTGTGGTCAACAATTTGAGTTGGAATTAAGGGGTGGTTGTTTTTCAAGAGTCTAGGGATGCTTGGAGAGTAAATAGGGAGTTGTAATCCTTTTAGATAGATGGATGGGTGAATGATGGTACAGGATATTTTTTAAGTTAGTTTTTATTCATATCTGATGGGGATAGTGGAGGAGTCATAATTGGGAGACTTAGAGGTAATGGTGATGCATGATTGTGTTTTCCATAGTGATGCTCTGGAATGATAGTCAAAGAATTTTCAAAAATGGATATTGGTTCATGGGAGGGTTTTTTCCTTATAGTGATGTACTAGGGATTCCTTCTTGTGTGTCATAGATCACCCTTGGTTGTACACCCTGGAGTATCCACAATGTACGAGGGATTGAGGATATGGTGTTGGAGGCCCGAGATGAAATGGATGGTGGTAGAGTTCACGGTGAGGTGTTTGGTTTGATATAAGATAAAGTTCGACCATTATGATCCTAGTAGTTTTTTTCATCCTTTGGATGTTACCAAGAATAAATAGAATAAAATATTAATGAATTTTGTCACAATTTTACCCTAATCTCAGGGTTGTTTTGATGATATTTGGGTTATCATGGATTGGTTAATTAAATTGGCCTACATCTTAGTGATTAATTAGTTTAGGGTAGGGATTTATTTTTCTAAGAAAATTTATATGAATTGGTGAAGGTTTATGAAATTTTGAGGTCTATTATCTCAGATTGGGATACATGTTTTACATCATAATTCTAGAGGGGATTTTATTATGATTTTGGAAACTAGTTATGACTCATCACTTCTTTCCACCCTCATATGGATGGTAAGATGGAGTTGACCATCTAAATTATAGAGGATATGTTGTGGGTGTTCATATTTAACTTTGGTGGATCTTGGGTATAAAACCTACCTTTGTTTAAGTTTTTGTATGATAATATATATCACTCATTCATATTCATGACCATATTTAAGGCTTTATGCAGGTGACCATGTTCTTATATGTTTTGTAGGATGAAAGTTGGGGAAGCGTCATTTATTTATCCTGATGTGGTGTAGAGAACAATAGAGAAGGTTCATATTGTTTGTGAGAGTATTAAAGTAGTAAGGGGTAGGAAGAAGTCTTATACTGATCACAGGAGGATGATTTTGGAGTTTGAGGTTGGGGACCACATTTTATTGATGGTCTACCATTTATATGGATATAAAATGTTTGTAAGGGGGATTAAGTTTTCTCCAAGATTTTTTAGGACCTTTGAGGTGTTAGGGAAAGTTGTAAAGGTGGTTTATTGGTTGGTGTTTCCATTGTGGTTGGAGAGGATCCATTACATCTTTCACATGTCCCAGCTAGGTCTGTATCGTCACGATGACTCCCACATTATTTCCCATGGAGAGTTAAATATCGAGTACAACACAATGTTCATGGAGCGGCTAGTAAAGATCTGGGATCATCAAGAGATGGTGTTTCATGGACAATGCATTCCCTTGGTTTTCTTATTGTGTATGCATAGTTGTCAGGAAGAGAGTACATGGGAAATATAGATGAAAATTCATACTTAGTACCCATAGTTGTTTTGAGTTTTTATTTGATCTATTTTTCTTTGTGATGTGATGTTTAGATACTTATATTTTATTACATAAGCAGTTTTCCTTATTTTTTGATGTCTTAAAGGTGATAAATTTCCGACATATAAAAAGGGTATGACTTGATTATTAATTGAGATGCACTAAAAATGATACGATAAAACCCATATGGTAAATTCAATGTCACATAGATCGTATTTTATCATGACATGGAGGATGGAATTTATTTATTTGTGCATTTTGGAAGGTGTCATTGTATGGTTGTGGTGATGTGGATATCTAGTGATGAGGTTTTGAGAGATATTTATGGCCATTATTTTTTTGGAATGTTTGGATATTGGTAGTGTTGAGGATGGATGAGATCTTTAAGAGGTAATGCATGTGGTGGTTTTTTAGAGCCCTTTCCTTATATGCTTGGTTTTGGATTCTTGAAGGTGAAAATAGTTTGAGAGATATCTTATGTAATGGAACATGCCTTTCCCACCCATTACATTTCAGGTTTTGGGTGTTAGGGGTGTTTCATAAGGAGATTGAGGATGTTCCATAGAGTTTAGATGTGAAGAAAATATTTTGTGGGAAATTTATATCACGTAATTTTTAGAATAAGTGAAATGGTGGTTCATGGCATGTGTAGCTAGCCGGTTCATGGCTTGAAAATAAACTAAGGGGAGTCCCAAAAAAATCCACATCGTGAAAAAGAAATTCAAATTTTTTAATTAAATAAAGTTCAGGTGATAAGATTTTTAGAGAAAATATGAATATTTTGGTATCTTATGAATTACACATCATGAATGTGTTACATGATATGAAAGTAGATATATCCTCAATTTAAAGTCCTTTTGTTCATGAAATTTTATTCATCGGTTCTTGGATTACTTCTCTCTTGGTTGTGCAAAACCCTAGGATGTTTTAGGAGGAATTCCATCCCTCTTCTCCTTAAATTGATTCATTGGATTTAGTGGATTCACATTGGTGATTAGTGGTAAGACCTTTCCTTATTATTGGGTAGTTTCATATTTTTTTCTCTCATAGATTCAATGTCATGAAGTTTTATTTGTTTTGGGAAGTGAGTTGGGATCCATTTTGATGACCCTTGGGGGAGTTGTTGGTTGATCTGTGGTTTCCTTCATGTGGTTATGGTTTTTAGGCATTTTTTCTTTTCCTTACGGTGCACAAATAGTTGGTAAAGCATATTTGAGATTGGTAACCCCTTGTTACTCATTATTGTTTATTATGTGGGATGGTTTTACTCTTATTTATATATGGGAGATGGTTTTCATTATCATGATCAAGATAAATTAATTGGTTAATTGAAATTTAAGGGGAATGGGGAATGATTCACATGATTTTACATATTTGATATTATTGTAATATTAAGATTGTATGAGATAAATACCCCACTGAAAATCATGGATTTTGGGAGCCTTTTCTTGAACTATAGTTGTTTTGATATGGAACCCATGTTTCGTTTTTTTTATATAACCTTAAAATAGAAATTGGATGGATAAATATTTTTGGATTATAAAATAGTTTCCCTTGGATTTATGGATTGGGTGATAACACCCCTATAATATACTGTTATGTGATAAAATCCCCTTCGATAAATCTGTAAAATGATTATTGTTTAATTGTAATCTGTGGACATGATTTGGGGTATTATTATGAATTTTTTGTGTGTTTGGGTCATGTGGGTCAATGATAGTGTATTTGGTTTTTCTTTTGAGTGGTGAGGTGATGGTTTATTTGTTCGTGTTTGTGGGGTAGCAGGGTGATGGTTTGTCTAGTTGTGATTTTGGTGAGGTGAGGTGATGGTTTGTTTGAAAATTCTTTTGGGGCAATGAGGTGATATTTTTTTGGTGTAATTTTGGGGTATTTAGGTGATGGTTTGTTTGGTATTTCTTATGGGGTAGTAAAGTGATTATGTAATGGGGGTGATGAGCTTATTGTGATGTATGGTTTTGTTGTTCTAGGTGACTAGTTAGTGATGGAATAATTTATTAATAATGATTGAAATATCTTGGTATTGGATTGGATAATGTTATGGAAATGATTAATAAACAATTAACTGATTGATTTATTTGGTTAAATAGAGTTTATTATTAATAATGAAATGAATGGAACTACTATAAAATGGGCCTATACCCGCAGTTTTGAAAAAAAAAACTATGGGTATAGGAAACCCTATACCCATGTTTTACCCAAAACCATGGGTATAGGTATAGGATGGGATCCTATACCCATGGTTCTAGGAGAACCATGGGTATAGTTTGTTTATCATGACATATACCCACATTTTTGGAAAAATCATGGGTATAGGTTTGATTTTCAAGACCTATACCCACGGTTTTACAAAAACTGTGGGTATAGGGTTATTTTTTTTAGGACTTATACCCATGGTTTTTAAAACGTGGGTATAGCTTTCCCATGGTATGGTGGGGAGGAAAATTTTGCAGGACCCAAAAATTATTTCATGGGAACACCTGTTCTCACAGTTTTCCCTCCTATACCAATGTTTTAGAATAATATATTTAGGTATATATATATATATATAAGTTAAGTAGCTGGAGTGGTGAGGTGCTGGGTGTTAGAGGAGGAAGTCGTGGGATCGAAACCAGCAGACAGATTTTTTCAAAAAACTATACCCATAGTTTTAAAATTTTGGGTATAGGGCTTGTACATGGTGGGAAAAACCTATACCCACATTTTGAAAACCTGTGGGTATAGGTCGTGGATCTATACTAACACCTCAGTTTCCCATGGTTTCCAAAACTATGGGTATAGTATATACCCACAGTTTTGAGGGTTATACCAATGGTTTTGAACTATGGGTATAGGTTATTTTTTTAGTAGTGTGGGCGGGATAATTTAATTGGTTGAAAATTTCAAATATGTATTTTGGTTAGTGTTGTGTTTTTCATTTAGATGTGGAAGTGAAAGTGGGGATGTTTTGAGTTAGCAAGTTTTTTGTTTTGAACCCATAAGTTGGGATTCTGTGTGTTGTTATATGTATATACTTCTATATTCCTTTAAATTTTTATATGAACCCCACTTTCATCACACACTATGTGTTGGAACCCATATATTCATGTGGGAGTTGTTTTTTCTAACATCCTGGTGGTGAAGAAGGAAGGATGGCTACACATTCTTTCCCACTCTCTCTTCCAGATGCGTAGATATGCACTAGATGTGATGGTTAGAGGTCTATTAGTGAACTAGGTGGTAGGCCATGTTTTTTCATGTAAGATGTGATATGACCGTGCTATGGGGCAGTACCCTAGGTTTTTTCAGGTGAGATGTGATATAATTGTGCTATGGAGTGGTAGCCCAGGTTTTTTCCTAAAATATGTGATATGAATGTACTTTGGAGAGGTATCCCAGGTGTTTCCTTTTGAGATGTAATATGACTATTTTTTGGGGTTTATTACAGTGGGTATAGTTTAAGTTTGGAGGTGGGAATGAGGTTTATTTCTCTCATGTTCAAGATATTCTACTACTCTGGTTATGGTTTTGAAATTATGGAATGTGTGTATTCAAGTGACATGAGATGTGACCACACTGTGGGGTGGTGGCCCGAGTTTTTTAAGCATGATGTGATAAGACCATTCTTTTTAGGAGGTTGTATTTGTTATTAAAAAGATATGGGAGTTCTTGGATTGAAAATGTTGGGGTGCGAGGGAGTCAAAGCACTAGGAATGTATTGTGGCTAATCTTCATCAATATGCTTCTTATTATGTTATTATAAATGGATTATGTAATTTGGTGAGTGCTTGTTGGTGAGGTTGGAAAGGATATTTGACCTTTTTAGGTTTTTTTGGTTTTGTTGTTTCCTCACGGGTGCATTAGTACACTTATTTCACATGTTCTAGGTAGACTTTGGTATTTCAATTGAGTAAACTTATATAATCACCCTATGAATATAAAATTGTTTTCAAGATTCCATGAGGATTATGTGGACCATACTATAAATTTCTAGTTTGGACCATTGCATAGATAATGTGTCATTGATTTAGATTTTCTTTTGGGTATTTACATTAGAGACCTTCAACTATATTTATTTTATTTACACATGAATTATATTAATATTTTATAGAGGATAATTCCTCCCATTTCATTAGATTTTTATACCCTTAGAGGAAGTTTCCAACCTGGGTCCTATTGGAGGCGGGTCTTGTAGGTCATTATCACTCTCCCATTATTGTGGTATCTTTGGTGGGTGGGGGCCATTACATGATGCATCATGATTGTGTGCTTACCACACACCATTTTTGACACTCTTGAGGGATATTCTTGGTTTTATTCACATTTCTGTAATGAACTATTATAATGAATGAGGGAGTAAAACCTAAGGAAACCTATGATATTCCATAGTGATATGGGATAATAATAAATTTCATAGGGTTGATAAGTCTATGTTTGATAATAATATTCAAGTAATAGATACCCCTTATGATGTTTTATGTTATGGATGTCTAAGATGATTAAGATTATTTTGGGAAACACTTATGGTCATATAAACATTCAATTAATATGGGTTTTAGTAAAAAAAATGTTAATTGAGGAAGAATTCATTTATATTTTTTGACATAAATTTAATGTTATTGTTAACCATTAGAGTTTATCATATCTTTTATATTAAGTTAATAATAGCTAGTTAATATTATTTGATCTTATGAAAAATAGTTGTATAAAAAATGTTTATGGTTGAAAATTGATTTGTTGATTAATATTATATTTGTGATTTTTTATCATATTTTTGGGAACTTACTTTGAATTATATTCATATAGTTTTATTATAAGTGAAAACCATTCTATGGGAAATAACTTGTCTCCTCCATAAAGGATGGGGGTCTTGAACAAATAACTGGATGGTTACTAGGTTGCATCTCATACCACTAGACTAAGTGATGTGTTTATTAGTATGATATTTCTTTATATAAATGATTTTATGGATAAACTTTTAGTTGATTTTTTGAATTATATTATAGGATTAAGTCATTTTTAATTTGGGATTGTATGTGATTAATTACATTTTAGGAGAATTTTTATTTGTTTGAGGTATATATAACATTTTGGTTTAATGTAAATGATTATCTGGGAATAATGAAATTGAATATTGGGTATTTAAATTCATATAAATGGGATCACTATTGATGCTGAAATTCCATTAGAATCCATAAATGGCCAACTTTGAAAAATCTGAATCCATCACCTGACTCAGCAAAGCTTCCCAAGAACACTAAGAAATTTGCATGAATATTTCTACACCATCACATAAGATTTATATCTATGCACATTATCCTTGTAAACCAAATGTCATATGAAGCTTAGGACATCCATAGAGGTTGCTAGAGTGGATAAAGAAACCATTCACAAGACATTAGTGTTCATGGAAGAAAATTCATTCAACGGGAAAACCTCTTGCACAACAAATGTGATGTCAAAAGATTCTTTACACTATAATCAGTTGTAGCTATGTCAAAAGATTCATAGAAGACCTATTTTACGATAGATTTTTTCAACGCTATCTCTAATGATTTCGGCTATGAGAAGAAGGCCGCCCCTTTATTCAGGGTGATCTGACGGAAATCGAACCACCGATATGTTGCACATAAGAATTATCTCATGTGACATCCCAAAATCATGGAAGCCTCAAGGTATAAGATCTTATGTGATATGTTCCTTTTGGGTTCTCCCTTGTGCGGGCCCTTGGTTTTTTAATCCTCAACTAGCTTCTTACAAACCATGTTAGGTGCATCCCTGAACTCCTCTTGTGAGCAACCTTGACCTTGCGCGCACACCCCAATCTTGCATGCACCCCTTATTTAAAGATTTATGGTCATACCTTATGTTAAAATCCCATATCTAAGCACACTTTTTGCGAAATTCCCATTCCTTTAGCAAATCTATTGTGTGTATCCCTCCAAGCTTGCACTTGTTGATTTCATGGTCCCCCGTGAGGTGTCCCCTATGACTCACATGGAATGAGATACTCCTTTTATGTAATGAGATCCTTCTCACATGGAATGATATTATCATTGGGTGTCTTCCATGCATAAGACCCACATAAACTCTAATTAGTGCATCTTTCCTGACATGACCATCAGGGTCTTCTATTCCCTCTTGTTTCTCACACCGATCATGAATCACATGGTCTTATAGGTTAGCAATGAGCATGACATCCAACCTCCAGTTCCATGGGAATCCCTCCTAGAGTAATCCCCAATATCCACCTTCTGAGGGAGGATTCTATTCATAATCACCATACCATATATGCTCCATGGTTTGATCCCATGCATAAGCCCCAATCAAGTCTCATTTAATGGTCCACTTCCACATGTATGCCCTAATCATTCCAAAATATGTGAACTTTGATTCCCAACCAATTAGGATGCGTAGGAATCCTCCCTGAGGTCCAAACCTATCACCAAACACTCCATACACTCCATCCACTATATCCACTCCATCAAATCCATCCATTTCATCCACACCCATCCTAGATTTCCCTAGGTCACCACATATCGGCAAGATCATGCCACTACTTGGAGACCATGTCTCCTCCAGGTACCTTTGGGATGCTTTTACATGTAATCCTCACACCCTCCAAACAAGATCAATCCTCTTTTATGGGAAGATTATATTCATAAGCCCCACACCATCCCTCATCGATGTTTCTTTCGCAATGCGAGTGTCCTTATCAAATAATGTTAAATTGCATAGACTGGTCCTATCACATAAACATAAACTACAACAACCAACTACTTGTATTTTTATCTCTTTATTCTAATAAGGTTACTTATGATGCCTCTATGGTGTTCAATCCTAACCAATGGTAAACCCCGGTACCCCCTCCTAAGATTGCACCTCCATGATCCACCTCCAAGGGTGTTATGATCTACCTTCATGGTGTGACATTTTCCCTTTATGGGACACACCTCTTGGGTCTACCTCCACTGGTCATTCTGATCCATCCATCAGTAACCCATGTAAGTTCTCCTTTCCTAGGATTCACCTCATTTATCCTCCTTCGTGGGACTCCATCTCCAAAAGATGTTAAACATATGACCCCTAATAGCTACCTCATGCTAAACATGGCATGTCTAAGGTGAAATCCTTAGAATATATGTGCCTATGGAATCAACTAACTCATGATAAATAGGGTATACATAAGTTG
The DNA here is from genome assembly GCA_963277665.1 of Viscum album. Lineage (NCBI taxonomy): Eukaryota > Viridiplantae > Streptophyta > Magnoliopsida > Santalales > Viscaceae > Viscum > Viscum album. The sequence goes on from OY728128.1 coordinate 1,938,628,457, forward strand.
AAATCCTTATATTATATTTATTTTACATTAGATACCTTGTGGTCGACACAAGATTCCTTGGGTTCCATGCCCAAGATGGCTCCATGAGGTTCACTCCTATGAGAAATAATAAAGGTGACCAATATTCCTAGCATCCAAACATGCTAGTGATGCCTAGTGTGACTACTCTCTTGACCTAAGTTTGATGACCTATCAATACCCATTGTAATTTCTTGACATAAGAAGTGTAATTAAAAATTGTACACAAAGTAATGGAACCATGAATGAGTTTTACGAACATGACTCAAATCTATGATGGAGACCCGAACTAAGAAATTAACTCAACAGAGAAATCTATGGAAGGAGGAACTAATATCTGTTCATCCTATTTCGATCAAGGAGCACACATAACCATTGAAATTTATGAATGTTTTTCTCCATTGGAAAGAGGGAATTCAGGGAAACAAGATGTGATTCCAGTGTGAGTCAAACACATGGCGGAGGCACGCCTCTGTGAAAGTTTCAGAAATATAAATGGTGAACCAAGTAGGAAGGTTTTCTCCTTAAAACATGGGAACTAGCCATATTGGTTATTAGATCAATGATTGTACTTAGACGTTTTTGACATCATACCATCAATAGAAATGGTTAAACCAATGTGAAACTCCTCTCTTTAATATGAGGACTAGTAGTGCTCAAAACATTATCAGATTAGCATATAACCATATACATTTATCTTATGCTAGAACCCACCAAGAAAATAGTGGGTCTGATGTTGAACTCACTAAAAATTGGGGTAGTTAAACATTGGGAATTCTAGTATGTGACATCATCATTACAGATCTCTCTCTCCGAACATTAAATATTGGACGACGCAGGGTAATTGGGAATTTATTTCCTTGTATCTAAGATTATAGTTGAATCCTAAAACATTGTAGGACCCAAGATATAGTAAACCAATAACCCAACACTCATAGACACAGAAAAATGAGAAATGTCAATGTGGAAATCTCGCATGACTCCACCTCTGCCATAGCCTTAGCTGATACATCATCTATCGGGAACCCACGCCCCATAAAACCCTCAAATATCATTTATAGAAGAGAGATTAATGGCCTTGTATGTCGGTATGAAAAATAGAGGGTTATTCTCATGGGGTAGATGACCCTCTAGGACCTGGAGGATTTAGCATCCCATCAACACTACCACCCCCAAGGGTCTCACATGGAACCACTTCTCCCTACTCAAACAGTGGACAACTTCCGGAGCCTCTCTCTAAGATGATCCAATGACTCACTCCCCTACATAGAGTAGGTAGGTGATGCTCGAGTCACCATGATAGTGACTACAGCCTAGGAGCTACTAAGGAGGTATCCCACTAAGCCTAATCAGTGATAACAATGACAGATCCTTCAAGTCGGAGAATAGGTAGACTATACCCTTGCTTCGTCAGCCCCGGTCTGGGATACCTGACATCAACATCGATTGAAAGCCCAGGATAATTCTCAATAGTTTAATATTATTACATGAATCTATCAGAACCTTCCACTATCAGCACATTATTCTAGATCCCTACCACTGTTGACCCGGGACTCATCAACTCTCGGTTGGAATCGAGACCTCAACTTCCTCACAGGTAGGCTGGGTTGACTCTATTAATCATTGGCATCACTAGAAACTATCAATGGCCAGCCAGCGATGACTATATTTAGTACGAATGTCCTCCCTACACAATCTTCAACCAAATTAGAGGTCCTCCCTACTCTCAATGTTAGGATGAATTCCATCCCCATGTTCTCATCAATTAGTGTGGATGCCCTCCACGCTTCATTGAAATCCGGTACAGAGGTCCTCCCTATACCGCTATTACCACTAACCATCACAAAGGCCCTCCTTATGTCACAAACAATCGGTTCGAAGGTCCCCATCATTCTTCTCTCATATAAAGAGGAGGTCCTCCCCACTCCAACATCGATCATTGAAAAGGCCCTACTCGCACTTCAACTTGCTAAAACGAGGTCCTACACATACCATATTCAGACAGAGTGGAGGTCCAACCCACTCCCCCAACATCCAACATGGTGGCCCTCACCATGTTTCCACTAGCTCATCTGGAGGTCCTCCCCACTCTAGTCTTGATAAATAGGAAGCCTCTACTCACAATTTATCGTGATGGTATGAAGGTCCTCCTCATTCCATTGCTACCAGTCAGTATAGAGGTCTTACCCATGTTTCTAAATACCAAAGAAGAAGTCTTCTATGCTTCATCAATAAGTAAAGTGGAGGTACTCTCCACTCTCATGAAATTCAAAGAAGAGGTCCCCCCATCCTGAAAACACCATATATGGAGGCCTTCCATATATCCCAACAAATAAAAGTGGAGGTCCTCCCCATGCTATCACATATCAGCACAGAGTTCCTCCCCATTTAAAATAATTATCTACCCTGAAGAACCATCCTAATTCATAAGGATGAACTGCCACAACTGAAGGAAATATTTTTGGAAGTGTTAATTCACTTTTAATCCCATTCACCTCTCAGTATTTAAGGCAAAATGTGATTCAATGATGGATCCTTCACCCCATTCAACAGCATCAGAGTCTGGAGAAAGATCCTAGTAAGTAAATTTCGTTATTTCATAAGGTGATATTCATAGAATTATTGAATCCCTAGATAGGTACATGCAGGTGGAGGAATATTTGGCTCCATTCCAAGGTCTTATAGTGAAATTGTATCTATCGTCACCAGTTTCTCTCTCTACCTATACCTGAGATCATAAAGAACTATTCTAGGATGGGATGGATGACAAGTATCTAGTAAACCTATCGATGAGTACCAATTCCTTCTCACATGAGGTAGTGGTGAACACCTAGTCCTATAAGGACATGATGAGGCGGTTAGTACCTCCCTCGAGAGATGACCCAACATGCAACAAAAAGTCAACTCACCTAGTTGCTCCTCTACAAGCTGAATAACTATCGCACCGATCCACATCAGTGCAAACACAAATTTCTCATTAGTCAAGAACAGGTCACTACATTTAAACAAGAAATATTGTGGAACACTTTGGCTATTGGTCAACTATATTTCATGTTTGGGATGAATGTAACATCCAACTTTGATATCTAGGAATCCCTCGCTGAGGATAAGGTTGCGTGCTTCGGACAGACTATTTGGATGATTCATTTTATCCTCTACGACCATCAGTTAGTCTACCTTGGAATCCAAAAGCATTTTGATGACATTGATCAGTAGTAACACATGGTTTATTTTGCTAGACTCCTAGTGGATTAGCACCCTACGTCACTTGAATACCGCTAGAATGTCCAATAGAGATGTTTCAAGAGCATCACAGTTCTCTATAGAATCATGAAAGATGAATCTCTATACATGTAGATCCAGGTTTGGGGACAATATGCTTCTCTCTACTTTATCCCCATCCAATAAAAACTGGACATACCCATTGAAATTGAGTAATTTCTTTCTGGTATAATCATAATAAAATATGGTTGTCTCAAATATTTTTATGGATGGGGGCACCGCCGCAAGATATAATAGAAAAAACCCACCCCTAGAGTAGTGTAGTATTATATAGACCCCCATATAGGAATACGTACTTTCCTATACAGGTAGACACTTAGCCTCATGGAACATTTTCCACCATTTCACTCTTTTTGGAACACTATCAAGGGAAATGAACAAATCGAGCCCTCTAATCTATCTGATATCATATAGAAGAAGGAGTTCAATGTTGTTAGCACTGAATTACTCCCACATGTCACATATCAAAAGAGGATCATCGATGAGCTCCTTGTTGAGTGATGCTCGAACTATAGCGCTCCTCGACAGGATCTCATTCATCCTCCACTGGGGTAGCAGGGGTAGCCACAAGTTCTCCTTGGATAGTTTCTCCCAATTGATCCTAACAATACCTTAGTTAATTGGATTTAAATAGTTTGTGGCTCCTTATAATCCTCTTTATCATCAAGAATAACCCGCACTGGGGTGGAAGGTTGTTCATAATCCCATTGGTGACATGTTTTGGCATCCATGCAAGTTATATATGTATGTCTTTGAGGGAATTTCACCCTGGTCATGACTCAAATGAGCCCAAATTCTGGAAACATGATCTCATCCCTCTTCAGCTTCTTCCATAATTCTTCTATTGATAGTGATGTCTACAGCATCCTCTAAGAAAACCATAGGGAAGGATAAATAGCATCAATAGCTTGTTATAGAAGTTACTTCAACTTGTTCTCAGGTTCCTCCTTTTCTGATCCCTGGGGTCGCTTCTGAGAACAGTCCCCTCTAGAAGGTGGGGTTACAACCACACCTTTCCTTATCCCCACCACTACAGTTCCAGCCTAAGTTTCCCTAAAATCTTGGCCTACCTCTCAGGGAGTAGCACATCTACTTCCTTACTGCTCTAGATCTTCTCTTACAAGTTTAATAACCCAAATACACTTCTGAAGGATTTTCTTTAGATATGTTTCTTCCCATTTTCTTTTATATTATGTTGGTATACCAGTTTCAATGCTATTTGGTGGCATCATGATGGTTTCACCATATCCCACATTCACTATCATGAACTATAGTTATCAAATGATATAGGGGTGAATCTCTTCACAACCCCCCATGTAGACTCTATTATCCACTCATTCAAGGCACCAAAACTGCCTGGAAAAGAGGAATGACATTTACGACTTTCTATAAACCTTTCCATCAATTCATGCTACCAGCACCCCACCTCTGAAAGATTATAGATACTCCATATTCTCCCATTTTCATTGAAGTTTTTCAACTATTGGACCAAAAGAATATGAAAAGAGGTGGAAGTTGATGTTTAAATGGTTTCCAATCTAAATTACTATCTCATCCTATTAAATTGTCATTGGTTGGACCCCATTGATGTTCAGCAATGATGGTTGTAGACTGGAATTTGGAGGACTAATGGTGTTTGAGAATTCATAACCCCTGATATGTGTTGTGATCCATCCATGCAAGAACTAGAATACCCACACATCCTTATAGGTGTGTTTCCCCTCAAAAAACGACATAGTATATTATAAAGTATGACTAGCATGAGAACCCCAAAATTGACCATGTTACCAACTGTTAGGATTTCTTCCATCATCATAATCCCCTAATGTATTCCCATCCTTTTTTCTATAAATGGTAGCAATTACCCAGTCATAAATGTGGGAAAAAAGTAGCATATCGAATCATCAGGTCCCAGCCTCCCACCATGTTGTACCCCCACTTATGATAATGTCCTTCCTCTAAGACCAAATATTATTATTGAGACTTCCTCCTTTGTGGTGCCATTGGAAACTATTTTCCTTAATCCATCATCCTCACCCTTGGGTCCTTCTTGAGGAACATGTCAAACATTCCTTGAATAGGATATCCTTATGAAAAAAAGGGTAAGTTTTAGCTTCTACTTCAGTGCCACCAAAAGATATTTCTCTGGGAGAGGAGTCCTCTCACTATTCCAATATGTATTATCTGATGGAAGGAACTCATCATATTATAACCCCTCAAATAGAATGTCATAGATGTAATGGATTTCCCATGGACTGATGCTAACTTCCCCATGATGGAGGTGGAATGTATTCGTATCAGGGGACCATTGGCTAAGGAGCTCTGGAAGCAACTCCTGTTGATGGTAAAAATGGAACTATGATGTCCAAACTACCTTATAAAACCCAATGTTGTGTAGCTCTATTGCATACTCTAAGCACGTGTAGAGCACCCAATAAACCCATGCCCACTTGCAGATGAAATTTCCACCTAATCTCAAATCAAGGTCCTTAATTCATCCTAAGTTGTTATTTCTCATGCTACATCGTAAATTAGTGGCATAGTGGTTAGGGAACTCTTCGGCCTTGGGCTGATCCCCTATGATCATCCTAGTCTGACCATTTAGTGCATAAATCGTGATAGCTACATTCTCCTTGGAAACATGACCATGATTAGTTATGTTACGGCATTAGAGATCATCCTCACATGTGAACAACGATCGCGGTAAATCAACTCTGAAATATGGAATGATCATTTCATCCAGCAATCCAAAGTTACATTGTGGGAGGTAGTGGTTTAGTGGATATATATTCTATGACTTTATCATCATTCCCAAAAGTATTTGATTATATGATATGACACTCCTAGCCTAAAGGATCCGAGGGTTTCTAGACATATCAGCTCTCTGAGCAGCAGTAACGGCTTCAATATCAGTAGTTTTTTATTGGTCGGCCATTTCGAATTAGTCAAAAAGATCCAAGGATGAAGCATGTATGATTGAAAAATTGGAACACAAGAGGCGATGTTACATGCAAGATCGGGTAGTAGGCACACAAAATTATTATATTTCTATAAAGGAAATTCGCTAAAGAATTAGAAGTTGTGTGAAAGAAGATGTCAAAGCACTATATTTCTCATAGAAATGGAAAAACTATGCACATGAGAGTATGTTTTATATCACAAAAAAATTAAAGGTACCATACACAATTCCTGCCTATGCTTACTTATAAGTGTGAAAGTGGTATTCCACATGAATGTAAGTGGCTTACACATCGAATGGAATGTCTTACATGCACCTACGGAAGTTAACCCCTTTCTTCGGTGTTTCCATTGGAACTTGACCTTTTGGTCCCCTTTCAGCTCAGATTACAAGGGGGGAATTTTTTTGCACTAAAAGTCCATTAGAATCCACAAATGGCCTACTTTGGAATATCTGAATCCATCACCCTACTCGAAGAAGCATCCTGAGAATACTAAGGAAGGCGCACAAAATTTTTTGCACGTGTTCTTAAGAGTGAGATCCATGTGCAATAGGCTTGTGCTCCAAATTTTAAGTTAATATTTAACCTTCCTCATAGGTTTATTTAATATCTAAGGTAACTATGAAAAAGTCATCAGTGTTTCATAGAAGAAAATCCATTCCACACACAAACTTCTTGATCACCCAAAGGAATGTCAAATGCTGACTTATGTGATCTTCAGCCACATATAAGTTCGAAGATGTGTGGAGGACCTATTCAGTGACATATTTCTTTTGTTATATTAATTAAAATTTGGATATAAGAAGAAGGTCACCCCAATTCATCAGGGTGATCCTCAAAAAGTCAAAATGTCTCTTTACTTTGTGTAAGACCGATCTACTATGACATCATGGAATCATGGAACCCACAAGGTATAAGATCTTGCATGACAAGTTCCCTATGGTTCATCCCTTATGTGGTCCCAATGTTGTGTAATCCTCACCCAACTTATTTCAACTCAAGTAAGGTGCATGAAATAACTCTTCTTGCATGAAACCTTAACCTTGAGTGCACACCCCGATCTTGCATGAACCCCTTCCATGAAGCTCCATGGGAATCTCCTATGTTAGAGTGCCATGTATAAGAACCATTTTCAGATAATCCTTATGCCTTGTTTTCACCTCTTAACTGCATCCCTCCAAACATGTGCATAGTGATTTCATGGTCCCTCATGAGGTGTATCCCAATCCTCTGGCATGTGTGTTTCCATACCTTTTTCTTCTCAGTATAGATACTCTAATACCTTTTTCTTCACAACATAGGAAAACTAATGTGGTCCTTTTGATAAAAAAACTCCACGACACTGTTAAAACCTGGAATTTATAAATCCATGCCCCTCCTCGAGGTACATGTGCAATAGTTATATAAGACCAAGTGGTAAGGAGTGAGTCCCCTGCATCCAAGAAGCATGACATAAAACTTCCAAACACCAATGTCCTCAGAACATGATGTTAAACTATATTCTTACCTCATTTTATGAGCATGAGATTCCCCATGTATGGTCATAATGGGATGTCACCCTCTCCCACCCTGAAGTACAATCCACCCCCCCCCTAGGGAATTATCCATGCATAATCCCCACAAACCTTGTTCCGTAAGCATAGGGCGGTCCATATATGAATCACTTGGAATGTGGTCCTCCTCACATGTAATGACATCCTCTTTAGAAAACTTCCTTGTGTAAACCCCACATTATCTCTAGTTAGAGGATCTTTCACAACCTAAACGTTAGGTCTACTACTTCCTCTTGTTTCTCACACTGATTATGAATCACATGGGTTTAGAGGTTAGAAAGGACAATATTAACCAACCTCCACTTCCATGGGAATCCCTCCTTGAGTAAGCCCCAATCTCAACCTTTATAGGGAGTCTTCCATGTGTAATCCCCATAATATATATTCTCCATGGTCTACTCCCACACGTAAGACCCAATCATGTCCCCTCCAATGGTTTTCTCCAATGCATAAAACCCAATCATTATGAACTGTGTGGGATTTCATTCAAAACTAACTAAAATACATATGAATCTTCCCTAAGGTCCAATCCAAGAACCCAACAGTCCATCCACTTCCTCTACACCCATTGGTATTTTCCTCAAATTGACACATCTTGGTATGATCATGTCATTAACCAGAGACCACATCTCCTTTAGGTCCCTTTGGGCCTCTTTCACACACATTCCCCACACCCTCTATATAGTGACCATATCATTTTACTTATATTATTACTTGATTTTATTCATAATTAACCATCTAATTACAAGCCATGGATTGTAAAGTCTAGTGTATTTGGAAGATTGGGTACTTAATTAAACATCATGAAACCAAAATAAAAACATTTTTTAGTTAATATCTATAATAAAATCCTAACATCAATTGATCTCATAAATATTTATAGGAAAACCTAGGGAATACATGAAAAAAAGGTAAGAGCTAAAAATATAGTAAGGAAATAGGTATAGGAATAAAACATAACGCATGGGTTAGAAGGCATAACATGATGGAATATAAGGCATAGAAAAAGAATTGAAATAAGAAAGAATAACAAATATAACATGGGAAAATATAATCATGGAATCATAGGAATGTGACAAAAACATATAAAATGACATTAAAATGAATAAATGATAACTTCCAAGACTATATAACATGGTGTAAAAAGTCCCAAAAAGGAATCAGGTTCAATACCTATCCCAACATAACATCTCATGAGACTAAACATTACCCAATGCATTCGAGAACAATATGGGTGCACCCATTATAACATGTTCATGAATATTTGGGTGCCACTTGAAGAATCATACATAAGGAATCAAACATAACATAAGGGTTACCCATGAAAAGGAATGAGTTTCATAATCATGTCATAAGGCATTACAAATGGGCATATCAAAAAAGTGTCCATGAATGAATGGATTTAGAACATACATATATATTCATAAAAAAATTCATATATAATTATAAATGGTATCCAAATAATTTGAAAACATTTTAAAATAGTGTTTAGGAAACTTTATAAATATGCCACTTTAGTGTGGTTTTAAGGGAAAATATTAAAAAGTCTTTAAAACAGAAAAAGCGTAATTGTTTTCACAAAACTAAAAAATGAATCATTATAGTTTTTCATGATAAATTCATTGATTTTATAAAAATAATTTTGGCTAAAAATATTATGTATATCACATGAGAATGGCTAAGATATCCTGAAATTCTGTTTAATCTGGCTTGCTTATCAAGAATATTTGAGAATGGGACCTTTTAAAAACATTTATTTTCCATAAAAGAAGGATGATATGATATGGATATATGAGTTTGGAACATATACACAAATTTATAATAAGTAAACAAAAATAAATAAGAATTACATTATAGTAAAGAGATAGAAATAGTAATATAAAGGAAAAATGGGGGTTTGGGTAGAATCCCTTACCTTATGTCTGAAATGATTCTGAACTTGATCTTAACATCATGAATAATCAAATTAAATACATTAACTAATTAATTAAAAATCTTTTATACATGTAATTGATTTATTATAATTTTTTAAAGTTCATTTATTCCCTTCTTTATGAGTTATAGTGTTCAATTTCATCGTCCGTGAGTGCTTGTTTTTTTTTGTTTTCATGATCAGTTCACTTGTATAAGGGAGTGGAAGTTCATGTAAAATGGAAACAGAAATATAGAATTTAATTTATAAGTTATTGATGAACATATAGAAGATTAAATGATCTTATAAACCATTTTGTTATATTGTATGAGTATGAATCATTAGATAAATAGTTAATGGTAATTGTTTGGATTATTTTGGGAGGTTTTCGCTCAGAATGAAATTTTTTTGTTTTATTATTTAACATCATGTGTCTATAATGATTCCAGATCATTAAATAGTTTTTAATACATAGATTATAATTTTTTTGACCATAAAAATGTTTTTATGGTCAATATTGAAGGAATTAATGGAAAATGAAAATGTGACATCCTTGAAGATGATAAATTAACATCTCACAAATGATGTTTTTAGTTTTAGAATAAAACGAATAGGATAGAGGTTTAATGATGGATTATTCAATTATTATAATAAAATTATAGTATATGTAATTTAATTGAGTAATCATACCATTTGGATGAGGGAATGTGAGGAGAGAATAAGAAAATAACTTGAAAATAAATTAAAAGAAAATGAAAGAAGAATTTACTTCTTGAATTTCTCCTCCTTGAAAACCTCCGTATGGAAAGGGTTTTTGTATTTTTATGAGACAAATATCTCTTGGATGTGGGTTAGGGGCTTGAAAAGAGTATTGGGTATAATTTTTATAAGGATCAAATTATGGATTGTGTGAGTAAAAGAGGTGGTGAGGGATAGTATTTATAGTGGAGGAGATGGGTGTTTTCTCATTATTTTATTCATTAGTATATTATTCTGGACCAAGACAATGAATATTTTGAGAATTGTTGCAAAAAATATTAAAATAATTAAGGTTATTTTGATATTATGGTTCTTACATCATCCATGACTCAAGGAATAGTGTATTTAATTGATAATGTATATATACTGTAAATTCCTATAATTTACTATTCACTAAAAAATCAACTATTTTAGAAAAATACCAAAAATTCACCCTAACCATTTTTAGACATGTATAATTAAAAAATTGAATCTATTTATAAAAATAATTTTATAAATTTGAGAAATTTAATTTTTAATTAAAATCAATATTTACTTGGAAAATACCAATTTTAAAATTATAACTGGTTTTATAACACTTTGAAAAATTAATTAAGGTCTCATAAAATTATCTTATAATCATAAGACAAAAAATATTAATTTATGAATACATTTTATGGAATTAATTTTATTTTAAAACATTATACTAATTATAAAATTGAAAACAAACACTTATGTTTTATAAAAATATCAACACTTGATTAATAATTTCTAAAACATTTATTTAATTGTACTTTGATGTAATTACATATTATTTTCATTTATAAGATGGATAAATTTTAATTATAATTTCTTGGGTGAGGTTACTATTATATTGTCTAGTTTACTATTCAGAAGGTTCGCATTACTATTCTAATGGTCAAGTTACTATTACATTGGTATAGGTTCCTTAACTTCTATAATTACCTCTAATTTCATTCAATATTGATTTATAATGTTTTTATTATATAATTAATGTGATTTTATATGATTATACTATATGACATAATTATAAGAAGGTAATTTCCATTAATAAAATTTTGGGTCATTACATTCTTCCCCCCTTATAAAATTTCTCCCTCAAAATTTTGTTTTATGTACTAAGGGGAAAACAGGCAAGGGTACTTCTCCTTTATCACTTCCTCTAGTTCCCATGTTGCCTCTTCATACTTATGGTTCCACCATAGTACATTGACCTGGTGAGTAGTCTTGTTGTGTAGAACTTTATCTCTATGGTCCAAGATCTTCAATGGTTACTCCTTTTAAGAGATATCATTATCTAACTATACCACCTATGAATTCAGTACATGTGAAGGAGCCAGTATGTACATTCTCAAGAGGGATATGTGGAATACATCGTGTGCTTGAGACATGGTTGGTGGAAGTTCTAGTCTATAGGCCCAAGCTCCAACATGATGAAGGATCTTTAAGGGGATGATATACCTGGGACTTAGCTTTCCCTTCTTCCCAAATATCGTTATCCTCTTCCATATAGATATGTGGATAAATACCATGTCTCTAGCCTTAAACTCTAGGTCTTGTCGATGATTGTTTACATTGCTCTTTTTAGACCTTGGGATACCTTGATGTGTTGTTAAATGGTTTTCACCTTTTCCACTATTTCTTTGTCCATTTCTGGTCATAGCATCTTACTATCACTGACTTCATCACAGCACATCGGTGTTCTGTGTTTTTTCCATAGAGGGATTTATATAGAGACATTTATATGCTAGAGTGGAAACTATTATTGTTAGAGTACTCAACCAAAGGCATATATTGCTCTCATCCTCCCTTTAATTCCATATAACACACTCTTAACATGTATTTCAGTGTCAAAATATTCTATTTATATTAGCCATGATTTTAAGGATGATATGCCATACTGAAGTTCATCTCTATTCTTAGATTATGTTGGATACTTTTCCAGAACCTTAAGGTAAATCTCATACATTGATTAGATAAAATAAATAGTGGTACTCAATTTAGCCTTACCAATTATTTGATATATATACATTAAAGTTTATCCAATGAGAATTCCTATCAAATTGTGATAATGTGTTATATCTTTTTAATATGATCCACTACAACTGATATTTCATTTTTTTAATCTAGATTTCTTCAAAAGTCTAGTGAAAAAGTACATGGTGATGTTTTCCCATTTTCATATTGGTATGGTTAACGGTTACATCATCCCCTTATACTTTTTTCTTTCATACTTCACTTTCTGACATACCAGAAACCTTGATGTATATTCAGTGATTTCCTTCTTCATATTGTCCAACCAATAGTTCTCTTGAAGATCTCTATACATCTTTGTGCTCCTAGGGTGAATATATAAGGTTAAGCTATGTGCGTCATTCAGAATCTATTTATTTATATCTAGATTAGATGGTACACATAATATTCACCCAAATCTTATGACTCCATCTGCATTGATCTTGAACTCAGAGGATTTCCCATTTCTGATAGCTTCCACCCATTTCTAAATTTCCACATCATTCCATTGTGCATCCTTTATTTTCTTTATAATTTATGGTTGAGAAATAATTTCATAAAGGATTGATGATGTTAATTCCTTAATGATTCCCATGTCCATTCTTTATAGGTCTAAGAATATTGGATCCTTATCAATTCTCATAATTGATAAAGATGCAAGAACCTTTCTACATAGAGCATATTCTACCTTATTTTCCTCACCAGAATGGTAGTGGGTTGAGTATTCATAATCCTTGATGAGCTCTAACCATCTTATCTAGCATATATTAAGCTACTTTAGTGTTAATATATATGTTAGGATCTTATTATTGGTATATATCTCATACTTCTCCCCATAGAGATAATTCCTCTAGATTTTCAATGCAGATATCACAGGTGCTAACTCCAGACCATGATTGGGATAGTTTTGCACATGAATTTTCAACTTCCTTGAGGCATAGGCTATCAATTTATCATTTTTCATCAGTACATAGCCTAAAAACTTATTTTAAGCATTTCTATACACCACAAAGAGTTCCCCACTTTTTGGAAGTGTGAGTATTAGTGAAATGATAAGCCTCTTCTTCAACTCTTTGAAGTAGTCTTCACTTTTACTGGTCCAGACAGACTTTTCTCCTTTCCAATTTAGCTTGGCTAGTGGGTTTGAAAATCATGATAATTTCTTTAAAAATCACTGGTAATACCTAGATAGACCAAGGAAACTATGGATCTCCATTACAGATATTGTCCTAGTCCACTCTTCAATTTCCATTGTCTTGGAAGGGTCCACATATATTCCCTTATTGGTGATAACATACCCTAAGAATGATAATTCCTTCATCCAGAAATCACATTTACTATACTTTTCATAAAGTTCCTCTCTTCTTAAATTCTTTATCATAGTATTAAAATACTCCTCATGTTCTACCTTTCTCTTAGATTATATCATAAAATCATCAATAAATACTGCCAAAAATTTGTAGAGGAAATATCTAATGACTCTAATTTTTAAATCCATTAAAATTTCAAGGAAATTAGTGAGTATGAAGGGAATACCTATGAAATCATAGTGTCCATACATCATTTGAAAGGCATTCTTGGGAATATCACCGTTCCTCACCTTTAATTAGTTATATATTGATTAAAGGTCCACCTTAGAGAAATAATTATCCCCATATAGCTGATCAAACAAAGCATCTATATGTGGAAGGGGATAATTCTTCTTTATCATGATTTTATTTAGCTCATGATAATCAATGTATAGGCGCGTTGATTCATCCTTATTCTTTTCAAAGAGTACCGGTTCACCCCATGGTGAATCACTCAATCGTATAAAACCCTTGTCCAGATTCTCCTATAACCGCTACTTCTGTAATTTGAGTTCAATGATGTCCATTATATAAGGTGTCTTTGATAGGCAGAGATCCAGGAATAAGTTCAACTGAGATCTTGACCACTCAATCAAGAGGAAGGCCAATAAACTCTTCAGAGAACACATCAATGTAGTCCCTCATAATTGGCATGTCTTTGAGCATGATTCTCTCTTTTGTCTCAATCATTATATCTAGATATGATTTTTTATAAGGAAACATTAAGATTTTATAAGAGGTTTAGTCTAAAAACATTAACTAGGGAGGAGTTATATACTTTTGATGCAATAAATTCCCACTTTTTTGTTCTCATAGATAACTTAACCTCCATATTTTGAGGTGGTGATTGAATAGTTCTAAAAAAATTGCAAGATATGAAATAATGTGTAGACCCTAATCAAATAGTATGTTTTCTATTCTTGAATGAATAACCAATTTATATGTCACCACATCATTATCGGGCTCCACCTCAGTATTAGTGACAGTATATGCCCTTCCTTACTACCATGGAGGTTTTTTTGTTGATTTCATCCAACAACCCTTGGATTAGGTAAATGTCTTGCATAATGCCAATGCTCCTTCTAGTTAAAACACTACACTACAGGTTGAGTGTTGATCTGAACCTTCCTTTTTTCTTTTGTATTGTTAGGATTATTCATATCCCTTCATCATTTTTTACCCATATTCCCCTCTCTTCCACATATGAAGCTTCTCTTGGTTACCTTTAATTATTTTTCAAGATGCTTCTTCCCACACTTCTGACACGTGGGATGCAGGTTTTTCTTCCCATCATGGGATTTATCACCTATATTAAACTCTATTTTTCACTTTTTATCCTCGGGCCCATGAGACCACTGAGAGTCTCTGATCTCCATTTCAACCTTAAGGAAACAACATAAAATCTCTTAATAGGTTTCAAAGTTTCAAATCGCAAACACTTTTTATAGAATCAATTTTAGTTTGATAAATAAGTGATCCAACATGCTTTCTATGTTCATGATAAAGATAAATTTATATCTTGTAAGCCTTGTAAAGTTTTCTTTATATGCCCCAATAGAATCATCTTTATTTTTCTTCAGTATGAGAAACTCCATTTACATTTTATGACAGAGGGTTATGAGAAAATATTTATTGGAAAATATATTCTTGAAATCTTCTCATTCCATGGAATCAATTTCATACTTGGACTATGTGTTTTTAATCATTTTAAACCACCTATCAGCTTCCCCATAAAAACGATAAACTTCCAGAACAACTCTCACTTCTTATGAGCACTGGAGGATAGATAATATCTTCTTAATAGAGTTAATCCATTGTTATTTGAGTAGTGGATTAGAAGATCCACTAAACAATGGAGGCCTTTTATTCATGAATTATTTGATGGAAACTTTCTCTTTTTAGTATAATTAGGGTGTTCCACATGATTCAAGTTATTATTAATAACTTGATCTAGTTGAGAAATTATTGTCATAAAATTTTGAGAACCCATTCCCATAATATTTGGCATATCATTAGGGAAATAATCACAAAGACTACCATATTTATTGTTAGCACATGTTCTTCTATTTCCATCCTTTAACTATGAAAAATAAAGTGCAATTGGGTACTTGAATACTTAGCTAATAATCATAATAAAATGAAACTTTAAACATAAAAGGATAAACTTGTAAAGGAAAATTATATCCTAAAATGTGATTCCCTAGATTTCAATCTAGGTTATCCATGATCTATTTCCTAAAATATATTCTTATGGGAATTTTTTTGTTCCCTTAATAATGGTTGGTAATGAGCTTATGAATTTACCAAATCATATCCCCAATGAGTGTCAAACCAGGTGCAAAGTAAGGACTATTATCATATACCAGGTTATGCCAAGTCAGGTTTGGAACACCTTGTTGGAGTTGTTACTCCTAGTTACATTTGTTCCAGAACCACGTCCACTTGTAGTATCTAGATAGTGATTTATTTACTTGATAAACAACTTACTTTATAAAAACCAAAATTTAGGTATGTTTTCCCATACTTAGTTTTATCTTTAACTCTTTTGCTAAAGTTTTCTAGTCTTGATCCCCAAAAAAACTAAACTTTTCCTCTGATACCAACTATAGAGACCCTATCCTTTTACACATATTATTAAATTATTTTAATCATAATTAACAATCTAATTATAATCTGAGGATCATAAAGTTTATGTCTTTATAATATTAAGTAAATAATTAAACATCATGAAACTAAAATAAAAAAAAACTTTTATTCAATCTCCATAATGATCTCCTAACTTCTAATGAGCTCATACATCTACATAGGATAACCTAGGGAACACATGAACAATTGGGATGAGCTAAAAATCCCAATAAATAAATAGGTATAGAAATAAAACATGGAAAATGGGTTAGAAGGCATAACATGATGTCATATAAGGCGTAGATAATGAATATAAATAATTAAGAATAACATGTATAACATGGGAACATATAATCATGGAATCATAGGAATATGGATAAAAACATTTAACATGACATAAACATGATTGAAGGATATCTTCCAAGACTATATAACATGGTTAACAAAGTCCCATAATGAAATTAGTTTCACTCTATGTCCCAACATGAAATATCATGAGACTAAATATTACCCACTACATTGGAGTTCTATCTTGGTGAAACCATCATAACATGTTCGTGAATATATGTTTTTCATGAATAATCATACATGATAAATCAAACATAACAAAAGGGTTACCCATGGAAAGGAATGGGTTTCATAATCACGTCATAAGGCATTAAAAATGGGCTTATCATATAAGTTCCCATGAAATAATGTATTTATAACATACATGGACATTTATAAAGTAAAATAGTCTTATATAATGATAAATTATTTATAACTAAAGTGAAAACATTTTAAAATAGTGTTTATAAAAGATTATAAATAATCCACTTTAGTGTGGTTTTAAGGGAACGTATTAAAGATTACTTAAAATGGAAAATGAATAATTTTTTGGACAAAAAAATTAACCATGATATTTTTTCATGGTAAAATGAGTGATTTTATAAAAATAATTTTGGATAAAAACATATTATGGATAGGACATGAGAATGGGTAAGAAATCAGGAAATTCCCTTTAATCGGTCTTGCTTATAAGTAAGATTTGAAAAGGGAACCTTTTAAATACATGTATTTACCATCAAATAAGGATTATATGATATGAATATATGATTTTTGAACATATACACTGAATTTATAATAATTAAAAAAAAGAAGAATTAATTTATATTAAATATATAGAAAGAGTAACCCAAAGGAAAAAATGGGGGTTCAGATAGAATCCCTTACCTTATGTCTGAAATGATTCTGCACTTGATATTAACATCATGGATATCCATTAATTAATTAATTTAGACCCTTTTATATATTTAATTGATTTAGTATAATTTTATTAAGTTTATTTATAGCCTTTTTTATTAGTTATAGTGTTTAATTTCATCATTCTGGAGTGTTTGTTTTCTTAGTTTTCCTGATCGATTCGCATGTATAAGAGTATTGAAGTTCATGTAAAATGGAAAAAAAATCTAGAGTTAAAGTTATAAGTTATTAATAAAAATTAAAAATATTGAATGGTATTATAAATAATTTTTTCATATTGTATGTGGATGAATCATTAGATAAATAGTTAATGATAATTATTTGGATTATTTTGGGCGGTTTTCGCTCATAATAAAAAATTTTTGTTTTAAATATTTAGCATCATATGTATATAATTGTTACAGAACATTACATAGGCTGTAATAAATTTATTATAATTTTTTTAACCATAAAAATGGTTTTATGACCATCCTTGAAGGCGTTAAGGGAAAATGAAAATTTTTTCACCCTTGAAGGTGATAAATTAACACATCACGAATAATGTTTTCATTTTAAGAGTAAAAGGGAGAGGAGAGGGGTTTAATGATGGATTATTCCATTATCATAATAAAATTATAGTATATTTCTGTTACTGGAGTTATCATACCATTTGGATGAGAGGAGGGGAAGAGATAATAAGAAAAGCACTTGAAAATAAATTAAAAGAAAAGGAAGGAGGATTTTACCTCTTGAATTTATCCTCCTTGAAAACCTCCTTATCGAAAATGTTTTAGTATTTTGATGAGACCAAGAGATCTTGTAAATGGGGGATGGAATTGGGAATATTATTGGGCGGAATTTTAATATGTATAAAAGCTTGGAAGTTGTGACGAGAAGAGGTGTTTAGGGGTGGTATTTATAGTGGAGGAGATGGGTGTTTTGTCCTTATTTTATTCATTAGCTTATTACTTTGGCTCAAGAATATGAATTGTTTGAGAATTATCACCAAAAATATTAAAATAATGAAGGTAAGTTCTATATTATAATTATTACATTATAAATGACTCAAGGAATAGATTATTTAATTTATAATGTATATATACTGTAAATTTCTGTATTTTACTATTCACTAAAAATTCAAGTATTTCAGAAAAATCCCAAAAACTTACCCTAACCATTTTTTGATGTGTATAATTCAAAAATGAAATCCATTTTATGAAAATAATTTTATAAATTTAATAAATTTAATTTTTCATTAAAATCATCATTTACTTGGAAAATACCAATTTTAAAATTATAACTGATTTTATAACATTTGAAAACTTAATTAAGGTCTTATAAAATTATATTATAATCATAAGAAAAATTTATGAATGCATTTTATTGAAATATATTTTCTTTTAAAACATTATTTTAATTATAAATTGAAAATAAACCCTTATGTGTTATAAAAAAATCAACACTTAATTAATAATTTCTAAAACATGTATTTACTTATAATATGATGTAATTATATCATATTTTTATTTATAAGATGGATAAAAAAATTTATAATTTCTTGGGTGAGGTTACAATTCTATTGTCGGGTTTACTATTTATAAGGGTCTCATTACTATTCCAAAGGTCAAGTTACTATTCCATTAATATAGGTTCCTTAACTTCTATAAATACCTCTTATTTCATTAAATATTCATTTATAATGTTTTTATTGTTTTGTTAATTTGATTTTATATTATTATAATATATGACATAATTATAATAAGGTAATTTTCATTGATAAAATTTTTCGTCGTTACACTCTAACCAAGAGAAATCTTGTTGCGAAGGGAAGATTCCAGTGTAAGTCTTATAACATCCCTCGTCAATACTTCTTTTTCAATGTGATCATCCTTGTTGCATGATGTTAAACTACATAAATCAGTACTATCATATGACCTTAATATATAGCATTGAACTACAAGGTTTTTTATCCCTATATTCTAAGAAGGGTATGTAGAGTGCCTCTCTACGGTTTAATCCTGACCAATGGTAAACCCAAGATCCCCCTCATAAGTGTGCACCTACCTGATCCACCTCCAAGGATGTTCCTATTAGCCTTAATGGTGTGATATTTTCCCTTTATGGGACACACCTCTTGGGTCTTCCTCCACTGGTAATTCTAATTCATCCATAAGTAAACCTTCCAAGTGCTTCTTTTCGGGGATGCATCTCATTGATCCACCTCTGTGGGATTCCTTCTCCACAAGACATTGAGCTTGTGACCCAAAACATATACTCATTCTAAACATAGAATTTCTAAGGTGAAAGTCTTGGAAGATATGCACCTATGGTGTCAACTATCACATACTAAACATGGGATGCCTGAGGTGAAATCCTTAGAAGATATGCCTTTTTCATTTGATACCTCATGATCAACATTGGATGCCTTGGGTTCCGCGCCTAAGATGCCTCCATGAGGTACCCTCATATGAGGAAGAATATATGTTACCAATGATCCTAGAGTCTAGAAATGTTGATGATTACAAACGTGACAACTCTCCGGACTGAAGTTTGTTTCCCTATTAAGACCCATTGGAATGTCAAGATAGAAGCAGTGTAATTTACCAGCATCCACAAAGAGATTGAACCAAGAATGAGTTTCAAAAACATGACTCAAATCTATTAGGGAGACCCATACTATGAAAGTAGCTCCAAAAAGGAATACATGAATGTAGGAACTATCATGCCATCATCCTGTTTTCATCAAGGAGGATATATCACCGTTGAAAGTGATGAAAGCCACCCACCTTTGGAAAGTGGGATTTTGGGGTAAAAAAATATGATGCTGACATGATTCAAAAATGTAGCGGTGGGACACCCTGGTAAAAGCATCAGAAACAATCACCTTTGGGGTTAAAACACTCTTTAATATTTAGGTTATTGTTATAAAATGGGACATAGGGTTAGGGAATGATCTAAGTTGAATCGTTGGTGTTATTTTATAAATTTTGAAGTAAAATATATTATTCATTTTAGATTATCTTTCCTTAGTTTAACTATTTTGGTTAATGTTTAAAATCAATAAGAATATATTTCTATCCTTTTTTTGAATTTTATGATCCATTTAATTTTATTTTAGAAATCCTTGCATGAAAATTTCTTATTAAATACTCAACTTTTGGAGAAAAAATGATATTGTGGTGAAAATTGATTAAATGATAAAATTTTACTTTTCATGTAAGTATTTTTTTTATATTTTCAAAGTAAAGATGGTAAATGAATATATTTACTCTAGGAAAGTAATCTTGTAATAAAACATTGTCATCCTATTACATTAATTTATGATAAATCAATGGTCTTTTAAACCATCACATATTTATAGTTTTGTGATCATTTAATTTCTACTAACCATGTTCTATATCACTCTCTATTAGTCACTGGGTATTATTTTTCTCCTCTATGTCCATGTTTCCACATCCTATAAATTTACTCTAATTTGAAAACCTAATTTTATGATGACATTCATATTTCCATTTCACTATTTTTAAGTTGAAGTTTTATTATCACTTTTTATTATATAGGATTTAAATAATGGAATTGTATAAATTAAGATGTTGGATTAGCGAGATCTTATTAAAATTTCTAAGAATCAATTTTTTAATGGGTATTGAATGTAATAACGTAATATTGTAAAAAAACTATGTTCGATAGTTTATGGGACATGCAACACCAATCCTAAACGAACCATGAAATATTATTTTTATATAAAACCATTAAATTAGTGGTTGTGTATATTATTAACCACATTTTTAAATATATAAATAATATCTTACTCAATAAAAATTTAATAATTAATTATTTGTAAATAAGAACTTTGTTTTCAGTCATGTCATTTTATGCTACAAAAAATAAGGTCTCTCTAAAAATGATTTGTATTTTTTATTGTTATAAAATATTATAATAAATTACAAGAACATTTAAAAATATTATTTGATAAAAAATTTATTGTTTTTGAAATAATCATCACAAACCAATTTTATGGTGAAATTTTGATATTTTTCTAAAACAATGATTGTTCAATAAATAATTAAAAATACATATTTTTATTGAAAATAGTATTTTCATTTAATAAATTTATAAATCCAATTTATATTCTATATTAGTTTTAAAATTTAATTAGTTTTATATGATTAAAAATATTTCAATCATAGTCTATTGAATGAATTTTATACTTGAATTTCGTGTAAAAACTTTTTTATATATAAAAATGGTTTTTTTTTAAAAAAAAATTATTTTTGTTTTAATTTAAATTTATTTTTAACACTTCTATAAATTGACTCTTGGAAAATGGATTTCATATTTAGAATTATGAGGTCTAAATTTTTTAAATAAGTCCTTTTTTATGAATAGTAACCACAGTAAATAATTGTCACCTTGATATGGGTAAATTAGTTAATTAAGGATACAAATAGTATAATTAGGACTAAAATTTAATAAAAAATGCCTTTATCCCATTAGATGAGTGTATTTCTAAAATTTCAATCCATGTTTCAAAAAATGGAAACAGGGTTTTATGTTTTTTTTTTATTTTACCCTTTATATTATTTTATTTAAAAAAACTTCATAAATTTTATTTTATTTGTTGTACTATATCTAAAATTTTGACATAGGGATAAAAGGATGATATATTAAGTTATAATAGTGTTATTTGAAAGATAAGTTCATTTATATAATGGTAATTCATATCTAATTTTTAGTGATGAAATAATAACATTAAATTTTTATGCCATGCTCACACAATATTTCATCATTAAAAAGAAAAATAAAATAATTGATAGTAACTAGGCTAAAAGTGAAATAATTTGAATGAATTATTTTTATCCATTAATTTTTTAAATAAACATAAAATATTAGAGAGGTTTTAATTTATTATAATATAATTTTATGTTTTCAATGATGTTTTCATAGTGAAATTAATTGAATATTTTAAAAAATGATATTAATGATATTTTATAATAAATAATATTTTATTAAATTATTTAGAATTCAAAAAAATACATTATAATTCCAAGTGATTGTAATGAGTCCTATAATATTATAAATTTTACATTTATGGGCCAATTTTCTATATATAGTACCTATATTGACATTTGAAGAGTAAAAACAATGTTATCACAGTAATTATCAAAAATAGTTAGTGTAATTTAAAACAAAGAGATAAAGAAAGAAACCTAATGTAAGCTTGTCAATGTTTTATTTTATGATTTTATTTAGACCCATAAGCACAATATATTCTAATTATATTAGTTTTGTTCATTTTTCAATGAAAATTAATTTTTATTAATTTAATACTTTAAGTAATTCCAAGAATGCCCCTCCCCTTTCTTATGAAAGGGAGCCTCCTCTCAAAATTTATTAACTCTTAACAATATATATGATCTAATAATATATTACTCAGTCCCATAATTATATCTACAATCACATACTATTTTTGTTGGTTTCTTTATAGATATATACTAGAATGGATTTATGTATAATCGAGATGAGATTGTCTGAAGAAGATGTATAATTCATAACAAAGTAATTTAATTTTATTAAGTTTTATAAATCATTAAAATAGTATTTATCCATAATGATAAAATAAAAAATTATCATATACAAAGATGTTATTAAATTAATTTTATAACCTACATCCATATCCTCTTCCATAAAATGGGAAATTATATTGTCATTCATGTGTAGGGAAGACAACCACCTCACGAACTGATAGAATTTTTTTCCATCACTCTCTATCACGACTGATTATAATGACAGATTGAATGCATATATATATGATATTAATGACATATTTATAATTTTATAAATTTATAATATCATAAATTTTCTTACCTTTCCTAACATTGAAAAATTAGAAATTTGTTTGTGTGTATGTGTGGTTTACCACCTCCATGAAGTGATATGAATCATTTTTCATTAATGCATCACATGGATGGTATATATAATTGTAATTAATTAATTAATATGATATTTATAATATAATTATAATTTTAGATTGAAAATTTTATCCTTACAATCTTTCCAAAATGATCTTTGAAAAATGGAAATGTTACTTATGTGTACGTACAACATATTATCTCCATGACTGTAACGTAGAACATTTTTATTAACTATCATTCATAAATGGATTAAAACATAAAATTTATGTGTAAAAATTAAAATTATTTCATTATTTTTATTTTATAGATGAGGGAGAAATAACCTCATTTTCCTTATTCAACATACCAATGTCATTTTTGACTTACAAGCCAAATATCAAAAGACCCACGTGAAATTAACTTAAAAAGTAATTTTAAAAAACATGGTATTAAAAAAATAAAAGCAAATTTTAACTTCAAAAATGTTCCTATGAAATTAAATAATTAACATATTTTTATTATTGGGTAGTTAAAGAATGTATGTGATGAGTTGGACTTGAGGTAAGAGATTTTGTCTCAATTTCCCTTCTTTTAGGCATGATTAATGATATGCAAAAAAATTCATTTTTATGGTGTATATACTATTACAACTACATATTATATAATTAATCATCTATTATTCATTGTATTTTATGTTACAATTTATTTTACATCCTCGAATGTGATCTTATTTTAATTTCACCAATCGGTAAGGTGTTTCATAAGTCAATTTACATTCCTTAGGTTGTACTTCTACTTCCTTTTCTTTGTTATGCCATTATTATGTTTTAATGGATCTCTAAATTTATTTATTTTTTATTTCCACTTATTTTTTAGATTTTTATATGTTTAGATAATATATTCTTGGATTAATTATCACATCAAATGGTGTGATCTTTATAGGTGTTTTTTGTGTCTCAACTCTTTTTCATGAGACATGTTTCATGTAATGCACAATTTTTACCATGTATGGTGAAATTACATCTTAATAAATTAATTTTTATATATAACTTCATATATTTAATTTTATTTATTGATCCATATCATAATATTTCTTCCAATTTTTTTTTATTTGAATGTTACCGAACTAGTAAAGAATTTATGTTAAAATCTACATTCTTTTAATGATTATTTATGTTTATGGTTTTTTATGGGAAATCATATAAAATTATTTTCTTGAACAAAATTACATTTATTTTCATTTGTACATGAATGTGTTTTATATATTTGGTTTCATTTCCTCAATTATAAAATAATGAAACATCAAAAATAGTTTTTAATAAGTAATAACAATCTTTTATATTCTTTTAAATATGGAATCACTATCTTCCATGTCTATATTTTCCATTAAAACTTTTTGAAGAATGTTTTTAAAATTATACAATGATTTTATAAATAAATTTTTTCCTATGATTACATTTTTATAAAAAAAATTAACAGAAATATTTTTATTGTTTTCAAAATAACCTATTTTTTTCTTTTTTTACCAATGTGTAAAGGAAATGTTCTATTTTAACATATTCTTCATGAATAGAATTTCTCACTATCATGAAAATTTAATTATCTAAAAAACCTATAATATATTTCATGGTTTGTTTCAATGAAAATTTTTTCTATAATATTTTTTAAAAAATTAGATATTAAATAAGTGATTTCAAAGTCAAAAGGGTATTTTCCACAAGAAATATTCATTATGATATTTTAAATAAATTTTTATCTACAATGACAAACATTGTTATAATTGATTCTATATTATATATATATGGATCTAACATATATATATATATATCTCATTATCCCTTCTTTTATTAGATAATACATTCCATATGTTCATTTTTCAAATTTCTTTTTTATGAAATCCTTTTGATTATGAAATTAGTAAAGATTATGTAACTCATATAATTCCATGTTTCATTCTATTTTTTATTACTTATGATTTATTTCCTTTATTTTTGAAAACATAATCATGTACATATTATTATGGGTGTGTCCAAATCATGATCAAATGCATTATGTAGTGTTTCTTCTCATGAGGAGTTATGTATGTGATTAGGGAGTAATCTTATTCCATTGTGGGACTCTATCCACATTGTGATGTTGTCTTGGAATTTATCCATAACTTATGAATATGTCATGTTATATTCTTATTCCACTTAATTATCTTGGAATAATCTTATAATACAATGTAATTTATGTTATGATCCCATTCTATTATCAATGGGACTTATATTTTATGATACCATGTTATTTCACGTTATCATGTTTACTTTGTTACTAGGATTTAATTGCCACTAATCTATTTTATATATTCCCTAGGTAATCTAATTCAGTTTTAGGATCTTAAAGGGATTTTGGAGATCACTGAGGATATTAAAATAGAGATGTTTTTTATTTTATTTTTTATGTTTTATGTATGTAGTCTCTAAAATACATTAGTTCATATGGTATTTGGGTGGTATTTATTGGTTTTTTATGTTAAAAATTAGCTAATAATATGTTTAAAAGTCATGGGTGGAAATATAAAACTACTAGAGAAATATCATTATGAAAAATGAACAATGTTATAATCATGTAGAGACCGGGTTGTACATACGCATATGTAACAATTCCATTTTTCAATGATCATTATAGAAAGAGGTTAATTATTATTTTATATTTCCAAAATGGTCATAAATTCCTTGTTATTTATATAAATAGACTTATATATATCATCCATGTTATGTGATTATTGGAAACTAATCGCATCGCTTCATGAAGGTGGTATTCCTCACATACACAGGAACAACAATATTGTTTTTTGAAGGATGATAATGTATAAAATTAGATGATATATTATTTTTTTATAATGATAAATATGTCATGAATATCATATATAAAAATTAAATTTATATTTATAACTATTCATGAGAGGTGGTGATGGAAAATAGATTATAATTGGTTTGTTAGGTGGTACCCCAATGGTTTATTTACCCATTTTATAAAAGAGAAGATGGATATAGGGTATGTAATTAACATAAAAACAACCCAGTATATGGAATATAGTATAATTATTATTTTATCTTGGTTGAATAATATTTAAATTGAATTTAATAAGAAATAGATAAAAATTATTGGTTAAGAACTCTACCACTTCTTTGGGAAACCTCGTTTTATTTACACATTAATCCCTAAAATGTTTATATTTTCCCCAAAATAAGATCTATATAATGTGTTAAGGGATTATATAAATGGATTTGGGTAGGAAATGGTGGAACCAAATTTATCTTTAAGTGTGAAGAGAATATAAGAGGGGTTTCTATTTTATAATGATTGGAGGGGTATTTATAGAAGTTATTAAAGTAATAAAATAATATGATATAATTTTCATGAAAAAATGGATCCAAGTTAATATAATTATCATATAAGATGTGTGTGTTTTAAAATCCTATCATCTGATAAAAATTTGACAAGTTTAGGTGATTTTTTTTACCCTTATCATTTTGTTTTAAGCCTCCCTTAACCCTTTGGTTGATTACTACGATCAATTTTTTTTTAATTTTTATGGGTAAAGATAGTTAATATAATAGGAAAATTTTCTCATAAAAGGAACATGCTTTATATGTTTATAAATTTTCCAAAAAATTACCCAAAGATAATATTTTTAGTTTTTTTAAATCATTTAATAAACTATTGTTTATTATAAAAAATAATTTTTTATTTTTTGAAATACATGAAATGTTATAATATTATATGTGACTAAATAATCTAAAATGGTTCAAAAATGACATTTATTAAATTATTAGTATAACACTATGTTAATAAAATCAACTAATAAAATATTTCTAGTTTTTTATATCATTTTAGACCTTATCCTTTAGTTTTACCCCTTGGTTAACCCATTTTAACCTTCATCGCGGTAATGACTCTTTAAATTTTGAAGAGTTATAATTTATATATAAGGTAAAAATGGATTATAATTGGCTAAAATGTGACATGTTCAACCATTTATAACATTAAATGTCCTTTTTCAATATTTTTATGTCGTTTAATAAATTTAATAAAAAAACCTTTATAATTATATATCTTTAATGTCGTTCTGACAATATACATTTAATTTGAATTTGAAAACAAAATCAAAATAATGGAATTAGAATTTAATCATCTCACACATCACTAAAATTATTTATTTATAAGAAAATTAATGTAACATAATTAATCATTGAAATTGTATTACTTTTAATATTTTTAAAATAGTTTATTTTATTTTTCTATTAAGTGAATAAATATTGTGTCGGTGCTGCTTGAGAATTTAAGGTAATTATTTAATCAATATAAATTAGAATTAAATTTACACAATAAAAAATCATTTATCATTCAAATAACTATTTCATAATAGAAAACAACCTCTTTTTATCCCTATGATAGAAATTTTGAAATAATAATTCAAAGAGAATGACATTTTTGACTTTCCATACCATAAAATTATATAAGGGTAAAAATCAATAAAATGTGGCACCAAAATTCTATATTTCTATATCCTTGATGGAAATGGCCAACCTACACTCATCCAATAGGATAAAATAATTTATTAGAGTTGTATTTTAGTTTTTATCAAATTATGTTTAACCTTAATTACTCTAATAACACTTATCGTGGTGATAATTATTTACAATGGTTATTGATCATAATTTCCAAAAATAAAAATGACTAATTTACCAAAAATTGACCTCCTAATTCAAAATAATTAATCCATTTTCATGATTCAATTTCAACAAGTGGAAGAAATTATTTTATGATTAAAACATAAAATGCATTGAAAATGAGTTTTTTTAAGAAAAGTTATTTTTAGTATAAAAATATTTTTATACCACATTCATGTATAAAATTAATTTCAATGCATATAATTGGATTACATTCAATCAAAATGAAATAATTAAATTTTAAAAAAAATCCAAAATATATTTTATCTTTGTAAATAATTTAAAATAAAATACAGTTTTCAATAAAAATCAATATTTTCCACCTTTCATTAAAAAATAAAACTTGTCATATAAATCTCAAAATTTCACCAAATACTAATTTTGATATACTGAATTAAAAAATTAAATCATTTTAATCAAATAAAATTTCTAAATTTTCTATAAATTATTTATAATATTTGATGATAAAAATCAATAAAAACAATTTTTCAATAAAACTTAATTTTTGAAGATTAAAAAGACTTAACTAAAAATGAGTGATTATTTTATAATAATTTATCAATACATTTATATCGGTTCATAACATATTATATATTTCATGATGTTTTTATTCCTATTAATACCTTTTAATTTAATGACTATGTTATAATGGTCATCTCGAAATAATAATATTTCATGGTTCATTTATGTATGGTGCTTCCCATCGTATATACTATCGAACATAGTTTTTTTAAATCTAAAGATGATAAATTCTCCCCCATTGTTAAATTTCATCCTTGAAATTCTACTATGAGTTATCCAATCAATGGTTTGAAATTTTAACGTTCTTTTTTTTTAAATCCCACATTGTAAAAAGCAGCAATAAATTTTCCTCTTGAAAATAGGTAAAGGGGAATAAGAAGTTAATATAGAATAACATATAATAGGAATCTAAATATGACAAAATTAGTGGAAATTGGAAAATTAACATGGATAAAAAAAATTAATGCCCAGATAATACTAGAGAGTGACAGATATCATTAATAATAAGATTGTGAATTATCAT
This sequence comes from Viscum album, assembly GCA_963277665.1. Lineage (NCBI taxonomy): Eukaryota > Viridiplantae > Streptophyta > Magnoliopsida > Santalales > Viscaceae > Viscum > Viscum album. The sequence goes on from OY728128.1 coordinate 1,938,657,806, forward strand.
GAGATCTTTAAGAACTACAAAACTGTAAATCGAAGATATGTAAAAGAGTTAATAAATTTATCAAAATTGGGGCTTATAGGTAAATAGTTTTATTTCAAGATACTTTTCCACCTATTGATAAATTTCTTTATCATATAGAATAAGAACATGAGAAAATATACTTACTTGATAAGTATAATTTTCTCCCATTAATCAACTTTCACCGGAATATCAACTTTTTCACCAAAAAATGACTATTAAATATAAATTTTTTAATCTTGAGGAACTAAAATAATACTCTAATGGATTAAATAATTCAAAAAAGTATAACAATAGTTTCACCCTTTATATATACATTAACCAAAACCATAATTTTTATCATGATATAAGATAATTATCAAAATGAAAATCCTTCATATAATGAAATACAAAAATAATCATAAAATCCTCAACAACAACATCACATATTCAAAAAAGATCATTCAATAAATAAATAACCATAAAATTCCTCCACATTTTATTTAATAAGATTAAACCCCAAAAATCAAAAGGATTTTACCATATATTATTTGAAGATTAATTTACTACTTATCTCTAAATAGAATCAATCACTTTTAATTTGTCATTCCATAAATTTATATTCTTTAATTATATAATCTTTATGATATGCTAATCATTTCCATAAATAATTAAAATCCATATAAAGACACATTAAAAACATATATGATTTCAAAAGATAATTTAAACAAAATACCATAATATACATCATACCATAATCATATAATATTCCCAAAAATTATTGTGATCTTATTAAGAAATAATAATAATCACATAATCACCAAATAACTTTTAAATCCCAAGGTTATCTATATAATAAAACATATATTCCAAAAATAAAATTAATCAATATATGTAAAAAAAATTAAGTCAATAAAATCAATTCATACTAATTTGTAAATTATGTAGGCCATTGGTATGAATTTTGTTCTTGTTTCCCTTTGGTTGTGGGTTCAAGAACCCCCCCCCCCCCCCCCACCTTCCCAGATTTGATAGGTTATCTCCCGACCTAAAAGTTGTCTTTTTTGAAAAAATATTATAATAAATCTCTTATAATGTTCAAAATATTTGATGAACATACCTAAAAGTTTATTAGAGTTCTTCTAAAGAATCCTTTATTTTAAACCAAGGGTTATATATACCACAACATAATAATATTTTTCCAAAAATATCATTAGTTAGCTTAAAATATGATCACTTAAAATAACAAAAGTGGTGTCTATGCCTTTGAATTATGACCAAACATGAACTTATATATGATTTTATTCATAACTCTTTAAATAACATCATGTGAAAATATACTAATCGCAAAAGTTATCTAAACTCCGATTTGATACCAATTATAATAACCAAATAAACACATTATCAGATCTAGTGCAAAAAAAATCTAAACATAACATTTTTGGTTTTGATACCTATCAATGTGATCCAATTTCAACCATCCCAAACATACAACATCAAAAGGAAATATTGGATAACTTATATATCAAATGACCATTTAGTATTATTGTTTTATGTAATTTATAAATAATATTATATAATAATACTCGTGAAATTATGTGATAATTATCCCCACTATACCTAGATTTTATTTTCTTATATTATTTATTCATTATTATTTCAATTCATACTTAAAATTTTGTGTATATTTTTTAATTCTTGGATGAGCACAAAAATATCAGTAAGGGAGATGAAAAAGAATTAGAGAAATCTATTTGTTCATTAATAATTATAAATTACTTTCCTTTTTTAATGATAAACATTAGGCTCAAAAATAATTATTTATTACCCAATAAATAAAATTTCATACCCTAAGCCTTTCATATAACATATCATTTGAAATATTTAAGGGAAAATGAAACTCATAAAGGAAATGTGGACTCAGAATAAATGATGGAATAAGAATAAGTCATGAATAACTACCAATAAAACATAATATAGTGGAAATAGTCCCATAATGGACTTGGTTTAATCTATTTTCCCATACATAACATCTCATGAGACATAATCTTTACCTAATGTATTATAGCGCTATTTTGGTGCAACCAACACAACATGTTAATGATTATGTGTTCCATAAAAAGGATATTAGTTTTTTATTTGAAGAATACATGAATTATTTTAATTAAATCCAAAAATCATAAATGTTTAATGTGGTTGGAAAAACACATTGATGTTGTATGCATTAAAATATAACATTGCTTTTGTCTTTTGTGAAGAAATCCAAAATTTTCTGTATAAAACATGAAAAAGGATTCCATTTAATGTAATTTGAATGAAATAAATTGTGACATATAATTTACTTTATAATTAATTTATATTAATTTAAATACATCAATTAAATAATTTCTAATAATATGGATATGAGGGAAAATTATTTATAAAATAGATCTTTAAAAAAATTTAAAACATGGTTTTAAAGTAAACATTTTCTTAATTCAAGTCAGAATCATCTCATATTTTCTTTATATTTTTGAATAATACACATATTTTAAATATTAATTTCTTAATAATATTTTTCAATTTAATCATTCTATTTATTTTATTTAATTCCATGTTATATTTATTTAAGTTCATATCGGGTGTTTTGACCATATTCAGCTCATATGTCCAAAATAAATTTGGTGGGTTGAATATGTTCAATGATTCCACTATTCAATAATACCAAGAATAATAATTATTATATAATTATAATTTTTATATAAATTATACTTTCAAATCTAATCTTGAATGTTGGTTATAAAAAAATGAACAACATTACAATCATGGAGATAGTGGGTCGTACGTACGCACGAGTAATGCTTCCCTTATTCAATGATCAGGATGGAAAAAAGGTAAGTGTTATTTTATCATTAAATAATGATCATAAAAATATATTATTTAATTATATAAACTTATATATATCATACATGTGATTTCATAATTTAAAACTAACCACATCGCTCCTTGGATGTGGTTGTCCACAGATACGAACAATTGAAGTTGTCATTTTTTAATGGATGGTAAGGTAATAATGTAGATAATATATTATATTTTTATAATTATAAATAATTTATTTTTTTCTTTTATGAATAATAAGTACTTCATTATGGCCATCCATGATAGGCGTTGATGGAAAATGAATTACAATCGGTTTGTAAGACGAAATATTGATGGTTTCATATCATATTTTCTAGAAGAGGATATATATATATATGGTAATCCACTAACATAACAACATTTTATTATATTAAATATAATGGTTTTATAATTTTATCATGGTTTAATAATATTTTAACAGGTGAGAATAAGATATAGAATTAAAATTCTTATTTAAGAATTGTACCTCTTTTTCTAGAAACCTCCAATACATTATACCATAAGCACTCAATGATTAGTGTTATGCACAAAATAATAATTATATAATGTGATAAGGGATGTTAGGAAGAGATTAGGTAGGTATTTGATGAGAAAAATGACTCTTTTTTGTATTTAATAGGAGTGGGGTTCCCTTTTATAATGAGGGGAGGAGCATTCTTGGAATGTCAAAAGTATTAAATTAATATAAATTAATTTTCATGTCCAAGTAGATCCAAATTAATATATTTAAAATATAATTTATGGATAAATCTAATTAATCTCATTAAATAAATATTTCTAATGTTTAGGTGTTTTTCTAACCACTATATTCTTGGTTTAACCTATTGTAAACCCTTTTGATGATTTCTAAGACATTAGTGTTTTTACTCCTGATAGTTCATGATAGTATTATAAAATGGTAATTGGTCAAAAATAGACCAGGGTTGATATTTTCAACCATATCAAAATACATTGATTGAATATAATATTTTTATGAAATTTTAATCATTTAATTAAATATTGTTTCTTATAAAATATAATTTATGACATTTTTTGAAATACATGAAATATTATAATATATTATATATCTAACTCTAGTCAAATGGTTAAAAAATTACATGGATTATAAGATATGTATGATATAGAATTAATATATTCATACATTAAAATTTTATAGGACATTATATCATTTTAAACCTTATCTTTTTTATTAACCCATTGCTGAACCAATTTCAACATTCACCATGGTAATTCATTTTTCAACATTAATGGGTTATAATTTTACCTATATAGTGGAAATTGGGTCATAAATTGTAAATAAATGACATTTAAAAAAATATCATTATAATGTTACATTTAAAATAATTTTATGGAATTTAAATAATTTAATGAAATATTAATTAATAAAAAAATAACCTTAATGTTATTTTTGACACTATAGATTTAATTTGACTTTAAAAATAAAATTTCAAGAAATTTATATGAATATAATCCAGTCATTAATAACTAAAATGTTATATTTATTTTCAAAATTCATGGAACATAATAATTATAATAGCATAGAACCCACACTCCTGGATCAAGTTCTAAAATCAAAACCATCACATTTTTGGATTTGATAAAGATGAAGGTGACAAAATTTTCTTCATCCAAAACATTCAACATCAAAAGGAAATATTTTATCACTAAAATAATCAAGGGAATTTTGATTTAGTGTTTTATATAATTACGAAAGACTCTTACATAAATAATACTCATGTCTTCAAGAATGTATCTTTCTTATATCTTGCTTCTCTTATTTCACAATAAGTCATTATCATCGTCTATATGAGATACTTGTCGACTTAATTAATTTAACATAAATCATGGTAAAATTGTGAAAGGTAATCATATAAAGGGTGATAAAAAATTATATATAAGTTTAAACATAAGAATTTGTAGTTCAATATAATTAGTGGGAATAAGAAATGCATGAGTATGTGAAAAAATAATCAATTTTCATGAGCATGACATAAGAATATTCATACCCATCAATATATAGAACATCAATCATGAAACAAGGAATAATATTTTATCAAATGAAATATTCATAAGAATTAATAATCGTGATAGATGGTATTTCTAATTTGATCAAGTAATAATTATAAATACCTATTAAGAAAAATGAAAATTAATTAGTATCTTAAAACATCACCATCATATAACCCTTACAGAAAAATTACAAATGGAATGACCGTATGATCGACTTATATACCCTATGCATTAGAGTAATATTTGGGTGTACCGATCATATAAGGCATGAATTTCATCATTAAACTCATACAAAATAATTATTCATTTTATAACAAGATTAACCAATGAAAAATAAATGGGTTCCATTAAAATATCATTGAAACATGATTAACTCTAATAAAACAAATGTACTCCATGGTAATATCTTTGAAAAATAATTAAACCATTGAAAAGAAATATGTTCCATGAAAATATATTTGAAAAAATTCTAATCCATCCAAAAAAAGAAAAGGGATGGTATCATTACAATATATAACTAGTGGAGTACAAGTTCTATTAAGGGTTGTGAATGTTGATGAAGAAATTCCATTAAAAGATCATTAAACAAATTAAGGGAAATTAAATATTTTATTTGAATATCATTTAAAAAACATCATTGGATACTATGAATATAATTTTTATGAAAATTAACATGTAAATATATAAATGAATGTTAAAATAAAATAATGTTCATAATTGTAGGAAAATTCATTCATGTTGTAAATATTAAAAAAATATTTTTATAAAAATTTCTAAAAGGGAGTCAAAAGTTACCATTTTTGAAAACATTAAGAAATTTTATTTTAAAACTATCTAAAAGAATGTAAGAGACTATATAAAAATTAGTAAATAAATTATTTTTATAAAATAATTTTTTTTTTAAATATTTGAGAAAACATTGATATAGAAGAGAAATATTCCTGATCAGGAAGAAAAAAAGATCAGTATCACTTATAATTGAATTTCTTGATATTTCTTAAATAAATGCAGAAGTAACTACAAATTAAACATATAAAACACATTCAAAACAATAAGATAGTAAAAAAACTTGGTTACTGTATTTAAGAGAAAATAAATTCCTCAAATTGAACCTTGAACATAAACAATAGTGAATGAAAAGAGATTATAACATAAAAGCTTTTCCACTTTGGTAACTTTTTAGTAGTAAACCCCATGTAAGGATAACTTCAAATGATACTATAAATATCATTAAAATTGGGAGATTGATAATATAAAATGTTAAAAGTGTAGTATATACACCACAAAAAATTAATATAGGTTCATATCATAAGCATATGTCTCAAAGAAAGCCAATTTGAGATAAATAACCCTTAGATATATTTCACCATTGAATTCGAGAATTATTAAATGAATCAGTTATGTGTATCAAATGTAATTAAATATTAAGAAACTATAAATTACACATAATTTAATAAAATTCATTACTCATGAAATCATATAATATCAAATACAATGATGAAGTGATATAACCCAATGAAAATAAATTCAGTTATGAAATTATTTATGACTTGGTAACTTTCATGTCAAATACCCATGGATATAATTATTCAAATTTAAAGAAGAAATTACATTATTTATGAAGTATTAAAAATATTAAATTTAATAGGGGTTTTATATACCTCATATAAATTAAATTATGTGCATAAAAATAAAATACTCCTCAATGAAGGAAAACTAAGATGATGCCCCTTACAGCTTTGATAAAATCTCGATCAAAAAATAATGAAAGAGAGAACCTCATATGGATTTATAAAACTTAATAAATTTTCATGAAAATTTTCATAATAAGAATTCATGGGAATTATATAAACCACAAAATAAGAATTATTTTTGAATATGGAATATGTTTCACATATGTAAAAGCGAGATGAGAAAACCTTACCTCCGATCCGAATTACTTTGAACCTATTCAAAAACCCATAAAGTAAAATTATATTAATTATATTTTAAAAAAAATCAATGTTTAATACCTTATAACTAAATTATTTATTTTATTTATTTTTAATGACATATTTAAAAAATTAATCACTTAATTCCACATTTTGGGTTTTAAGGACGTTCAGTTCATGGTTTTAAAATAGATTCTGTTTGTTGATTGTGGTTAAAGGGGTCATCATTCCATAATCTAAAGAATAAAAATAGTTAAAAAAATATAATTTATATGCAAATATTATACTTTTAAAACCATTCATGAATTATGGTTATTAATAATGAACTGTGTTATGACCATGGAGATGGTAGGCCTTATTTATGCATGACTAATATTCCCATTTTTCAATGATCATTATCAAAAAATGGAATGTAATATTTTTTTCATTATTTAATTATAATAATATCATAAATAGCATATAATTTCATTAAATATACATATATATTTCATCTATGTGATTTAGTGATGAAAAATATTCAAATCACTTTATGGAGGCAGTAGTCCATACATACACACGAAATATGTTATCATTTTATAGTGTAAAAATAAAATGATATATTAACTTTTAATGGTGATAAATATTTCATAAATATCATAATTATTTTATTTATTCACATATAATCAGTATCATAATCCTTATTATCTTCCATGTAAAGTGTTAGTGAAAAACAAATCACATCGCTTCCTGAGGTGGTTGTCTGCTGAACACATGAGCGACATTATCATATCCAATATGGAATGGAATGTGAAAATGTGTATGTGATATAATATCTAAATAAGTAAATATATGTTAAAAATATCATATATATACTTTAAATACATCATTACATCAATATGTGAGAGAGGATTATGGAAAATGAATTATATTGGTTCGTGAGGCGGTTGTCCACCATACACAAGAATGATTATTTCATATCACATTTGATTAAAGAAGATATGTATTAAGGTTATTAAATTAAAATAATAAAATATAATTATATTTTATATAATTTTGTATTATATAATCATAATTTAATAATATTTGAATGAGGTTTAAGAATAAATTAAATAAAGATGCTCGGTTAATCATGATACCTCTTCTTCGGACAACCTCCATAGGCAAGTAACAAAAAGATTTAAAGGATGGATTTCTGATCAAAATAGAGGATCTATTTGAAGTGGTTGGAATTAAGGAACATAATTTGTTAGGTATTTTTATATAGAAATGTATTTTAAGGTGTAAAGGTGGTAGGAGTGGGGGTGGCCTTTTAAAATTGTTGTCAGTGACACACTTGTATTTTTTGAAAATAAAAAGGTGTACCCACATTTTTTACATTCCACAAGGATCCAAAATGGACCATTATAGATATTTAGAAATAATAAGATCTGTATATATTCATATAATGGATATTAAAAAAGTTTTTAGTTTATTTTAGAACTTATCATTTTAGTTCAACCCCTGTTAAACTTATTTGTACATTTGCCACGGTAACAGATTTTTATTGTTTTCAATAATAATTAGGATAAAAAATTAAGATGAACATATAATATAATATAAATTATGATGATTTCATGTAACATCCCAAGTAAATAAAGAATATGAAATTTTCATATTTATTAATATTTGTGAATAAAATATTAATTTTACTTTAAAGGGGATTCTATGTTTTATGGCGTACCCTACATGAAACAATGTGTTTCTCTAAAACCTCATGTTGCACACAACGTTGAGTTATACCAAAAAATAATATATTAATATTATTATTTTAAATAGTGGTTAATTCCTAGCCATTATATTGGAGGGAATGAATAGAACTAACTACAATATTATTACACATGTTTGTTTAATGTTTTTATATTTATCCAATAAAATTTAGAGGCTTAAAATGAGAATTAATCCAATTTTAAGCATGAAATACTCTAATATTCTTTAAAAGGTCAATTTACCACCTTTTGATGGAGAACCATTTTTAAATATATTTTTTTTCACTTTTATATATTTCATTTGAAAAAATAAACTTCTTATTTAGAATCGGGATATCAAAATTTACTTTGGGTAAATTTTTGGTATTTTCCCGACAAAGTTTGTTTTTTAATGAATACTGAAAAATAATACATTTTTTGTCAAAAAAATATTTTAATATGATTTATTTATATGGTTAGATTATAATTTTAAATGATTTTAAAGGGTAATTAGATTATATTTTTACCATATAATCCAATTTTGGTCTTTGGAAGTAATTTCACATTTAAATTGGACTTAAACAAAGGTCAACCTTTTGATAGTTTTTACTTCTTAAAAATACGCTTTTTGGTTTTGAAAATGAAGATTAATTTTAAATTATTTAATGAAACATATATGATTTTAATTTGGTAAAATATATATCATTTTTGAATTTGGAATATAAAAATTATCTTTAGGTGAATTTTTTGTATTTTTCTGAAAACGTTCAATTTTTTATAAATAATGAAAAGCACTACATAGTAGTTAAAAACCGACTTTTTCATTTAAATTAAATTTTACCACTTAAGTGAATTGAATTTCAGAAATCCAAAATACATGGTTTTCATTAGTAATTAAAATTTGGTTCAATATGATGAAAATATTTTTTGATGAATAGTAACTTTTGATTTTTATTTACTGCGGTTAAAGGTAAATAGGTTAATTCAAGGTAAAAATAATATAATAATAATAAAAAATTACCTTAACAATTTTCCTAACCTTATATTATGAGTCATGGCCGACCAATAAAATCCTTGGGTAGAACTTTTGGATTTTGGAAGCCACTTGGGTAAGATAATTACATTAATAACTTTTTATTTAAAGTAAAAATAAAAATATCATAAACATGTATTTTTTTTTTGCTAAAACAATTTTAATATGGGGTTAAATAATTGATATATGTTACTATAAATAGTAATTAGAAATATAAAAATATTTCCTATATCATGGTATTTTATTTATAATTTTTAGACATCAAATAAATAAATTTATATATGAAACAATGATGATGTAATGATTACCTCATTAATGAATGTTTTAAATAAAGGATATTATAAATGTTAAAATAAATTTATTTTGAAACTTTTTATGCCATACACTAATTTTATAGATTATTATGAATTGTTATATTTGAATTAAAGAAGTTTTTTCGAATTGATCAAGTTGTTATGGATTTTTAAAAAGTCATGATATGAATAGTATATAAATTGACATAAATGAGTTTTTAAAAAAAATTATTATTTTATTAAATTATATAATAATCCTAAAAATATTATATTCATCCAGATTACTTATATAAGGTTTATAATTTCATTAATTAACCACTAGTGGTTCTATTTGCATTTTATGGTTACTATATTAACCATATTGTATGAATATACAAGAAGACATGGTAAGAGATAAATTAGTTAACTAAGGGTTAAAGATAAAAGATAAGGTAAACAATGAATCAAAAACTTGTATAAAACCTATTGGTTGAGAATATTTCGAATAAAAGTCATATTTTCTTTTAATTTAATGAGTTATGGACCTTTTGAAACCGAAATTCCTTTTATAATAAAATAATTCTTTCAGATTTTCCTTAAGAGCCCATCCTCCCCCTTATAAAAGGTCATCACCTCTAACCCTTACTCAAACCTCTCAAGACAATTGGATCATCCAAAATATACCCAAATAATCTCCCAAAATCCCTATATTCCACCTATAATCCATACTTTGGGCAGAATGTATTTCAATAAATCCTTTTGGTTCAAACAAAGGGAGTTACCTGATTTAAAGGTAATGTCTTCTCTCAAGTTCTTTTCTTTTATTTTACTTATCCATTCCCCTAAACTATATTTATTCCATTATTTTATAACAAAAATAGTATATTCAATATACTAGTATTTTTTAGGATAATTATTTGAACTACACTTTCCCACACCTCCAACTAATGGATACGAACATACCGTTTATGTGGACGGTGAACTACTGCCTCACGAAACGATGATTGTTCAATTATCTCTTACTTCCTCTCATAGTGGCCATTATGATGGAACTGTATTTATATCTGATATATATTATATTTATATTGCCTTTATTCTTCTTTATTTTTTATTTATATCATACCTTTATGGTTTCCATAATTGGTAAATATGATAATTTCATTTGAGGAAGTGCGGACTACCGCCCCCTCAAAGTGATATGACTCATTCATGTCATACATGGAACGAATAAAGGATGGAGTTAATGAAATTATATATGATATTATACTAAAATTATAATATAATTATGTATTAGTAAGTTTTTATTCCATTAAATATAAAATAAAAATGAAAGTAGCGTTCATGCGTACGTACGGATTACCGTCTCCATGAACGGGGTATTTCATTTCTTATCTCAAAATGTTATATACTATTATAAATACACATATATATACTGGATATATATTATATATATGATATATAAATCATGAATATCATTCTATAGATAATATAATTTTTACCACATGGACAACTTGTAATTATAAGAAGTTTATTTTTGACTCAAGTACCAAATATCGACAAAACGACCGTTGTTAACTTAAATGAATATGTAATGTTTATAATGTGGTAATAAGTGATATAAAAGGAATAATAAATTTAAAAAAGGTTCTGAATCAAGTATAATTAACTTATTTTTGTTATTAGAGAAGATAAAGAACGAACAAGACAGGTTGGACATAGGGTAAGGGGTTTTCATCTCACTTCTTATTCCAGTGAGATTCATTCTAGATTTTCCACTATTTCATTTTGTGTGGTGTATGTACTGCCTATTATTGTATTATTTGTGTAATATTATTTAATTTATATGTATTTAAATCTTTATTTTATGATCCTTCTTTCATGGGGTGTATGTATCATAAGTTACCAAATCAGTAAGAGAACCTTTCACCGTACTCTTTTAGTCAAAGACTACTTTTATGTTATTTCTTTTAATTTCCATTTTAATATGTTGGGATATATTATTTTATATCCTTATTTCTATAAATTTTATGTTCATGTGATAATATACCTTTTTCTCTCTCATCAACTCATTTTTTGAATTTTTAAGTAACACTGTTAGGCTGCCAAATTTTTGTAAGGGAACTTCTTAACCCAATTCAAATTCTTTGGGTTAAACTTATACATATTGATTATTTCATGCTATGAATATGTGTGAATAACCTTTGATTGTTTTACACTTAATATCTACTTATATTGGGTGTATTTATATTTTCCACACATAATTATTTCATTTATTTATCCTTAATCTCATGATACAATCTTTGTAAGGGACTATGTCTCAATCTCATTTCATTGAGGCATATCTTGATATTTTTTACCTTTATTATCCTATAAGGTGAATATACAACCATTTTGAAAATTTATACCATGAATTTATATATTCTAATTATATTTATAGTTTTATTTTATATTATTCTTTAATGATTTTTATTCAAGAGTTTCTCAAGTTGTAAAGGATATTTTAACTAAAACATCATTTTAAATGTTTTAAAGATTTAATCTTATAAATCCTTATCTTTAATGTTAATGTTTTAGAAATTATTTTAAGGATTTATTTATGTGGACATGATTGTTTTAAAGTGTAAACTCCTTTCAAAAGTTTTAGAGTGGTATGGGACACTTTGATTCAAACTCTTCTTTTAGAATGTTTTAAATTAATTGATTATGTCAATATCTTGAAATGATGTATTGTGATTTCAATGTGGAAACTTTATATTTCCTTTATGATTATTTTATATGTTATGATTATGTTATGGTTCTTGGTCATTGTTTACATATACGGGTGGTTCCGTGATAAACCTAGGGTGGGTGATCCCGAGATAGTTCTCTAATGCATTGGGTAACATGACGGAGGTAAACATTAATGTTTCTCCTAAGAGATTTAGGGAATATATTGTGATGGGTATTCTAAATGTAACTCCATATGTAGTTATGAAAGATACAATGTAATTGTGTTATGGATGCCACAAGTTACCTTTATGATTTATGATTTCTATGTATTATTCATAAATCTCAAGATTTTTTTAGGTATGTTAAAGAGATTATGTTTTAAGATTGAAAAGTATGATTTCTTTGATTTGTTTATATTCATGGAATAATGTTTTATTTCCTTATTTTATATTCCTTTCTAAGAATTTTATGCTCATCCCAATTTTTTGAAATATTTTCCACAGGACTTAAAGATGAATAAGGTCAAGGATGTGATCAAGGAAAAGTTATGATATCTAAAACATGGAACTAGATATGTTTCTTTTTTTAAAAATTTTTATTTTATAAAAAAAATAGATACTGGGTATAAGTGTCTACATGTAATATTCAAGTTGTTATGTATAAATTGTGACCTAATTCTCTAAATATCTAAACTTGAAAAGATCCTCAATCTGAATTATTAACTTAATTCAAGATTATGTAATGATTAAGGTTGGGGCCTTATAGTTGGTATCAAAGGTCTGTTTAGATAACTTTAGAGGTTATGGTGTTATTTAAGAATAAGTGACTTAACTATAATGGTTAGCATATTAGAAAGAGTCATAGTTATTTTAGAGGTGATAAATGGTTATTACATTTTGGGATGTAAAATGAAAGGTATTGGATAACCTTTGAAGATAAAATATGTTATGGTTATTTTTGAGAAATTTATCTCATTTTATGGGAATTTTATAAAATTATATGGATTTAGAAAACAGATAACCTGTAGGAATGGTGACTACCCATCGCGTCCAGCAAGGCTGTGGGAATTGAACCCACAACCGAAGGGTGACACGGGCGCATCACCTACCACTGGACTACGTGAAGTCCCTGGTAAGTATGACTTGTTTTTTTAGTTAAATAATTTTATAGATCAAGAATAAGTTGATTTTGGGAACTTATGTTTTATCAAATTGATATCCTTAGTATAGGAAAATGATTTAGTGATTAAGTGATAAAGGTTATTTTGGAATACATTCTCTCTTTTGGGAACACCATATGTTTAAGGAAAATAGAATACAATGAGATCTCATTTGTGGAGTAATGGTTGAAATTTTATTTTGGAAGAATCTATGTATTTATTATGGACATATATAAATTTGGGTTATTTATGGAAATTATTCACCTATCATAGAGAATATGTGATTTGGTTAATTATACTTTTGTATGAGACTTTAAGATTAGTCGATGTTATTTGGAGATAAATGTTAAGATTTAATATGGAAGACTATGTGATCAAATCCTTCAGAATTTTGGGTTTCAATCTTAGTTGGATTATTTTGAATAATTTTAAAGACTATTTCATGTTAAATGGTCTATGTTAAAATTTGTGTATTTTTTGCTCAATTTTGGAGATTAAGAGTACTATTTATTTTTATAAAAGATTATCCTTTTTGAGGATTATCTGATATTTTATAAACAATTTTGTTTTTGGTTAATGTCTAAAGATAGGAGAAATATACAGTTCATCTTTTTTGGGATTATGTAGTTATCTAGAAGTTAATTCTAGAGCTTCAGGTGTGACCAGGTCATCTTGAATAATAATTTTTTGGAGAAAAGATAAGTTTTTGGTAGAAACTTTTTAAATGATGAAACTCTACTTTAAAAGTAAGTATATTTCTTTATGTCCTTGGTCAATCTCATAAATAAATTCTCTAACTTTATAAAATTGAACTTAAAACAAAAACATTGTCCGTTTTCTTTTCCTAATGGGAAACCAATGTCCATTTAACCTATCACAAGTTTGTGGTTTTCTTGTTGTTAACTTTATTCTGATCATGTTTTCTATCACTTTTCCATCAGAACTTGAAACTTAGTTTATCTTCCATATCAATGTTTTCATACATGGAATCATAGTATGTGTTATCTTGGGTGACCTTTGTACTTATCATTATTTGTTTTAAAGTGATAGTTTTATTGTCTCTTTTTCTAATGTGGGACTTTTAATGAAGTTTCTGAGCCCAATTTTAAAATTGTGAGGACGCAATTCCCAAAAGGGGGGAAGGATGCAACATCCCAGGTAAATAAAGAATATGACATTTTTATATTTATTTATATTTTTTAATTAAATATTAATTGTACTTTAAATGGGATTTTATGTTCTATGAAATACCCGACACACAATAATGGGTTTCTCCGAAATCTCATGTTGCACACAACTTTGAGTTATACCGAAAAATAATATAATAATATTATTATTTTAAATGGTACTTAACGTCTAGCCATTGTATTGGAAGGAATGAAAAGAACTAACTAAAACATGATTACACATATTTGTTAAATGATTTTACATTTATCCAATAAAATTTAGAGGCTAAAAATTATAATGAATCCAATTTTAAGCATGAAATACTCTAATATTCATTAAAAGATTGAATTACCACCTTTTGATGTAGAACCATTTTTAAATCAAGTTTTTGTCACTTTTATATGTTTCATTTGACAAAATAAATTTATTCTTTAGAAGCAGGATATCAAAATTTACTTAGGGTAATTTTTTGGTATTTTTCTGATAAAGTTCATTTTTTAATGAATACTGAAAAATACTCCATTTTAAGTCAAAATTTTCTTTTCATATGATTTATTTATATGGTTAGATTATCATTTTAAATGGTTTTAAAGGGTAATTGGATTATATTTTTACTATATAATCCAATTTTGGTCATTGGAATTAATTTCACAATTAAATTGGACTTAAACAAAAGTCAATATTTTGATATTTTTTACTTCTTAAAAACACACTTTTTGGTTTTGACAATGATTATTAATTTTAAATTTATTAATGACACTTATATGTTTTTAATTTGGTAAAATAGACATAATTTTTTAATCCTGAATATCCAAATTATCTTTAGGTGAATTTTTGGTATTTTTATGAAAATTTTCAATTTTTGATGAATAGTGAAAAACATTACATAGTAGTTAAAAACTGACTTTTTCTTTTAAATGAAATTTTACAACTTCCGTGAATTTAATTTCAAAAATACAACATACATGGTTTTCATCAGTAAATAAAATTTTTTTCAATATGATGAAAATAATTTTTGGTGAATAGTAACTTTTGATTTTTTTTACCGCGGTTAAAGGTAAATAGGGTAATTCAAGATAAAAATAATATTATAATAATATAAAATTTCCTTAACATTTTTCCTAACCTTATTGAATGATTAATTTCCGACCAATACAATCCTTGGGTAGAATTTTTGGCTTTTGGAAGCCACTTGAGTAAGATAATTACGTTAATAAATATTTATTTAAAGTAAAAATAAAAAGATCATAAACATGTAATGTTTTGCTAAAAATATTTTAATGTGGGGTTATATAATTGATATATTTAACTATAAATATTCATTATAAAGCTAAAAATATTTCCTAAATCATGGTATTTTATTTAAAAAATTTAGACATTAAATAAATAAATTTATTTATGACACAATGATTATGTAATGATTACCTCATTAATGAATGTTTTAAATAAATGATATTATAAATGTTAATATAAATTTATTTTGAAACTTTTTATGCCATACACTAATTTTATATATGATTATAACTTTTTATATTTTAATTAAATAAGTTTTTTTGAATTGATCAAGTTTTTATGGATTTTTAAAAAGTCGTGATATGAATAGTATATAAATTGACATAAATGAGTTTTTTAAAAAATTATTATTTTATTAAATGATATAATAATCCTAAAAATCTTAGATTCGGAAAAATTACTTAGGTAAGTTTTATATTGTCATTAATTAACCACTTTTGGTTCTAGTGTAATTTTATAGTAACTATGTTAACTATATAGTATGAATATACAAGAAGACACGGTAAGAGTTAAATTAGTTAACTAAGGGTTAAAGCTAAATGATAAGGTTAAAAATAAAACCAAAACTTGTCTAAAACCTATTAGTTGAGAGTATTTAGAATAGTAGTCATCTTATCTTCTAATTTAATTATTTATGGAACTTTTGAAATTGAAAATCCTTTTATAATAAAATAATACTTTCAAACTTTCCTAAAGAGCCCATCCTCGCCCTTATAAAAGGCCATCACCTCTTACCCTTACTCACACCTCTCAATCTCCTTGGATCATCCAGACTCCACCCAAATAATCTCCCAACATCCCTCTATTCCACCTAGAATACTTACTTTGGGTAGAATAAATTTTAATAAAGCCTTTTGGTTCAAACTGAAGGGAGTTACCCGATTTAAAGGTAATGTCTTATCTCAAGTTCTTTTCTTTTATTTTCCTTATCCAACCCCCTAAAATCTCTTTATTACATTATTTTATAAAAACACCAGTATATTAAATATACTAGGATGTTTTTATGAGAATTATTTTAACTAAACATACACACGCCTCTATATAATGGATACGAACATACTGTTTCTATGGACGGTGAACTACTACCTCACGAAATGATGATAGTTTATTTATCTACTAACGCCTCTCATGGTGGCCATTATGATGGAACTGTATTTATATGTGACATATATTATATTTATATTGTCTCTATTCTTATTTATTTTTCATTTATAGCATACCTTTATGGTTTCCATAATGGGTAAATATGATAATTTCATTTGAGGAAGTGTGGACTACCACCCCCTCAAAGTGATATGAATCATTCATGTCATATGTGGAATGAATAAAGGATGGAGTTAATGAAATTATATATGATATTATATTGGAATTATAATATACTTATGTATCAGTAAGTTTTAATTCCATTAAATATGAAATATAAATGAAAGTAGCGTTCATGCGTACGTACGGATTACCGTCTCCATGAACGGTGCATTTCATTTCTTATCACCAAATGTTACATACTATTATAAATACACATATATATACTATATATATATATGATATATATGATATCTAAATCATGAATATCATTTTGGAGATAATTGAATTTTGACCACATGGATAACTTCTAATATAAGTAGTTTATTTTTCACTCAAGTACCAAATATCAACAAAACGATCGTCATTAACATAAATGATTATGTAATGTTTATAACATGGTAATAAGTGATATAAAAGGAATAATAAATTTGAAAAAGGTTATGAATCAATTATAATTAACATAATTTTATTATTCAAGGAGATAAAGAATGAACAAGACAAGTCGGACATATGGTAAGGGGTTTTCATCTCACTTTTTCTTCCTGTGAGATTCATGCTATATTTGACACTATTTCATTTTGTGTGGTGTATGTACTACTAATGATTTTATTCTTTGTGTAATATGATTTAATTTATGGGTATTTATATCTTCATTTTATGATCCTTCTTTCATGGGGTGTATGTTTTGTAAGTTACCAAATCAGAAAGGGAACCTTTCACCTTACTCTTTTAGTCAAATATTTATTTTATGTTATGTCTTGTAATTTCCATTTGCATATGATGGGATATATTATTATATATCCTTATTGCTGTAAATTTTATGTCCAAGTGATGAGATACCCTTTTATCTCTCATCAACTCATTTTATAAATTTTTAAGTCATGTCGTTGGGCTGCTGAATTTTTGTAAGAGAACTTCTTACCCCAATTTCAATTCTTTGGGTTAACCTTCTACTTATTGATTATGTCATGATATAAACATGTGTGAATGTCCTACGACTGTTTTACACTTAATATCTAATTATATTTGGTGTATTTATATTTTCCACACATAATTATGTCATTGATTTATCCTTAATCTCATGATACAATATTTGTAAGGGACTATGTCTCAATCTCCTTTCATTGAGGCATATTTTGATATTTTCCAACTTTATTATACTATAAGGTGAATATACAACCATTTTGACATTTTATATCATGAATTTATATATTGTCCTGATATTTATAGTTTTATTTGATGTTATTCTTTAATTATTTTTATTCAAGAGTTTCTCAAGTGGTAAAGGATTCTTTAACTAAAACATCGTTTTAAATGTTTTAAAGATTTAATCTTCTAAATCCTTCTCTTTCATGTCAGTGTTTTAGAAATGATTTTAAGTATTTATTTATATGGACATAATTGTTTTAAAGTGTAAATTACTTTCAAAAGTTTCATAGTGGTATGGGACACTTTTATTAAAAACTCTTATTTTTGAATGTTTTAAATGAATTGATTATGTAAATATCTTGAAATGATATATTGTGACTTAAATATGGAAATTTTATCTTTCATTTATGCTTGTTTTATGTGTTATGATTATTTATGGTTCTTGGGCATTTTTTACGTATATGAGTGGTTTTGTGATAAACCTAGGGCGGGTGAGCCTGAGATAGCTCTCCAATGCATTGGGTAACGTGACGGAGGTAAACATTAATGTTTCTCCTAAGAGATTTAGGAAATATACTATGAAGGGTATTTCAAATGTAACTCCCTATATAGTTGTGAAAGCTACAATATAAGTATGGTACGGATTCCAGAAGTTACCTTTATGATTTATGATTTTTATGTGTTATTTATAAATCTCAAGATTTTGTGAGGTATGTTAAAGAGATTATGTTTTAAGAATAGAAATTATGATTTCTTTGATTTGTATGTATTCATGGACTAATGTTTTCTTTTTTTATTTTATATCCCTTACTGAGTTTTTTATGCTCATCCCTAGTTTTGGAATGTTTTCCACAAGACTTAAAGATGAATAGGGTCATGTATGGGATCAAGGAAAAGATATGTTATCTAAAACATGGAACTAGACATGTTTCATTTTTTTAAGAATTTTTATTTTATGAAAAAAAAATGGATACTAAGTAGAAGTGTCTACATGTAATATTCAAGTTGTTATGTATAATTTATGACCTAATTCTCTAAAGCTCTAAAACTAAAAAGATCCTCAATATGAATTATTAACATAATTCAAGATTATGAAATGATTAATTTTGGGGCCTTATATTCCAAATATGGAATCAATTTTAAAAAATTTAATTAACAGAATATGTAAAATTTGATTTAAAATTAAATTTGAAAATATGATGAAAAAGTGGAGTCACAAGAAGTGTATTGTTCAAGAAAAAATGATTTTATATTTAATATATAAAGAGTAATAATAATTATATGAATATAAATTTATATTTATTTATATAAATTATATAAATTTAATTTTTATAATTACTCATTAGTTTCCATTTTGAAAAACTAAAATAGATAAATATTATACACATTTAAAAAGTTTTTAGAAAAACCAATTTTTTTACCCAAAAATAAACTTAAACTAAAATCTAATATAAAGATGATTAAAATGTAATGATGTGTTTCAAAAATAATAATGAGTAATTATGTTACTTTACATAATATTACAAACTTTATGGGACATTTAAATTTCTTAATTTATTGAAAATATATGACATTTTTACAAAAAACAATATCTTCCACTACTTACTAAAAAATCAATATTTTCCAAAAAAAATCACAAAATTTCACCCTATGTTAATTTTTATTTGATGATTTCAAAACTTAATTTTAATTTTATAAAAAAATTAAAATATATATAAGTTAATTTTATTATTTTCTCATAAGAAACAATAAAAATTATTTTTGAAGAAAACATATTTTTGATGAATAAAATTACATTACTAAAAAAAGATTTATTATATAAGAATAAGTTATCAATAAATTTTTATTGAGTAAAAAATATATATCATAATATAGTTAATATTATTTATAATCTCTAATTTAATAACCAGGTTATAATTATAATATATTTATAGTTCATTTAAGCTTGGTGTCACGTGTCGAATACATTATCGAACATAATGTTCCTCTTTTAAAATATCAGGGTGTTACATCCTACCCCATTTAAAAAAATTCATCCTGTTAATTTGAACATTATTTATGTAATTAATGATTATACATTTGAAAATACCATTCTTGGAATCCCACATCATAAAAAGGGTTGATAAAACTTTCTCTTAAAAAGAATGAAAGAGAAATGAGAAGGTCACCACATGACTAAGTTTCCCCATATAAGAACATTAGTAGAAAGTGAATATATTGAAATTGAAGAAAATAATAAATAATTTTTTAAAGTGATATAGATAATTAATAATATCAAAGTGAATGATCAATATATAGTGAACGTCCTCAGAACAATAAATCTTCGATGAGTTAAATGACCATTGATTCATTGGATATAATGGTAATAAGATAACATTTTTGTTTGTATATAATTTTCCTAGATTTGAGGAATTATTATACAATGTATAATGAAAGAATAATTAAATATTATTTATAATTTAAATTTTATCCTTTAATAAATTTCTATTATAATATCATATTTTTTTTTGAAATGAATAATATTAAAGATGAATTTTTATGCCTGAAGCACAAAAAATATACTATTAAAGTTCACATAACCATAAAAGGTATATAAATATATTCCACCTATCTTTATAAATTATCCAAAACCAAAATGGATATAAAATTGTGAGATAATTACCAAAATTTGAAAACCCTCATATGATAAAATAATACATTAATCTATAAAATTTAACAATAATACCCAAGTATCAAACTAAATCATTTATAAATTACATCAATATTAAATAATTTTTTAACCTCAAATTATATCTCATACCATTTATCTTTGAATCCCAAAAATAATATTGATCTTATTTTGAAATAATATTAATCACTTAGTTACCAAATAAAATTTTAATCCAATGGTTATCTACATGATAAAATTTGTGTTGCCATAATTATCTTAATATCCAAAATCATATAAAAACTACTTCTTATAAATAACTTAAACCATTTAATCAAAAAAATTAAAATAATAATTTATGTTAAACAAAATATTTTTGTTTAATTCAACTTAATAAAATGTCTCTTAAAACATCATTAACAACATTAAGATATCATCACCTAAAACATAAAATAGGTGTCTAATAAATTGAAATTATAATCATACTTAATATTATATAACTATGATGGTACTCATAAGTCTTAAATAATAAAATATTTTAATCTAAAATGATATCTAAACCCCATTTTGATACCAACTATAAGAGACATGAACCCGCACTCCTGAATACAATTCTAAAATCATAAAATTTAAAATTATAGCATTGATATCAATAAAGTTGAGAAAAAAATTTCTTCAAAACATAAAAAATCAAAATGAAATATTGGATCACAAACATAACAAGTAACCTTTTAGGATTATTATTCTATATAATTAGGAAATATATTACATAAACAATACCCATGTATTCAAGGTAGTATCTTTCACAATATGCCCAGATTTTCTTATTTCACAATATCTCATCATCATCATCTGTAAGAAACCATTCTAAACATAATTCATTTAACATCATTTTTTATCACTTGGGGAAAAGGAAACAATATAAGGGTGATTTCAAATTATTAGTAAGTGTAATTATAATCATTAAAAAATTATGTCATTAGTGAGTATAAGAAAAGAATATGGGTATGATTAAATAATCAATGTACATGATCATAACATAAGAATAACCATGCCCATCAATACTTATATCATCAATCATGAATCATGAATCATTGAATAAATATTCCTCAATTGAAAGAGTCATAATAATAAATTATCATGAGTCATGTGATTTTAATCTTAATAAATGAATCATGAAAAATCAATAACAAGCATAGAGAAATCATGTTGGTATTATGTAATATCATCTTCAAAGAACTCTTACAAAACATTTATAGAACCCTTGAAAATGGAATTACCATATGGTCGACTTCCATAACTAATGAATTGGATATTAATATAATAATAAACATCATATAAGTTATATTGGGCTCACCTGATGCTATTTGGTCACACCCATTATGTAGCAATGTCTACAAACCATAAATAAAGTGGAAAGATCATGAATTTCATCATACAACTCATAAAAACTATCATTATACCATTTATAACATGAATAACTATTGTAAAATAAATTTTTTTCAAGGGAAATAACTTTGAAATAAAACTATCCCATTGAAAAGAATTGGGTTCTATAACAATCTCTTGGAAACATGAATTACCCCTAGAAAAAAAACCGGTTCTATAAAAACATCTTTGAAAAAATAATAATCCATCCTAATAAATAATTAGTATGGTATCATTAAATAATATACCTACTAGAATAATTAATATTAAGGGTTTTTTATGTTTATGAATGGTAATACCATTAAAATTTACCTAAAACATTATTGAGGAAAATACAATTTCTTACTTTGAAAATCACTTTAAAAACAATAAATTCAAAAAATATCATGAAAATAATTTTATATAAAAATAAACTTGGAAAATTATAATGGATGGTTTAAAAAATAATGGTAATTATGGTAAGAAAATTCATTTAGGTTATAAATTTTAAAAATATACATTTTATTAAAACATTCAATAAAAGGGAATAAAAATTGTCTCATTTGGAAAATGTTATGTAATATCCTTTTAAAACCATTTAAAAGAAGGTAAAAGACCATTAAAAATAAATATATGAAATCACTTATGTATAGAAAAGAAAAATTTATAAAATATTTTAGAAAACATGGATATATAAGATAAAGATTCATGATCTTGAATAAGATGCAAGATAAATATTACTTACAAATGACTTTCTTGATATTCATTCATTAAATAATGGAAGAAATGGAAATTAAACTTTTTAACATAATTCATTAACATTTCATAATAAAATAAATATTTTTCAATAAAATAAGATTATATTATTTCCACTTAAAGAACATTGAACCAAAAAATTCCTGTAATAAAGATGTTTGTAACATAAATCCTTTCCCACTTTGGTAACCTTACAATCATAAGCCCCATGAAAGGATAACATAAAATGAAACTTTAAATATCATATACATAATGAGTTTCAAGATATAACATGTCAAAAGTCAAGTATGTACACCAAAAAAATTAATATAGGTTCATATCATAAACATATATCTTAATGAAAGAGAACTTGAGACGAATAACCCATACAATGATCATACCGTTGAATTTGAGAATAAATAAATGAATCAGTTATGTGTATAAAATTTAAATCAACATAGAACAAGTAGAAATAAAAAAATATATAATAAAAATTAATTACACACATAATATTATAATATCAAATATAATGAAGAAGTAATTTAACCCACGAAAATGAAATAGAATAATGTAATTCAATAACACTCAGTAACTTTCAATTCAAATCCCCTTGGAAGAAATAAATAAAATTTAAAAATAAAATACCATAATTAATAATATATTAATGATATTAAATGTAATGGGGGCATTATATACACCATATAAATTAAATATTGTTCATAACATTAAAATATGACTCAATGAAGGAAATTTGAGATAAAGTCCCTTATTTCTTTGGTAATATATAGATCAAAACCGCATCAAAGGGATAACCACATAAGTATTTGTAAATTGTAATAAATTTTCAAGAAAATAATCATAAAATAAATTCATGGGAATTATATACAATATAAAATAATAATAATAGGTGAATTTGGAATATATAACATAGAAGTAAAAGCTAGATGAGAAAGCATTACCTCAAATCTCACTTCCTTCGTACGTGTTTGAAACTCCAGTATAATAAATTTATATTAATTATTTTATTTATTAATAAAATTTTCTAGGATTATAAACTTATAATTAAATAATTTATTATAATTATCTTTAATGGAACATTTAAATACTTAATCTTTTAAGTGCACATTGGTTGTTTTAGGGATGTTCAGTTCATTGTTTCAAAACAGATTCGGTGGAATGGTCCTGGTCAAAGGAGTCATTGTTCCATCATCTTCAAAATAATAATTATGAAATATAAATCATTTTGATACCTCAATTTTAACTTTAAAACCAATCATTAAATATGTTTATGATAAATGAAATACAGTATGATCAATTAGACGTTAGTCCTTACACACGCATGAGTAAAATTTTCATTTTTCAACGATCATTATTGAAATATGGGGAATCTATTTTATATTTACATAATGATAATTTATCATAAGTACCATATTATTTATTTAAATATACTGATATATTCATCCATTTAATTTAGTGATGAAAAAAGAGTCATAGCACTTCGTGGAGGAGGCAGTCCACATGTATGCATGAACTACATTATCATTCTTCATTATAAGAAATAAATTGGTATATTGTCATTTTATAATGTTAAATATTCCATGAATATAAAAATTATTTCATTTATATCACATATTTTCATTATTGTTTCCTTATTACCTTTCATGTAAAGCATTTGTGAAAAATGAATCACATAGCTTCGTGAGGCGGCAGTCCACCATACACACGAGTGACATTATTGTATCCCCCACAGAATAGATAGTAAGAATTTATATATGATATCATCACTAAAGAAGTAAAAATATATTATATTAAATATATATATATATATAATATTAAATCCATACTTTTAAAAATACATGATAGGTGATGATGGAAAAAAATGGTATTAGTTTTTGAGGCGGTAGACTGTCGTACACATGAATAACAAGTTCTTAACCCATTTGATGGATTAAAGGATTTATTTAGGTTATTACGTCAAAATAAAAACATATATGTATTTGGGATATAATTTTGTTATTATATAATAATAATTGTTAATTTTTTAAGGAGGTTTATGATGAAATAAAATAAAGATGCTTGGTTAAACATAATACCTCTTTTTCAGACAGCCTCCTTAGGAAAGCACAAAAAATTCTTCATAGGAAGGATTTATAATAATAAAAAGGGATCTTGGTTATGGGTATGGAAGTATGGAATATATATGGGAATTTATTGGATATTAAAAATGTATTTTAATGTGTGATGAGGAGAGGATAGGGGTGTCCTTTTATAAGTGAGGTGAGCGGGATGCTTGTAATTTTTGAAAAGAAAAAGATGTGCCCACATTTTTCACATACCACAAGGCTACAAAAAGGACTATTATCAAGACTTAGACATTATAAAGGTAAAATAGGGTGAGAAAATTTATTTTGGACAAGTTTTCAGGTCATTTTAAGGATTACATTTTTATTTTAACCACCATTAAATCCATGTTTACCTTAATCGCGCAAAATATTTTTCTATTTCCACTATTCATTATGATAAAAAACTATTCTGAACTTATTATATAACATAGATTATTCTGAATAAAAATTTTCAATACATTTTAAAAACTTTAATTAAAATATGTGGAGATATTTAAAATAAAATTAAATACACAATCATAACAAAAAATTGGGTTTTCAAGAAGTGTATTTTTCAAGAAAAACTTCATTTAATATTAACTCTATAACTAGTAATAATAACAATAATAATTTTAATTAATATTTAGAGATATATAATCTATAAATTTAATTTAAATAATTTCTCACTGGTTTTTTTAATTAATTGAAATATATAAACATTATTCACATTAAAACAATTTCCAGAAAAACTCATTTTTAAACAAAAAAATTATGCTCAAATAAAAAATATAGATTATTGAAATGTAATTATGTATTGTACATATAAAAAATTAATAATTATTTTATTTTAAATCATATTAAATAATATAATGATACATTTATGATACATATTTTATCAAAAAGATATTTTATTTTTTAAAATTAATATTTTTCAATATTTACCGAAAAAAAATAATATTTTCCAAAAAAATAAAAAAAATCACCCTAGGTTAATTATGAAGTTATGATTTATAAAATTATCTTCATTTTATCAAAAAATATTATTAAATATCTATAAATTAATTATAATATTTTCTCCCAAGAATCAATAAAAATAATTTTTAGATATATTTTTTTATGAATATAATTACTTAATAAAAACTGATTGGTTTTTTATAAATAATTTTCAATAAAATTATAATTTTTAGAAAATTTATATATATTTTTATTAAATTAATTAATACTTTTCATAACCACCAATATAATGGGGAGGTGATAATGTTCATAAATTTCATGGGTCATTTAATGTCAGTGTTTCATGTTTAATATACTTTCGAACATAATGTATAAGGACCTGGAATTAAACATTACATAATCTTGAGTTAAGTAAATAATTTTAATTTATTTCACATTGGGGATCTTTTGAGGTTTATAAATTTAGATAATTATTCCATAGCTCATAAATAAAAAAATTAAAACAATATAAAGTGGACACTTCAAAATGGTATTGATTTTTTTCATAATCTAAAACATTTAAAATAAAGCATGGTCACTTTTATAAAAACTCTTTAGGACATTGAATATTAAATCTCTATTTCCATAGTCATCCTTAATTATTGTGAATAACATTAAAAAAACATGGGATTAGCATAAAAAACTCAGTAAAGGATATATATAAAAAAGAAAACTGTTAGTCTATTGATAAACATTAAAACCCATGAAAACATTATCATAAAGTAATAATTTTCACCTTTAATAAGTAGTAAATACTTTCCCTTGAACATGATCTCATTTAATAATTTTTTTTAATAAAAAGATTACTATAAAACCCATAGAAATATTAGAAAATTCATAAAGCTATTTTGGGACATAATTATACTAAGATGGAACAATCATGCATTCGAATTCCATGTATGTCTCTCTTAAAAATGGAATAGTTGTATGACTGACTTGCAAGCACAATGCATTGGAGGTTATAACATACCCACTCATCCTTAGTTTATCATGGAACCCGCCATCCTTGGTTTATCACGTAACCACCAAAAAAATGTCCAAGTACCATTATATAATAATAATTAAAAGAATTAAATTTTCAAAATTTCACTCATAAAATTTCATTCGAAGTCACAATAAATCATTTCAACATATTTATATAATCAATACATTCTGAAATCCCATTTTCAATAAAAAAATACCCATAAAAAAGGGAAATGGGGGTTTCTTTTTCTTATAAAAAATGAAGGCTTGTAGAGGAATCCGAATAAAAAATAGATATAAAAATTCCATTTATAATCATTTTATATCCATATAAATAAATATTTAAAATAATATCAATAATATTTAAATATAGGAAAGGATTAAATCTTTAAACATTCAAAGCGTCTCATACCACATTGAACGTTTAAATTATAAGCCCCATGAAAGAATAAATTTTCAAAAAAAAAATAACATGATAATAGATAAAATTTGGGTCTATAATGTCAAAGGGGCTTTATATATTCTTTATAAAATAATAAATGTGCATAACATTAAGAAATTCCTCAATGAAAGGAAATTCAGATGAAATCCCCTACCTCAAGTCTGATTCGTCATATCTGGTATTTATCTTCTTAAATAATAAAATTAGGTTAATTTTTTACTTACTTTAGAACATTTTTCAAGTTTATTAATCATTTTAAATCACTTATTATCATGTTATAACAATTACTTAATTATTTAAGTTCACGTCAGACGTTTTAATAATATTCGGTACATAAGTCCAAACAAAATTTAGTATGATGTCTATATCCAAAAGTGGTCATTAGTCCATTATCTCCATAATAATATTCATGAAATAATAATAAATTTTATACATAAATTTTAATTTTAAATCTATATATTACATATAGATATGAAAAATGAACTATTTTACAATCATGGAGGCAGTAAGTCATACGTACGCATGAGTAATGTTTCCATTTTTCAAGGATCATTATGGAAAGAAGGTATGTATTATTTTATTATTACAGAATGATAATAATATCATTATTATCATATTAATAATTTAAATATACTTATATATATTATTCATGTTATTTGGTGATCAAAAATGAATCGCATCGATTCGTGGAGGTGATAGTTCACACGTGCGCACAAACGACGTGATCATTTTTATGTGCATGAAAGGTAAGAAAATATTTGATATATTATTCTATTATATTGATAAATTTGTAATTAAAATCATATATAGACATTAATTCCATTATTATAACCATTCTTGAGAGATGGTAATGGAAAACAAATTACATAGGTTCGTGGAGGTGATAGTTCACACGTACACACAAATGATTAATTCTTTTCTCATTTGATGGAAGTGGAGATGGATTTAGGTGATGATATTAACATAATAACACATCAGTATATTTATGATACTGGATTTATTATTTCATCATTTTTGACTAATATTTTAAGGTATTGTAATAATAAATGAAATATAAACACTTAAATAAAAACAATTCCTCTTCTTCGGGATATTTCCTTTGATTATCGCCTTAACACCTCTAAGGAAGTGTTCTGCCAAAAATAAGGCCTCTCGGATTTGGGGAGAGATTCTATGAAGGTATTTAGGTAGATATTTTATGAACCAAATTGGTTTATATGTTTAAAAAATGATAAGAAGTAGTTCCCTTTTATAAGAGAGGGGAGGGGCCCTCTTGGAATTCTTCAAAGTATTAAATTAATATAAATTAATTTTCTATTAAAAATGGAACTAAATTTAGTCATGTAGAAGATATTATGAGTTTGGGTCAAAACCCATTAATACAATAAAAATTATATTGGTTTTGATTATTATTTTAATCCTTATATTTTTGTAACCCTTATTTTACCCTTTTAACTCTTACCATGTTATCTTGTAATTTACACTTTGAGTGTTAATATAATTAACATAACATGCCAAACATTCAATAAATGATTCATTTATGTCATTTTAGGACATATAAAAATTATTTTTCTAAATTTTAGATTTTCTCAATTTTATATCATTTAATAAATTATTACTTATTTTGAAATATCATTAATGTCAATTTTGACACTATTCATTATTTGACTTTTTAAAAATATCATAAAACTTGATATATTAGAAAACTATATTAAATAATCCATAACATGTAAAATTAATCCATAAAATTCATGGATGAAATCAATTATATCAAATTATATTTATTTTAATATTTTTAATATCGTTTATTTTATTCTTACATTAATGAAGCAATTACTACATCATCAATGTGTCACCATTTAATTTAATTATTTATCTCATAAAAATTATAAATAAATTTTCGTGATGTAGGTAAAAATTATAGATTTCTAAATAATATTTTTATTTTAACATATTCCTTATATAACCCCATATTAAAAATATTTCTCTTGTTAAAAACAAAAGAATGAAAAAATTAACTTTCCTTTGAATATAATATTATAAATTTCTTAAAGTAATCTAAGTGGCCCCAAGAGCTCCCAAAATTGTCCCAGTGATATTTTATTTGAAAATAACTCATCAAATGAAATTTTTACAAGAGTTAGTGTAATTTTATAATATTTTGTAATATTATTTTTACACTTAATTACCTGATTTACCCTTAATTGTTGTAATAAAAATAATTACTAATGTTACTATTCTGATTTTATAAAAATTAAGTTGATCCTATTAGACATTAAATATCATAATAATTATAACCATGTATGTTCATTTTTAAAAATTCAATTCACATAAGTGGAAAAATTAAGTTTAATGTTAGAATAAGTGGTGAGAAAGCGGGTTAAAGTAAAAACATTCAAAATTTC
Source organism: Viscum album (assembly GCA_963277665.1). Taxonomy (NCBI): domain Eukaryota; kingdom Viridiplantae; phylum Streptophyta; class Magnoliopsida; order Santalales; family Viscaceae; genus Viscum; species Viscum album. Next base: position 1,938,688,126 of record OY728128.1, read on the forward strand.
AATAATTTATTATATGCAATTTCAATGTGAAATTGATTCCAATGACCTAAATTAGATTAAATAAAAAAATTATTTACTTATACTTTAAAACCATTCAAATATATAATTTAACACTATAAATAAATTTGATGAAAAATCAATTTTCAATTAAATTACGGTATTTTTTCACTAATCATCAAAAATTGAATCTTATCATAAAAATATCAAAAATTAAAAAAAATTAAATTTTTATGATCCAATTTAAAATAAGAAGATTATTTTTTCAAATATAATTAATAAAAGTGTCAAAAATTATATTTAAAACAATTGCACCATCAAAAGGTGGTAAATATGCTTTTTTTGAAAAACACTTCTTTTATCCATATAATTTGATTTGTTCTTATATCATGTATAGAAAACACATAATAATAATTTTAAACTTTATATTGAATATATTATATATATATTTAATAAATTTAATCCAATAAGATTGATTTTATTTTTTTATAAACATTCTTGTTCACACTTAAATAGTTTTTTAGAAAAACATTTCCTTTTATTTTAAAAAGGGTTTTATTTTCATTTATAATTAATTAGTCACCAAATAATTAATTATATATATATATTTTTAAACTATTTTTTTATAATTCGGTAAATAAAATTTATTCCCTTCATTCGTAAGACTGTGTTATAATAATAAAATTTAAATAATAATACTTAATTATTCATTTAAACTTGATGTAGTGTATCGGTTACACTATCAAATATAGTAATTCCTTTTTTTTAACTTTGGATGTTATATTATCCCCCCTTTAATAAATTTTGTTCTCAAAATTTGAACTCGAGATCAGAAACTAGGGTTTTGACTTTTTAAAATTCCTTTTTTGAAATCCCACATCAGAAAAAGGATTAATGAAAGTTCTACTTTAAAATAAATAAAGAAAAGTATGAAGGTCACGTGAGATAACCCATATTGGGGTTCCATGTAGGAAAACATGGGTATGGAAGAGAAAAATAACCATAATATTCTGATTTAGAGTGATATAAAACTTAGTTAGGATAAAGTTAACAATCATAAAACATAAATGTGATGGGTTAAAAGGTCATTGATTTCTTAGTAAGAAAAGTAAACAGATAATATTTTTTGTTTAAAAATCCTTTTCATAGAGTTAAGGAATTATTTTAATATTTTTACTAATAACATAAGGAAATTTACTTACTTGAAAAGTCGTGTTTCATCCATTAATCAAATTCTATCACAAACTTATCTTTTTATCCAAATGATGGGTTTTCAAGATGAATTTTTCAAACCTGAAGCACTAGAATCAAATTCTAGAGAATCAAATAATCTAAAAATGAAAAAATATTTATTTGCATATCGTGAAACATTAACCAAAACCAAAATGGTTAGGGTAATATAAGATAATTCCACAAAAATAATAAACCTTTATATGATGAAAAACTAATTTAATCTCCAAAATTCAACAGTGATACCCAAAATTCAATATAGACCATTTGATAAATAAATACCCTTAAAATTACTCAAAATAATCCAAATTAAGATTGAAACCCAAAATACTAAAGGATTTTATCACATAGTATTCTAAGAAAAAATTTAAGATTTATCTCCAAATATTATCAATTACACTTGATCTCTTATACCAAAAAGTAATTGACCTAATAATCTTCAAGTATTATATCCATTTCCATAAATAAACTGAATCACTATAAGTCTATGATAAAATCATATATTCTTATGAAATATAATTAAACCTTTACTCCTAAAATTAAATACCATAGTATTATATTTACCTTAATCTTATAGGATTCCTAAAATAGAGAATATCTTCCAAAATAATATTAATCACTTAATCACCAAATCATTTCCCAGTCCCAAGGTTATCAGTTCAATAAAACATATTCTACCAAAATAAACTTATTCTTAATCAATAAACTCATTTAAACAAAAATAAAAAGTCATGTTAACCAAGACTTCACGTAGGCTAGTGGTAGGTGATGGACCCTTATCACCCTTCAGTTGTGGGTTTAATTTATGCAACCTTTCTAAACACAATAGGTTTTCAACCATACTATAGGTTATCCTTTTTATAAAACTATATAATTTATATAACATTTTGAAGATATTATAAATTCCTTAAAAATATCATTAATCGCATTAAAATTTCATAACTTAAAGATTAAATGGATTTCTTATACATTGAACTTATGATCAAACTTAAAATTATAAACTTATTATGATATCCCTAACTCTAAATAAAACATTCTAATCTTCAAATTTTTCTAAAACATTCATTTGATACCAACTATAGGGACTTATCCTTAAACATTACATAATCTTGAGTTAAGCCAGGAATTTTATTCTATTTCGCATTGGGGATCTTTTTAGGATTAGAGCTTTGAGAATTAAGTCATAACTCATACATAACAAAACCATAATAATAAAAAGTGGACACTTCTAAACAGTGTCCATTTTTTTCATAATCTAAAACATTTAAAATAAAGCATGATGACTTTTAGGAAAACTCTTCATGACATTCAATATAATATCTCCAAATCCATACTCATCCTTAAGTCATGTGAACAACATTAAAAAAGATAGTATGAGTATAAAAATTCAGAAAGGGATATATAAAAAATGAAATTGCTAGTTCATTGATAAAAATTAAAATCCATGAAAATAGTATCCTAAATTAATAATTTTCACCATTAATAAGTGGTAAATACTTTCCTTTGAATGTAATCTCATTTTGTACTTTTTTTAATCACAAGATTACATTAAAACCCATAGAAATCATATAAAATACATAATGGTAACTTGGGACAGAATTATACTTAAATGGAATAACCACGCGGTCGACTTCCATACATTTCACTCTTATAAATGGAATAGTCATATGGTCTACTTTCATACCCAATGCATTGGAGGTTAAAATATAACCAATTTTCCTTGGTTTATCATGAAACCAACCATTATTGGTTTATCATATAACCACCCATAAAATATCCAAGTACCATTATATAATGTTAATACATAAATGAATGAAATTTTAAACATTTCACTCAGAAAAATCATTCAAAGTCACAAGGAAACATTTTAACATGTTGAAATAATCAATCCATTCTCAAAATCCATTTTCAATAAAAAATACCCATAAAATGGAAACAGGGGTTTATTTTTCTTAAAAAACATGAAGGCTTGTAGAGGAATCCAAATAAAAAAAATAGACATAAAAATTTCATTTATAATATTTTTATATCCATATAAATAAACATGTAAAATAGTATCACGAACATTTAAATAGAGGAAAGGATTAAATCTTTAAACATTCATATCCTCCCATACCCCTTTGAACATTTAAATTATAAGCCCCATTAAATAATAAACTTTAAAAAAAATTATATAACATGAAAATAGATAAAATTGGATCTATAATGACAAAGGGGTTGTATATACTCCTTATAAAATAATAATGGTGCATATCATCAAGAAATGCCTCAATGAAATGAGATTCATATGAAATCACTTACCTTGAGTCTCATTCATCACATATATTCTTTATATTCCTAAATAATAAACTTTGTTTAATTATTTAATTACTTTTCAATATTTTTAAATTTTATTATTCCTTTTATATCACTTATTATCATGTTATAACAATTACTTGAATATTTAATTTCACATCAGACATTTTGATGATATTTGATACATGAGTCCAAAATTGCTTTGGTATGATGTATATAGAAAAAAGTGTTCATTAGTACATCATCTCCAGAATAATATTCGTTAAATAATAATAAATTTTATAAATTAATTATACTTTTAAATCCATCCATTATATATGGATATGAAAAATGAACTACGTTATAATCATGGAAACGTTAAGTGGTACGTACGCATGATTAACGTTTCCATTTTTCAATGATCATTATGGAAAGAAGGTATTTATTATTTTATTATTATAGAATGATAATAATATAAATAATGTAATATTAATAATTTAAATATACTTATATATATTATTCATGTGATGTGGTGATTAAAAATGAATTACATCACTTCATGGAGGAGATAGTTCACACATACACACAAAGGAAGTTATCATTTTTATCTTCATGGAAGGTAAAAATATTGTTGAGATATTATTCTCTTATAATGATAAATATATCATTAATATAATATATAAACATTAATTACATCATTATATCCAATCTTGATAGACAATAATGGAAAATGAATTATATCGATTTTTGGAGGTGATAATTCACACTTACGCACAAACAGTTAATTCTTTTCACATTTTATGGAAGTTGAGATGGATTTAGGTGATGATATTAACTTAATAACATCTTTGTATATATAGGATATTGGTTTTATTATTTAATCATGTTTTAAGTAGATTTTAAGGTAGTGGAAGAAGAAATAAAATATAAAGACTTAAGTAAAAATGATGCTTCTTCTTTGGGTGATTTCCTTTGATTGTAGCCTTAACACCTCTAGTAAGGGTTTTATACCAAAAATGAGGCCTCTAGAATGTCAGTAGGGATACGAGGAAGGCATTTAGGTAGATATTGGCTGAAAAAAATTGGTTTTTAAGTGTGAATAAATGATAATAAGTAGATCCCTTTTATAAGAGAGGGCAAGGGAACTATTTGAATTCTTCAAAGTATTAAATTGATATAAATTAATTATCAATTCCAAATACCTCCAAATTGAGTTATGTCAAATATAAAATGAGAATGAGTCTAAACAAATCCACCCAATGAAAATTATATTGGTTTTTATTATTTTTTTCAATCTTTATCTTTTTGTGTTAACCCTTATTTTACCCTTTTAACTCTCACCACTACTAAAAAATAGGCCTTTAACAGTATTGGAATTTATCATCGCTAGAAAAATGTACTAATAAATTCCATATTTATCAGTGGTTTTTTTAGCACTGATAAAAGGTAACCTTTACCGACACTTTATTTTAGCACTGATAAAATTTGTCCTTTATTTGTGCTTTATTTTTAGCACTAGTAAAGGGTAACCTTTATCAGTGCTTTTTTTAGCCCTGATAAAGGGTCATCTTTATCAGTGTTTTTTAGCTCTAATAAAGGTCCAGAATAAAATGAAACAATTAAACAAATAAAAATTAACAATTAACAATTTCATTAATTAAATAATTATTGTTAAAAATGAATAAATTGAATATACATATATATATATATATTAATAATTAATAAATAGTATATATTAAATATATAGATATGTAAAATGAATAAAATGAAATAATTAAACAAATAAAAAATTAAAAATGAATAAATTAAAAAAAAATTAAGCATTCTATTAATTAAATAATTATTGATATAAATAAAAAAAATTAATATGCATATATATATTATAATTATTAATAAAAATTATATATTAAACATAGATATATAAAATGAATAAATTGTAATAATTAAACAAAAAAATAAAAATGAATAAATTGAAAAATTATTTAAAAATTTATTAATGAAACAATTATTAATAAAAATGAATAATTATAATATATATCTATATATATTAAATATAAATAGTAATAAATAATATTTATTAAATATAAATATATTTAAAATGAATAAAATGTAATAATTAAAAATATATTAATGTCTTATTCATTTTTAATGTTTGATTTTTCAATTTAACATATATCAAACGTCGTTTGTTACATGGATTTAACATATATATATGTGTGTGTTTGTGTGTGTGTGTGTGTTTAATTAATTTATTTTTATATACAATGAACTTGAAAATATATTTATGCAATTAATGAAATCTTTTATAGAAACACATACACCTAATATTTTTGTAATTTATTCAAATTTTAGTATATTTTAGAATTTCATTGTAACAGGATACATTTAATATATTATGTTTTTAATTATTCAATTTTATTTATTTATTTTTAATACTATTATAGTTAGGGTATTATTTTTTTATTTTTAATATTATTTTATGTTTATTTTTTTGAATTTGATCATTTTCTAATATTTATTTATATATATTTATTTACTATGTTTCAATATTTTCATTATGTATTCATATTTACTTGAATATATATACATATATATCCATATTTTTTTAATAATTGATATTTAACTAATAAAACTTATCCATTTTTTCAATAGTTTTAAAGTATACTCATTTTGAATTATTCAATTTCATTTATTTCTAAATTGCATGTATTTAAGATTATATATCCACTAATAATATTAAAAATATATTTATAAATAAATAATTATAAATAACTATATTTATAAATTTAAATTTATAAATTTATTTTTACTATATTTATAAATTTATATATTTATAATTATTGTAAATAAATAAAAATTATTTTTTAAATAAGTATTTATATAATTATGAATAAATAATTGTATATATATAAATAATTATAAAATTATAATAAATTTATTTAAATAATTATAATTATAAATCCTTTATCAGTGCTAAAGTTTTAGCATTAATAAAATGTATATTTATCAGTGTTTTTTTAGAGCTGATAAAGCTCGATCTTTATCAGCACTAAAAAAGTGTTGTTAATATAAATTTGTATCAGTGCTAAAAAAGAGATGATAAATATACCTTTTATCAGCACTTATAAATTTAGCACTGATAAAAGGGATCTTTATCAGTGCTTTTTTAAAGAGCTGTTAATAGTATCCTTGATCTATTTAAAAGAACCCTAACTGTGACTCATGCACTCACGATTCTCAAACTCTCATGGAACTCCCCTATTGTCAGTGCGACTCCTCTACGTTCCCTCGAACAAATCAAGGGTATAATCCAATGTATGTTACTTTCTACTTTTCCTCTATAATTTTTTGATTTTTTGGGTTCCATGTTTGGTGTTTTATCACGGTTCTAAACCATGATGAGCCCTACATCTCATCTCCTCACCACTGAAATAAAACAAGTGGTTCTATTTCATCTTTTTTCTCCATATACAATGGTTTTAAAGAAAGAAAATGATGTTTTCATATGTTAAGGTCAGTAAACATATGTGTCTAAGCCTGTATGGATAAATAAAATATATTTTTCACCACATGCTACTAATTTGGGAAGGAAACATAATACTTCAGTTTATGAAATCTAGGAGAAAACTATCAAATAGAAAAATTAGAAAAAGATCCTATTTTTTCCTTCTCAGTTTGTATCATCTCATGTGTCTACTGCTCACTCTTATCTAACAAAACTACATCTAGAAACATTTTTATCTTTTATTCATTTCATTATACTCTCTATTCCTACAATATATTCCATAACTTATAGTTCTTATTCATTTTATTCACATGCTCTTTCTCCAATTGTTCAAGATCTGCTCTTAAAATTAAAATAAATGCACTCACATCTCCATCATGGTCTAATAATCCTAAATCTTCCTTCTAGTAATGTAACTCTCTCAATGAAATCATTAATCAATCGAAATCATCAACACAAGAGTGAAAAAATATAAGAATCAATTGGAATAATTATATTACCTATAGTGGATAAGGACATTCAAGAAGAATTATAGAACATTTAGTAGAATTTAGAGTAAGATGAAACCCTATGGATGGAGAACCAAAAGGCTAAGGAAAAACCATCCAAATAGTCGAGTTGTAAGCCAGAGAAAATCAAAGTCCCCCTCCACCTACAACCTCTTCCCATATTTATTATTCTAAGCTACTTCCAAGATCCCTGAAAACTTATCTAGAAACATAAAATTCTACCCCTATCCATTACTAATCTAACCCTCACCTAGAGAACACTCCCCTCGCATTCTTATCAGTGTTTCTCAATGTGAAACCTCTCCTAGTCATGAAATCATTGAATTTATCATTCCACTATATGGATGCCTTATTCAATCCATATAGATTCCACTTCATCTTTTACAATTAGTCCATGTTTTTATTTTCCTCAAAATTAGACGGTTGCTTTATATAGGTTTTAGGCACAGTGGAAGATTGTGTATGGCATAACCAAATCAACTTTTTAGTCATAATTTATGAATAACCATTTTTTCGTATTATTAAAAAGTCATTCCCAATGAAAAACATAGATTACTTTACAAAATACAAATCCTGTAACTGGAAGAGGGGGATCATCAAATGTTTTTTATAATTAATTTTTAAGTAGATACATAATTTCCTCAACATGTTATTACACTTTCTAATGATATGGTTGACTATATTTCATCATACTATTTTTATACTGCTAGATCAAAGTGAATAATCCCTATGAGATCCACACGGGAAGCCCAATTTCTGAACATCATGGGAACCACAATCTCTCTCTCTCTCACTCACTTACCTATACCGACACAATTCCACCCCTACTCTATAAACTCATTCCAGCTTCATATGAGACCACTGTGAACTGTATCTCCATCTGCTATTGTGAAAGAAGCATACAACACATAATATTCATAATTAACATAAATAACTTTTCATATAGGTTTCATAAATAAGGTTGTGTAAATAAGGATTAATTTTGTTAATAGAGATATATAATACAATACACTCCATGCAAAAAAGTCCATAATTGCATGTATCTTTCATGAAAATTGTTACTATCTTGAATAGAGATATAATACTTCAATATTGTAGTAAAACTAATCATTACTACCTTCATTTAATTTGTCCTCATATTCTTGATTTCATTCCATATATTGATGATGTATTGGACTCCCTCTTTCAAACTAGCCTTCCTCCCATAATTGTGATTCCAAATTTCCTTGATGACATGCCTCTCGCTCAGATTGTATTCATTAATCTCTGTCAAAGAAGTTGCCATGGATTTGAATACTGCATCTCCCAACCCATTATTCAACTCTTCTATCCTTTCATCCTCCTCATTTACTACTACCTAGGAACAAAAAAATAACATTGAAAAATTAATCAAAACATAATGAATGAATTTGTTTGGTTTCTTGGTATTAATTTTCTTATATGACTCACCCTGTTACTTTTGAAAACACTTCATCAAAAAATAATTTTTATTTTGAGTGTGGTTATATTGGATACTATTAGAACTCTATAGTTAATCATACTTGGATGAGAATACTACTACGATGAGTGGCCTCTTAAAAATACTTGTGTTGCACATTTTTTTGTCAAAAAAACATGCCAAACATACCTTTTGATTCTCTTCCCCTTTATCCTTGATAAATTTAAAAGGGTTCCAATCTGACTCTAGAAGGTATTCCTCCCATAATGATTATAGCTATTTAGACCTATTTTTTTATTCATCCTCGGGATACTTTCTCTTGGTATCTTGGAGAAATGGTTGGTTGTCAAGCTCTCCCATCTACCTCGCACCAATACCACCACAAGTTTGCATCTCCTCTAAGCCCTACCAAAAAAAGAAACATTACAGAGGAAGTGGAAAACGATAAATTTTTTTGAGTGGAAGTAAATGACTACAAGTGTAAGTCATGTGGATTTGAATATTCATTCCTTCATTTTTAAAATGTAATATGTTATAATCCATAATTAAAATTGCATTTAGGTTATTTCTGAACCTTTGTGGAAACTTGACTTTCATCTCTCAAAAAGTTATTATTGAATTTTTTTTCTTGAGACTCATCCCCATCTCTTCTATGTTGTTTTAAATACTTTAATTTGTAGTCATCCAAAATGATCACCAGTACCCGGTATGGGATGACTTTTGGTTAGATTAGTTTAAGTAACCTAGGTGGATGTCCAAAAAATGGTAGATATATATCAAACAACAAAATGCAATAATAATTGTTCAAGAGGTATGTAATCAAAGAAATTTGGAACCACAATGATGGGAGGAAGTCTAGTTTTAAAGATATATTCTAATCCATCATCAAGAGATGGAAGGAAATCAATAATCTGGGGAAGATTAAAAAAAGGTAGTGAAGTTTAGTTGTACTGGAGTATTGAAGTATTATATATTTGTTCAAGATAGTAAAAATTTTCATGTAAGATGCATGAAAATGTGGACTTTTGTGCATGGAGTGTATTGTATTTTTGTTATTCAATAAAAATTAAATGTTTGACTACTCATGAATACAATGTCTTATGCACATGATGATATTAACAATCCCGAGTAAAAATAGATTTTTTTTGATGAAACTATAGAATTATTAGGGGATCAACAACATATTGATGAAAAAAACAACAACGAAGTAACATCATAGTGGTGAATAAAATTATCAAGGCAATAAGTCAAGGTATAAAATTTGAGGTTGGTTAGAATCAACATGGCCAATCTATTGACCCCAACAAGTCAATGTTCATTAGTTATCTTGGGGTCACAAAGAGGATGAATGTGATGATTTATATTGATTCTTGGAACTATGTCTAACCTGTATCAAATTAAATCCTTTGGAAATATATAATGGTAATGTTACAATATACTTTCTCTATTTTACTGAAAAAATATATAATGAAACGTTTATTTAATTTTCATTATTCTCTTTAGAGTTTGTTTATTTTAGAATATTTTCATAATAAATTTGTATTAATGGCTTCTAAAAATACCATAAAGCATTTTAGACTCTTATTATGAAGTTACATATTAGGGATTATGAGGTGAATATAAATCCTCACCCACTAGTTAGTTATGTACACACTATAAATCAGGAAACAAAAACTTCTTTCATCAATCATCGCAATGAGAAATTATTTCAGATTCATTATAGTCGATAATATATTATTCTAAATTATTTATTTTATCAAACTTTATTCAAAATAAATTAATTTATAAAACAACAAAAAATTGCTGAAAATAAATAAAATTCATTAGAACCAACGTACCCCTATCACAAAGCAAGGATAGGGTGCACTACATTAGATAATAATTTGGTATGTATTTTAAATCTATAAGAAAAGTTTAATTATGTGATATGAAACAATATATGTTCTTTTTTTATATTCATATTGATGAATCAAAATATAAATCCACATCCATCCCACATTATGTGCTATGGAAGGAGTATCATGTAAATGAGGGTAAATTACTTGATGAAAACACCAAAAAAAGTATGGGAATAAATTGTAAGTATAAAATAATTGTAATTAGTTATGATTTATAACAATATTACATAAAAATATCTATTTTAGTTCAAATTTTTTTTATATGGTTTAGAAAAAAGAATCAATAATGACCATACCATAAGAAAAGCTACTTTCAGTAGCTTTGAAGCGGCCTAAATAATATGGTCGTGTTAGAGGATTAGGTTTTGGAGTCTCTCCTAGAAAATTTTTAGAGAATATAAACCCACATGAAGATACATATAATATGGTGAGATTATTGTAGACATAATTAGACTCACTACAATATATTATTCTATGGTTTGGTTTGATAGAAAAATGTATAAGAAAGAATCAAAGAGAATTGGAGGTGGAGAAAAGATCCTCACATGAACCAAATGATCCCACTAGGTTTTAGGCTAGTAATTCCCACAAACTATATACCTTACCCTGGGAAATAAATTTTTTCATTACTCTTTCTCCTAAATGTGAATCAAACAACTTATGATAACATTATATTACTAAAATTCTATAGGGTATAGTTGTATGTTATTTGTATTTTTCAACACTCATGAACCACTGTGATGTGATGGGTACATTGTATAATATCCCAAGAGACTAGTTACACAATCAAGACCTCCCAAATGAACACATGGGAGTGGGGATTGATATAGATCATGATTAGAATACTAATTTTTATGTTCCACATGATGTTATGGATATTACAATGGCCATTGATGTTATTGGAGCTTTCATAGCATGGTCATATAATCTTATAAATATACATAAGGTAATTATTTAACAAAAAAATCATATTAAAACCTATAATAGTTGATGATAAAAGGTATGAAGTGAGGTATTATATTACATATGGATAAAGTGGATGAGAAATAGAAGGTCTAATCAAGAAAATCTAGTGAATCGAACAAAAAAATGACCTTCTAAGAGTACCTTCTCTCCACCAGTTCTATATAAACATTTTTTATCATTACAACTTCATGTAGATACCACATTTAAACATAAAAATATGTCTTAAATTGAATATGAATAAATATATAGAGATTACTTGACAGATAGAATTGGTCTTGAGACTCTAAATGAGATTCTAAAGCATGAATAGTTGGGCATCTCAGTTGTGAATACATGCATAAGGTACATTTTCATAATACATATTTTCAAATAGTGATCTAATATGTTTATTAAAGTTACTATCAATTCATACTTTGTATAGGCATTTATATCACAACTATATAAAGGGATGATCGTGAAAATCATGATTTAGATTCATTAACCCCTCTATCATTTCTATGATATAAATTACATTATATCAAAAAACAATTAAGAATAAAAAAGATGCATTACTCAATTCATTTAAAAAAATCATCAGAAGACAGACTCTTTTTGATGCCTATAATTAAAATGTAATGATCTATAATCTAATCATATAAAATATATTTTTATTTTTTTCATTACTTTATTGTTTTTTTAGGGCACACTAGATACTTGTCACAGTCAATCTGGACACCCTGGATATTTATTTTTTGGATCCAATGCATAGATATACAACCAACTGACCACACATGATGTGTATTTTGAATATGTAATGGACAGCAATCAAAATTTTATAGATAAACATAAAATTATATGTTTAGTATTTTTATTAACAAGAACTTTTTTATAATAGGGTGATCTCTAAATATAAGATAAATCATGGCATGAAGTCAGTGTGTGAAGGGATAAAGCCTGTGAATTACTACAAATAGAAGAAAAAAAATTAAGGTATATATAGAAATATTTAACTATCAAACCATTTTAAAACAATTTACTTATTTAGGTAAATGTTTCTACAATTTCTGAAACAAGATAATTACATCGATTATGGATATTATATTTGAAATTTTATGAGAGAAATCATAAATCATGAAAAGACCAGCATCCCCTTAAAGTTAATTTCTAAAGATAATTACAATTTCATTAAATATATTTTATAATCATTTTTTACCTATATTTTCTCAATACTATCAAGATTTTCAACAACCTAGTTACTCGAAAAAAGGAATAAATTTGTTTAGAGATAAGTGAGAAGCATGATTTTTATCAGAATATATGTCCACAACAAATTTATGTGATTACTTGCTTTTTTTATGGTATATTATGAGTTATAACCTTTTAAATATATTTTTTGTGTGAATCATTAGTATCGAAATTATTATATATTATTTTTTATTTATTTATAAATGACAATTATAATAGAGAAAATAAATTTTTTTAGAAGAACTTACCTACAAAAAATAAAAATTTTAGGAAATAATGGGGGTGGAGGTGAAGTTATAGCCAGAGGTAGAGTCAGAGGTAGAGATGGAGGTGGAGGCGAAGGTGGAGGAAAAATCAGAGTCAAAGACCGGTGTGGAGGAGGAGGCATAGGTGAAGATCAAGGTGTAGACTAAGGTGGAGGAGGAGACAAATCATTGGCTTGAAAACAATAAAATTATTGGGAAATGAAGTAGAATGAGGTTGATACCATGATGGTGTTTGAGAATAATTTTTTAAAAAGTGAACACAACACTTTTCACTTAAGATAAAATCCATTATGCAAGTTTTTAAGGTGTCTTATTAAAGTAATGTTTTTTACCACTTGTTTAAGTGATTTTATATAGGGTATTAATCCACCTGTAAGATCATTCTGTTTTGGAAGCTTCAATTTCTCCACTAGTAATATTGAAGAAACATATGTACAACTCCCAATCATCAAACAGGTATATGATCCAAATTAAATGTTTGAATAAATATGTGTGTAATCAACCACAAAATTTAGCAGGATTGTGAAAGAACTATTGGAGAAAACCCATAATTGATATATCATGGTCATTTATGAGGGATAGTGTCAAAGTATCCATTATTATTTTAAAATTGACCTTTTAATTCAAAAAAGTGTCACTCACTAAAAACCAAGAAAAAACACATGGAATATCTTCATAATTTAGGAAAATAATTCATAATTAATTTATGATATATATGAATCACTCTCATGTCAAACCCATACAAAATTAGGCCTTTATGACTCAAAGTAAATGTTTTCAGTTTAAAATGACATTTTAGTAAAAAAACACAAGTGGCACACCTGAAGTTGAAGAAACATATTATGATTGTTTTTATACTTTATTAAATTAATATATAAGTCATATTGGATGTGTATTAATTATCCTCACCTAAATATCATGCACAGTCTGACCGGTATGACTTCAAGTGTGTTCTTTTATTCAAATTTGATATTATAATTTTAGTGAAAAAACAACTAACATACTCAAAACTGAGAAAATGCATTCAGGTTGTTTTTTAATTTAGTAAAATGGTATATAAGTCATTTTTGACATGTAATAATAAGTCACACATTAATCTGACACACGGTGTGACTGTTATGACTCCATGTGTCTATTGTCAGTTTAAATTTTATATTTTAATACAAAAGGTGTCACTCACTAAAAATAGAGAAAATGTGCTTGTATTGTCTTGATAATTTGTAAAAACTATTAATAATTAACTTTTATGTTTATGAATCAGTCTCATGTCATACCCCCATATGATTCCACTTGTATGGCTCAAAGTGTGTGTTTCTAGTTTAAAATGTCATTTTAGTAAAAAACACAATTAGCATACTCAAAACTGAGGAAACACATTCTAATTGTTTTTATAATATATTAAAATGATCCATAAGTCATTTAAGACATGTATAAATTATATTTACCTCAATCTGATGCATAGTGTGACTGGTATGACTCCAAGTGTGCCTTTTTATTCAAAATTGACATTAATTTTAGTGAAAAAAAACAACCGACATACTCAAAATGGAGAAAACACATTCATATTATTTTATTACTTTAGTGAAAACAATACATAAGTCATTTTTGATGTTAAGGAATTATATAAACCTCAATTTGATGCATGGTGTGACCAGTATGACTCCAAGTGTCCATTATCAGTTTAAAATTGACAGTTTAATATAAAAAAGTGTCACCCACTGAAAAATGATAAAACATAATCATATTTTATTAATATTTTTTAGAAACGATTCATAATTTATTTTTGATGTGTATGAATTAGTTTCATGTCAAAACCACACACAATTCCACCTGTATGGCTCAAAGTGTGTGTTTCCAGTTTAAAATGATATTTTAGAAAAAAAACACAAGTGGAATAATCAAAACTAAGGAAACAAAATATTATTGTTTTTATAAGATATATAAATTATAAATAAGTCATTTGGGAAATTTGGGAATCAGTATCACCTCAATCTGATGTACGGTGTAACCGATATGACTCTAAGTGCATCTTTTTATTCAAATTTCACATTAATTTTAGTGAAAAAAACAATTGACATACTCAAAACCAAAAAAATTGCATTCATATTATTTTGGTACTTCATTAAAATGGTCCATAATTTATTTTTTATGTTTATAAATAATCCAAACCACAATCTGATTCATGGTGTGATCGGTATGACTCCATGTGTCTATTATCAGTTTAAAATTGACATTTTAATACAATAAGTTTTCACTCACTGAAAACCTAGAAAACATGCTCATATTGGCTTGATAATTTTTTAAAATGATCCATAATTCATTTATGATATGTATGGATCAATATCATGTAAAACCCACACATGATGCCACCAGTATGGATCAAAGTGTATGTTTCCAGTTTAAAATGACATTTTAGTAAAAAAACAAAAGTGACATACTCAAAACTGAGGAAACACATTATGTTTTTTTTTAATTTATGAAAAAAATAAATATGACATTTGGGATGTGTAGGAATTATATTCACCTCAATCTAATGTACAATGTAACTGTTATGACTCCAAGTGCATATTTTTATTCAAAATTGGCATTAATTTTAGTAGAAAAAAGAAATGGCATTCTAAAAACCAATAAAACACATTCATATTATTTTGTAACTTTAGGAAAACTATACATAATTCATTTTGGACATTTAGGAATCAGTCACACCTCAATCTGATGCATTGTGTGACTAGTATGAACCCAAGTGTCTGTTATCCATCTAAAATTGACATTTTAATACAAAAAAAGTGTCACTCACTAAAAACTAAGAAAACGCACTCATATTGTCTTCATAATTTTTTAAAATAATTAATAATTCATTTGTGACTTATATGAATCATTCTCATATCAAACCCACACACAATGCCACTTGTACAGCTCAAAGTGCGTGTTTTCAGTTTAAAATGGCATTTTAGTAAAAAAATACAAGTGGCATACTCAAAATAGAGGAAACACATTCTAATTATTTTGATACTTTAGGGAAATGATCCATAAGTCATTTTTTATGTGTATAAATCATCAGTACGTCAATCTGATTCATTGTGTGATCGGTATGACTCTAAGTGCGTCTTTTTATTCAAAATTTATATTAATTTTATTGAAAAAAAACAAATAACGAACTCAAAACTGAGAAAATTAATTCGGGTTGTTTTGGTAATTTATTATAATGATCCATAAGTAATTTTTGATGTGTAAGAATCATCTTAACTTCAATCCAACACATTGTGTGATTGGTATGACTCCAAGTGCATCTTTTTATTCAAAACTGACATTAATTTTAATCAAAAAAACAACTGACATACTCAAAATAGATCAAATGCGTTTGGATTGTTTTGGTAGGAAAATGGTTCATAAGTCATTTTTGATGTGTAGGAATCAATCACACTTCAATTTGACTCACGGTGTGACTGGTCTAAATCTAAGTGTATCTTTTTATTAAAAATTGACATTAATTTTAGTAAAAAAACAACTCACATACTCTATAATAGTGTTTTTTTTCTTATATTTGTGTTATAAATTCTATTTTATTTAAATTTAGTATATGAATCCTATTTTTTAATTTATGTTGTTGTTTCTGGTGATGTAGTGTGTTGTTAAAGGACATTGTATTCCCTGTTTTTAGTATTATAGTGTGTTGTAGCATCACATTGTAGTATTCACCTTTATTAGCGCTACTAAATGTTATGATAAAGGATCCCTTTATCAGTGATTTTCTTATGCTGATAAAAAAATTTTCCTTTTAATTGTGCTGAGATAGTCTGCGCATTTCTAGCACTAATAAAGGTATATTCTAGTGTTGTTAAATGCCTCTTTTGTAGTAGTGCATAAAGTTATCAGTTAATTTATACTCTGATGGTTAATGTAATTACTATAACATGATAAAATACTAATAAATGAGTACTTTAGGAAATTTAATACTTATAAAATTTAGTTGGATTAATGTTATATTTTTAAAATTTTATATAATTTAATAAAATATTATTTATTTTAAAATATCATTAATGTCAATTTTGACACTATTCATTATTTGACTTTTTAAAAATATCATAACAACTTGATATCTTCAAAAAACTCTATTAAATCATCCCTAAAATTTTAAATTCATCTCAAAAATTTGTGGATGACATTAATTATATCAAATTATATTTATTTTAATTTTTTTAATATCATTTATTTCATTCTTCCGTTAATGAAGCAATTACTACATCATCATTATATTACCATTTAATTTAATTATTTATTTCCTAAAAATTATATATAAATTACCATGATGTAGGTATAAATTTTATCTTTCTACAGACTCTTTATAGTTTAATAAATCCCTTATATAACCCTATATTAACATTATTTCTCTTGTTAAAAACAAAAGAATGGTAAAATTGAATTTTCTTTGAAAATAATATTATAAATGTTTTAAATTCATCTAAGTGGCTCCAAGAGCTCACAAAATTGCCCCAAGGATGATTTTGGTTGAAAATAACTCATCTAATGACATTTTTACAAATGTAAGAGTAATTTTTGAATATTTTGTAATATTATTTTTACCCTTAATTACCTGATTTACCCTCAATTGTGGTAATAAAAATAATTAATAAAGTTACTATTCATATTTTTTAAAAATTAAGTTGATCTTATTAGACTATAAATACCATACTGGTTATGACCATGTATGTTTTTTTTCAAAATTTAATTCACAGAAGTTGTTAAATTAAGTTTAACGTTAATAGTGTAAACGCGGCGAGAATATAGGATAAACTAAAAATATCCAAAAATTCAATAAATTTTTATATCCAATTTCAATGTGAAATTGATTCCACTGACCTATATTGAATTAAATAATAGAATCATAATTTAATTATACTTTAAATCCATTCAAATATATAATTTAACACTTTAAATAAATTTGATGAAAAATTGCTTTCAATTAAAATGCAGTATTTTTTCACTATTCATCAAAAAAATGAATCTTGTCGTAAAAATATCAAAAATTCAACCAAAGTAAATTTTTATAATCCACTTTAAAATAATGAGTTTATTTTTTCAAATATAATTAATAAAAGTTTCAAAAACTAGATTTAAAATAACGGTGCCATCAAAAGACAAAAAATATGCCTTTTTAGAAAGAAAAAAACTTCTTTTATCCATAAAATTCGATTTGTTCTTATATCATGTATAGAAAATACATAAGAAGAATTTTAAACATTATATTGAATATATTATATATATATTTCATTAATATTATCCAATAATATTGGTTTTATTATTTTATAAACACACTTGTTTACACTTAAATAGTTTTTTAGAAAAGCATTTACTTTTATTTTAAAATGGGTTTTATTTTCATTTATAATTAATTGATCACCAAAGAATTAATTATATATGTGTGTGTAAACCATATTTTTATAATTAAATTAATATTATTCATTCCCTCCATTCTAATGACTATGTTATGATGGTAACATTTAAATAACAATATTTAATTGATCATTTAAACTAGAAGTGGCATATCATTTACACTATCAAACATAGTCTTTCCTTTTTTTACTCAGAATGTTACATAATGTTCCCATTTTAAAATAATTATGTATTATAATAATTCATTTAAATTATATTCCTTTTAATATTTTTAAAATCAATTATTTTATTTTTCTTTTAGTTGAATAAATACTTTCTTAGAATTACATAAGTATTTAAGATGAATCTTTATTCACTAAAAATTAGAAATAAATTTTCATAATAAAAAAATATTTATATTTTAGATAACAATTTTATAAACTAACATAATCTATGTTCATCCATTTTCAAAAAATCTAGATATAATAAAAAATAGAAAATATTTTTGACATTTCATGACATAAAATAATATAAAGGTAAAAATCAAAGAAACATGGCACCATGTATCCATTATTTCAAAACATGGATAGACATAGCCAGACTCCACTAATCCAATACGGTAAAATCAAGAGTTAGGGTCATTTTTTAGTTCTTATAATATTAATTTCAACCTTAATTACCTAATTAACCCTTAATGTCTGGAAAATTATTTACATTGGTGATTATTCATAATGAAGAAAATAAGAGTTTTATTTACCATATTTTACCTACTGATTCAAATATTGATCAAGCTTTCAAAATACTTTTTCTAGGTGTGTAAAAAATTAATTTAATATTTAATCCCAAAATTCAATGAAAAAATGTTTTCCAAAAAAAATACTTTTTCATATGTAAAGGTTTTTATAACAAATTCAAGTGTAAAATTCATTAAAAATACTATAATTTGATTATATTTAATCATTATGAAATAAGGAAATTTTAAAACTAGTACAACATATAATATTACTTTGTAAATATATTAAAATAAAATATATTTTTCATTAAAAATATTTATTTTTAACTATTCATTGAAAAATCAAACCTTTCAGAAAAACCTCAAAACCTCAATAAAAGATAATTTTGATATGTTTTTTAAATGAAATCCAATTTATCAAATTACGTTTCTAAATGTTCTAGAAAATAATTATAATATTTCCACACAAAAATAAATAAAATACATTTTTGAAGAAAATTTATTTTTTGAAGAATTAAATGTCATTAAAAAAATTGAGTGATTTTTTACTATGAATTTATCAATACATTAATATTATTTTTTTCATTTATATATATATATATATATCGTAATTTAGTTAATCCTAAAAATACCCACTAATTTGACATGTATTTTATAATGATCATACTAAAGTTATAATATTTTGTGGTCTGTTTAGGTTTGGTGTTACACGTTGTATAAAATATTTAACTTTTTTTATTTTTAAAATATACCTATGTTACAAAGGGTACTCTCTCTAGATTCAATACATGTCTGGGGTATTGTATAAACTTTATTCAAATAGATATATGGGACATATAATGTACCAGAGATAGGTTATGTGGAAGTGATAATAGATAGGCCACAATTTTGATTTGATTAAGGGTATTAAAGGGGCTTGTGTATTATAGAATAAATTTTCCCCTCTTCAAAAACAACATGAATTTATTCCATGGTGATATAAAAAAAATACTATATCTATAACCTTAATCTCTAGGTCTCGTTGATGATTTTGTGAATAATTTTTCTAACATATTTGTGTGTATTTCATAAGATGTTGATTGGTTTCAACATTCTCTATCATCTATTGGATATGATATGGTTCCATCAGCTTTGACTTTCCAACTTCATCTCAGCAAGTTGGATTCTAACACATCATACCATACATATCCTAAAAATGTGACTTTGAATCCAAGAGTATAAATTTTTTTATATGAGAACTTAACTATAGGAAGGTGCATTTAGATACCCATGATTATCAAACATAGATATTAAATCTTTTTAGAATAATATTCATTATATTACACAAATACACACCAGAGGATTGTAAAGGTATATTGTCTTTGGAAACATGGAATCATAAACAACTAGTTCATAATAAATTTATATCAACTCCTACTTAGTTTCTCAGAACTGTCACCCTTCTTAGTCATTTCACATATTATAGCTATCATTATAAAATGGGGAAAATAAATATAAGAAAGGGTGATACGAAATTCTTAGTAATGGAAAAAAGAGAGATACGTAAGAATAACATGATTATAAATGTATAATAACATGATCATAACATTTTAAAACCATACCCTATATATCATAGATCATAAACATGAGTGATTAAATAAATCATGGATGCTTATAAGAAATGAATAAAAATGGAATCAAAGAACATAGTCCATTAAAGAATAAAATTGGCATAATAAATAGATTGGTGGAATACACAAAATCATATAAAACCTTATAACAAGGCTACCAAAAAATACATTCATGACATGTTAGGCTTGGGATAACCACCCATGTACCTACTTCGGGCTTGGGATAAAATCTCGTGTATCCTCTTTTGGGCTTGGGATAACCTCTCGTGTACCCTATTTTTGAGCTTAGGATAACCTCATTCATACCCTCAGAGATCATAGAGAATTAATAATTACCCAATTATTTGGAGGGATATATAGATACCACCATTCAAATAATCCATACATTATTGTTCCACAATATCATAAAAAATCTGTCATATCAGAACCCATAAAATTAAATGCAATTCATAAACATTTCATCATATCATAACCCATAGTGAAGAAATGGGTTTCATAAAAAATCATCATAAATTTAAACCATGCTTAGAAAAAATATGAATGGTATCATTGGACCACATCTCCATTAAATAATAATTAACATCAATAGATTTCACCTTACATAGAAAATAATTTTGAAAATATGCAATGAACGTTTCTCGATGAAGCCTTATTTTAAAAAAATTATAAATATTCCTTTTCAAAAAAAATTAAAAAACTAAAAAAGGGTTAAAATGAATTTCAACAATCCATAAGAACATTAAAAAAATTGAAAACATTTTTAGAAAACATGGATATGGAAGAAAAAAGGGGTTTCAACGAAGGGAGAAATAAAGTTGGTTTTATTTTGATAACATTCTTTTAGACTCATGAGTGCATAAATATATGAAATTGAAGGTAAAACATGTTTTATCAAGAAATAACATAGTATATAAAAATTCATGAGTTTATTTAGATACAATTCATAATATCTCATCTTTGAATGAATAAAAATAAACAACCCCTATAAATGATGACATTTTATTATAAACCCCTTACCACTTTGGTAACATTGAATCAAAATCCCCATAAATGAATAAAATTATATGAAACATAAAATATCATTGTAATAAATAAATTCATGACATCACATATCAAAGGGGATATATATACATCTCATAAAACAAGATAGGTTCACAATATAACTTATATACCAAAAAATTCAAATTGAGATAAAAAAATCCCTTACCACTTTGGTAATCCTTTGAATCATAATCCCTAACAGATTATAAAATAAAATTAATCATTAAAAAAATAAAATAAGTAACTTCGTTATATTACATTTCAATGTGAAAATATATACACCAAAAAATTGAAACAAGTTGTAAATTTGGCATAAGTTTTCTATAAATAAATGTGAAACTAAAAACCCCTTAACATAAGTCTCAAATTCCATCATACACACTAAAACCTATTTATAAAAAAATAATTTTATTATAAGTATAAAAAAACGTACTTATATATAACATATCATATATGATTTACATATGACCTTTTATTACCCTATTGTTAACAATTCTAGGTTAAAATCATGTTTCGGGCAATACCTATTGTGTTTTTCGTGTATGTTTTGATTTTTGATTTTTTCCTCAGATATTGATTATTGTTCCATAATATATATAATATTTAAAATTATATAAATATCATATTCTTTCATTATATATGAATTTTATTAATCCATAAAATTAAGTGATAGAAAATGAAATACACCATTCATGGAGACAGTGGGTCATACATACGCATGTACTTTGTTTCTATTTTCTTGATGAGAGAAATTAAGGAATGGTAAATTATATATTACCCTTATATAATTTTTTTATTTAATATATATTATATATTTTCTTTAAATTTCCAATAATTACCTTCCATGAATATCATTAGTGAAAAATGATTCACATCTCTTTTCCATGTGGTAGTACGTCGTACACAAGAATGACATTATCGTATCCCCCACAGAATTGAAAGTAATATATTATATTTGATATATTAAAATTATAAGAATAATAATGTTAAAAAAATAATATATATTCTTTTAATATATCCTTATTACCATCGAAGTAAAACAAAAATGAAGAAAACACCACATCGATTCATGAGGTGGTAGTCTTTTGTACACAAAGCAACATTATAGTATTCCAGTAGGTTTGGAGGTAAGAAGGTAGATTTATTATTATAATTACATTAGTATAATAATATCATAAATATTATATATCAATATTATATAAATCTTTATATCAATTTGTGAGAAGTGGTTTTGGAAAACGAATAATATTGGTTCACAAGGAGGTAGTATAACATACATTGAAATGATGATTTCATATCCCATTTGATGGAAGAGGAAACAGATTTAGGTAGTGATATGAACATAATAAAATATTAATATATTTTTTATATCAGTTTTATTATATCTTAATAATTTAATAATATGTTATTGAGGTATAATTATAAGTAAAACAAAAATGAATAGTTTAAATCTTTACCTCTTCTTTAGATAACCTCTTTTGAATTTACCTTAATCATTCCTAGATTTGATTTTTTATCATAAAAATTACTCTAGAAAATGGGGAGGGACATAAGTAAGATATTTTGGCAGTTTTTTTTCAAAAAAATGGGTTTTAATTATTTTTAGGAGAGTATAGGGGTGGCCATTTATTAGTGTAGGATAGGACACACATAAAATTATTGAAATGAATGAAGTGTGCCCAATTTTTTTAGATTCCAAAAAGCTCAATAACGGGACATTATAGAACCTTAGAGTTTATAAGGTTGAAAAAATTCTATAAAATTGCTGATGGGCATGTTTTTAATTCTTGTTATCCCGGATTTTTTTTAACCCCCAGTAAACATGTTTTAATAATAACTGCAGTAAATATTTTTTATTATATTTACTATTCATTTTGACAAAAGATTAAGTTTAAATTATTATATAATATAAATTATTATTATTACATATATGTAATATATATTTCAAAATTCCATTCACATAAGTAGAATAATATAATATAAAATTAAACCCACAAACGTGATGAGGAAGTGGCTTTCCAAATAGAAAATGTTCAAAATTTTAAAAAGTTTTTCTATAAAACTTCAATATGAAATTTATTATAATTAACTAAATTGAATTTATTGTCACGACCCGTCCCCCGGGGCCCGTTCTGTGACTACCCCATGCCCGCCTTCTATAGGCCAGGGGCTGGAGACTAGCACCATAGGTGTAAATCCCTAAACTAGGAAGGCATTGCCTTTATAACTGAAAACACACACAATAGAGTACACAGCTAGATACAAAACACTAAGTAAAACTGTATAACAAGAGAGTGTTGTAAAGTAAAGGGGTTGGAAATACAAGCCCAACTGAATGTACAAGTACAACAGAAAAGGAAAAAATAGCTGAAAGTTGAAAAGCAGCTCCTGGATCGTCCACCAAGGATCCTACCTGAAGGGTAGGTACAGATATCCCCCACAGCACTCCATGTCCATACGTCTCCTCTGTGTACTGTCATGCCGTGTTTTCCACCTCCAGGTATCGTCCAGTCCTTGTACACTCAGCTTCGGTCATCCATGTCCGTCGTCTACATCCAACACAATGAGGTGCGGGCATAGCTCGTGCAGGGGTGAGTTTAACGATACTTAGTTGGGACCCCAAGACCCTCAAGGTCTCTCAAAATCCACAAAGGATAATCCACAGAGTATGAAATCAATAGATAACCCCACTTAGGTATATGCCCATACATATACCTAAGTTATCAATTAATCCATCTCAATCATGAGGAAAACGCAAGTTACTGACTCAGATCACACAGGTATACAACTTTTGTAGAGAGATAGAGATGATCATATATAGCCACTGAATCATCTATTCTGTCAAACTCACACAGGATCTAGGAACAGAAATCAGAACTGTCGAACCCACACAGGATCCAGAAACAATTGTCAGTGATGTCGAACCCACACAGGATCCAGGAACAGTAGTCAGAGCTTTCGAAGCCATATAGTATCCAGGAACAGTCCTCAGTACTTTCAAACCCACACAGGATCTAGGAACAGTCTTCAGTGCTGTCCAACCCACACAGGATCCAGGAAAAGTCATCAGTGCACAGCCAGCCACAGGGTTCTGTAGGAAGCATGCTTGATTCCGGGAGGTTCCGCTCCTCAACCCAAGTGTCGATACATCAACTTCCATGAATTACCAAGTTGATCTATCCAAAAGATCTATCCTTCTATAATAAACTCAACACGACAAACGGTGCGTCAATCAGACGTCCGGTCTGAGAGTTATTGGCATTTTCGTTCCGAGGGCCCAGTTGGATTTACGTTAGATCCAACCCAGCCATACCCCAACTGTATCCAAAGCTCAAGTGGGGTATACCAAAAGAACCTTCTACTCCCAAGGTTTCTGTCGCCACAGACGGTTCATCAATCGGACGCACGTAGCTCAAGTTACGGGAAAAAGAGTGAAAACTGGTCAAACGGGTTCGGGTCCGGTCCGGCCCAGTCGGACCGACCCGGCCCGGCCTGGGTCCGGACTGGAGTCCGACCCAGTCCATGGGTCTGATCTGGTCCGTGGGTCCAACCCGGACCGTGGGGGTGGCCCAGACCGCACTGGGTCCAGCCCGCGCTGGGTCCGGCCCGCGCTGGGTCCGGCCCGCGCGGCTAGCGGCCCGGCCCAGCTAGCGGCCCGCACAGCTGGTGGCCCACACGGCTGGTGTCCCATGGGGTCCGCCCTAGCCATGTCCAGTGGGGAGGCTACACCCCCTGGCGATCCCGAACAGCTTATCCATTCAGGTTGAAGACAAACCGGCGCCTCGTGGCATCGGTCCGCGTCACGCAGGACTCAACGGTGGGTCCCGCTCCTCCCAGCTTACTGAGCGGCCAGCCAACTCCCACGTGGGGTAGATGCGATGTGCCTCCTCCAGTGACCTGGCGGCTTAGACTACCAGTCTTCCTCGCGGTCGTACTTGCGCCGGCCGCCGCAACACTGCCGCGGCCAGGGGCTGTGGTCCCTTTTTGCTCCACCGCGCGGCGCGATTGCACTGCGCCTTCTCCGAAGACCCGGTGGCTCGGGCCACCGGTTTCCTTCACGGTCAGGCTTGTGCCAGCCACTGCTACACTTCCACAGCCCGTTTGTCACGGGTTACTCCTTTGGTGGTGCGGTTGCGCCGCCGCCATCCATGCGGTGACGATTTTTGTTTCATCCGTCAGTGAAGTTTTTGCGGGTCACCGGATGAGTTCTGGTGGCCCGATTCTCATTTTGAAAGTTGTCGCACACTCCTCAGGGAGTCGCCTTCGATCCGCAACCATTGTTGATGAGTAACGCTCATCCAAGACTCATTCCAAGTTTAGCGTCAAATTCCACAAAGAATGAGGAGGTGTCAGGTTGTGTTGGTTCGGTCCGTGCCCTCCGTGTTAGGGTGATATCAAGCAGCTTTGAATTCTAAACCATGAAAGAAAATGAAGAACGAGGACAAAACAAAGTTTGAACCCCTACCTTGTTCGTTGATCGTTGATGAAGTCGTGGGAAGGCGGACGTCGATTCATTTGTAGACGAACGCGTCCTACGTCGAGGAGGTTCCAAGGAAAGAAGTCGAAGTCGGGATCAATGTCGATGTTCTTCATCAGTTGGAGCGTTCTTCATCAGTGGAACATGTTCTTCGCTGGAAGCCTTCTCCCAAGTTCTCCCTTCTTCCAAGCTCCACCAAAAAAAAGCGATTCCCCCCAAAAAAAATAATAGATTTGTCTATTATTTAGTTATTGGCACATTCAAATTAATGGGAGGATTGGCGCCATAAATGATGTGTGTTGGATTCATTAAAGTGGTGGGGTGGTGGCACCCTTAAGTGGGGAGCTCAAGTAGTTTCTCCCCACTTAATGGGGAGTTCATGGGGTTTCATCCTTGAGTGGTCCCCACCACATTAATCCTCACATGGGAGGTTGTGTTCGGGTAGGCCCCACCACCTCAACCTCTCATGGGAGGTTAAGGTGTGGTGGTCCCACCTACAACTCCCATGAGGAGGTTTTAACCAACAAACACCCACATGGCGGCTCAAATAAAATATAGTGAAGCTCACTTTATTTTATTACCATCCACGAAAACCCAAAAAACTAACTTTTATTCTCGACTCATTGTCGTCAAAGTGAAAGTCTTCTTAAGAGAATATCGGTGTTGTGAGTTCAACGGTGCCCTTGGATTTCAATTCTGAGCACCAGTTCAAAAGTTATAAAATCCCACTCATACGTTTACTGAACATACCCGAACAAAACTTCAAAAATTGATTCCGGGCACACTGGGCCTCGGAATCATGCGCCGTCAGTTTTCACAGACTCGTAAAATTCCCATGTATTTAAAAAAATTCCATGTAAATTCTAGGTCTTTTCATTTATATAAATATAATTTAAAAAAATTTACTTTTAAAACCATATTATAATAAAATTTATCTTCTAAATTATTTGAAATAAAAGACATCTCTTTAATAAAAATATATATTTTTAAATCTTCACTGAAATTTTTATATTTTCCAAAAATTCTCAAAAAAAAATAAAAAATAATTTGAAAATTATTATTTAAAAAATAAAGTAAAATTTTAAAAATAATTTTTCTAAAATTTTAAAATATTATTTTTAAAAATAAGTGTGTAAAATGAAATAAAACTACTTTTTTAGAAAAATATAGTTTTTAAGTGTACAATTGGAGTCATTCTTATATCATGCCTAGAAAATAAATAAGATGAATGATAAAAAAATCAATATATAATATATAAATTTCCTTAAAAAAATTAGTAATTTTTTTTTATTTTATTGAGATAAAAAATGCTTGTGTACATAAAAGTAGTTTTTTAAAAAAATATTTTCTTTATTTTAAAAAGTTTTTTATTTACATTAATAAATAATTGATCACCAAATAATTAATTTTATATACATTTTTATGCCTAATATTTTCATAATTTAGTTAATTTTATTCATACACTCCAATTTAATGACTAGTAGATGACTATCACATTAAATAATAATATTTAAGTAGTGTATCATGTTTCATTAAGACTTAGTGTTGCATGTAATGAAAGAAACTAATGAATTTCAATTTATTCGAAAAAAAATATTTTACAAAATCTCATGATGTTACGGTATACCCTTATAAAGTTAATTTCTCCCTTGAAATTCATCTCATTATTATATATAAAATAGTTTGAATTTGTCTCATAAATCCTCAGGTTCCCACATAGCTTCTTTAAGTTGGTGATTTCACCACAAAACATTGACCCGGTGAGTGGTCTTGTTTCATTGAAGTTTCTGCATACAATCAAGAATCTACATTGTTTATTCCTACTAAGAATGATCATGCTTCAGTGGTATTAATTGAAAATTTAGTACATGTGGTGGATATAGTATGTGCATTCTAAGGAGAGATGTATGGAACACATCGTGGACTTGGGAGATGTTTGGTGGAAGTGCCAAATGATAATATACCATACAAATACAATCAATAATTTTGAAGGTACTGATATAGTAATGGATTGGTTTTACATTATTTATTCTATAGATATATTTTTATAAATATATTCTCACTAACATAAAATTCTAGATTAAGTTAGTGATTTTTAGCATAACTTTTCTACTGACATTGTGTTATCCTTATGTGTTGTTGAATGTCTCTGACATTATCTTCCATTTATTTAGAAAAATCTAGTCCTAATAGTATCCTTCTCTAACATTATCCCAGTATATTAGGGTTGTATACTTTTTTTCATATGTGAAAATATAATTATCAATATAAATGATCGAGTAAAATATATTATTGAAAGAAAACATAGCTATAGGAATGTGTTGATTCCAACCACCTTTGAAATCCATATAATAACATCATAGCATATACACTAGAGATTGAATTGTTCTATCAGACTAACCATTTTACTGAGGATGATATACTTTATTGAAACTCAACTCTTTATCAGCATCTTGATGAAGACTTCACTATAACTTTGTGGTAATTCTCATATCCCAATCATATAAACATTTATGTGGTAATCCATAAGAGCTTACCCCTTTCTTAATGTATATCCTATAATGTTTATCTAGAGAGAAATATTATCTTATAATGATGATTTTTTCTTAATTAATCAGGATATTGACTATAGACCATGTAGAATTATTCCCTGTAGATATTTTTGGGATTCTAATAAAAAATACATTATGATGTTTTCCTATTTTGATTATTGTATGAATAATTATTATATAATCCCCTTATAATTATATCCCTCAACCCAACATTACTTACTTATAAAGTAACAAGATAAATACCTAGAAATATGTATCTTTGTGTTTTCACACTATAAATACTCTTCCATGAAACCCAGTAATAGGTATTATGTCCTTGTCATCCTTTGGTTTTGGGTTTAATCCTCATGGACTTACTGGATATGATAGGTTGTCTCCCAAAATGTGGTTTATCCATTTTCTAGAACTATATAAATATAACTCTCAAATTACAATAACCCATATTTTCCTCAATATCAATTATAGGATAAACATTTTAGGTTACTGATACATTTAATCTTATACCCCAAAAATATAAATCATTCTTCCTCAAATACATTTCTTCATGAATAATATACAAAACCCAAGGTTTATATTTATATCAATGTCTCCAAAAATTTCTTTAATCTTGATAAAATCCCATAACATAAAACCTAAAAAGGGGTTTCTAAGACATTGATCATATAATCAACCTTAAACCCATAAACCCATGATGGTATCCATAACTCTTATGTATTCAATACATGGATACATATATTCTTCCAAAATTAACATAATCCTTAGCTATATCATGATTCTTATAACAAAAAATCCATTTTTTAAAATAAATTTACAACATAATTATTCAATCCTAGTATATAAATCTATCATTCATCCCACATTATTATTAAACCATTAACTGGTTTTCATTTTCTTATTCCTTAATAAATTATTACTTTCATATGTCATTTATATTCTCATCACCATCAATGGATAAACCTTTACTCATTAAGCCTTTCTGATCCTCCTCTTGATATTTATTACTAGGAAATCAATTTTCATAATGTTCATACTTTTTACATTTAAGACATTAATCCATTGACAATACCTTAGGGAGGAAAATATTATCATTCACTTAATTGACTGAACATTTCATTTTTCCTTAACAAATATCTTCCTTGTTCCCTTCATATACACACATAAAATATATTCTCTCTCTATTTAGGAATTAACTTGAGATTTTTTTCCCACATTGTTAACATATAGAAAACTAAATATTCTTTCCACAATGGTCTCCACAAAATGAGCTCCTGGAAAACTCTTTCCTTCAGTTCTCTGTTCATTCTGAGAGTTGATTAGGGTGCATATTATTAATTGTATATCATGATAACTAATTTGTAATAATCAAAATATCCTTTACTCCAGAAATAGTCTTATTTGGTTTATCATCAATAAAATTTCTATAACATTCAATGTTAACCTAGTTCCCTCTAGTTCCCTCTATTGACTAAAACAAAAAATCATAGCATGAGAAAAAATAATCAAATTAGGAAACCACATAATCATGAATAATCACTTAAGGGATATATAAATCATGATACCTTATTATCAATATATGAAACCTTAAGTGTATCATAGGTCTATCCTTATCATTATTCAAATCCTTCATGATGGTTCATAAAGGGTTTGTGGAATTCCAAAACATATTCCTTAGGAGTGTCAAACCAGTTGTGCAGTTAGGACTGTTGTCTTGTACCAGGTTACACTTAAGTCAATCCAGAAACACATTTTTTAGAGTTATTACCCCTAGGTACATCTGTTGTAAAACTATTTCAACTTTTAGTATCTAGAAATATATCTAATTTCATAGAAAAAAACACTCTATATCCTTCAAATATATTCCATGATATCTTCTTATACATATAAATATTCTTATACTTATCCTTAAACATATCCCTAAGGATATTACTGAATTTTTATCATCCTATATTCTAAAGGTTAACTAAACCTGTCTTTCAATACCATATATAGAGACCCAAAATTATCATACATTATTATTATATCTTTTTAAATGAATATTCATTGATTTACACAAACACACATCTAAGTATCATAAAGGTATAGTGCCTTTGGAAACTTGGAATCATAAAAAACTGGTTAATAAGAGTTTCACTTCATCTCCCAATTATTTCCTCATAACTAGAACCCTTCATCGACATATCACACATAATACCAATCATCATAACCTATGGAAAAAATATAAGAAAGGGTAATCTAAGATGCTCTGTAAGAGTCAATAATGGAGATATGTAAGCATAATAGGAGATTAAGGGTATGATAGCATACGTATCGTAGATCATAAACATGATTCATGGAATAAATCTTAACAGTTCATAAAACATGAATAATAAAGGATTCAAATAATAAAAGACAAGAGAGCATAACATTGGCAAAAGACAGATTGATGACATACACATAAGTATAGAAAACTTTATTTCAAGTATATCCATCAATACATTCATAAAATGTTATGCTTGGGCTAACCAACCATGTACCTGCTTGGGGATTGGGTTGACCTACAATATCCCATATTTTAGGATTGGGATGACCTATTGTGTACCCTATTTTCAAGATTAGGATAACCTCTCATTTACCCTCTTATCTCAAAAAACATTAATCATTACCTAATACATTAGAGGGGTATATAGGTCCCACCCATTACATAATCCATACATTTATGCACTACATGGCCAAAAAACATTCACCATATCAGAACCCATGAAATGAAATGGGTTTCATAAATATTTTATCAGATCATAACCCATGTTAAAGAAATGGTATTCATAATTTTTTTTCATAAACATAAACCATCTAGATAATGAATAAGAAAAATATTATTGGATAAAATCCCAGGTAAATCATAATTAATATAAATTGATTCCATAATTCATAAAATAATTTAGAAAATAAAGTATTAAAATTTTTTGTGGAAAATAAACTTTCTTTGAAAATCACTTTTGAAAATAAAAAATTAATAAAACATTTTGTAAATAATCTTATGTGAAAATAAATATTGAAAATTATAAAGGAATTTTTAAGACATTGAGTCATCATGATGGTGGGAAACACCATACACGTTAAAACAATTAGTACTTTCATATTATTGCTAAAACCTAAATGGGAATTATATTGAAAATGAAACAAAGATTCCTTTTAATTTTCTAAAAAGTTGAACAAGGGTAAAAATAAAATTAATAAATCTAATATTAACATTAAAAAAAATTGGAACATTTTTAGAAATCAAGTACATGGGATAAAATATGGTTTTTGACCAAATAGGGGAATAAAGTAATTTTTCTTTTAAAGAAATTATTTTGGAATAATGAGTACATAAAGAGTGGAAAATTAAGTTAAAACGTGTATTTTTAAGAAATAAACATAGGATAATAAAATTAATGAGTTTATTGAGAGTTATATCATAATAATTCATCATCATAAGTGTAAATAAAAATAATCTAATAAACTATGAGATTTTATCATAAATCCATTACCACATTATTAACTTTGAATCATAAGACCCATGAAGGAATAATAATAAATGAAACTTATGATCTTATTAGAATAAATAAATTCATGATATTTAATGTCAATGATTCTATATATACACCTCATAAAATATGATAGGTTCATAACATATCATATGTCCTAAAGAAGATAAATTGAGACAAAAATATCATACCAAATTGATAATACATTGAATCTTAAGCCCCAATAAATAATAAAATAAAATAAACATTAAATATCATTAAAATAAGTATATTTATTAAATAGAATGTTAATGGGGGAGTATATACACCACAAAAAATAAATGAGTGGTTAATTTGGCATAAGCCTCTTAGAAATAAAAGTGAGACTGGAAATCCCTTACCTTAAGTTTTGACTTCCTTTGTACTTGTTCAAACCTACTCTAAAATATATTTTTTTTATTATAAATCTATTGAAAACCAATAATTATACATATAATAACATATATTATATACTTTTTACCATTAATTACCCATTTACTAACAATTATTTGTTGAAATAACGTTTCAGCCAGTAAGTGCTTCGATTTTTGTGTATGTTTTGAGACACTACCACAAAACAGGGAAAGGGAAGCACTGCCCTTTATCAGCACTAAAAAGAAAGCACTGATAAAAGGGTATGACTTTATGAGTGCTATCAAAAAGTGCTGATAAATATTACATTTATCAGCGCTTTTTTTAGCGCTGATAAAGGTAGCTCTTTATCAGCACTAAAAAAGCGCTGATAAATGAATGTTTTATCAGCACTTTTATTTTAGCACTGATAAAACATACCTCTATCAGTGCTTTTAACGAGCGCTGATAAAGGTTCTATTGGTTTTTATTTAATAACCCTAACAGGCCATCCTCTCTTGCACGCGGTCAAGCTTTCACGGAAGCTAAACCAGGCCCCTCGTCGCCGCGACCTTGTCCACCTCCTCCTCTTCCTCCTCGTCCTCCTCCTTCCTCCTCCTTCCTCCTCCTCGTCCTCCTCCTTCTCCACCACCGCCACCGCCTCCTCCCCCACTCCCGCTATTGTGACCACCGCTGCCTCTGCTGCCTCCACCCTCGCTGCCGAGACCGCCGCCTCCGCCTCTGTCGCCACCGCCGCCTTGCTGCCACCGCTGCCTCTGCCTCCGACGCTGCCTCCACCACTGCCACTACCACTATTGATATTCATTTTCAGGTAAAAAAAATTTCTACCGCTTTAATTGAACGTGTGAAATCCGGATTTAAAGTGTTATTACAAGAGTCAATGGATTATTGATATTATTGAGTTCTTTATTTAATCCTTGCACCTCAATAAACACCTATTAAATCTTGTTTCATGGGTTAGATGTTCTTGAACTCTTTTATGGACACCCCTTGAGTGTGCCAAGTAAAATTATCCCTTTAATGTCAAATTATTAACTGCCTTGAACACCTATTTAGCTTATGTCAAAGCTTTTAAATGAGGTTTCCCTTGATACAAGTGTATATAAATGGAATTGAAGACACATTATAGGGGTTTGGCCTAGATTCTTAATGGAATTTACCATGTAGGAAATTTCCATGTTGATTATGGCCCATTTTTAAGACCCTTTGAGCCTTATTAGTGAATTTTCCATTCTTGGTAAAATTGAATGTGTAATAATAATGAGGAGGGAATTTTACATGATGGATTTATTTTAATTTAATGAATTAATTAAATGAATTGAAGTGATATATAATGGGTTGAAAGGGAACACTATCTACTGCATGTTATATAGAATGATAATTGTGTATTTCATTTCGTTGAATGAAATTATACATGGATAATGGGACATATGAGATGTTTTTCTTCATGTTTTGTAATATAAATATGAATGTGAATAATGCCTTACTTATACAAATAGTCCTAATTAAATTGATGGATGGGAGGTAATTCCCCATTCTAGTTAAAATTAAAATACACCTTTATAGAGGATAACATAAGATGGTAAGGTAATTGTTGAGAATATAGGAAAATCACACTCCCTTACATCGGGTGTTGAGTATAACATATCACACCACAAATACTAATAGGATGTTGGGCTTTTTTCACCACACCAATTTCTTAGAGTTATTACATGATGGCTTAGTCCCCATCCTGAGTTCCATCTAGTTCACATTGTTCTATGCTTGATCACTATTATGGTTGGATTTCTTTTCTTGGGGTATGTGATCCTTCTGATTCCTATTTGGATTTGTTTGCACCTATGGTTTGAATAAAAATTAGTGATCAGATAGTGATTTCTATCAATAAATTTAAATGTATTTTCATGCATTGTCTTTTGGGGTTTGTGGGATGTGGTAAATGGTGTACTCGGTTTTAGATTATTTTATTCTCATGGGTTTCCCCTATTTAATGTTTTCTTTTCAGATGGAAATCTTCCCTGTTGTGCACCTCTCCTCTGCCACGTATGCACCTCTTCCGTGTGCTTAACGACACCTTCGCGGTGAGTTTTCTCCTATTACTCATTGGTTTCCTCTTGTTCTCATGTTATTACTGTTTGATATTGATGGTTATAATGTGAAATGTATGGGCTAAACGCCCCGCTGAAAATCATGGCCGTTGGTGGTCCTTGTTTGCACACTAAATGAATTGAATGTTGGTTGGTTCTTGTTGAATATTGGAATATATAAATTGGTAATATACGTATACTTGACTTATTAATGAACACCCCAGGATGATAAAACTTCTATGATAACCCCTGAATTAACAAACAAAATTGAATAAGTGATGCTTTGTAAAATCTAAAAATTTTATTGTTTGTTTTGTATGGTGTTGCATTTGAGGTGTCATGCTTATAAAAGATTCATCCACCTAATGTGGTTTTATAGGGGCATGCAGCAATAGAGCCATTATAGGGGAACATGAATGGAACTAGAGATTGGGAAGGACTCAAACACTCCTCTGATAATAGGTATCTAGAGTCCCATTGGAATTTTTGGTCAAGGGAGGGGATGTTGTACCACCATGAAGGAATGGAAGTATAAGGAAGAGTATATATCATATAGGGAGTCTGGATCTAGCCTAGGTTTTAGGGGCTGGTAATATGCATGTTATGTAGTCTACTATGGCTATTGTGGATTCTGGATCATCTACTGTCAATGGTACAATTCCTATATCATCTACCCTTTATTTCATTTTTTATAAAAGAGAATCACATTCCTTTTTTCACTCTTTTTGTAAATGTTTTA
This sequence comes from Viscum album, assembly GCA_963277665.1. Lineage (NCBI taxonomy): Eukaryota > Viridiplantae > Streptophyta > Magnoliopsida > Santalales > Viscaceae > Viscum > Viscum album. The sequence goes on from OY728128.1 coordinate 1,938,723,941, forward strand.
GGCTTGTAGGTGTAAATATTGGATAGTGTTATCACCATCGACACACTATTGGTATTATAGTCCAAGAATATAACATGTTTCAAGGAATGATCTCTAGATATTGGTGGTTATCATTTATTTTGTGAACCACCCATGCTTTATATGATAATATTTTAGTTTAGTTTTGTTATGGATTAGTTTGTTTTATAACAATCCAAAATCATTTGTTCCCATATGAGAGTTACCTTTTTATCTCCAAAATAGATAGAGTTATTTTCACTTGGATGAGAGGAATCTTCTATCTGGTCATGTAGAACCAATTCAAACTATATTGTATTTTCTCATGGCTCAAATAGTCAGGAATATTGTAGATGTTGCTAGAATGTTTTAGGATTCTTTTTCCCCAATGGTAGTACATTTTTAGGATGTTTTCACTGATGAGGTATAAAATTTTCTTCTTAATAAAGAGATAAACTTTATAATCTAGTTAGTTTTGGGAGAAAATTTAGTTTCTATCACAATTTCTAAAATAACACCAAAAGAGCATCAGTTGTTTGAATTACAATTTGATGATATAGAATATAATGGTTTCATATGGCATAGTACTTTACCATGGGGTTTTATAATTCTCTAAAATAGATGGTTGATTGGTATTTATTCTTTTGTTGGACTATTGGAGATTGAACCTGATGAGAGTCATGAATATGTATCCTCATCCATGCATTGATAGTCACATTGATCATTTATGAGGTTCTATGATCTTCTCCAAGATATATTTGACATTAGGATACCATTAGATGAGTTGGACATCGATGGACCTGCCATGGACTACTTTTAGGAGTATTTATGGCCTGTATAAATTTTTAGCGATGATTTTTGGTTTAACTAATGCATTGGTTGTATTAAGGGACTTGATGAATAGGATATTTTATCCTTTTCTGGATCAGTTTTTAGTAGTTTTTTTCAATTAAATATTAGTGTACTCCCAACCCATAGTTGATCTTGACCAACATCTTATCATCACCTTGAGTATATTGAGATAGCATCATATTTATTACTGTTTTCTCCTGTTACTCATTGGTTTCCTCTTGTTCTCATGTTATTACTGTTTGATATTTATGGTTATAATGTGAAATGTACGGGCTAAACTCCCCGCTGAAAATTGTGGTCGTTGGTGGTCCTTGTTTGCGCACTAAATGAATTGAATGTTGGTTGGTTCTTGTTGAACATTGAAATATATAAATTGGTAATTTACGTATACTTGACTTATGAATGAACACCCCAGGATGACATGTGTTTTACGTATACTTGTTCTAAATGTCATGTATTTTCTAAGGCATCATTCAGTCTTTGTAAGACTAACTTGGAATAAATTTGATATATGTCAGATTAAATCAGGTATCTTATACATACACGATGTTCACCCTACTGGACACACCTTGTATTTGGGTTTCACATGTGTTTAAAGGAATTTGTACCATGATTTGTTTTTATAAAACCCAAACAATGCTACCTGATTAATTAAAACATAATATTAGGAAAGTTCTCGAGATCGAACCCATAAAGACGATGAATATGAATAAAGAATGGATGAATGTCAATCGGTTGACAAAAGAGTATGAAGATGGCATGAAAGAGTTTATCAAGTTTGCAGAAGATCATGCATGTGACCCTTCTCAAATCCTTTGTCCGTGTTTACGTTGTTGTTATTCAAGAAAAATTAGTCCAGAGGAGTTGGAAGAACACCTGATCTGTCACGAAATAGATCGAAGTTATACATGTTGGAATAAATACAGGGAAAAAACCAATGTAGGTAGTGACTCAGAGAACAAAACATTTTATAGATCATCTGATATGATTAGAAGCGTGAATAGTGAAGACGATCGTATGGAGGGTGTGATTATAGATGTGAACTATGATGAAGATTGTATTGAGTAAATGACAAGGACAGTTGAAGATGAACTTCGTGATTGCCCAAAATTGTTTGAGAAGTTAAAGAGTTGTGAAAAAACGCCATTGTATGTTGGTTGCACTAAATATACAGCATTGTCAGCCATATTAAAGCTGTATAATTTTAAAGCAGGCAACGGGTGGAGTGACGCCAGTTTTACAGAACTACTTGCTCTCCTGAATGACATGCTCCCAGAAGATAATGAACTCCCAAGCCGAACATATGATGCCAAACGAATGCTACGATCGATGGGTATGATATCTGAAAGAATACATGATTGCCCGAATGACTATATATTGTTTCGCAAGGACCACAAATAACTTAAAGAATTCCCAAAGTGTGGTGCTTCCTGATACAAGAAAGATGATTCTAGTCCTACGAAAGTTTTATGGTACTTTCCAATCATTCCTAGGTTTAGACGCCTATATGGAAGTGAGGAGACTATAGGACAATTGACATGGCATGCAGATATAAGAATTAAAGATGGGAAACTACGTCACCCTGAAGACTCTCCTTAGTGGAATAGAATTGATCACGAGTATCCTAAATTTGGGAACGAGCCGAGAAACCTTCGTCTGGCGTTATCTACATATGGGGTGAATCCTTTTGGTTTTCAAAGCAGCAGTCACAGTACATGGATAGTTATGTTGGTAAATTATAATTTACCACCATTTTTATGCATGAAACGAAAATACATCATGTTATCTATGCTTATATCAGGACCAAAACAACCAGGTAATGATATTGATGTTTATTTGGCCCCATTGATCGAGGATTTGAAAATATTGTGGGATTCAGGTGTTACAATGTATGATGCTTACAAAAATGAATAGTTCACTTTGAAAGCCATGTTGTACGGGATGATAAATGACTTTCCTGCTTATGGAAATTTTTCAGGATATAGCATTAAAGGAACTCAAGGGTGTCCCGTTTACGAACAAGGTACACAGTCAATTAGGTTGAAACATTCATCTAAAATCGTGTTTCTAGGACATCGCAGATTTCTACCCCGATGACATAAGTACCGATCTTGGACGACATCATTCGACGGAAGTTCAGAGGAATGTAAAGCACCGTCTCCACTAACAGGTGATCAATTGTTTGAGAAAGTAAAAGATTTGGACACTACTTTTGGTAAAACATTTTCGAAAAACCTTACGAAAATAGGTTGGAGAAAGAGATCAGTTTTTTTTTTTGAATTACCATACTGGAATTGTCTGTATGTCAGAAATTTTCCTGATGTTATGCATGTTGAAAAAAATGTATGTGATAGTGTCATCGGCACGTTGCTAAATGCACCCGGCAAAACAAAGGATGGAATTAAGGCTAGATTGTACATGGTTGAGATGGGAATACTAGAAGATTTGGCACCAGTGAAGGGTGAAAAATGAACATTTCTTCCTCCTGCTGCTTACACTCTTTCCAGGTAGGAGAGATATTAGTTTTTCAACTTCTTGAGTGACATAAAGGTTCCACAGGGGTATTCATCAAATATCAGGAAAATCGTGTCAATGGGAGATTTAAAATTAAAGGGTCTGAAATCACATGACTTCCATGTTTTGATGCTAGATCTAATTCCTATAGCTTTACGTTGCATTTTGCCCAAGAATGTCCACCATACATTAACGAAGCTCTATTTCTTCTTCAAAGCTATATGCAGCAAAGTTATAGACCCGGCGAAATTGCCAACTATGGAAAGAGAAATTGTCGTCATATTATGTGAATTGGAAATGTTCTTCCCGCCGACATTTTTTGATATGATGGTTCATTTGATGGCTCATTTGGTGAGAGAGATTCGAATATGTGGTCCTGTACATTATAGATGGATGTACCCCATTGAACGGTATATGAAGATTTTGAAAGGGTATGTCAAAAACCAAAGTCGGCCAGAGGGTTGTATTGTGGAGCAATATATTGTTGAGGAAGCTGTTGAATTTTGTACCGAATACCTGTCTGGTGTGGAAATCATTGGCCTATCGAAATCTCATCACACTGAGCGGGTTGAGGGTGAAGGAATTTTTGGAAGAGAGGTTGTCACAATCAATATTACAGATCGGGAGCAGGCCCACCTTTACGTTTTTCATAACAGTTTTGACGTTGACCCATATGTTCAAACCCACAAAGAAATTCTTAGGCGTTTGAATCCTTCTAGGGCTGAAAAATGGATATCAGATACATATAATCGACAGTTTATAGGATGGTTTTGAGACCATATTTTTAAGCAGTTAGATGAAAATCCAGACTCAATTTCAGAACGACTTCGATGGCTGGCCGGAGGAGAAAGTGTGTACGTATTATCTTACAGTGATTATGCAGTTAACGGTTATACATTTTATACTAATGAACATGATGAAGATAGTACCATAGAGAATAGTGGGGTTACACTTGTGGCTGAGGCGATGCATGTTTCCGGTGCTAAGGACAAAAATCCAATTTATTTGAATATGTCATACTTTGTCATCATCAAACGAATATGGGAGTTGGATTATACGAAATTCAAAGTGACGATTTTTCAATGCAAGTGGGTTGATAATAGGAGTGATATTAAAATAGATGAATTAGGATTTGTGAAAGTTGATTTCAGTAAGTAAGGGGAGAAAGACGAACCATTTATAATGGCATCACAGGCAGTACAAGTATTTTATGTTCCAGAACCCGCAAACTGAAATTGGTCAATTGTTCTATTATCGACCAAAACAACTGAAGGGTTAGATGAAATTTCAATAGAGGTTGACCCTTTTATAGGGACTTCACAATCATTTTGCAGCAGTCTAAATGTATACGGCATTTTGTATGTCAGAGGAGACCACAGTGAAGGAATTTACATAATCGATAGAGGAGTCAAATCTATTCAGCCTTTAAAGAAAAAAAAGAGTATAATAATCAGGTTATTTGTTTATTGTAACATACATTGTGTTACACTATGTTATTATCTGTTTGCTGCTATTTTATGTAATCTAAATTAAATATTAAACCACTTATGTAGATAATGACTTCTGCACCTGCTGATCCGCCCAATCCCAAGGCACAAAAGGTCTCTCAACCAGTAGCTGGTGGTCCCACTGCAGAGCAACAACAGGTTTCTCAACTTGTTGTTGTTGGTCCCAGTGATGAGGTACAACAGGTTTCTCAACCTATTGTTGTTGGTCCCATTGCCGATGCTAGCGCTCCAGGGGAAGATATTGATGTTACTTCTGAGGAAATGGTAGGAAATGAAACCCTGAAAGCGCAAAAAAAACAAGAGCGTCGTAGTTTGACAGTGTTAGACAAAATCATTAAGGCAAAAGAAAAAGGCATCAAATTTGAGGTGGGATAGAATAAGTGAGGCCAACATGTTAACCCCAACAGAGCCATATTTAGTAGCTACATTGGAATTGTCACTCGGCAACGCGTGCCGATTAATGTACAGTCATGGCACCATGTTGTCACTGGGCTGAAGACACTAATGTGGGAAGAGATTATGGTAACATTATGATATCATTTTTTTAATTTATTAAAATAAAATAAAATACCAAAACATTGACTTACTCTTCATCATCCATTATAGAGTGCATTTATAGTAGATGTCTCGCACAAGGAATTTGTATTAAGAGTTTCAGGAAGGATTCATAGAGGTTTCTGCACAATTTTAACGAAATATCATCTTAAAGATGCAGAAGGGAAAATCAAGCCACACCCACCTCCTCTTTATGCACACTTGATATCCCAAGGAGCGTGGGATGCGTTTAGCAATCGTCATGGGGAGCATACTTTTCAGGTACATTGTGTGGGGTAATACGTTGTTTGACGTTTGCTTGTATTCATCACTCTGATTGACAGTTTTTTATTTATGAAATAGCTACTGAGTGATGAAAATAAAAAACGTGCAACAGAATCAGCGTACCCTTACCGTAAAGCAAGGATGGGGTACGCTGAACTTGAGAAAAAATTGGTACGTCTTTTAAATCTACCCTACTACTAGTATGTGACATAAAACAACACCATAACCATGTTTATCTGTTTATATGCAGATTGATGAATCGAAATCGAAATCCATATCCATCCCACGCCATGTGCTATGGAAGGAGGCTCGTGTAAATAAATAGGGGAAATTGATAGATGAAAACACACAAAAAGTGTAGGAAACATGTGTAAGTATGACATAATATAAATTTGAGTTTCTTTAAATCACTATTACATTACAATAACTACTTATTTTTCTATATTTTCTATCTGAAATAGTCACAAGAATCAATAAAAACCACACCAGATGCAGACATACTTTCAGCAGCCTTGAAGAAGCCAGAAAAGTATGGTTGCATCAGAGGTGTGGGTTTTGGGGTGACATCCTGAACATATTTTCAAAAACAAAAACAAGCGGGGGATCAAAATGAAAAAATGGAAAAGATGCAAGAACAATTATCTATTTTTCAATAAAAATTACAATACCAGAGATAGATGATATCAAAACTGATGGGGGAGAGGCAAAGAGAGGAAACAACTCAACAACAACTCGTGCGTGACGATCTCGCCCCACCCCCCACCCCCCACCAGCTTTGAGGTGAGCCATTCCCCTAAAAAAACCTGACTTAGATGAGGTAATCAATGTTTTAATATTTGTTTCTGTGAAATGTGATTTACATAGACACTGATACCTTTCCTTTACTAATATTACATAGGGTGAAAATGATTGTGATTTATATTTATCAACTCCCACCTATCACCTTATAGTGAGGGCTACGGTGTTCAATATGCAAAACGACGTTCTACACAACAAACAGCTTCCAAAAGATCATCTTAGAGTGTCAATTAACATAGATAATGATCCGAGTGCCGAGCTACCTGTTCCAAATGACGATGACGACATTCATACGGTTGAACAAGCTGTTGGAACATTCATCGCATGGCTGACAGTTCTTGTAAAAAAACATGTCGACAAAAAGGTATTCATTTCTAATTTATTTTTCAAGCTGGACCTTTAACATTTAATGAAAAAAGGTCTGAACCGATGACTGTTATTACAGAATGACAAATACTGTGGGTTGAAACGAAATATCATCTCAAATTTATCTCAAGGATCAACCAAACTATTGAAACGGTCTACTGAGAGAACCTTCACCTCGCCCGTTCTATATCCA